>OY998167.1:101614328-102814328 GCA_963921995.1 Oxystoma pomonae
TTAAAAAAAAAAATATTGAAAATTTATAATTTCAAAGTAAATGCTAAATAAACAATTAACACAGAGGCATTGTGATTGCTTGTTCTTGGGTTAAAAAAAAAGAAATGGCTAGTAGAGCTAAAAGTATATCAAACAAGGACCATTAGGGCATTGATTAAAGGAAATTTTCCTTTACTCTTATTAGGGCTTGAAAATAATAGAATATTGCATATATAATAAAAGTTTTCTTCAAAAATATGTTTAAAACAAATTAAAATTGGTTTAGCCCACTAAGCCTAGGGTATGCAATTTTTTGCAGAATATATTAATTTTGGATAACTTGTTCTTGATTTTCTATGACAATAAGAAAAATCATTTTCTGTGTATTGAAATATTAAAAAAAGTTATTGTTCTTAATATGCAATAAACAAAATCATATATTAATTTTGGTTGTTTATAGATTTTATATTTTTCACTTTTTTTAGTTTTTTTCTTGCAAATAAAAGTCTATAGTTTGATTCTAGCACAGTTAGCAAAAAAAATATACCACCTCTATTAGTTTAAGATACATATCTGTACCTTAACTATTTAACTACAACTGGCTTCCCACCAAACCATATACCTAGATACCAAAAATAATTTTTTTTAAATTTATGTCCCTCTGTTTCAGCATCACACAAAAACTGCTAGATTGATTTTGATGGGAATTTCACTGCTGGATTACTTGGACTCCTGGGCAGGACATAGGCTTTATTTCATTAAAATCGGTTTACGGGAACCAAAGTTATGATAAAACGGGTAAACCGCAGGCGACACTGCGGGGTCTCCAGCTAGTTAAATATAAAAATTGGGGGCATATTAAATTTAAAATCCTTATTAAATGTGCTTTTTAAAAATACCTCTAAAAATGTTAAAGGTTTCTCTTTACTGCTTTTCAAGATATATAGTGTCAAACTTTCAAAATCTCAACTTAAAACAAAATCTTAAAAAATAGATAATCTCACCCCTATGATGTTAGATATCATATTCTCATTTTGAAGATTTAACCAAATTTTATTGTATGATGTCACCCAAAAGTATGATATTTGAATTCAAAGATCTAGCCCCTTTAAAAATATAAATTTTGATTGATTTCACTTGAAAATACAAAAAAATAGGAAGATTCTTATTTAAAAATTGCCCCTCTAAAAAACGGCTGCTGGATACCTACACGATTTTAATTTTAATGATATTTTTTAATATAAAAAAATTTAATATAAATTTTATAATATAAAAAACTCGACTTTTAGTGACACATATTATTGTGGTACCAACCTCCCCCTACCCCGGAACGAATTGAGTACCTACCTATATAAAAAAATTGAAAAAAAAGGTTATTTACTTAGGAAGGATCCCAGATTTTATTAAATTTGCAATCTAATCCTAAAAAATTTAATAAAATTAAAACTAGGGACAAAATCTTTATTTTCGAGCAATATTTTGAACTTACAAGTAATAAGAAATAATAAAACTCAGTGTATATTCAAAACAGAACTCAATAACAAATTAATCCTTTCAGCCTCCCTTTTAATATCCCAGGAAAGCGACTCTCTAAAACAAGTTGAACGGTCAAATGACTTCACATCATCAGCTCCTAAACTCTTTAAAAATGCTGCGTATGAGATTTCCGTAGCAACTCGAAATAATCTTCGCCAACACGCAGAAAAATGTCGACTATTTAGCGCCCCCTATTCAGGATTTAAAATTCAGACCCACCAGAAGAGCCCCGGTCAGGTCTAGACACCGCCAACTAGTGCTCCACTAGCGTAAAATCCTTCAAAACGACTTGCTTTGCTTTAACTCTATTAAATCTACCAAACGCCGCTCAACTTTGAATTGCCAGTCTACGATCCTTTCTCGTAAATCCCACCTAACCGACCTAACCAAAAAAAAAACATTCTGCTACGCCAACTAGCCGACTACGATTTTCTTTATACAACTTTTGGCCGAGATTTCCGCCTCCTCGACCCAACATTTTCAAAAATTAATGTTCTACGGATACGTAACAATCTATTTGATACTTGTCTACGCTCGGCTACGCTAACATACCTCGTCAAAAATAAGAAAAACCATCAACAAAGTTAATGACCTGTTGTCGGATTTCCTCTATCGGCTGCTCTAAAATCGTAATTTTCGACGGAAAAAACTTTAAAAAACCCGAATAAAACTATTGATTTGCTTAGACAAAGGTCCTAGCTACATCATTTGACCAAAAATTTTAAAAATCCGATGGTTTTAAGGGGTAAAATTAGCTATAAAAGTAATATAATTTGGTCAACTTACCCTGAATATTGTTAACACAACGCCACCTATCTGATATGTTTCTCTGTTAGAAACGAAAGCACGTACTCCATCAGCATTGGCGAGGCCGCCCGAGCTAGACCGATCGCGAGCCGAAACACATGTTTGTTTCAGAATCAGCTATAAAAGTTTTGCTAATTTTTGTTCAAAGTAAGCGATTTGGAGCCGATTTTCTACCAGATTTTGATGAACGGCGACCCACAATTACCGAATATGCAAAAATGTTTCAACTTTTCGAGGGTTTTACGGAGAAAATTACGAAAAAGTGGAGCCTTCAAACACGCGGCAACTCAACGCTTTAGAAATAATTTTCAACATGTCAAGTATACGATAGGGACGTGGTTCTTTAGCCAGGAATTTTTTTCGTAGTTCGTTTAATCGCCGTTAATGCGCTTAGGCGCCCATGTCGCTTGGCAAAACGCCGTTTTCCAGGCATAATTTATGTATTTGGGTTCAAGGTTCACTATAAATAAATAATTTCTTGATTTTTGTATTTTGTTTTACCTTTTATAACACATACTTTTTTCATTTCTCTTCAGAATTCGAAGCAATTTGCGACACAAATAGACGCGATCTATCGTCGATTGTTGATGGAGGGGATTTTATGTTGACGATGATGTTTTAGCTACGTCAAGTGAAAGATTTGATTTACGTAACGTGTAAAATGTAATAAAATGCTAAATAAATAGGCGCACGCAAGCCGTTGGGGTGACGCTAAAGGTCACTATTTAAAGTTGTTTTTCACAGTACTGAGTGCTGCTTTTATTTTAAATGAAGATGTTTTGGAAATTATAGAATACCTACTTAAGTATTAATAATATATTTGATATGCATAATCAGTATAGATGTATATTTTAAGAAGGTACTTAAGAATCATTTAAATTAGTATAAAGTAATTTGTTTAGATAATCCCATGCCTCTATTACTATACTTTATGACTATACCTACCTCATTTCAAAAGTTTCAGGGGGTGAAGGTAAAAACATTATTTTTACAAGAGGGGTTTATTTTATACCTGCTGGTATAGTTGGCTGATTATGGGGTTAACAGTATACGGTGCAAGTGTACCTATACAGAAAATGCTTTGATGACCGTTAGTAACTCATTTTAGAGACTCAAATATACAGTTCCTATATAGGCATTGATGTCATCGCAAAAAAATATCTACCCAGTAAACACAGAAATATTCTAGGGGATTACAGAGGGGGTTTTTCATGTACTATGAATGTGAACATGAATAGAATATTATTTTTTTAAATATATCTGTAACGTGCTAAAAACCTTCTTTAGATAAAATTTTATAAATTTTATATACCTATCACACCTTTGACGAAAAGACTCTTAAATGTTTCAATTATTAAGTAATTAATGCCCCTATATTATTTAATCTGCAGAATGTTTTGAGCATGTTATAGAAATATTTAAAAAAATATTAATATTTTTAAAAAACCCCTGTGTAATCGATATATGGGATTTTTTTTTGAAATGTCCGCCTTCCAAAATTTGATGCAAAAAAATAAAAAAGTTGAAATCAAGCAAAAATATAGATTTCGCAGGTCTTGTTAAGGTTCTAACTTTACTGATTTCACAAAAGCACCAAATAACTTTTGTTTTTTTTTGCTGGAAAAGCAGTTTTCTGAGGTCATGTCGTTTTTTTGTAATTGTCCGAAACACCCATATTTTCTGGCTGTAGGAAAATAATAGACCACAATTTACTCTCCTGCAATTATTTTAATAAAGTTCAACCAATAATTTCTTAAATTAAATTAAATGTTTTAAGTTTTCTGGGAAAAAATTAAAGTATTAATCTATATTTCCTTAAAGTAAATAATACATTTTTTTATTTTTTGAGAATTTTCTTTGCTAGTTCAACTACATCTCACTATATCTGACCAAAAAAGATGTGTGTTCGACTTTTTCGAAGGCGATTGAATTTTATACGTCAGGCGATTCGGACGATTACACATTTGTTTCGGGCAATTACGTTAGGCGATTTAATGTATAATAAAAAATGGAAATAAACAACTAAAATGTTTTATTTTCAAACATGATCTTCGGGGATTTTTCTTCCGCTTTGCACGTTAAATCTTTAACTGAAATTTTGATTTTTTCTGATCTTTTTTGCTGATTAATTTCTTTTTTTTTAAATTTTATTTTGCATCCTCGTTTTCTTTTTTAAGTTTTTCTTTCAGTTTTTTATTTTTTCTACATCCATAGCGTTCTTTAAAAAGGGTATTATTACCCTCAGCAAACGAAATAATAGACTTTTATTATGATTCAAATTTTCTTACAATATGTTTTTTAAAAAACAAACACGGAGATACGGAACGTAAAAAAAACCCTGCAATAGGTAAAAAAAGGTGGCTCAATAATTAAGAAAAAGAACTTCATTTAATTTATTTATTTTTTTAATTTTCTACTAAATTATTATCAAATATTTTCCTTATCATGAGGTATAACTTTAACCAAAAGTGCACTTTTGCGCACGCATTTGCGTGCGCGAAGTTGCATTTTCCGCACGCCACATTCAGTGAACAAATTTGCGTGCGGAAAAGTAACTTTTCCGTACGATTTTTGTATTGTTGAAAATGAAGATATTTAGGACCAATTATCTTATGTGTTATTTTGTAGCATTATTATAAAATCTTTGTCTATATTAAAAAAAAATTTTTGATAAATAAAATGAACAGAAACAGTCGTAAAAAAAACATTGTACCTAACTCTTGCGGAATATGCCTTTTTCATCCTCCGCGTCGTTCGTGCAACTGCCGTCGCGTGCGGAAAAGTACCACTTTCCGCACTTGTTAGGTAAATAACTATTTCCTACGAGCGAGCGGATGATTGTTCGTTTTGAAAGTTCTACTTTTCGACACGATTTTTACTTTTCCAGACTATTTTTAATAAAACGCACGATTTTCACTTTAAAGAACAATAATAGGGAAACACCACATTCCCACACGGATTTTAGTTCGGAAAGTGTCACTTTCCTGCACTGAGTGCGGGAATAAATTTTCCCCGAGACATACTCGCACTGAGTGCGGGAAAGTGTTTTTCCCGTACTCGGATTTTTTATTATTGTCTTTTTTTCTTTTTGATTGGTCGTAAAAAAATATTGATCCTAACTCCGCTTCTTTCGGGTCAACGGCAGTCGCGTACGGGAAATATTAACTTTCCGCACTTCTTAGGATAATAACTATTACAACAATCGTGCGGGAAAGTAATGTATACTTTTCCAGGTCGTAGGAAAATGACTTTTTTTTGTTGTGGCCTCAGACATCGCACAGTATCTTCAACAGTATCTTTTAAATTGAAAAAATACTATGTATATACAAACATGTAAGTAGTGTAATTGTCTGAAACACAACCGTAACCGTCCGAAACACTCAGAAATGATGTTTCGGATGCTTACATTTCGTTTCGTACAATTACGGTTCTTAACATTTTTGATAGCAGCAACCTTGCCATTTGTTATTTATATAATTTTTTGACGTTATGATAATTCGTTTTCCCGACCCTTTTGTCCAAATAGTGTTTTTTTTTTGTTTATTCGGCACGGTATCGTGGCAATTTCATATTTCGGACATTATAAGTTTTTTTGTGACAACTATGTAAATATATATTTTTTTTAATTACTAATAATAACATATAAAAAACAAATACTTAACGGCAAAATTTACCACCCACTTGTTCACATCAAAAGCTTTAAGTTAACTAGATGTCAACGTTCCAACTTAAAATTCAATTTCTTTAGAGAAAATTCTGTTCTTTCGGACGATTACAAAAACTTGGTGATAAAATGTTTATTTTTATGCTGGAATTAATTTTAAGGCTACTAGTCAAAAGATTATGTTTTAGGAGTCTAGAAACTTTAAAGTTTAATTTAATGTATGCCTCATTATAATTACCTTTTTTAATTTTAAAAATATATGCGTTAAAAACTAAAAATTCCTCGGGTGACACGTTTCGGACGCTTACATTTGGTGATTCTGAGGTTATTTTCGGCTTCCTAAGGAGCGATATTAACCAAATTTTTAAGTGATTCTTATAAAATGGATCATGTTCTCGATTTCTGATCAAAAATTTAAATTGTAAAATTACCGAAAATATATTTTTTTCTTTAGTGACATGAAAATTCATGTTTGCAACATGAAAATGTTTGCAAAAAGTATATTTTATTAAAAACTTTCATTTTTTTTTGTTCAACAGAATCTTTTAAATTGAAAAAATACTATGTATATACATACATGTAGGTAGTGTAATTGTCTGAAACACAACCGTAACCGTCCGAAACACTCAGGAATGATGTTTCGGATGCTTACATTTCGTTTCGGACAATTACGGTTCTTAACATTTTTGATAGCAGCAACCTTGCCATTTGTTATTTATATAATTTTTTGACGTTATGATAATTCGTTTTCCCGACCCTTTTGTCCAAATAGTGTTTTTTTTTTTGTTTATTCGGCACGTTATCGTGGCAATTTCATATTTCGGACATTATAAGTTTTTTTGTGACAACTATGTAAATATATATTTTTTTTAATTACTAATAATAACATATAAAAAACAAATACTTAACGGCAAAATTTACCACCCACTTGTTCACATCAAAAGCTTTAAGTTAACTAGATGTCAACGTTCCAACTGAAAATTCAATTTCTTTAGAGAAAATTCTGTTCTTTCGGACGATTACAAAAACTTGGTGATAAAATGTTTATTTTTATGCTGGAATTAATTTTAAGGCTACTAGTCAAAAGATTATGTTTTAGGAGTCTAGAAACTTTAAAGTTTAATTTAATGTATGCCTCATTATAATTACCTTTTTTAATTTTAAAAATATATGCGTTAAAAACTAAAAATTCCTCGGGTGACACGTTTCGGACGCTTACATTTGGTGATTCTGAGGTTATTTTCGGCTTCCTAAGGAGCGATATTAACCAAATTTTTAAGTGATTCTTATAAAATGGATCATGTTCTCGATTTCTGATCAAAAATTTAAATTGTAAAATTACCGAAAATATATTTTTTTCTTTAGTGACATGAAAATTCATGTTTGCAACATGAAAATGTTTGCAAAAAGTATATTTTATTAAAAACTTTCATTTTTTTTTGTTCAACAGAATCTTTTAAATTGAAAAAATACTATGTATATACATACATGTAGGTAGTGTTATTGTCTGAAACACAACCGTAACCGTCCGAAACACTCAGGAATGATGTTTCGGATGCTTACATTTCGTTTCGGACAATTACGGTTCTTAACATTTTTGATAGCAGCAACCTTGCCATTTGTTATTTATATAATTTTTTGACGTTATGATAATTCGTTTTCCCGACCCTTTTGTCCAAATATTTTTTTTTTGTTTATTCGGCACGGTATCGTGGCAATTTCATGTTTCGGACATTACAAGTTTTTTTGTGACAACTATGTAAATATATATATTTTTTAATTACTAATAATAACATATAAAAAACAAATACTTACCGGCAAAATTTACCACCCACTTGTTCACATCAAAAGCTTTAAGTTAACTAGATGTCAACGTTCCAACTTAAAATTCAATTTGTTTAGAGAAAATTCTGTTCTTTCGGACGATTACAAAATCTTGGTGATAAAATGTTTATTTTTATGCTGGAATTAATTTTAAGGCTACTACTTAAAAGATTATGTTTTAGGATTCTAGAAACTTTAAAGTTTAATTTAATGTATGCCTCATTATTGTTACCTTTTTTAATTTTAAAAATATATGCGTTAAAAACTAAAAATTCCTCGGGTGACACGTTTCGGACGCTTACATTTGGTGATTCTGAGGTTATTTTCGGCTTCCTAAATAGCGACATTAACCAACTTTTTAAGTGATTCTTATAAAATGGATCATCTTCTCGATTTCTGACCAAAAATTTAAATTGTAAAAATACCGAAAATATATTTTTTTCTTTAGTGACATGAAAATTCATGTTTGCAACATGAAAATGTTTGCAAAAAGTATATTTTATTAAAAACTTTCATTTTTTTTTGTTCAACAGAATCTTTTAAATTGAAAAAATACTATGTATATACATACATGTAGGTAGTGTAATTGTCTGAAACACAACCGTAACCGTCCGAAACACTCAGGAATGATGTTTCGGATGCTTACATTTCGTTTCGGACAATTACGGTTCTTAACATTTTTGATAGCAGCAACCTTGCCATTTGTTATTTATATAATTTTTTGACGTTATGATAATTCGTTTTCCCGACCCTTTTGTCCAAATATTTTTTTTTTGTTTATTCGGCACGGTATCGTGGCAATTTCATGTTTCGGACATTACAAGTTTTTTTGTGACAACTATGTAAATATATATTTTTTTTAATTACTAATAATAACATATAAAAAACAAATACTTACCGGCAAAATTTACCACCCACTTGTTCACATCAAAAGCTTTAAGTTAACTAGATGTCAACGTTCCAACTTAAAATTCAATTTGTTTAGAGAAAATTCTGTTCTTTCGGACGATTACAAAATCTTGGTGATAAAATGTTTATTTTTATGCTGGAATTAATTTTAAGGCTACTACTTAAAAGATTATGTTTTAGGATTCTAGAAACTTTAAAGTTTAATTTAATGTATCCCTCATTATTGTTACCTTTTTTAATTTTAAAAATATATGCGTTAAAAACTAAAAATTCCTCGGGTGACACGTTTCGGACGCTTACATTTGGTGATTCTGAGGTTATTTTCGGCTTCCTAAATAGCGACATTAACCAACTTTTTAAGTGATTCTTATAAAATGGATCATCTTCTCGATTTCTGACCAAAAATTTAAATTGTAAAAATACCGAAAATATATTTTTTTCTTTAGTGACATGAAAATTCATGTTTGCAACATGAAAATGTTTGCAAAAAGTATATTTTATTAAAAACTTTCATTTTTTTTATTCAACAGTATCTTTTAAATTGAAAAAATACTATGTATATACATACATGTAGGTAGTGTAATTGTCTGAAACACAACCGTAACCGTCCGAAACACTCAGAAATGATGTTTCGGATGCTTACATTTCGTTTCGGACAATTACGGTTCTTAACGATTACAAAACCTGGGTGATAAAATATTTATTTTTATGCTGAAATTAATTTTAAGGCTACTAGTCAAATGATTATGTTTTAGGATTCTAGAAACTTTAAAGTTTAATTTAATGTATGCCTCATTATTGTTACCTTTTTTAATTTTAAAAATATATGCGTTAAAAACTAAAAATTCCTCGGGTAACACGTTTCGGACGCTTACATTTGGTGATTCTGAGGTTATTTTCGGTTTCCTAAAGAGCGATATTAACCAACTTTTTGAGTGATTCTTATAAAATGGATCATGTTCTCGATTTCTGATCAAAAATTTAAATTGTAAAATTACCGAAAATATATTTTTTTCTTTAGTGACATGAAAATTCATGTTTTGGCCATTTAAAAAAAAATCCCTTATATCACATTTTTATCATCCAATATGAATATTCTTGGAATATTAATGTTCTTAAATGTTCTTTTTGTGTTTACTGGCTAAGAAACAAAGAAAAATGGTATAAAGAGGAAAATACTACATTAAAAAGCATGTCATAAAGGGTTTATGTATCTAATTCGCATTAAAAAAGAAAGTCGTTTTGTAAATCTTAACAAATCTAAGAGTTTAGCTAGGTAGGCTACTACAATAAATATACTGGGTGCTCTGCAAAAATTGAACTCTCTAGGCGTTTTACCTCGCCGCCCAGACAGCACAAAAACGTCCATTGTACGTCCGTTGGGCTTGCATGCCTGGACATTCTGGACACCCATAAAACGTCCAAAGATGGGCGGCGGGCAGACAAAGGACGTCCAATGGACTATACATATGGCACACTTTCGCCTGTTTAATGGAAGTCCGCTACTGGACACTTTCTGGACGTTATGTACTACTAATTTATTTGGCGTCCAATGGTCGTCTTTTAGATCATTGTCTATTGGACGTCCATTTAAGTTCGGGATTGTCTTTGTGCTCAAAATAAAAGTATTTTAAATAATTATAAAAGCCTATATTGTATTTTTTTAAAAAATATCCATAAGGTATACCCTTTTTAAAGACGCGCAAATGTGCGGCCAGCGTAAAATTGACCTGGCGATAACACCAAAGTCGAATTTTTGCGAGGAGCATGTATCTGATATCTAATTATATTTCTGAACCAAAAATATACTTCGAACGTCAATTTCACGTTTTTACAATGAACGCCCTCTGTATGAACGTCCAATGGACGTCCATTTGAGGTCTTGGACGTCCTGGACCAAAAATTTAATTGTCTGGGCGATAATTTCCAGTTTTATTTCTAAAAAGTTTGAAGGGTGCCACTAAAACTTGATGAGTAAAGCTGGGTTTATACAGGAAATAATAAAACTAAATTAAAAATAAAATTAAACCTATAGGAGCACCTGTAAGCTTTCATACAGCTAAAAATAAAATAAAAATTAAAAGATGGCTAACTTTTAACTTTTTAACTTAATTTTATCTGAAAACGGATGTGCGCATATCAGGAAACATTAATTTTTTATATAAATGAAAAAGCTTTGGTCATTCCCCACTGATGTTTTATTGAAAAATCACCCAACATGTTTCGACAGTATAGACTTTCATGTTCAGGGGTGTACTGAAAGAACCCAAGAAGACTTATTGTAACATTGATATTTGTAAAATTAATATGTGAAAAACAGAGTTATGCTTGGTCTACCCATCCATTAGGCACAAGCACAGTGCCAACCATCTAATGGAAGATGGAAAAACGTACAAGGGAAGGCCACAACCGAGCCAGTGACCCAACCGATGGACCAACCAAGCATAACACAAAACTGAAACCCTAAAATCTAGTCTTTAACAAAACTTACCCTAGGGTGGTGCTACAAGTATGGCGACATTTAGTGTCTATAGACAATTGACAATAGACACTAGATGTCGCCATACTTCAGTTTCAGTTTTGTGTTATGCTTGGTCGGTACATCGGTTGGGTCACTGGCTCGGTGGTGGCCTTCCCTTGTGCGTTTTTCCATCTTCCATTGGATGGTTGGCACTGTGCTTGTGCCTAATGGATGAGTAGACCAAGCATAACTCTGTTTTTCACATATTAATTTTACAAATATCAGTGTTAGAATAAGTCTTCTTGGGTTCTTTCAGTACACCCCTGAAGATGACAGTCTATACTGTCGAAACATGTTTGGTGATTTTTCAATAAAACGTCAGTGGAGAATGACCAAAGCTTTTTCATTTATTTGAAATCCCTCCACCAATGGACTACTTCTTCTATTAATTTTTTAAATACAACCTCACTTTTCTGATTTTGTATAATGTAATGTATAATTTAATTTAAATTTCTAATTTAGTTTCATTCTTAATGTAGTTTTATTTTTTTCTGTATAAACCTAGCTTAAGTAGACTTCTGAAAGACTCTGAAATAAATGGAAAATCAAGTGAAAAACTTTAAAATTTCAAAATATTTTTTTTTATTTTGAATACTTTTATATATGGCCCATAAAGGTGAATTGCTAAATTTATAAATCAACAAAAAATTTAAAATAAAAGAAAAAAAAATACAGTTATAAAAAGGATAGGTGTGAGATGTAATTATTTATTATTTGAGTTTAAAATGCACACTCTGTAGTTAAAAGCTGGCACTCAATAAAAATTTGTTAATTAGTTTTTTAGCGAGCGTCAAGTTGGATTTTTTTTAAACACTTTTTTTAAACCTTTATCAAACACACGATTTTAGTAAGCGTCCGCAAATAAACCTAACCCAAGTTTTTTTTGTCAAAGATACAAAAAACTTTTTCTATGACCACATACGAAAATACAGCGAAATTTGAACTCTTTCCTGTTTCAGAAAGGTACGCATTTCACACGCATATTGATTTTTATTTTCGAAATTAGAGACGAAAATATTTTCTTCTCTAGATTTTGAGTCCAGTGTTTTTACGAACGTATTTTGCGCTCTAGAGAAGAAAGTACTTTCATTTCTTAAGAGGAAAATATTTTCGTCTCTACCCTGCCAAAAATCCCGCATAAAATCTGGAAAAATATATATACCATAATACAATTATGGGATTTAATGGTAATATTGGTCGATACATTCTTTATTTTATAAAATATGATAGTTTATGTGGCTAATTTTTAAAAGGATATACCACAAACTTTTTTTTTGTTGTTTTTAGTTGTCTCCTTTTCAGGAGGTTTTACTAGATTTTATAAACATTATTTTTGAAAGATTTTACAAGGAAACGCCAATAATGTTCCCAGAAAATTTTTCGGGTTTTTATCGTGATATAAATTGTGTTATATTTATTTTTATGAGATTTTGGCCTAAATGCATGTGCATAATTTTGATGATGTTTCGTTGTTCCTTTTTAAGAGATTTAATGCGATTTTAAAAGCATGAGTTTTAAGAGATTTTATAAGGCAATATAAATCATTTCTTTTAAAGTTTTTATAAAAAAATAATAGACTAATAAAGAAATTAAAAGTTTTATTTTACCATAAAAAACTTTTGATGTTAGATTAAGGCAAAGTAAAAGGAAAAAAAATAAGTACAACACAAACTTCGAAGTTAGCACAATTTTACAAATTACTTAGAAGACAGCTAAAATTAGTACACATAGTAAAAGTTCTCTTTCTTATTGAAGATTTTTAGTGTACATTTTTGTAAAAAACTCTTCAGTTACTAGTAACTTGACATTTCTACCTTAAAGAAGAAATATTGATACATAGTTCTCTTTCTAGTTGGAAGATTTTTTTATTTATTTTGTTGTTAATGAGAAAACAGGATCTTATTAAAATAAAATAATTACCACTTGTTATTCCTACCTATAAAATTGAAGAAATTTTGTTATGCTTTAAAAGATTATTTGAATGTATTTTTTTTAAACAAACGTGACTTTATCAAAATAATATTAAAATGACTTAGTTTTGGCTATTTTCTAGCAATAAACAAGTTTCTAATATTCAATTTAGAATATTGGAGTAATATGGACATCTTTTAATAAAAAGTAAGTACTAAAAGCCTTTACACATCAGGTAATTTTAATATTTATTTAAAATAAAAATTTTATAATGAAAAATAGTGGACGTACTTAATAATAATTTTTTACTTCACTACATACTTTAAAAAAATTTATATAATATATCATTGTGGGGATTACCATCAATTTTTATAAAAGAAAGATCATACATATTCAGAATTTTTCATATATATGAACTATGAGAGTTTCCATTGAAGATGATAAAATATTTAAAAAAAATAATAAAAAGTAACCAAATTCTCCCTTAAAATATTACAAAATATCATAATTTCCTTTATTATGAACGTACATTAATACTATAAAAATACCATAAATTCCTATCAAAAATTATATAAACCCGTTAATTTCATCATTAAATTCCTCGTCCTTTCCCATGAGAAAGTATAAAAACTCGTAAAGTTAACATAAAAATTTTAAATAAAAATATAAAAGGGAGATTTACCAACAGAAAACTATTGAATTTTTCGCCTCCTCCAAGAATTCTACCACTGACTGGTTTCACCCAAGTAACACACATTGTACACATTAGAATTTATGACCAAAGTAAAGCTGTGAAAACGTTTTGTCAGCACCGTTTTGGTTGTAAATTAGCTTGCTTAGTTTTTGTAATACTGTTTGCTTTCATAATGTAAGCGCAATCCATTTTGATGACCATACTGGTATTAAAAACAAAAGTTTTTATTAAACTTTGCTCAAAAATACTATTCTTTGGCAGAAAAATATGCAGAATGTTGGCTATACATTAAAGCCAAACTTTGTAGCTTTTTTAAATCAGTCCTGGCATCAATAAAAACTAAATTGGAGCAATAAAGTTGTAAAACAGAAAATAACATTTTTGGCTATAATACAGCAAGTTTAGCTGTCAGGTTTTTTCGGGTCGCTTCGACAATAATGCGCTTTTTTTGCAGGAAGTTGTAAAAATAGTAAGAGAAAAACATTTTTAGCTAAAGCACAATAATTTTAGCCGTCGGGTTCTTTCGGCTTGCTTCGCGAACAAAGCCTCGCCTCTTATTCATATTAAGTAGAAAAAATAGTGGAAAAAAACATTATTTGCTAAAGTACAGCAATATTAGCTCTCGAGTTAGGTCGCGTTGTTAGTTTCAATGGCGGCCATTACATGAAAACAACCTTAAAGAAAAACATATTTTTTCCAAAATAAAATCAAAAATTCTATAATTAAAAAGGGAAAATTTTTGAAACTAAAACTAATTTTAAGGTAGAGACAAATCTTTTTTGGTTATTTTAACTCCAATCCAAAAACAAAAAAATTTAACCTAAAAATTAAATAAAAAAAAACTTTAAATATTTTTAATATGTGAAGCGCGCGTGTTTTGGTGCGGTTTCATGGTAAGTATTATCAGTAAACTGGCCTTCGCATATCAATTTGGTTCATGGATGAAGCCAAAAATCCGATATTAAAAGTGTGTGTATAAATAAATATTCCCATCATCCATACTTGTGTTTTCAAAACCGAATCAACCATTTATTTGTATAAAAATCTATTTTTGCTTTTTTTGTCATTTTTTCTTTGGGTTTTGTAAGAAATGTTTTTTTTAAACTAAGGTAACTGAAAAAGATTTATCGGTTGCAAAAAGTGCTGCAATGGTCATTCCAGTGACCAAAAAGTGATTGCCAAATTGGGCTAGGCGACGTTTTATAAACACTTTCAAGACGTTGTGGTAGACAACAGCAAAAACACAATAGTAGAGGAGTTTTGCTGTCGCAACGTTTTTGCAAAAGTTTTTCAGCACCTCGTGTTACTTGGCCAGGCACAGTCAATGCACCAGTCGGGCTTTCTACTATGACGAATCGATAGCAAAAAAACGAACTTTACAAAATACACCGGAGTACCACAAGAATATATACCGGGTGCGCCTTGGAGACTAGACTCAGATACGTGTTTCACCATTGTTAGGGATCATCAGTGCGACATAAGTTTTTATAGTCGAATAATATGAACGATCAAATCAACAAGTCATAGACAAATGCTCGGCAAAACATTAGATAACAGAATGAGAAATAAATTCCCAATGTCCATAGTGGAGTTAAATATAAATAAAAAAGAAGTTTTATCAACAGAAAACCATTGGATTTTTGGCATCCTCCGCCTGTTCTACCTGAAACACGTGCCTGCGTCTAGTCTCCAAGTTTTAGATTTTTCCTAATTTTATCAAAAATGAGTTACTAAGGTCCCACGAATTTGGACTTTACGACAAAATTTGTAGTCCATATTCATGGAAACTTAAATCTAAAAACCATAAATCGCTACTTGCTTTTGTTCCAAAGTTACAATTTTTTAAAATATTTTGTCCCCCTTTTCCACCCTACTTAAAAGTTAATCAGGTCATGATCAGGCGATTGTACTAAACACGTCTCTGCGTCTCCAAGTCGCATCCGGTATGTATTCTTGTGGTACTCCGAAGTATTTTGTAAAGTTCGTTTTTTTCCTATCGATTCGTCATAGTAAAAGCACGACTGGTGGATGGACTGTGTTTGAAACTTAGTCAGTGGTAGAACTGGTGGAGGAGGCCAAAAATCCAATAATTTTCTGTTGGTAAAACTCTCTTTTTTATTTATATTTAAGTCCACCATTGACATTGGAAATTTATTTCTCATTCTGTTATCTATATATTATTCCACTATAAAAATTATGTTGTACTGATGATCCCTAACAAGGGTAAAACACGTGTCTGCGTCTAGTCTCCAAGTCGCACCAGGTACGTATTCTTGTGGTACTCCTGTATATTTTCTAAAGTTTGTTTTCTTGCCATCGATTTCTCATAATAAAAAGCCCGTCTGGTGGATGGACTGTGTCTGAAACTTAGTCAGTGGTAGAACTGGTGGAGGAGGCCAAAAATCCAATAGTTTTCTGTTGGTAAAGCGCTCTTTTTTATTTATATTTAACTCCACTAAGGACATTGGGAATTTATTTCTCATTCTGTTATCTGATTTAATCGGTCATATCAGTGGCGGTCCCAAGGGGGGGGGGCTGGGGGGCGCTAGCACCCCCTTTTGCTCCAGAAAAAAGTGGACAACAAAGATGCTGATAGTAACCCTGAAGTCTTTAGAAAATAAACGAGAAATTGCAGAACAATAAACAAACGCATGACGTACTTACTTACTTAAATACAGAACAGTATCATAGAGTTTCTATTTATAAACAAGTTTTAGATAAAATCATTTCGGACATAAAATCAAGGTTCAATAAGGAGACTAAGTATTTTTGACCTGAACATATTCACACTAAGTTTTATAGAACGTGAAGCTAAAATCAAGGCAAAATTAACTAATGTCGTTTCCAAATACTATATAAACTGTTTGATTAATCCAAAACACAAATTCTTGAGCTTTTATTGGGAGAAGTCAGTACTTGGAAACAATATTGGTTAGAAGTAGGAAAAAGCTTAAATCAAATGAATGAAATGAACAAATGTGGGGATATTTTTCCGTTGATAAAAACATTTTTTGAATGTTTGCCAGTAAATCCGATCACACACAAACGCTGCACTGCGGTGGCATAGAGGTTTCAACCAATTAGCGCTCCATCTCAGGATGCCATGTTGAAAATTCTCGAGCGCCGATTGGTTGAAACCTCTATGCCCAAAAAAAAACCGGAAACGAACTTTTTTTTGGTGATAGGCATCTTTTATTTGAGATATGCAATAAAAAAATTATGTTTCAACTTGATGCTTTCTAGACCTAAAAAAAAGTATTTAGCTGTTACCCAAGCGCGGATTTCGGGGTGGTAGGGGGTTAATTACCGCTCCCCATCCTGGATTTAATTTTTTTACGAAAACATTTAGAAAATCAAAAGTTGGACATAAATTTCGGCGCTGTGACACCTTTGATATTTACGGTATTAGTTTCACTTTCTGTTAAAAATGGGATTAGTAGTTGTCATTTTGTTAAAAATTTTCGCCTGCTGTGCTTTGGAACCATTGATATATTTACAATTTTAGTGCAATTTTCTTAAAAATTTTCGACTGCGGCACTATGATAGTTCATAGTTCATAGTTCTTTATTGCCATGTTATTTATACATATAAAATACATATATATATACAGGTATCGTCAGCCTAATTGAATATTATAAAGTTATAGATTAATAAAATAAATAGGTAACATATTAATATAAATATAAACATCCATTGGAAATTGTCATGGTATTGTGGATTTCTTTTTGAACAAAACAGAAAATTAAGCGTATAAGTTATAATTAAATTGTACAAGCAGATTTTTTTTTTGCAATAGACAACGTACTAACATTTAAGTGTACAAAAAAATTATTTTATATTTTGACACACAGGATTAAAATAAGATAGGAACAGCATTGTTACCTGATGAAAACAACATAGATTAAAATAGGTATAAAAAGGAACAAAATATCTGTACAAGCGATTTTCCTAAAATCAATCAACATAAAACATCAAAATGTAAATAAAACAATTCGTTTATACAGAACGACAAAATGGACATAGACACGTTTATGTATGAAAGAAAAAACAGAATTCAAATTAGAGTTTTACCTGGTTTTCTTGTTTAAAAACTCTTCAATGGAGTACGGTTCAATCTCACAGATGTACTCAAAACAATGTTTTTTAAACGGTTTGACATTTAAAATGTTTTGAAACTTTTTTGGCAAATGATTGTACAACTTTAACGAGGTGTAGATGGGGCTTTTTTCTGTTGTTTGTAATCTATGATGTGGGTAGATGTATAGTTCATTTTGATTTCTTGTGTTGTATGTGTGGTTAGAGAGGTATTGTTTGAACATATCGGGATTTCTTTTTAAGAAAAGAAGGCACTCGAATATGTAGACGCCGACAACAGTTAAATATTTGTTTATTTTAAAAATACCACGACAGCTTTCTGATACTCCCATTTTAAACATTATTCTAATTAATCTCTTTTGAACCTTAAAAACATCTTCCAGATGACTGCTACTACCCCATAGTGTGACGCCGTACCTTATGTTTGAATAAAACATTCCGTAATATATTGATCTCATAGAATTAGTGTTTCCAAATGTCTTTACCAACACTCTAAAAGCGTAGCACGTTCGACTTAGTTTTTTACATAAGGTTTCGATATGAGCGTTATATGTTAGGTTAGTATCTAGTGTTATACCCAGTATTTTTGCAGTTTCTACAAACTTAATTTTGTCGTCCTTAAAGGTAAGTGTGTCGAGTTTATTAATATTAATATTTGAAAACAGCATTAACTTTGTTTTTTCCGCGTTTAGTACTAGTTGGTTTTTTTCTAGCCATTCATCAGTTTTTGTAAGTGTAGTCGTTAGTTTGTCTTGCAAGTCATCATGCTTACTTATTGGAACAATTGTATTTCCGTCATCCGCAAAGTTTACCATGACGTTTGTTTTTTCGTTTGTGTCTATTAGGTCATTGAGGTAGATAATAAAGAGAATAGGCCCCAATATGCTCCCTTGTGGAACGCCGGTAGTTATCGCCGCAGGCTCCGAAAGCACTGTGTTGTTGTCTCTACTTATAATGGTCCGCTGATATCGTTCAGTAAGATATGAATGAAACAGATCCTGTGGAACACCTCTGACCCCATACGCGTTTAGTTTCATTATAAGTATTTTGTGATTAATGGTGTCGAAAGCTTTCGAAAGGTCCAGCAGCACACCACAGGCAGCAGATTTTGATTCCAAAAAACTTAAAATGGTTTTATTTACGTCTAATAGTGCTGTTTCTGTGGAACGTTTTGGTAGAAATCCATGTTGAAAGTTGTTAAATAAGCAGAACTTTTGAAAATAATTTAGCAATCTATGGTGGAGTAAGAGTTCAAAGAGTTTTGAAAATGACGATAGTAAGCTAATTGGTCTGTAGTTGCTAAAATCTTCAGGATTGTCTTTTTTGTAGATAGGAATGACATGCGCTAACTTTAGGGCGTGCGGAAAGACACCTGTTTCCATACTAGTGTTAAACACGAAGGCTAAAGATTCAGCTAGATAGTTTATGCATTTTGTTAGTAAGCTAGATGGTACCGAGTCGTACCCTGAGGACATTTTATTTTTTAGTTTTTTACTTAGATCCACAAGTTCGATTGTAGTTGTAGGGTGTAAATAAAAGTTTGCGTTGGTTTTTTTATTCATTGAAGAAAAATGCGCAGAATTTGGAAAAATGTTTTTTTCTTTTAGCAGATTTGGTGCGGCGTTTACTAGAAAATCATTCAGGTTGTTGGCTAAAGTTTTACAGTTGGTGTCGCTTGGTAGAGTGTTTAAATGTTTTTTGGCATTAGTTAATTGTCGCACCGTACTCCATGTGGCTTTAGCTTTGTTGTCACTTTGCTCAATGTTTGCTAGCAGTGAGCTTTTTTTTACTTTGTTTATTTCAATGTCATATATTTTTTTTTGATTCCGCAAAAAGAGTTTTAAAATAAGGGTTTTTGTAGGACATAACTTGCAAGGCGATTACTTCTTGTTTCATTTTTTCAAGTTCATGATACCGTTTAAATTCACGATTTTAGTTCAATTTGACTCAAAAATTACATTTTTAAAGTAATTTTCTCAAAAACTTTCGGAGCATTTAAACATAAATAATTTAAAATCTGAGCACCCCTCCCCTAGATTTGATGCCAAATCCGCGCTTGCAGTTACTAAGTTTTATTTCCATATATTGATATGTTCCTCATAAAAGCTATGCTATTATTCTAGTTTTTTTTTCGTATCGAAACCGCCCCTCCCTTTTCAAATGGCTGGGACCGCCACTGGTCATATTATTCGAATATAAAAACTTATGTCGCACTTATTATTATCCCTAACAAGGGTGAAATACGTGTCTGCGTATAGTCTCCAAGTCGCACCCGGTATGTATTCTTGTGGTACTCCGGTGTATTTTGTAAAGTTCGTTTTTTTGCTATCGATTCGTCATAGTAGAAAGCCCGAATGGTGGATGGACTGTGTCTGAAACTTAGTCAGTGGTAGAACTGGTGGAGGAGGCCAAAAATCCAATAGTTTTCTGTTGGTAAAACTCTCTTTTTTATTAATATTTAACTCCAGTATGGACATTGGGAATTTATTTCTCATTCTGCTATAAAAATTTTAGACGACTCCTGTAAAACTATACAGGGTGATTCAAAATTCCCTAGAAAAGTTACGTGATTATTTTGTTTAAGTTTCATATTTTTTTTTCTCTAAATTTAGGAGTAAAATTTTCGTATTTTTTTGGGAATCGCCTTTAAAATAGTTTACCGAGCATGTCTACGTGTGCTGACAATGACATGTTTTAGGATTTTGGTCAAGGATTTTGAAGTTGTCAAAGTTTTGTTTTCAAAAATTGATGTTTCTCCCACGTAGTCAAGGGTGCTTCTTAGAAAATATTAACAATTTTTAAATACAAATATCTCTGAAACGAAAGAGTTTACAAAAATTTATTTTAATAATTCTTCTTCATAACAACAAATTCTACATATATAAAATCTTTCTAGGGAATTTTAAATCACTCTGTATATTCTTAAACTTTCACAAGTTTTGACTAGTCTTTTAAACCGTTTTTTTTAGTTTTTTTTAAACAATTTTTTATGAGGGATTTTTGTCAGGTAAGGGACGAAAATAAAAAAAGTTGATTTTTACAAAAATAACGAGAAAAATGGGATTAATATGTCGTAGTCGTAGCAAAAATAGCGTACAATAACTCGAAAAAATCCCATTCATTTTTTTGTACTCTGATTTGGAGAAAAATTGAGGGGAATAATACTTATTAAGAAAATCTTATTATTCTTGACTAAAAATTTCCCTAATAACTCAAAAACTAAAGGTTTTTTGGCAAAAAACTGAGGAGACAAAAAATTTCGAGAAGCAAAACGGTATGTATAAGTAACGTCTGTATCATTTATAGTTTACAACAAACAATAGTTTATTACTTATAAAAAACGACTACATAACATGATAGTCCAAGCCATTATAAAATTCAAGAAAGTTTCTCGATAAAGCTGGATTTTTCCAAAAACAAGTTTTTACACGGCAACAAGTAGTCTGCTGTTAGTGGTAGATTTATATGCCGAATTGAAAAAGGGAAGAAACGCGTGTAAAACAGTGAAAAAAGGAGTGTAAGGCGGAAGTGTGATATAAGGGTAAGAAACGGGATATGGCGGGGTATCGTCATGGCCCACGGGCCGCCCCTTTACTAGTACTACTAATTGAGATGGCTCCATTAGTACCACAGTTTATTTGTACCACTGGCCATCTGTGCGGGCATTCACTGATATATCCACGCCCACCACACCAAATTCGGCAGGGTGGGGGAAATTCTTTCCAAGACTTTATAGGGAATACATGTACACGGGACTGTATATTGGCAACGTAGCAATTTCATTTGAAGCCGATGGTTTGAGTAAGCAGACCGCGTCTCAATGACGGGAACCCGACATTGCTAGCGTGCTAAATAGAAATCAGCGCTCTTTGAGAGAGAGACTTTTCCCGTCTTAGCCCGTTGTTTATGTGCAAGTCTTTGCGAGCCTTATCTACCTAGATATATTATATATAGGTATGATTTATTGCTTTTTTTCATTCAAATTAACTTTGTTTTATTTTTTCATGGGCTGCTAGATAAAATGCATACATAGAATTACGATAAGCAAGAGACAAATATTCTCAAAAACTAAAAAAGATAAGCCCTTGTTATTATATATTTTTAGAAACCTTTTTTTCAGAGGCATTCAAAAATGTCAAAATATACAGGCATTTAAAATAAAGAGAAATTGGATTATGAATGTTTTGAAAACGCGGCTCTGCTCTCTTTGCTTATATATATCTTTTAATTAATCTTAAATATCTTCATTTTTAATACATATATACATAAATACAAAAATCGTGCGTAAAAGTAATTTTTTAGCACTAGTGCGGAAAAGTCGTTTCAAAACGAAAAATAGGAAAACATATTTACAAAACATTATACATTAAAAAAAATAAATTACAATTTTTCCCAAAATGTATAAAGTTAACACTCAAAATAAAAATAACAGGGCCCCCTTAGTGGTTTGTATAACCCATATAACTATGAGATAATATAACCGCCCGGCTCTTGCATTTCCCAAGAAAAATGCGTACCGATAATAAATCTGCCAATCAAGTTAGCCTGGAAATAATCCAGAGACTAGGAGTCTACCGGGCAAGGGCGTCGCGTCGATTGCGTCAACTGACTACCATCTGACAGCGAAAATTTAGGTTTTTGTTTACTTTTGGAAAAGAGTTGGCTAGTGTTTCACGTAATTTTGTATCAATAGAAAATTAAATTCTTCTAGATTTAAACATGGACAAAACAAGATTTGAAAAGAAAAAGCAGGATCTTTGAGGCTTAATTCAAACTTCTCTCAAAAATAGGGAGCCTTTGTAGAGGACTTTAACTTTCTACTAAAACACGACCTGTTAGTTTGCCGTTTTTGACGTTAAAAGTACATTTTCTAAAACTAACTTCGAGAATAAGGGTTCTTTTAAAATGGTTTTAGAAAATTTGGTACTAAGGGATCCAGTGATCATTTGTGCAAAATTCCATTATTCTATTATTATGCTTTAGTGATATTTAATGTTGTTTTTTTCAAAAAACTTCAAGAATTGGAGCCCTCTACATAAAACTTTTTAATTTAAGCTAATATAGCGAAAATATTTGTTCTTAATCTGATAGTTTTATCACTTTTGGATGGATTCTTATTTTTTGTTTAACGTCGACAATTGGTGTCCTATGCAAGCGACCTCGAATAAGTAACACACGACAAAAAAAATTGCGGGCTCAATAATCGCATAATAATCATAATAATAATAATTTCTAAACCTGTAACAATTTTTGTGTTATTTTCGGAAATAGGGGCCCTTTTCAGTAAACTTTATGTTAGCAACATTTATCAAAAATTATCTAAGGGGTCTACTTATTATGCATGCGAAGTTTCACTGCTGAATTATTATTTTTTCTTAATTATACTCCTCATCTTCCAGACTAATATGCAATTTTCGTTCGAACTTTTGACTAGCATGGGTATAGACCCATACAGCCATGGTATGTACTATGTACGTACCTGGGACGTGACGCTGGGACGAACGTCACGTCTCTGGTACGTACACGTACGTACTGGTACGTACTATGTACGTACCGGGGACGTACATTTTCCAACGGTTTGTACGTCCCCGGTACGTCCTTGGGATGTGGCACAGTACGTACTATGTAGGTCTTGTGTACGTACATTTCAGGTACGTACAATTTAGGTCCTAGGTGGGACCAAAACTGGACGTAAATTGACCGCAAGTGGGCTTGGGTCAGGCATATTTAACCGATAATTTAAAAAAAAAAGTGTTGAACACACCGGGAATTGAACTACCTATACATTAAAATCTCTGCTAAAATTGTGATATACTTTATAACGGTTTTTACTTGTGTCGTCAAGCTCTTGAAACGTGTACGCTTATGTATAGTGTACGTATGTACACGTTTGTACGCACATAGTACGTCCGTAATTGCTCTGATGCTGCGGATTTAAAAAAAAAAAAAAACAATTATTTCCGTACCCTGTGTGCTAAAAAGGCCACAAGTAGCGTAATGCGTACCCCACAAAATATTTTAAAATGCAGCAAAATAAAGGCAAGAAAATGAGCCAATTTCCGAAATGAATAAATGTAATTTCGGAATTCAAACCTAAAAACCAGAACGAAGGAAAATAACTTGCAAAGAAGTTAAAAAAGCTGAAATTTTATCATTTTTTCAAAACGAGCCGCTTCTGTTTTCGTACCACTTATTTTTAAACAAAAACGAATATAATACCTCGTTAAATAAAACAATGATTTTTGTTTTTAAGATGTTCATGAAAAACTTGAGCATTGCTTCGATTTTCCTTTTTTTTATTAAAAATAAAAAAAAAATTCGGTTACCGCCCCCCCCCCCCAACGGACGTAGGACGAAATTATTTGACTTTTGATTGTAATATGGTCATGGTGTCATGTCATAAAAGTTTAAACAATCTCACTTGTTGTTGTGTTGTTTATCACATTATTATCGTGACATTGAAATTCTTACTTTTAATTTAGCGAGTGAGCTTGATGCCTGCTTTTTATTCTAGAATTTCTAAAGGAGTTGATATACAGGGTGAATTGACAGCGGGGCTAATCCAACACCTGCTTGAACGGTGTTGGCTAATCTTACTTTTTCAAAAAATCCAAAAACACGGCCACCAAGATTTTTAATTACTTTCAATCGTGCTATCCGAAACTATGTATGTGTCATGTATGTGTCACGTGGAGTGTCCCCCCACCCCCCACCCTCAACCTTCTATATGCGCCCTTCTATCTTTCTCAGATCGAAGACCGTATCTTAATGATTTTCTTATTCACAAGTTATGGCTCTTTTAATAAACCCCCCCTTTCCTGAAACTCTCTTCTACCAAAATTTATCTTTGGTGCATAAATGGTATCAATCGGTTTATCCGTTCCTGAGAAATCGCAGCAACAGAAGAACGGACATAAAAAAAATATTAACATCTTTCTGTAGTAATAAAAATCTGCCTCCTACAGGGGCCAGGTCAACATTCAAAAGATTAGTTAACCCATAATTTGTAGAACATCTGCTGAACAAACGAGGGTATATATTTTAAAAGATCTTTTACCTGCCTAGTTACTGTATACAGGCTCTATACAGGATGGTTCAATAAGACTGGGCACCGGATTAATGGGAAACTACTAGTCTGTGACATAGTCACAGTGGAACCGAATTCGCCCGATTTTTTCTCGGCCGAATACAGCCGAACTTTTCAATTCCATTATATTATATTATGGCGATTGTCACAGTGCATCCGATCGAACTCGGAAACAGTAATGCCAACTGATGAACAATTTCCCGATTCGTGGGAAGTGCCACTGTGATCGCACACCTACTTCGGGAGAAAATAGGTATAAAATCGGGCCTAACGAATTAAATGAAAATATTATACTATTTGTTGCTTGCCCCTAGTAGACAGTACAAACCTTTCCCAGAAAAAAATATAATTCTATGACAAAACTTCATAGTTAACGTTGACAAAAGATAACATATTCCTGATCTTTCGACAGAAAAATTTTTGTTTTGAAATCCTTGTCATACCAATTCAGCACTTTTTTGTTGTTATTGTTGGTTGCATCCACAGGAGAAACACTCTGTTTTCCCTTAAGCGACAGTGCTGACACAAATCAACTTTGTGACTTAGTTAAAAGGGTTTCAAGATTTAAAATAAAATAATTCGTTAAAAGACTGGTCCTTTCTGAATAACAGAAAATATTTTTGTTTATTAATAACCGCCAAGTTCCTCGAATATCGTCCTTTTCGAAAACATGTGCGTCTTATAGACCTTCTTTAAGTTGTACTTTTTACGATGGTAAAAACCATTGCTCTTGCTGCTAACAGATTTTGTTTAAGTAGGTAAAGTAGATTCAAAGGTATTAGGGAGATTTTGTATGTCTTCCCATTGAGGGACTTTATCGCTTACTAACGTGATTCAAGGTTGTTTACACCACGTTCCAACATAGCAAACTCGAAAAAAAATCGATGACCAGAAATGAACCCGGTAACCCTCGGTTTAGAAATACTTGTTCATATATATCCACCAAACGCGAAAATTCTCTGACCAAGCTTTAATCATGATAAACACTAAAAATCCGCCAAAACTCTTATATTCCGCGGTTTCAACCTATGTCTTTATCGCATGGTACAGTGGATAAAGCATTGGTCTTTCAATCTGTCGGTTGTCTGTTCGAAACCCGTCGGTGCGTCGCACTTTTTTTATTATTTGTTTTTATTTTTGTTCTTAGGGTGTATTGTAATAAGACATGGTTTTAGAGCTCAAAAATATATTTTTTATTTTATTTAAAGCCATATTTTAGGAGTTATAGTGGTTTTGCGCGTCATCAGATAAGAATATCTATTATACATCAATCGGAGCAGCTTCCTGAGTCTATTCAAAGAAGACAAGAAACTATTCATGCAATATTTTATAGTGGAGTTATATATAATTATAGAAAAATTATCCTTTGGTAAAATTGTCCATTTGTCTAAAATCAAAATGCCTAAAAGAATATTTTGACCTCTCTTATAGGTGTTTTATTTTATCAAAGCAAAGTCATGTTTATGTAAATTGATAACCAAGATAACTACTAATCGATCGACGCTTTTTTATTTTAGATTTGTAAGTAATTTCTTTATCAATCAAAAGTTAGAAAATACAGCGAGATTCACTAAATTTTTTGTACCCCCCACCAATAACTCCGTTATTCTTTCAACATCAATGATTTTAGCCGTTTCCCTACATTAGAACAGAGCATTGCCAACACGTACACGTATTTTACGCTTTTTTATCCTAGTACTATAGGTTTCAAAAATTATAACTTTTCTGTAACAAATAAATTTTATAATATATGTACTGATTCACAGTATTACTTTTTGTTGCTCACTTCTATTTCTCTCTTTTTCGAATAGAGTGAGTTGGAAAAACAATTTGTATCTCCCTCTTTCTCTAATAGAGAAATAGACGTGAGCAGCAAAAAGTGAAACAGAGTTTTTATTTTATAAGAAAGGATGTTAAGAATTATATTGTGTGTCTATATCTACAAGGTTATAAAACATGCTAAATTACACATAAATAATTTTCCTTAAATTTCACAGTCCCATTCATATTACACCCGTAATGGCGATATTTTGCGCTTGCAAAAACATCACAATGCTTTTTATGAAAAATTTCCAGATTACAGTGCAATGAAATTTTACAATGCGTTGACTATTAAATTAAAAATTATTAAAAACCAACGCAGCTTCTGTAAGACTTTAAAATGATATTTAATAGAAAAAGTGTTTTGTTATTTTTTATTAATGTATTTTAGCTTGATAATATAAGATATTTTCATTATTTAAATGTAAGGTAAAATATGTTTATTTGCTTGTTTTGATTTTTCCAATTTTATTTTTTTTTTATTTTTTTAATTGTTATTATTTTTTTATTAATGTATTTTGGCTTGATTATGTAAGATTTTATCATTATTTAAATGTAAGGTAAACTATGTTTATTTGCTTGTTTATTTATCGTGTTGTTCTTTTGATTTTTTTTTAAATTGTATTGTTATTTTTTTTAATGTATTTTAGCTTGATAATGTCAGATTATATCATTATTTAAATGTAACGTAAAATATGTTTATTTACTTGTTTATTATTGTGTTATGTCTTTTGACAAATAGCCATATTAGTGTTCCCTAGTAACGTAAGTTTTGTAATATTTAAAAGTATATTGACGTGTAAATCCTATGTATCAATAGGCATTCATACAAAATAAATGAATTGAATTGAAATTGAAAATTGAATTAAATTGAATATCATAGCAGGCGAAAATTTTTAAGATAATTGCACTAAAAAATGCATTTTTTTATTTAAAATTAAACTAAAATTGTAAATATATCAATGATTTTAAAGCGCAACAGCAACGAGGATATAAGCTATATATACTAAAATATTTTAGTCCCGCTCCTTATTATCAGGGTATATAAATTAACTTTTCCGCAATCGCCTTCGATTAAATAATTGAATAATGAGACCAAACTGTTGACGCTTTGGCATGATGAAAGAAATGTGCCAGAAGCACTTTTTCCTGGCTTACATCAGCATCATCTTGAGATTGACACCAATGTAGCAGCAGCGCTTTCATTGCCTCTGCGGCAGCTTCGTCGATGTCCATTTTTTCCACTTTTGGATACACTCGCAAAAATCTTGACAGCTATAGGCTTTGTTTGTATCTTACAATTTATTTTCTAGTACCTTGGCTACACCTTAGCAATTAAGTATTATCAGATAAATATGAATTGACTTAACGTCAGAGAGTGAATGATAGTTTGGCTGTTACATTTTTATAGGCCAATATAATGAAGATCTGTTTTTTTTTTTTAAAAAAAATTATAAAAATTGAATAAAAACGGTGCCCAAAAGTGCAAAAAATAGTATATCTACCATCTGACTAAAGTGTCTTTTTATACCTCAGCGAACATTTCTCCTCAGTATAAAAAGTACCACTTTAGTCCCTAGGTATATAATGTACTATTTTTTGAGGTTTAAAAAGCTTTTTAAGTTGAAACATTACGTTTTTATTGCATATATCCCAAATATAAGACGCCTATCTAAAAAAAAATTCGTTTCCGTTTTTTTTGGGCAAACCGGTCAATGACTCGCTCAATATCAATTTCAATGTGTCTGTTGATATGCAGCAACGCTAAAGCCGTCATACGAATTTCCGTCATAGTGTTTTTAAGTACTTATGTTTTTAATCTTCTGAGGCAGGAGAAGCTTCTTTCTGACGAAGCATTACTTACTGGCAAACATCCAAGAATTTTTTTTTAACGGAAAAATATCGCCACAATTGTTCGTTGCCTCGAAAAAAATGTTTTGATTTAAGCTTTTGCTTACTTCTGCCCAATATTGTTTCCAAATACTGACTTCTCCCAATAAAAGCTCAAGAATTTTTGTTTTGGATTAATTAAACAGTTTATAGTATTTGGAAAAGACATTAGTTAATTTTGCCTTGATTTTGGTTTAGTGGGGGTACTTTCTGCAATTTCTCATTTTTTCTCTAAATACTTCAGGGTTTCCACCAGCATCTTTGTTGTCTACTGTTTTCTTGAGCAAAGGAGGGGGGATCTCGCCCCCCGCCCGTCCCACTGGGACCGCCACTGTATCCGATCAGTACAATGTCATCTGGTCAGCAAATTAAGGAGTTCCCCACGAAACTTCCACATTTAAACTTTTTCACGGACATGAACTCATTACTATCAATACAATTATTCTAAAAAATCGAATTCTGTACATAAAATATTTTCTAATAGTACACGGTGATTCCCTGTATTTCGAACTTCCTGTTAGTTAATATTGATAATAGAAAAAAAGTTTATGTATGAAAGTAATATTGATATTACATCGACTTTTTTAATTTAAATAGAACGCCCTAGCTGTCTATTACTCTTAGTATTTTGCATAAGTATGTCCTATGACGAGTGGTTTTAAAAATATACAATACGAACTTTTACGGCACAGCTTTATTTTACTATACATGTGTTGTGGATATCATAAAATTCCGAAACTAAGATATTTTCTCAAAAAATCCACCCCACTTTTTAAATTGAATGCTTCGTAAAATATAATAAAATTTCGAAACTAAAATTTTTTGTCAAGGAACATGTAAATTTTGCGTCATACGTCATCTTACCGCTTACGTTACGGAACCTCTGAATCCAGCATATGCTAACAGGTCCAAAGTCCCACCTCATCTGGCCGTCCAGAATGCGTGAAAAGTTTCAAAATATCTAAAGAATAATTGTTAATAGCGGCTACACTGCGAACCTGCCATTTATAAGGAGGGGCAAATATTTTAGGGACCTGTAGGGGTGGCGCTAAGAATGGTACAAATGAACAGTGGTATAAACGTGGCTAGCCCCTACTAATTTTTTAATACGACATAAACTAAAAAATTCGGGAGTCGATTTTGTTTTAAATAAAATAAGACCAGAAAAACAGCATCCGTGGGACGAGAGGCCCAGCTTTTTAAAGGCATGTTTATATTCTACAGTAAGTATTTTACAATATTTGATAGTTGATAGTTCCTCTCAAAAAAAACTACGAGTTATAAGTACGAAGAGAAGAGGCTTCATTTACTTGACAAAAATGTAACTTTTACAGCATACTAGTCATTTGTTCGACCAAGATAACGGCCTGTTCGCGTCGTGCTTATGCATGGTTTTTGTTGAGAGATGTAGGATACATATTAACTTTAAATCTCTGCAGATCTTAATCCCATGGGTGGGTTATCTTTATATGCATGACAAATGCACGCCCAAGATAAATTTCGTAGTTGCGTGTCGGCCATCTTGGAACCACCATATTAAGTCTCGACTTTAATGAAATGACATCGTTCTTGATTTTTATGATTTTCGGAAAAATGTAAAATATTTGTGTCTGGGAGTACCCACAGGCCCATTTTGCGGTTTTTTAATTATTACTCAAGAACCGTTAAACCTAGCGTAAAATTGGTGCCCATTATAAAAACTTCTTAAAAGTGCGCATTTTCTATAGTAATGTCTTTTTCATATCGACCAGTTTAGTAAAAAAATTAAAAAACACTTTAAAAGGTAATTTAAAAAAGATTGGTACACAAACGCAAAAAAAACAACGAATTAATGACATTTTTAAAGACCGTTATATCATGAATAAATCAAAATTTGTTTGAGTCAAATCGGTTTATAAATAAGCCAGTAATGATTCTTTGAAAAGTAAGTCAGTCGGCCACCTTCCATTCAAGATGGCGGAGGAACCAAGCGTCTCCCAGAGATTTTTTTTTTGAAGACCACCATGGGATTGGTTATCCAAAAATCCAGCTTTATCGGGAAGATTTTTCAAATTTTATAGTGGTCTTGGACTATCATGTTATTTTGACGTCTTTTTAAATAAGTATTAAACTATTATTATTGTATCCTCTAATCTACACAGTAAGAAATAGAATGTATAATTTTACACCCAGTTTACACTCATACGTGGTCTATATAGGCCTAGCGTTTTGGGTGTAAACTTTCAGATTTTTTCGAGTGTTAATTTAGTCTTAAATAAACCTTACTTCGAGTGTATTCAAAATAATGGTAAGAAATATATCATAGGTGTAAGCTTACACCCAAATCAATTAGGTAAATACAATTTCGAGTGTAACACATTATTTTATTATTGTACTAAAAATCAATATTATGGTGTAAAATTTTGCAATATTAATATAAAATAATGGGTGTTTATTTTGTATTTTTAGATTTGCCTTTAGGCAGACACAAATGACTTCAATTGGTGGAAAAATGCTTTTATTGGTGTAAATTTACTCCCAAGGGTGTGAATTTCAATTTTTTCTATATTTTGGTTCACTTTTTGGGTAGGCACAAATGACTTGAATTGGTGGAAAAATACCCTTTATTCGTATAGATATACACCCAAGCAGTGGGGATCCCAGCCATCTAACAAGGGGGGGGGGCGGTTTCGATACGAAAAAAAAAATAGAATAAAAGCATAGCTTTTATGAGGAACATATGCAAACAAAATTTAGTAACTACAAGCGAGGATTTGGTCTCAAATCTAGGGGGGGTACTCAGATTTGCAGTCGTTTATTGAATACATTTTTTATTTTAAAAAATATTTAAGAAAATTTTTGAGAAAATTACATTAAAACTGTAATTTTTGAGTCGACATAAACTAAAATCGTAAATATCAACGGTATTATACCACCGCAGGCGAAAATTTTGAAGAAAATTGCTCTAAAAAATGCGTTTTTTGATTTGAAATTAAACTAAAATTGTAAATATATCAATGGATTTCAAAGCGCAGCAGGCGAAAATTTTTAAGCATAAAACAATAGACCGTCGTCAGCAAATAAATAGATAATACATTAAGAAATAACGTCAGATATATCGTTGATATAAATAAGAAATAGGATCGAAGCCAAAACCCCTGTGGAACACCGTGGTCATTAGCTATTTTGGCAGAATGTTTCTCATTAAGTTTTACCTTTTGCAATCTACTGCTTAACAGACTTACAAAAACGTCCAAGAGTCCATGATTCCTATTTTCCGCAGCTCTTTTACTAACCTAGGTCTATTAACAGTTTCAATCATATATATATCAAAATTGTCTTTCCATTTACTCAATACACATTGTATAGTAGTTTTGCAACTATGGTCGGTACGGAATCCGGATTGAAATTTATTTATTATTTTATTGATACTAAGGAACTCTAATAATAGTTGCTGACATATTGCCTTTTCCAAGATTTTAGTGGTCTTGCTAAGCATATTAATGGGTATAAAGTCAGATGGGTTGGTAGCGTTTGGAATTTTTGGCACTGGTGTGATAGCAGATGTCTTTAATTAAATGAGTATACATAATTGCTCAATGCAAGAGTTGATTATGTTAAGTAATGGCTGTGATATTTTATCAAAACAAATGCTGTAATCTCATCAGGACTTCCCTTATTTTTAAGCGACAAGACAATCGCTACACTATCGTAATTTAAAAGAGTGAAACTACCCAAGCAATTCATAACATTTACTGTATTTAAATTAATATCGCTGTTTTCATCGTCGTCATCTGGATTATTGGACTTAATATTTTTTACTAGTTCAAAGATGCTTTCTACAAAAAAGTTATTCAGATATGTTGTAATGTGCGAGTGGCCTGTGATTATTGCGTTATTATCTGTCACTACTTTGTCTAATTGGCCTTTTTTATTATCTTTTATTAGAGTTTTAAGAATTTCCCATGGCTTAGCAGAGTTGCTTTTATTTTCATTGACCATATTTTCAAAATAAGCCTTTTTTTCACCTTTTATCATATTTATATTTATCATATTAAATTGAGAAAAAATTAAAGTTTCTCGACCACCGCATTGTCGGTATGATAAACGATATACCCAGCAGGCAGATAGAAGGCCGATTCACGACGGTAAGACACATCGAATTATTAGAGAACATCATGCTCCCTTCCGTAGAAATCCTATACCAAGAAAACAACTTTATTTTTCAACAGGATAAGTGTCCCATTCCTACTGCTAACATCGTTAAAGAATGGTTCACAACCCAAAATTTGGAGGTTTTACCTTGGCCCTCAAACAGCCCGGACCTTAACCCCATGGAAAATGTTTGGGGTAGGTTGGTTCAGATTATTTATGAGATGAGGTGGTAGAAAAATTCTTCTGGCGTGGGAAATTATCTCTAACGACGAAGAATATTGCCGCACTTTGATATCTTCAATGCCCCGTCGATTCCAATAAATTTTAAGGAACAATTAAAATATAACTTTAAATTGTAAGCTTTTTTCAAGTTAAATAAAAGCTTGTTTTATTTAAAAAATTATGTGCAATAAGTACACTTAACGAAATAAAAGCAAATTATTGTACTTAATTAGGTCAGTTTTCTAAGAACAAAAAAAATCAACTGACACATTTTACGTGTACGAAAAATTTTTGCACAGGAGTGTACGTCCTGTGAACGTTCCCACGTCTGCTTAAGCCCCATCCTTATCTATCTAACCTTTTCTTTTGGTATATGTGTTTTAGGATAAGGTATATGCATATTTTACTGTAAAAGCACTCTTCCAAAAATATTAATACACATATATTCAAAATAATAGGTACAAACATTATTATTAAAATAATTTACTGTTTGAATAAATTAATTCAGAACATCATCCAACTTTAGGGATTTTGTAATGTCATTTCCAATAGAGCTAGAAAACTAAATCAATCTTAATTCATGGTCGACCTTAGCCAGTTTTTAATTCTTCTCATTGTTGAAAAGGACCATTCAATTAAAACCTTTTAATTTATTTCTTTAAAATTATCAACTGCAGAGGTTGATGCTTCTACGGCATATTCTTTAAAAGGTACATTTTTAGTTTTTTTACATTTTGAACAACGTATATCAAGGCCTATATCATTTTTCTTGCACAAATCTTCTATCCCTAATCACAATCGCGCAAATACAGTTTCATTATGTTTTTGGTTCAAAGTTCCGTTTTTAGATTGCAAGTGTTTGCTTAAAATATTAATCAGTAAGAATGTCATCTATAATTACCCAACTAAACAAAAATTTTGAAGACTTGACAGCAATCCAATCGCTTTTACAGCATTTTTGTTCGTGTTTTCTTGGATTTCAAATTAAAGGGCATCAATTATAGCCGAATAATTTTTTTAACAGCTTGGCAATTAGGACTTCGGCAGTTCCATCTAGTATCTGGCGACTCAACTCGGTTTTTGAAAGGCCCAGATTTTTTTCAATTTTAATTAGGACATTGTGGTTGCCCGGAGAAGAAAAGTGTATATATAGTCTATGGACAAATCGACGTTCGTGCGCAAGTCCTGCTAACTTTGTTAAGGGTAGCACATAGATTACGTTTTGACTTGTTGTCATTCTGGTAAATTCGTTTTTTAAAAAAATATGGCGGATTCAAAATGGTGGAAAACCGTATCATTTAAAAAAATTGTAACTTTTTTACTTTTTATCCAATTTTGATGGAAAAAATTTTGGAATACTTCATTTGTAACATATTTTATGGAAAAAATAAAAATAATAACAAAATAATTATTTTTATTAAAAACAATTAAAAAATCTGAAAAAATATAAAAGTAAAAACAGTTTTTTAAGTTTTTTTTTTAATTATTGATTTAACAGAAAAAGTTTCAATAAAAAAGATAGCCCTTTTGATGCTGAATTCAAATTAGGTTCAGAGATTCCATTCGGTTAAGTAGTTTTTAAGTAATTTTAAAATAACTGGTTAAAAATAGGGATTTTTGGGCTATATTTGGGATTCGTGATATTACCCAAAACTACAAGAACTTTTTGCAGACAACCGAAATTGGTTGAATAATCTTAATATATCAAGTTCACACCCGTTGTTATTTTGAAATATGCGTTTTTAGACAAATATGCCGATTTCAAAATGGCGGAAAGGTGTATTTTTAAAGTATTTATATTTTTTTTTTAATTCGATTTTGATAAAACAAAGTTTAAGATACTTGGTTTGTAATATTTTTTTAACGAAAAAATAAAAAGGTTATAATTCTTCTACAAAAATATAAAAAAAACAAAAACGAAAAAGTTTTTTATTTGTTTGTTCTAGTATTGGTCTAAAAAAAAGTTCTATTTTAACGCTTAGTTCAAATTGGGTTCAAAAATTCGAATCAGTCAAGTACTTTTTAAGTTTCAATTCTGCAATTTCACAGATGGTTGTCTTTTACATGAATCCTGTGTCACATTTTTTCACCATCATTTCATCTCCTAATTCCTAGCACCGTACTGATGAGCACCACAAGTGCGAAATCCGGATCTACGGTTACCATTACCTTTTTTGAGGGAAAGCTCGCTATTCATTGATTTTGTTATTTATTCAACCTCACTAAATCCCTTTTTAAATTTTGTAATTTTTTAACTTTTTTTACCTTTATATATTGCTTAAAGAATGTTCTAAAGCAGTGCTTGTTTTATTTTTAACTCTCTTTCGACATGTCGCGATTCTTCAAAAACCATCAGAAAATCTCGTCCTTACAAAAAATCTGACGATTTTTAAACACAAGTTTACACTTAATGCTTTTTTGTCAGGACTATTTGCTAATATTCGTTAAAATTTAGTTTCTTAATACTGTTCTAGTAAATACCCACATAGCAAAAAAATATTGCACGTATATCCAGCGTATATACGAAAACGGAGAAGGATATTGCCCTAGACATCACCCAGATATTCACCCGACGTGCATAGGAGCTCCAAAAAAGATCCAATTTAGATCCAGAGGTACCCATTAGGTAACATCCACTGAATATACGTTATAAGTATATTCTGAACATGTATTAATTACTCCACAAATATATTTGAGTTATATTCTATTATACCAAATTTGATGTTCTAATGTATATTCATTATGGTATATATTTATATAGTATATCCTGTCGATATCCGTCACGATATACAAAATGTATATTTGTTCAAATTTTTGTTTATATATAACAATGGTATATCCATAAAAGTATATTCTTTTTGTAACCATAATATTTTATTGAGGGTATATATAAGATTTATATTACCGCAATATACTAATCCTTATAACACTGATGTATTCAATGAAGAATGTCCATTACAAATCTATGATCATATATATAAGGTTTTGTATATACCCTGCATATATTATCATTTATATTACAATAATATACCCACTTAGCACAATAACAATAATAGGTCGCATCCCAAATTTTGAAAAATTAACCTGAGTAAAATTAACATCAGAGACACATGCTCTCACATAAATAAGCATTTTTTAGATGTACTTTAAAATGGTAGAAAATATCGTTTTTTATGTTATTTATATATCCAAAAAATATACGATCACGTAAAAAAGTGCTGTTTGTTCGTAAAAAAACCTAAAATGCCTAAATTTAATTTTTTTAAAAATAAAAACGCCTTGGACAGCTAAAAATTTTTAACAACAATAGTTTAAAATTTTGAAAGGTTTTTTAATAAGAAACAAACACTTTTTCCTCATTTCTTAATTTAAGCAGTTGAATTACATTTTTTTTTTAATTTTAATTAGAAAATACAGAATTAAGCTTTCCATAAAAAAATTTAGTTTAAGTCAAAGAGAGCAAAGCAGTATATTAACACTCGCAGGCACCATATCGCATTATTACCAGTACATATCCTCATGTTTATCTCGATTCTTTTTGGTGGGTCATATCTGTCTCTATCTACAGCATCCTTAATCAGTTTTTTATGACAATATGAAGCTTTGTATTCGTGGTGGTGTGTAAAGAAAGGGAATTTCTTCTTGCTGCAGCTACATCTAGAAATAAAATATTTTTATAAATAGATAATACGTGGCGTATTCATTTCTTAATCAGTTTTTATGAGTTTTTATTCAATTTGCTGGTGGTACAAAATAACGTTTTATAACAAAAAAAAATAAAAATGCCATGGGCAAAAATTTTCTTAAAAATGTGTTATCTTAATCTTTTAAATACAAAAGTGTAAAACAAAAATTTTAGAAAAAATTAAGTTTTAAAAAAAAATATAAAGCCAATACTTTTAAAAAAGTAATGTTTAAGTTTAGTAACAAATATAAGTAAAGAAAAAAAAAATACAAGTTCTCTAGACTCAACAAAAAATGATTATGCCAATTTCTGGCAAATTAATGCGTGAATATCCTAAGCACTTTTATATGGTTTTAGTTTTTAACAAAAGTAATATATAAAAAACTAAAAATAAGAATCTATAAAAAGACACACACACAAAAAATCTTTTGAAGCGTCTCAATTTTGCTTTAAATTGAATTTAAAAAAAAGTTCCCGACAGTTTATACTACTTACCCTGCAAAGTCTAGATGTTACGATGGCCGCCAGGATTATTGTCTTTTTCCATGTAAACTACTATATACTACCCATATTTCCATCAAAAGTCCACCTGAAATAGAAATTTGGTGATTGACAGTTACCATTCCCAACGATTTTATCAGGTCAGAACTTATTTTTGAGTAGACTTAATTTCACAAAATCCTTAAATTGTTGCTAATAGTAAAATAAAACTTTAATATTTTATATAGGGAATTTTCACAGATAATTCAAGAAAATGAATTATGTACTGCTAAAGTCACTTTATTTGGATAAAAAATACAGAAAAAATAAAAATTACAACTTTGAAATAATAATCAATTAATAATAAATATTGTTCGTGGGTTTCCATTTAGTTAGGTATTTCATTTCCTGAAACCTCGTCCAGATTTATTTATGTTTATAAAATGGCCTGATTTTTGATATGAAAAAAATGGCCAAGGTGCATTTTTTTCTGACTCCACCATTTATGAATAAAAAAACTGTGATCGGCTTTATGTACTTACCCTGCAGTCCCCAAGAGATGTAAAGTTACCAAAGATGGTGGGAACAACCAACCAAATTTTCATCAAGTGTCTATCTGAAACAAAAAATAAAACCATACAACTTACATATTTGCTTTTAGAGATCTAATAGGAAAGAAGAAAAATAAAAGTTTCAAAAGGATTCTTCTTTTACAATACACATAAATTAATAAGGTAATTATGCAGTATGCGGTTTTCTGCCATTTTTGATTTTTTATGAACATTTTTTTATGGGGGCACCACTAAAACAACCCAATCCAACACAGTCCAACCCAACCTAATCCAATCCAACTCAAAACAATCAAAAAAACACATTACAACCCCCCCCCGGGCCCCCTTTTTTCTCTTAAAAAAAAAATCGGTCGCGAGCGGATTTGGGGTCTTAGGGACCCTACTAGGTGCCCCCATAAAGAATATTTCATAAAAAATCAAAAATGGCAGAAAACCGTATACTGCATAATTACCATAAATAAAATAAAAATATAGGTAAATAACTTTAAATTAATCAGCACAAAACTTTTATAAATGTACAGAAATGTGGGTGTCAGTGATTTACGAGGTGATTTATCAGCTTTCTAATTTAATATTTGGTAAACACAAAAACCAGTTTTTCACAAGAAAACCAAACAATACAACCCCAGCACACTTAACTCAACCCTAAAAAAGGTTGTTTTCGCTCTAGATATAACCGTCGTAACTTTAGACACTGTGAAACAAAAATACAAAATACACTGCCTCCCATACAATACAATACAATAAATCTTTATTTTCCGTAGATTACTTTACGAATAATATGGAACACGTCAAAAAATAAAAAATCCTAAAGAGGTAACAAAATTAAAACAAATCGACTAAAATATTATTAAATAATTTTTTTAATTTTTACAGTCTCAATTATCCGAAATAGTATCGTCAATAACTTAAGCTAAAAATTATAAACTAAATCCTACCTGAAAAATATTCCTGCATATCATAAAAAGCGTTATGTATCAAAAAAGCCTTTAAATCATTTTTAAACTTATGTCTTTTCTCAATCTCCTGTATTCTCTTTGGCAGTTTCATGAAAACCCTAATTCCTACTGTTAAGGGCAGATTGTTACCTAATTTGGTTTTATGAAAGGGCACCCTATATTGTTTTTTTTGCCTTGTATTTATATTATGTATATTAATATTACGAATTAGGGTTGATTTTTTTGAAAAAACAATATTACACAATTCATACAAATAGAGACAGCACAAAGTTAAAATTTTGATCTTTTTAAAACTATCACGACATGTTTGCATAGGAGGCAGTCCTAGCATGCATCTTATTATCCTTTTCTGGTTAATAAAAACTTCCTCCCAATTTGTTGATCCACCCCAAAAAATAATGCCATATCTCAAACGTGATTCAACCTGACCATGATATATTACTTTAAGTTTGTTGATATTTAAAACAGTTTTAAGATTTTTAAATAAAAAATATGAGGATCCTAAACTGGTATTTACCTTAGCACAGTAATTTTTCCAATCCAGATTTTCATCCAAATGGACACCCAAAAATTTTACAGTTTCTTTATTTTCCAGTACAGTATCCTTAACTAAGATAGATAGATCCAAATTTCTTCTATTGTGGGGAAAATGAAACCTTAAATAGTGAGTTTTGTCTAGATTTATAAACAACGAGCTCCTGTCGAACCAGTCCGTAATACCAGACATCGCCAAGTTGCATTTATACTCTACAATTTGTTCTACTTTGTCACTTACCGTGACTGTGGAATCATCACAAAAAGACACCAGTTGAGTATTTCCCGTAGCTAAATTAATATCTTCCATGTATAAAATAAACAATATTGACCCCAATACAGATCCTTGTGGGACTCCAGAGGTAACTTCAAGTTTTGTCGACACCACTTCTTTTTTAATTTAGGAAGAAAAATCGATTAACGACACATATTGCTTTCTCGGCCTTAAAAATGTTTTAACAAAGTTTAATGGACATTCTTTTATTCCAAATATAGGTCAATGTTTATTTTAATTTTATAGTATAAACCTAGCTTTAGATAACACAACACCTGCTGTTCCTGATTGACATTGACCCTTTTCTGTCCCTTTTTTACGCAGTGCGTCAACGCCGAAAAGCAACATATATCGTTAAAAGTTGAAATTCAGAAATTCAGCCATATATATAGATGCATTTATTTTATCTGACGCCACCATTTTGAGCCCACACGAATAAAACAACTTCAATCGCGTTTATTTACTTACCTGCAACAACTGGACGTAAGATAGCAATTCCCAGGGGACAATCCATTGTAGTTTAATCCAACCGATAATAAAAAATATTGTTTTTTGCTACAAAACTTTAGAAAACGGCACAAACTCACTGCACACAACTTGATAAATAAGCGAAACAAGCTTATCTAAAAGAATCCTTGAATACATTTTATCAATTTAGTGGTTTTGGATTCCCTGAGCATTAAAAAAAAAAAAGAAAAATGTTGTGATCTCTAATGCTAAAAAAATTTAATTATATATTATAACAATAATATATTTAATAAAGTATTTCATTCCACAAAACAAATATTTGGGCATATTTATTGTGAAAATATTCAAATGATATTGGGCTAGGATATGTCTGCCTTAAATACAAAAAACAGATAAACAGAATATACTCAAACGGATATTGGGGAAATATTCATATTTTTTTATATAATTTATTGCAATAAATTTTATCTAAAAAATATGTAGTATTTTAAATGCAGAGGAAAATATTAAAAACCTTATTTAGAGAATATTACGTGATAATTACAAAATTTATATATTTAGTTTATATTAAAAAACAAATATTTGGGTAATATTTTATTTTAAAATATTAACGGATATTCGGTTAAAAAATATAAAGCTTATATACAAAAAAACATATATTTAGGATATACGATAGCGCATATATACTGAATATACAGTCAATATCGGTTCATGTTTCCTTTTTTTGAAACGAATCATGTTTTTTTTTTAATATATATAAAATATACATGTAACATACAAAACGTATATCCTAATTTTAAATATCTTTGTAATATACAATATCCAAGGCTTGCTATGTGGGTAAACAACATTCTTTCTAAAAACCCTGTTTTTTATTTAAAAAGGTATGTTATTAAGCTTATTTTTATGTTTAATAAAACATAGATAGCCAAGGAATATTTCGCTTTCACTGTTTAGAAAAGTCACACAAATTCTGTCTTTGCTTTTACATAGTGAGAATTTTCGATACTTTTTGACGTTTATTGGTACGCAGTCCTGCAGAATATCTTTAAAATATTAAATTTACAAAATGTTATTAAAAAAAATGACGCAGTTTCTCTTACAACGTTAATATAAATATGAAGGACGCTGTGTTTTTATTTTAAATGATGCGATAAGTAAAAATCGCCACTTTCCAGAATTCTGACGGGCGAGATTTTCTGTCGTTTCTGAAGAATCGCGACCAATATTACACAGAAACACAAATAAATTATTGCGTAAATCTACGCATGCCTCTAATTCGCCGCGCGGGCCTCCAATTAGGATTATAACCTATGTGTAATAATTTTATATAATAAAAGCTCTTCAAAAACAATCTTTTATAAAATATAAAGTGGATTTAAAAGAAGAAAATAATTTTTAGCATTCTGATATCATAATAATAAAAGCGATGGGCGCATTATGATTGTTCGCAAGAATCTGAAATCACGATAAAGCAGATAAATGCATGGTTAAGTATATCCAATCCAACTCGACCCAAGCTACCCTAACATTTCTGTGATATATGAATGGACATTGTTAGTTCAGAATGCTAAAAATTATTTTTTACTTTTTAGTGCACTTTATATTTTATAAAAGCTTGTATTTAAAAAGCTTTTGAGATTTTCAAATCTGATCAGAAATTCCTAATCACCTTGATTAAAAATCCCAGTATGCCGATTCTGATTGAAATCAAACAAAGTAAATCTTTTTCCCTCTCCACTTCCCTCGTTAAGAGGAGGTGGGTACCTGATAATACATATTGCCACCGGAACTATAAACGCATACAAAATTTGAAGACAATCGGATGTGTATAAGTCAGTTAAAATTGGTTAGCAAAACATGACCAAAAATCATCCATCTTGAATCCGCCACATTAAATTTTCAAAATCTGATAAAAAATTTCTATTCCTTATCCCCAAAAACCCCCGTATACCAATTTTGGTTGAATTCGGAGAAACTTGGGCGTTTTCCCCCTCAACTCCCCTCGTAGGGGGGACAGAGTGCCTAATAATACCATATTATTGTATTGTCACCGGAATTATTATCGCATACCAAATTGGAATTAATAATAACATAAATACCTAGTGGTGAAGTTAAATAAAAGCTTGTAAAAAACAACTTTGCGAGTAATCTTTCTAGTGACAACCAATTTGTTTTTCCATTGAAATAAATGTAATATACAAGTGCATATATAACTTTTATACATCAAGTTAAAGCAAAATGTTTACTCTACAAGTATTTGAAACTTTTTTTAAAATTTTGCCTTAATAATATTGCAAATGGCTTCTGAAAATCAATAACTGCTTTAAAAAAAAAACAACTAAAAATTAAGTTTTTTATTTTTTGTGATAAAACAAAGCAAAATTTTAAACTTTTTTATAAAAAAAATTTCACCGTGTGTTTCCACTGAATCGTTTTCTGTCATTTTCGATTCTCTATGTTATTTTTTAAGAAAGTTACAGCGTTTTTAAAAGTACCATGCAAAAAAAAATGGTGGGGCAATAACTTGAAAAAACGCATTTACCAGAATGACAACATATCAAAGCGCAATCTATGAGCTACCCTTAACAAAGTTAGCTTATCGGCATAAAGTTAGCACGATTTGCACACGAACCCACCTTTTTGCCCGATTTGTCCTAATAAAGCGCTTCTAAGGTATTAAAAAAATATTTAACACTTTCTACTTCATGGGAGTCAGACCTAGTGGTGGCACATACACTCCATTCCATATTGCTGCGGACCAGTATTTTGACACTGACAACGATAGTTCTAGTTTATAGTTTCTTGTAATAAGGTGGTAGCTCCCGAATATTATCGAATTCGAACTCGGAACTTTACGTAATATTTATTCAGTCGCCGATTCCGTTTAGGTTGCTTAGCCCCTCCCAAGCCTCCCCCTAACTTCGCTCATGCTCGCGCGCCGTTTTTTTTACAGAAGGTCAAGATAAATTTTTTAACAATTTGATAGAAAAAGTCTACCTAATTATTTTTTGCCTACCTAATTTCTGGACGGCCCCTTATCAGCCTTGAAATTTTGATTCCTGGTTTGAGAGCAAGATGTCGTCATGGCATAATCCCTCTAAATAATAAATTCACCCTTCAAGTTCATTAGTTATTCTTTCGTTCGGTTGGTCTGTTATTGCTCCTTATCTAACATTTATAGCGTTACAGCTATTTAGAGGTAAAAAAAAACAATTTTGGAATAATTATACCTCGGCTAAATAAAGACTCTACGTACCTTTATGGATCCAAAATTTTTTTTAGTTCTATTATTTTTTTATCTTCAGGGTGAGTTCAAAGTATGCTAAAGTTCACTTAACTAAACTAACAGAGAATAGGCGCCATGGATTTTATTCAGAAACCTCATTGAGAAAATTTAAGAAAAATTTAACTTTAAAATTGCAAAATCCAAAAATTGATTGTGAAATTTATAAATAAAATCCCCTTGCCTCGAGTGGAGAAACTTCAATAAAATTCAGAATAAAAAAAAAACTATTGTACATTTATTTTTCAATCAAATCGTGACATCTGGCCAAAAAAATTTAGAAAAAATGAAAATCACGAAACTTCTTGGAAAATATTTGCAAATTTATCTGACCTTTTAAAAAGAATTTAGATGGCAAAGTTTCTGCTTATTTGTCTTTGAAAAGGAAAAAATATAGAAACATCAGCATATTTTGATTGAATAACAAATTTTAAATATGCTATTTTTGAATTTTTTTTATTTTTAATTTTTTTGACTTATTCTCTTTTTGAAAAATTTATAATACCAAACCTAATTTTTAGTAGTAGTAGGTATAGGTCTGGATGCTTTTGTTGTATTGAGTAGATCAAAAAACCCTGCAGTCAAGGTAAAACTTAAGCGGGAAATTTTGTTTATTTTGTAGTCGCCGGATTAAACTTTTTAAAATTTTTTTTTGGTTACCTGAGAATTTTGTACTTCATAATATTTATTTTTTTATTTATTTATTATTTATGACATTGGTATCTTGTCTTCTCCTACTCATCTATTGCAGAATCGTTCTGTTACTCCCGATTTGGATCGATTCTTTTGTTTATTTTTTATTTGAAATAACAACCGTTTTATGTCCCAAGGGACGTTCCCGAAACAAAGTTTTTGGAAACATCGGTAGTTGTCCGAACGTTCCCGGAACATACGGCGACAAAACACGTCGTTCCCGGAAAGTACTTTAAGTTATGGTGGGACGTCGCAGGTGCGTTCCCAGAATGGACTCGTGTTATTAGGGATATCGATATCCTTGATATTAGTTAAAAATAACCCACATAACAATTAAACATTCCTGTAATGTAATAGTCATATACTTAGAGAACAAAGAATGTGATAGAAATGTAACATATTACCATTCACAGTTGGTCTAGAGAGGGGTTTTAAGAAAAAAAATATATAATCTTGAAAACATACACTTTTGTTTTTGATCCATCGCCAACTACTATTTACCGTAAAAAGTAAAATCCTCTATGTAGCCCTTTTCTGGGGGGCTATTTTTGGAAAATATTCTGGGAACCTTAAATAGCAACCTCCTATTTTGACTTCATATTTGAATTCTCGCTAAAATTCTCTTTTCAATGGTACCCCATATCATAAGGTTTACTTTACTAATTTTTGAAATATTGACCTTCAAAATGTCAAAAATTCAATTTTCAAAGGCCCATATCTTAGAAACTAAACAAAATATCTCTATTGTGTTTATTATCGATTTTAGGGTTTTTTTACGAGGAAATGAAAAATGACAACAGTTTGACAATCTGACCTTCTACTTCATATTTTTGGAATAATATCGTCAAAATCACTGAAAATCAATAAACTGTAAATAGGAATGTGCAAACGTCAAACTATTGTCATTTTTTATTTGCTCTTATAAAACCTTCAAAATCGATAATAAACGCACTAGAGATATTTTGTTTAGTTTCTAAGATATGGCCCTTCGAAAATTGAATTTTTGACATTTTGAAAGCCAATATCTCGAAAATTAGTAAAGCAAACCTTATGATATGGGGTACCACTCGAAAGAGAATTTCAGCGAGAATTCAAATATGAAGTCAAAATAAGGAGTTACTATTTAAGGTTTTTAGAATATTTTCCAAAAATAGCCCCCCAGAAAAGGGCTACATAGGGGATTTTACCTTCTACGGTAAATAGTAGTTGGCGATGTACAAAAACAAAACTTATTGTTTTAAAAATTATATATTTTTTTTTCTAAAAACCCCTCTCTAGACCAACTGTGCATTGGGAATATTACCAACACATGCCGGCAATAAGTTACGTTCTAGCTCATCAAGGTGATATAAATGTGATAGAAATGTCACGTTAAAAATGACTATAATACGACCAGAATATTTTTTTTTATTTATTTATTATTTATGACATTTGTTATCTCGTTTTTGTTTATTTTTTATTTGAAATAACAACCGTTTTATGTCACAAGGGACGTTCCCGAAACAAAGTTTTTGGAAACATCGCTAGTTCCCCGAACGTTCCCGGAACATACGGCGACCAAACAGGTCGTTCCCGGAAAGTACTTTAAGTTATGGTGGGACGTCGCAGGTGCGTTCCCAGAATGGACTCGTGTTATTAGGGATATCGATATCCTTGATACTAGTTAAAAATAACCCACATAACAATTAAACATTCCTGTGATGTAATAGTCATATACTTAGAGAACAAAGAATGTGATAGAAATGTAACATATGATATAAACGTGATAGAAATGTCACGTTAAAAATAACTATAATACGACCAGAATATTTTTTTCTTAAGAATTATAGTAATATACCTGGACACCGACTATAATTCCATGGATATGATTTTATGATTCAAAACATGTCCAGATGGCCACGAGATGGATATCCTAAGATATGGAGTGTATATATATCCACATGAATATCCATCAAATAGGCATTAGAGTGATGAAAAAAGAGTACCTACTCGTTACCAAGTACCGGGTATTTGCCAAATACGGAAAGTAACGATTCCTTGTTTTCCAAAGTACTCGTTACTCGTTACATTTTTTATACCTGTAGACCACAGGCTGTAGTGCTCAAAATTTTAAAATACTGTCTTGACAAAAAGTAACGATTATTTTATTTTATATTTTCTTCTTTTGTTTTGATGTGATAACAAAGAAGTTTTGTTTACGTTTAATAAAACCTGATCTCTGATATGTTTTTATAAATAATTATAATAAGTAACTAGGCACCGAAAACTATTACCCTTCCCTTTTAAATACCATTTCGTTTAAGACTATATGTTTGATTTCTATGTAAATTAAACAAATAATACCGAAAGTAGCTAGTACCGAATAAAAGTAACTAATCGGTACAAGTATTAAACATTAACGAATGTTTACATCACTATCTTCCACTAAAGTGCAATTACCGAGTAGCCTATGGATTTGGTATATCAATGTATCACCATTATTTTGATACACTACTTGAGATTAGTTATCAAAAGATTACCTAAATAACTTTTTGCTGTCTTATATGTATAATAATATTACCTGCTATATAGAGAATATATTGATTCCAGTGCCATCTACCACATTAAACTAAATTATAATTATAAATCATGTAAATCGCGTTCTTTTCACAAGATAGTAATATTTTCAGCAATCATCCCAAAATCCTGACAAAAACATTCTTTTCGGGAATATTCATAAAAATAACTTGATTATCAGGTTATCATGGGCATATTATTATCTTATTACCAAAGAAATATAACTATCACAAACTCTTAAAGAATATTCAACAAAAAATAGGTCTGCAACATTCCTGTCATATTCGCAATAGAATAATCCAAAAATAACTTTGAAGGAATATTCCTATTACATGAATATTCCTCCACTGTTATGTGGGAATAATAATAATTTTTTTACAATATCATAATCAAAATTAAAAAGTTTTTCACTGTCAACATCAAAACTAATAAAAATTGGATGATGAATTCTAAGTGATAATAATTATTGTGGAGTGAATATCTTGGGTTTGGTAACTTTTCTTCCAAACCTTGTAGTTATACCTTCATTTGTCGGTTGCTTACTGGTGCAAAGAATATCAATATCTGCTGTATCGAAAACTTTTAAATGATCATTGATAGAAATAATATCTTGATTCAAAAGTTCTTCTTCTATCAGTTTTTTTCTTTGTAGATTTTATTTCTAAACGACATAGTCTTTCAACACGTCTAACTAAGGTTTCTCCGGCAGTTTTTACTTTTACAACTCTAACATTACCGTCTCTTCCTGGACGTGTTTCTAGTACTAACCCGAGCGGCCAACTTATCTTTTTAACTTCTGCCCTACCCTTTGCTCCAGAAAAAAGTAGACAACAACAACAAAGTTGCTGGTGGTAATAATCCTGAAGAAGAAAAAACGAGAAATTGCAAAAAGTTCCTTTAAAAACATTCTAGAATCCCTCCACAATATTTTGGGACAGTTTGACCTTTAATCCGTAAACTATTAAAAATACAGAACAGTATTATAGAGTTTCTATTTATAAACAAGCTTTCGACAAAATCAATTTAGATATAAAAAAGTATTTTTGACCTGAACATATTCATACCAAGTTTAACATGAAGCCAAAATCAAGGCAATATTAACTAAAGTCGTTTCTAAATACTATAAACTGTTTTATTAATCCAAAACACAAATTCTTGAACTTTTATTGGGAGAAGTCAGTATTTGGAAACAATATTGAACAGAAGTAGGCAAAAGCTTAAATCAAAACATACCTGACAACGTTTTTGAGGCAATGAACAAGTTTGGCAATATTTTTCCGTTGATTAGAACATTTTTGGATGTTTGCTAGTAAGGAATGCCTCATCAGAAAAAGTTTCTCATGCCTCAGAAGATTGGAAACATAAGTACTTAAAAACACTATGACGGAAATTCATCCCACGGGCTTAGCGTTGCTGCATATCAACAGACATATTGAAATTGACATTGAGCGAATTATTGACCGGTTTGCCCAAAAAACTGGATTTTTTTTTTGAGATGGGCATCTTATGTTTGAGATATGCGATATAAAAGGTAATGTTTCAACAAAAAGCTTTTTAGACCTCAAAAAAAAGTATTTAGCTATTAGGTTTTGTTTGTGGTTTGTTTGTTATCTATGTTTTTTATAACTGAAAAAATTATACGTAGTTACTCCCCCTCTTCCTTGGCTTTAAATTTTTTATGAAAACATTTAGGAAATCAAAAGTAGGGCATAAATTGCGGCGCTATAACATGGTTATTACGGTATTAGTTTAATTTTTATATAAATCTCATGCGACCATATCAGAAAGTCAAGAAAACATTGAAAAAAAAATTAAAAATGCGTTTTATTAAAAACTCAATCATCAGATAACAAGATAAGCAATTTAGCACTTAAGACAAAATAACAAAAATTAAAATTTAGTAATGCTAACTAAACTAATATCCCATATTATAAATAAATTCTAACTAACCAAAGGAATTAAAATGCCCTTTTTCTAACTTTTATTTCGGCAAACTCACAAACCAGTGATTTCAAGTCTAATTTGTCACTAATTTGGTGTTCTATAGCTATCATTGCCAATCCATTGAGACGATTTTGCGTCTGCATCGTTCTGAGATAATTTAAGTAGGATTCTTAATGCTATGCTGAGGTTTGGTGTGAATTTAAGTGTAGCGATAAACTTGACAACTTCAACAGGGGTTCTCTTTTTTGTTAATAATGACGAAACAATGCTTATTTCATCGGCTAGTTCCAGGGCGTTAAGACCGTTTGAATTTCCATCAGTTAAAACTACTTCCATATCTTTGCAATGAGCCAGTAGCTTATTTCTGGGCATGTCTTTTAGACCAAAAATATTATACAAAAAGCTGAAATAATTGCTGTGAGTATTTAGCAAATTATATCTGGTTTCCAAGGCATTTATTACTTGATCTATAGTGTGAAAAAAAAATATATTTTATATTTTTGTTTGAGGTCTTAAACGGGTTCATCCAGGATTTCATACAAAAACGTTCTTGTTTTGCTTCTGACACGATGACGTATTGTGGTGGTTTCGAAATTAGCTTCCACGTCAATCTCTGAAGCAAGCTCGGTTGCTACTAAAATGATGCTTTCAAAAGCTTCATCTGATCTCAGGTTTTCAAAGAAGAGTTTGCAGTTGCTAAGCATATCAATCGCTTGTGACATATAAAAATTTACAGTTTGCAAAAGTTTGCTGATGGGCTTAATATGACTCAAAATTTTGTACCAGATCACAACAGAGCATATAAATTTGAACTGCTTCAAATTATTTAATAATCCGCTAGCCTCGTCTCTGACCATATTATCAATTTCTGAATCTTCATATATGCTGTACAAAGCATCGTGAATTGGACCAATTTGAAACCGCAGAGCTTTTAATGAGTCGACTCGACTTTTCCATCGCGTATCACTCAATGGTTTTAGGGTGTAAGTATCAATATATTTCAGTAATATTGCCCAACGAAAAGATGAGGACGAAAAAAATGTATATAACTTTTGAACAATATTGAAGAAGTTGGCTGCCTCAAACGAGGATTTTGCCATATCGTTTACAACTAAATTTAGCGAATGGCTGCTGCATGGAACATAAAATGCTCTGGGGTTTGTATTTCTGATTCTTCTTTGTACTCCCGATTTTTCTTCTCTCATATTGGAACCATTGTCATACCTTTAAGCCTATTTTTGTCTAGCTCTTCTAGTAAAACCTCCGACAGTTCCTTAGCTGTTGATTTCTCAATGGGTAGAAAATCCAAAAAATGTTCGTTGATATTAACTTGAACTTCAGACTCTGATTCCTGTATGGAGACAAATCTTACCACAAATGTCATCTGTTCTACTTTACTTGCATCGGGAGTACGGTCAAGAATCATGGAATAATACTTGGCCTTTCGAACTTGCTCAATAATGTGGTGCTTTATATTGTCATGCAATAATTCAATTATTTCATTTTGTATAGTTTTCCCTAGATATGTATCAGCCAATAACTGAATTAACTTCAAAAAGTTTCCATTATTGTGTTCATACAAAATTTTTTTAAAAATTTAAGCTATAGTAAAATGTTAGAAATAATTAGTAAAAATGCGACATTGGCAACTTTGCGATTTTGTGATCACTTTATCTGACGAGATATGGTCTTTGCTAAAAACGATTAATTTTCAGAAACTCAAAAGAAAAAATAATTTGTACGGTAAACCAAAATCACCCCTAAAATGGCTTCAAAAAAATCAATTTACTGGATTTCAAGAGAAACTGAAAAGATGGAATTTTACATATATTGTATTTTGATCCAATATTATACACAGTGGTGGAGAGCACGAATAAAGTGTAATACAGGAATAAAAAGGCAATTTTATTGGTCAACAAAATTTGCCAAAAAAAATTGTGTCGGACTCTTTAGTATTTGAGGTATATATAAAAACTAATATAGGGACATTTAAGTAATTTAGGGCGCCGCGACGCCATCTGTAATGTGACGCCGAACTAAAAAATATACTTTTTAAATTAGTTTTGTTCTATTTTACAATTGTTTCAATTTGTATTAAAATCACCACAACTTTACTCTCTACTGTTCCACAAGTCCGATTTTGTCCAATTTTAGATATGTTAAAAAGTAGCCTTTTTTACAATAAAAACTCTTAAAACTGCTCGTGTTGCAATTTATTCAAGGTGAGGCCTGTTTCTTCGCTAATTTCAATTACTATAATATTTAAAATAAAGACTCCCCAATAACTTGTGTTGGGAGGGTCAAGTATTTAATTTATTCGAGCATTGCCGAGTACTGCTGAGTAAAAATGTATTTACTAATCCTAGCTTACTTTATTAAACAAAAAAAAAATAAAACATAATGGATATACTACGTGGTTCTCAAGGGACCCACTTATAAAAATAAATTTTGTATGAAAATTAGTTACTGAAAAACGGTACGGAAGTTATACTAGATATTAGACACTTAAAGTTACATATAGCTATAGAAAGAGTGCTTATTCCTTGTCGTATCGCAAGCTCAAAACGCCATACGGTATGATGTCTCACCCATAAACATGTTGCACATAAAAAGGGTGCTTAGTCGTTGTCGTATCTCAGTGCGCATGCCCAGAACGGATACGCCGAATAACAGCGTCTACGCCTCACCTATCTCTATGTCCACCCATCACAGCACCATTTCCGAATCTATAAATACATTTTAACAACCACGTCTCCTTTACAAATCCAATAAAATTTTAAAATTAAAAATTTGGAAAGTCAGAGAAGGATACAGCTTCTCCAGAAAAGGTACCTTCACTTAGCGAGAATTCACACATAACGAACAAGCTCGTTCGAAGTTTCTTGCGCGGACATTTTTGCGAGCTTTTTTACAAGCTTTTCAACGAACATTTTGTTTCGGTAAATGCTCGGGTGAATTTTTGCAATCTTTTTTGGAAACATATTTTTAAAGATGACACTAAAATTATTTTTGGTTTGACAATACTGATCTCCATTCTTCAAAAAAAAAATGAAACACCAAGAAGACTTTTTTTAAATTTTTATCAAAAAAGAGCCGACGGCAAGCGAAACATTATTGTTGGCTGTCGTAGGTACTAAATAAGTTTGTGCTTTTATCACATGCACTATTAATAATTTACTATGGAAATAAAAAAATATTCTTCGAAGTAATTACTTTTTAAAATGCAGGTGGATATATTTAGGGAGAGTAGTTATTTTTAGTACCGTTATTTTTAGTTGCGTTGACCTTTGTTTGTTGTCATGCAGTGGTGGTCCCAGGGGTAGGGTCGCCAGGTGTCCCGATTTTTCGGGATTTGCCCGCATTTGGACCTCTGTGTTCCGAGTCCCGAAAAGACCCTTTTCGGGACGCAAAATGTCCCGATTTTTTGCTATTACTCAATCTGAAGTGAAAACGTCATAAACAGTGTTACCAATAGCTTTGAGTAAATGCTATGCTTCGCATCTGCGAAAATTATGCGATTTTGTTCTAAATTATGCTCCGTTGATCTTCGTGGCGGTGCGGCACTGGTCACTGCAAAATAAAACCAAACACACCTCTTTCTTTTCTGGGATTCACACCCGCGATACACTATGCCATGCGTAATATTCCGTCCCTTTCTATTACACGGGCAAAGAACAAGACAGCCAGTCATCAGGTTGTTGGTGTCGTCGGTCGCCGCTCGAGCGCGCGAGAATTCGTTCGGCTCGTTTCCCACACAAAATCAATAGATTATGAAAACCAACTGTGAGCGGCGCATTCACCGACTGATATATTGCTATGGGTGTGATTATATGCGCGTATTATGCGATTTGTTCTATATTATGCCCAATTATGCTTTTTTTACCCATTATGCTATCATTATGCTCCCGCTAGTGAAATTATGCCCAATCGCATAATTATGCTCCGATTGGTAACACTGGTCATAAACAACATGTTTCTAGTTTCCTTTTATACCTTTCCTTGTTTTGGTAACTTGTCTTTTACTTAAGCCACTATTTTTACATTTTGTTTTTTTGGCCGGAACGAGCGTATCGTAGGTTAGGCGGAGTTAAACGTTGGGAGGTTATGTTTTGGTTTTGTTGTGGTGTTTCACGATCAATACACAGTATTTTCCTTTGTTTACCTTCTAATTGAGTACGTTGCTTTAATAATATAAGAAGTAATCCATGGATGTGGAAAGCAAAAGTAAAGATTTCAATGATGAGGTAAGGCTGATCTGATGCTTTTGGTTAGGTAGGTGGTAGGAGTATATTTTTCGGTTTCCGTTTCTTGCTCTGCAGTGTTTTTAATTAAAAAAATGTCCCGAATTTGAAACAGATGTCCCGAAAATTTGATTCTGTTGTCCCGAAAAACCAATTCTTAAATCTGGCAACCCTACCCAGTGGGGAGAGGCGATGGCCCCCCCCCCATGCTCTAGAAAAAAGTAGACAATAAAGATGCTGGTGGTAACCCTAAAGTCTTTGAAGAATAAACGAGAAATTGCAGAAAGTTCCTTTAAAGACATTCTAGAATCCCTCCACAGTAATTTGGGACAGTTTGACCTTCAATTCGTCACACCATTGGAAATACCGTACAGTATTATAGAGTTTCTATTTATAAAAAGTTTTGACCTGAACATATTCATACAAGTTTTATACAACGACGTGAAGCCAAAATCAAGGCAAAGTTAGCTAAAGTCGTTTATAAATACTACAAACTCTTTGATTAATCCAAAACACAAATTAAACTTTTATTGGGAGAAGTCAGTATTTGGAAACAATATTGGTCAGAAGTAGGCAAAAGATACCTGATTACGTTTCCGAGGTAATGAACAAGTGGAGCGATATTTTTCCGTTGATAAAAACATTCTTGGATGTTTGCCGGTAAGTAATGCAAATTACTGTGGAGGGATTCTAGAATGTCTTTAAAGGAACTTTCTGCAATTTCTCGTTTATTCTTCAAAGACTTCAGGGTTACCACCAGCATCTTTATTGTCTACTTTTTTCTAGAGCATGGGGGGGCCATCGCCTCTCCCCCCTGGGTAGGGTTGCCAGGTTTAAGAATTGGTTTTTCGGGACAACAGAATCAAATTTTCGGGACATCTGTTTCAAATTCGGGACATTTTTTTTAATTAAAAACACTGCAGAGCAAGAAACGGAAACCGAAAAATATACTCCTACCACCTACCTAACCAAAAGCATCAGATCAGCCTTACCTCATCATTGAAATCTTTACTTTTGCTTTCCACATCCATGGATTACTTCTTATATTATTAAAGCAACGTACTCAATTAGAAGGTAAACAAAGTAAAATACTGTGTATTGATCGTGAAACACCACAACAAAACCAAAACATAACCTCCCAACGTTTAACTCCGCCTAACCTACGATACGCTCGTTCCGGCCAAAAAAACAAAATGTAAAAATAGTGGCTTAAGTAAAAGACAAGTTACCAAAACAAGGAAAGGTATAAAAGGAAACTAGAAACATGTTGTTTATGACCAGTGTTACCAATCGGAGCGTAATTATGCGATTGGGCATAATTTCACTAGCGGGAGCATAATGATAGCATAATGGGTAAAAAAAGCATAATTGGGCATAATATAGAACAAATCGCATAATACGCGCATATAATCACACCCATAGCAACATATCAGTCGGTGAATGCGCCGCTCACAGTTGGTTTTCATAATATTGATTTTGTGTGGGAAACGAGCCGAACGAATTCTCGCGCGCTCGAGCGGCGACCGACGACACCAACAACCTGATGACTGGCTGTCTTGTTCTTTGCCCGTGTGATAGAAAGGGACGGAATATTACGCATGGCATAGTGTATCGCGGGTGTGAATCCCAGAAAAGAAAGAGGTGTGTTTGGTTTTATTTTGCAGTGACCAGTGCCGCGCCGCCACGAAGATCAACGGAGCATAATTTAGAACAAAATCGCATAATTTTCGCAGATGCGAAGCATAGCATTTACTCAAAGCTATTGGTAACACTGTTTATGACGTTTTCACTTCAGATTGAGGAATAGCAAAAAATTGGGACATTTTGCACACAGAGGTCCAAATGCGGGCAAATCCCGAAAAATCGGGACACCTGGCAACCCTACCTCTGGGACCACCACTGCATGACAACAAACAAAGGTCAACGCAACTAAAAATAACGGTACTAAAAATAACTACTCTCCCTAAATATATCCACCTGCATTTTAAAAAGTAATTACTTCGAAGAATATTTTTTTATTTCCATAGTAAATTATTAATAGTGCATGTGATAAAAGCACAAACTTATTTAGTACCTACGACAGCCAACAATAATGTTTCGCTTGCCGTCGGCTCTTTTTTGATAAAAATTTAAAAAAAGTCTTCTTGGTGTTTCATTTTTTTTGAAGAATTGAGATCAGTATTGTGAAACCAAAAATAATTTTATTGTCATCTTTAAAAATATGTTTCCAAAAAAAATTGCAAAAATTCACCCGAGCATATACCGAAACAAAATGTTCGTTGAAAAGCTTGTAAAAAAGCCCGCAAAAATGTCCGCGCAAAAAACTTCGAACGAGCTTGTTCGTTCTGTGTGAATTCTCGCTAACTGAAGGTACCTTTTCTGGAGAAGCTGTATCCTCCTCTGACTTTCCAAATTTTTAATTTTAAAATTTTGTTGGATTTGTAAAGGAGACGTGGTTGTTAAAATGTATTTATAGATTCCGAAATGGTGCTGTCATGGGTGGCCATAGAGATAGGTGAGGCGTAGTCGCTGTTATACGGCGTATCCGTTCTGGGCATGCGCACTGAGATACGACAACGACTAAGCACCCTTTTTATGTGCAACATGTTTATGGGTGAGACATCACACCGTATGGCGTTTTGAGCATGCGATACGACAAGGAATAAGCACTCTTTCTATAGCTATATGTAACTTTAAGTGTCTAATATCTAGTATAACTTCCGTACCGTTTTTCAGTAACTAATTTTCATACAAAATTTATTTTTATAAGTGGGTCCCTTGAGAACCACGTAGTATATCCATTATGTTTTATTTTTTTTTGTTTAATAAAGTAAGCTAGGATTACTAAATACATTTGTACTCAGCAGTACTCGGCAATGCTCGAATAAATTGAATACTTGACCCTCCCAACACAAGTTATTGGTGAGTCTTTATTTTAAATATTATAGTTGAAATTAGCGAAAAAACAGGCCTCACCTTGAATAAATTGCAACACGAGCAGTTTTAAGAGTTTTTATTGTAAAAAAGGCTACTTTTTAACATATCTAAAATCGGACAAAATCGGACTTGTGGAACAGTAGAGAGTAAAGTTGTGGTGATTTTAATACAAATGCACACAAAACTAATTTAAAAAGTATATTTTTTAGTTCGGCGTCACATTACAGATGGCGTCGCGGCGCCCTAAATTACTTAAATGTCCCTATATTAGTTTTTATATATACCTCAAAAACTAAAGAGTCCGACACAATTTTTTTTGCAAATTTTGTTGACCAATAAAATTGCCTTTTTATTCCTGTATTACATTTTATTCGTGCTCTTCACCATTGTGTATAATATTGGATCAAAATACAATATATGTAAAATTCCATCTTTTCAGTTTCTCTTGAAATCCAGTAAATTGATTTTTTTGAAGCCATTTTAGGGGTGATTTTGGTTTACCGTACAAATTATTTTTTATTTTGAGTTTCTGAAAATTAATCGTTTTTAGCAAAGACCATATCTCGTCAGATAAAGTGATCACAAAATCGCAAAGTTGCCAATGTCCCATTTTTACTAATTATTTCTAACATTTTACTATAGCTTAAATTTTTAAAAAAATTTTGATAACGTAAGACAAAATAGTGCAAACAAATTAACTTAAAAAAAATATTGAAGAAAAAAAACCGATTTTTGGCTCCAAATTAACATACCTACTTTTACTTTTGTCCCTGGAACTTTTACATTTTTCATCTGGTTATGAAGCCTTCTTCAAAAAACTGCTCCTTAGAGTACTAGTATTTAAACTATATAAAAAAATCAATTATACTTCGATTGGTCCCATCCTATTAGATATACCTGGGGGCTTATTCTTGAATTTCATAGGAAAGATCGCACAGGAACGGCCCTCTTCCTGATATCGACCAATAATAAGCTTTGAAGCGATCACGAGTTATCCGAAACCTATCCGACCACGACCGAAGCTCACCCGATTGCCGTGTATCGTAGGAACTTTCCTACACTTTCAGACACCTGGTCCGGGGGCAGGTCATCCTCTTCCACGACAAGACGACGACGAGTTCAGACATCAGGTAAGGACCATTATTGACAAACCTATTAAGCATACCTCTAATATAAGCAAGACAGAGGAAATCGCGTTGAAGAATCTTCAAAAGGACAAATCAGTTAAAATCTTACCGGCAGACAAGGGCAATACAACAGTGATTTCGGACACGGAAACCTATGACCAAAAAGTTGAAGAGGTACTTGCTAAAGGAAACTAGAAACTTCTCCCAAAAGATCCGACGCAATCAATCGAAAGTAAGGTTTATAGAATTTTGAGAAAGTATTCCAGATATATTCCGGACAATACAAGGTCTCAACTTACACCACATTATAGCAAGCCTCCTCATCTATACGGACTTCCCAAAATTCACAAAGATGCAATGCCCTTACGCCCAATTACTAGTTCCAGAAATTCTCCAACAAGCAATCTGTCTAAATTCATTTTGAAAATTATTCAACCTCTTGCAGGCAAGACCGCTTCATTTGTAGAAAATTCCAACCATTTTGTTAATATTCTTAAATCTTTTGTTTTAGGAACCGAGGATAGACTTGTCAGTTTTGATGTCGAAAGTCTATACACCAATGTCCCAATAAAGGAATCGCTAGATATTATTAGAAAGAGACTGGTTGATGACGAATCCCTTTATGAACGTACCAGCCTACCGCTGGAGGGAGTGATGGAGTTGTTGGAGTGCTGCCTACATAACTCTTATTTTCAAGTGAAAGATAGGTTTTATGTTTAGGATGACGGTCTGCCAATGGGTTCATCGCTTTCGCCAGTGGTGGCCAATATTTACATGGAGTGGTTCGAATCACAGGCGGTTGATACCGCAACATATAAACCTAAGCTCTGGCTGAGATATGTTGATGATACTTTTATTGTCTGGACCGGGAATGACCAACAACTTTCAGAATTTCTTTATTACCTAAATAACATAAGACCCACCATTAAATTCACAATGAAGTTGGAGCAAAATTGTCAAATTCCTTTTCTTGATGTACTTGTCACACGAGTAGAAAGCGACATCAGAACAACAGTCTATCGTAAACCCACTCACACAGGACAATATTTAAATCAAGGTTCAAATCATTCTGCTACAACCAAACGAGGCATAATCAAAACTTTGTATAACAGAGCCGTTCAAATTTGTAACAATTCTCATGATTGGAAATCGAAATAAGAAACATTAAGAAGCATCTGCAGCAGAATGGTTACAGCCTGAAACTTATAACAGATACTATTTCTAAATTTCAACAAACAGGACAGAGATTACAAGACCAAAACCAGGCAAATGCATTCCTTACAATCCCGTACGTTAAAGGAGTATCAGAGAAAATTCGAAGAGTAGCGAAAAACTTTAATATTAAAACAGCTTTTAAATCTAGTAATACAATTCGAAGCCTTCTTAGTAAAACAAAACCGGAGAAAACAAAATAAGGAATGCATTTATCAAGTTCCTTGTGAGTGTGGTCATACATAGGCGAAACTAAAAGACCACTATCCGTTAGGCTTAAGGAATATCAGACGAATACCCAAAAAGGTGAAACCACGAAATCAGGAATCGCCGAACATGCATGGTCAAAACAACACCCAATGAAGTGGGCAGAAGCAAAGGTTTTGCACAAGGAGTCACACTGGAAGAAACGAAAATTCCTTGAAGCTGCCTTTATTGGGCAGAATCAGGGTATTTTCAGTAAACCAAGTGTTGAAATACCAAATATTTGGAAGCCCCTCCTTGGGCGGAGCCAACTTCTTAAACTTCAAGGTTGAGTGATTTCTCACAGTATATAAGTACGTAGCCTTAGGAATTCATTGTAGTTTGCATTTGAAGACGATCAGACATTGTACTGTACGTGAAAAGCAAATGGATTACCTAAAGAAGAAAATGAGGAACCTGAAAAAGGAAGCGTCGTGATTCAAGTAAGGAATATATCGGCAAACTGTCAGTTTTAAACAATGGAGTGGTCATATTAGTCTCAATAAAAAACCCCATAATGTTAATAAATTCCCTTTCCAAAATATCACATTTTAATTTCCAGAATAATTATTATAACAAAAATCCTTCACACGTCGTAATTTAACAAAAACTCTCAACCGAATTTTTCATGTAGACGGAGCCTGACTCAGGATTTTTTTTCCTAGCACGCTATATCCTATATGCTGCACGCAAAAACAAATACTTTCATATCTACCGGGTGTCCAATTTTCTAAGTAGATTATAATAATAATATTTTTAAGTTTCTTTTCGGTTGAAGTAACTGATTTGGAGGTTCTTTAACTTCTATTTGTTTTAATTGCTTTAGGAGCATAATCCTACTGGAAATATTAACACGCCAGGACGAATTCGTATCAGGTAACTTGGATAAGTACCAGTGCGGAACGATGCCTATTTCTGAGTATTTAATGATGTATAGTGGAGGGTGACCAGTGAAACTACTGATGAGCCCACGCTGGTTACCCAGGGCGAAACATCGTTTAAACATTTCTCTTTTCGCTTTGATCTTTTGTGTATTCCTTGTGGGATGCTCATCCAAGTTTGAATTTTCGTTATTTCCACCCAAGATCTTTTGATCTTTTGTTTTTTGGTTTCTTTTCGGTTGAAGTAACTGATTTGGAGGTTTTTTAACTTCTTTTTTGTTATAATAATAATATGTTTACTTAAAAAATCATTATTAGCACGTCGTTTTTCATATTATTATATGACGAATCTGACAGTTCCTCAAGTTCGTCACTCGTCAGACACTAGTAGTTCCTCGAACTCAAGCATAGAAAGGCACCCCTTAGAAAGTATATTAGGGGGGACAGATGATAGTACATTGGGTCCAGACATATCAGCAGAGCTACCTTGCAGATGGAAGAAGCACCTTTCTATGGGAACAAATAAGGAAACCAAAAATAATCTCCTCGAAAAATACAAAATTTACGGAAATTGCCGAATTCTTTAAGGACCCAAATTAAATCCAGGATGCTAGCATCCACAGAGCAAAAAAGAGATACGTAACTCTTGGAATTGTAAACCATTTTGGGAAAAAGTTTAACAGCCTTAGAGCAGATTTTCTCTAATTTGGCCTAAACAAAAAAGGGAGAAACGAAGCACTTGATGAAGATCTTTTAGGTGTTTCCGAATCGGCGCAATTTTTTTGCATTGGCCACAATATTCTTTCATGCAAAAGTATAAAAAATTTTGCTGAAAATTGCAAAAATATAAAAAATGCGCCGAAGGGAAATATTAGAGCTAAACAGTAAAAGAACGTATTCCGGTCGAATAAACTTTTTTTTTTTCAGAAGAGTGGAATCAAATAATTCAAAATAAATTAACTTTGAGTTGGACAAAAGGTTATAAAATTCCCTTTGTGGACAAACCTTTTCAAGTTTTCACCCCCAAAACCTCAAAAATTTACCAAAAATAAGTCACAAATTTATACATTTATAAGTAGGAGCAGTTAAAACTGTTAATAACTGTCAAGATCAGTTTTTGTTAAGCTATTTTTTAAGGCAGAACGATAACGGGGAATTTAGGTTCTTTTTTAATTTTACTAAAAACTGCTTCCTTGCGACATTAGATTTTAAAGATGCATTTTTTACTTCCAATGTTTAATGAATATAAAATATATTCAAGATTTTCTTTTCAAAACAAAAGTTGAATTTCAATGTTTACCATTCGGTCTAGCCACTGCACCTTTTTTTTCTAAGGTTTCACAAATTACTCAGGCCTGTTTCTCTTATCTAAGAGATAAGGCAGGGAAAAAAAAATGTCAGAAACATAAAGGTATAACTTAGTTAAACGTTTTTGGTCAGAAACCTCAAAATTATTTAAAAGGTTAGGTTGTTTATTAATAATTAAAAAGCCATACACAACCGACTCAAGAGATACAATTTTTAGGATTTATCCTTAATGCAAAAAAGATGTGGATATCTATCGCAAAAAAAAAGAATAACAAAAATAAAAATAGCTATTAAGATTATTTAAAGACGAAAAAAAGGAAATAAAATAACAATTAAAGAGGTTTCGCTAATTATAAGAAGGCGAGACTCGGTTTGTTACACTACAGAGTATGACTTGTTGTACCTAAAAATCCTTGGGCGAGAAAAATATCGTGCCTTAAAGGTTAACAGGACTATAATAAAAAAATGCTTGTTAGATTCTTAGTTAAAAAAGAACTTGAGTGGTGGTTAAAGCACATAGACCAAGCCAAACATACTATTTTACAGCCTAATTATAACATTAAAATTTTCTCCGATGCATACAAATCGGCATGGAGGGCGTGTTGCAACGGAAAGGAAGCAAAAGGGTTTTTTGGTAACAAGGTGAACAGGAGAAAAACATAAACATTCTTGAAATGAAGGCAGCTTTTTATGGCTTAACATGCTTTGTAAAAAATTTGAAAAATTAAAAATAATTATATCGAAAATTGACAGCATAGGCGCTATAGCCGTCATAAACAAAATGAACAGCATAATATATAAAAAACTGATTGCTATTGCGAGAATGATCTGGCAGTGAGCTTACGTATAATTTTGTATTTGCCACGTACATAAATACGTTGGATAATCATATAGCGGACAAAAAATCTCGTATAAAAATTGTATATTTATTTGCAAGCTATCAGAACAAAAAATGCCATCGGTTTGTGCCGTGGCTCCCAGTGGATGCATTTACAATGAATTAGAAAGATCTCAATTCTTTTATAATATAGGGTATTCCAAAAAAAACCGGACTTTTTGAATTGCCTACAACTTCCACAATAATTTTTGAATTTTAAAATTTAAAGTTTATTTGAAAAAGGAAACTTCAAAATTTATGCGCCCAATGTCAAAACTGACATTTCTTTAAAATTCAAGATGGCGGACAGATTTAAAAAATGGGTATTTTTGACCCCCCTGCAAAATAATTGTGTGCGCTACTGTAATAAATTTAAGATACGCTATAAATAGCCTTATCGTTTAAAGGTGTATAACTGTTTTGTTTTTTAAATCGGTTAAGAAATAAGAAATTTCTGCAGTGTTAAATTTGATGGTGTTTGTGTGGTAGAAAACTTTCTTACTATAAGTCATCTTTTTATTCGACGTTATACAATTTGATTAAAATTTATCAGTATTTAAAGATTTTAAAGTTTCTTAAAAGCTAAAAGTCTAGATTTTACACGCCCAGTATAAAAACTGACATTTGTTTAAAATTCAAGATGGCAGACAGATTAAAAAAAAAATCCGTCCTGAAAAAAAATGTGCGCCACTGTAACAAAATTGAGTTATGTGCTAAATACCCTTATTCTTTTAACGTCAACACACGTTAATTTTAATTTAAATCGGCAAAGAAATAAGAAAGTTATGCAGTTTTCTTACTGTAAGTCATCTTTTTATTCGACGGTGTATAGTTTGGTTAAAAATTATCAGAATCTAAAGATTTTAAGCTTTATGAATAGCTAAAAGTACAAACTTTATGCGCCTAATGTCAAAATTAACATTTCTTTAAAATTCAAGATGGCGGACAGATTTGAAAAATGGCTATTTTTTATCCCCTCTGGAAGAAGAATGTGTGCGCCAGTGTAATAAAATGAAAATGTGCATTTAATAGCCCTATTTAACATAACGATTACTAAAGTTACTTTCTTATTTCTTAACCGATTTAAATAAACGTAAAAAGAATAAGGCTATTTAGCGCACAACTTAATTTTATTACAGTGGTGCCGAATTTTTTTTCAGGAAGGTAAAAAAAAGCACTTTTCAGATTTGTCCGCCATCCTAAATTTTAAAGAAATGGCAGCTTTGACATAAAGTACATAAAATTTGGACTTTTAGCTTTTAAGAAAGCTTAAAATCTTTAAATTCTGATTATTTTTGACCAAACCATATACCGTCGAAAAGATGATAACTTTTAGTGAAACAGTCTTTTACCACACAAACAACATTAAACGTAACACTGCAGAACTTTCTTATTTCTTAACCCATTTAAAAAATCAAAACGCGTATATGCCTTTAAAGGATAGAGCTATTTAGAGCACATCATAATTTTGTTACAGTGGCGTACACAATTTTTTTGCAAAGGGGGTCAAAAATACCCATTTTTTAAATCTGTCCGCCATCTTGAATTTAAAAGAAATGTCAGTTTCGACATTAAGCGCATAAATTTTAAAGCTTTCTTTTTTAAATAAACTTTAAATTTAAAATTTGAGATAATTATTATCGACGTTGTAGCCAATCCAAAAAGTCCGGTTTTTTTTGGAACACCCTATATATTTCCCCCTTCCTTACTGTTTTCAAAAATTTTAAAAATAAAAAATTGAAAACGATAAAGCGATATGTCTGGTTGGTGATCCTATCTGGAAAATTCAAGCATGGTATTCAAAATTAGATTCCATGATGATTCGCTTAAAAGTTATCGTTTTAAATCCGAAATGTGATTTACTCTTATCCCCGTTTAGGGAACCCCACCCTCTATGAAAGAATTTTCCTTGGGGGTTTTATCAAGTTGGTCTATAGTTAAAGGGGCGTTCGGAATGATGCAATTTTTATTTAAGTTCCGAAATATAAACTTGGTATCCAGAACCAGTGTTACCGTAACTTGTACCCTTTGGTAAATTTAACATTCTGGTTATTTACTATAAAAATGGTACTTCTTTTGACTCTTTGTTACACACTTATTTTAACAATTAAAAAGCCTCATAAGCTCGCTACATCCCAAAGCATTAGCAGGTGGATTAAAAAAGGTGTAAAAAACGCAGGAATAGTATCAAATTTTAAAGCTTACAGCACAGGACATGGGGCGTCTTCCGCAGCATTAAGGGTTGGTGCATCAATCAAAAGTATTAGAAAGGATGCGGGGTATTCCCATTAAGTTCAAAAAATATCTTAGCTAATTATATTAAGAAATATATTTTAAACACATTTAAATTATAAACCTTGTGGTTTACTTATTATTATTTATCTTTTTAACTGACATCGCCACGTTCTCTAAACAACAACCAGGTATATCTAATAGGATGGGACCAATCGAAGTATAATTAAGGATTAAACGACTTACCTGTAAGGAAGTTCAATCCAAATTATAGGAGATTGGTCACATCCTATTAGACACCCTCCTATTTATATATTCATCTATTTTTCATGCAATCTATTTAACTAGTCAACCCGCCCTTGGCGATCTTAGTATTTCAGGAAAGCTTTAGAAGTATACTGAATTACCTAGCTAAAAACTTGCGTATGACGTGCTACAAAGTATCACTACCAGGTATATCTAATAGGATGTGACCAATCTCGTATAATTTGGATTGAAATTCCTTACAGGTAAGTCGTTTAATCCTTAATTAAAATTGAATTTCATACAAACGGACGGGTGCGAAAGTTCGTCACAACATCATAACAAAATTTTGTAAAATGTATATGTTTTTGTCTTGATTGAGGTACAAATGTAACCAAAATTAGTATTAAAATTTAAAAAAGTAAAACCAAATTATAACTTAAAGTAGGTAATGCATTTATTTTATTAGTATAGGTGCAAACGTCAATTTCATAATTTTATTTATTAATTTCGAATTAAAACGTTATTAGAAGGAAAACAATGGATCATTATTTATTTATATTAGGGTTGCCAATTATTTATAAACATAATTGAACTTTAGTCGGGGTCCCAACTACAGTGCCTATTGTTCTTAAAAAAAGGAACGACTGTATGATTTTAAGTTTCTATACTTAGAGCAACCAAATGTTAGCATTTAAAGGCCACATGCACATAAGGCTACCTCAAACCCCCTCGGTGTACAAATTTCATTTCATTTACTGCAATATTACTGGTAAAGACATTCTTGTAAGAGAGAGTTCTGCGCAACAAGCCTCCTCCGGAGCGATTGCTTGCTGATTGTTTAAAATTAGGGCCACGTAGTATGAAGCTCCAATTGGGGGTGGTGCTGCTGCGAACGTTACCTCTGTTACAGTAACCTTATAGTTTTACAGGTTTCTTCTTTATAACCTGCTGGAAGGTGTACAGGATTCTGTATTTACGGTCTTCTGCACTTTTTAATTTTGATGTTTTTGTTTCTCAGTTTATTTGACAGGTGGCGCACACAGGTACTACGTCTCCGCGGATTGCAAACTTTTTGTTTTATATGCGAATGGTGTGCGTGGTTGCCTGTGTAGCTTCAACTGCCAGGTACAATCCTATCACTCCCTAATGATTTCTAATAAGGATCAAACAGGCCTGTAGGTGTCTGGATTCTCCATTAGACATTGGAGGTCTGGTCGTAATGAAGTTAGAAACAAAAACGCTTTGTCCGATATGCTACGAGTCTTACTTTAATTTATATTTGCGGAAACGAGATTCACTTTGCTTTTTTTTTTTTTAAATAAGTTGTTAATCCACTATATAGCTAATCCCATAAACTCGCGCGATTTCCAACCAAAACTGATTTAAACAACTCACTTTTGAAAATCTAAAACAACCGCTGGCCAGGCTTGACAGACTTTGAGAAACGGTGGCAAAAACCGGCAAAACCGGTCGACTTTAAAAAATGTTCTGCCTTTTTTTATGATCATATAGATGAAGAGATGAGAGACGGGGCAAGGTAGGTGTTTACTTAATACAAGCATTGCTTTCACTCTCCGCCGCAATGCGCTATGCGCTACAGGAACGTAGTTTCTGCGCGGCCCTATCTTTCTGGGGGCTTATTCTTGAATCGAGGAATGATCCTTTCCTAACCCTGGTCGCACGAAATTGCTCCGTTTCGTATTCTTGAATGTTCCCCGATGAGGACCATTCCTACGGAATTTGCTCAGGACCTTACCTATGGTCGATCGCATGGGAATGGCGCTGCTGTCGTGAGAAGCATGCGCAGAAAGATCTGTTTTGATGTTTTTAACCACAAAAATTATTGGTAGTTTGTTTTTTGACTTTTGATTTGCGATATTTTCATTCTTTGGTTGAATGTAAGTATCTATTTTCTATTGTAAAAAGAGGTCAATTAATTATTGTAAAACTTCGACAGTACATTGAACTATAAATTTTTTAGCTCAATTAAAATTGGAACCTGCATATTTATTTATGCAGCATGTGGAACAACATTCTAGATTTAAATTACCTATAGGTTGACGAAGCCATTGGTTCAACAGATGATAGAGATGGTTAGGCCATCAATGGTGGAAGGACCTTTCAATTGAAACCAAAGTAAGCAGATTTTCAGTATGAATAAAAGTGATGTTACATACATATTTGTTATTAGGTTTTGGTAACAGCACAGCACATGTGCCACACCAACTCCCAACCCAGCATAAGCAGAGCAATCAATGAAGTGACTAATGCATTTTATAAACCAACCCAAATTTAGAGACAATGCGTACATTTCCCCAAAAATGAAAGGGAGCTGGAAGAATTAAGACTTCGGTAAGATAAGTGTATAGCTGGAGAGTAAGATTTTTGATCAAAATTGTTATTTTGTACAACTACTAATATTTGTTTGTTAGAGAGTTAGAGGGAGAGAAAAGAAATAAGAGCACCTTGAAGTGGTTTTAAAACATAACTGATTGATTTTATATTCAAAACATATTGTATCTCCTCAATATATATGTATTGAAAAGATTATCTTCTTTTACCCACATAGCAAGAATATTGGTATATTTTGTGAAATATTCTTGGAACATTCGGAATATCCAAAACACATCCTGTGAATGTTCAACGGTTCACTTTTTAATTATTCACTGAATATTCAGAATGGATAAAATCTGAACATTACATTTTTTAATACATATAGCGTCTTCATATGCAAAACAGTAATGTTCAGATTACATCCATTCTGAATATTCAGTGAATAATAAAAAGATGGACCGTTGGTCATTTACAGGATGTGTTTTGGGCATTCCGAATGTTTTAAGCATATTCACACAATACCTATTCCGATATTCTTGCTATATGGGTACTTTTTACTTTACTTTACTTTCATAGAGCATGTTCTCTTTTCTGACAAAGAGCATGATATATGAAAGAAACAGATGCTTGATTTTCGATATGTATTGAGTACAATATGAAAACATACTAATTATTCAATAGTAAAGATACCTAAAAAAACTTAACTTAGCTTTCCTATATAACTATTAATTTTAGGTTTTACCAAAAATATCATTTCCTAGGAATAGTTGGTCTCATTGACTGCACGCATGTTGCTATTGCCAGACTGAAGAAGAATGAAGACATGTATATATATATATATATATATATATATATGTTAATCACAAAGAGTCCAGTTAGCATAAGAAAAAAGTTAAATAAAATGTGTACTTATTTTTATTCAGAAGCAAGGGCAGATTCTCTTGCGGTTCTTAAGTATTAAATTTTCCTAAAATAGGAATATGTTTTAAGGCGCATTTACGCTGGCCAAGCAAACAGGAAATTGACAGTTGTACATGGAGAATTACCCTCCTTCGGCTTGACATTTGCAAGTGTAAACAGTTGTGTGTGTTTCCATAAGATAAACTTTTCCAAATTGCTTGGTTGCTTTCCAGCGTACATCCGCCTTTATATACTGAGTTTTATTTTAAATTTGTTTTCTACTATTTTTGGCAAGAGTGTATGTAATTTTTGTATGTTGTTAAATTTTTGAAAAATTCATACTTTAACAAAAAAGTTTAAAAAGAAAAATTACCAACATAACCAAGATTACTGCAAAAGCAAAAATGTTTTGTAAAGCTCTTTTCTTTTCTCCACAATATAATTAAAATATTTTATAATAATAATAATAATAACTTAAATTTTGAATAAAACAAGAAATAAACAAGAGGAATGTAACTTTTATTTAAAAATAGAAACGCATTTAACAAAATTCCACCCAAGTTTGATCCTAGACTGAAAATACAAAGAGAAAAGTAACAAGAAACGAAACTGACAAAAAAATGTAGCAAATTCACTTTTATTTGAAAAGGTTTCGAAAAAAAAGTAAGGCAAGTAAACAGAAAAATCGCCGAGGCGATTTAAGAAACCATAGAAGTTTTAAATGGTTAATTGAAAGTAGTTCGTTTAAAACATATATTACATTTGACAACGTTGGATGCGGCAGGTGTTCGTTCAAGAATACGGTAATTAAGGAAAGGTGTTCAGCGGAAACCCATAGGAACGGTCACTTCCTAACTATGACCGTTCCCTTGTGATCTTTCCTACGAAAGTCAAGAATAAGCCTCCTGTTAGTCTCCGTAAGTTATTATGTTGTCTCTGATGACAACCATAAAGAAAGTATAAGTTATTATGTTGTCTCTGATGACAACCACTGACCAGCATAATACTATTATGTTGTTGATACTGGAATCAAAGGAATGAATAGAGAATTTTGTTTTAAATGCACAGTTTAATTTAGTTCAATAAAGATTTCGTGAATTTGACTTGATAAATTTTGACATCAAATCGAATACATCGGTACTTATGTTAAATACCTAATTTATTTATTGTAAATAAATTTTTACTTAGACTAAACAAAAATTTGTTTAAAAAAGAAAAGATCAAGAGATTTTGGGTGGAAATAACGAAAATTCAAACTTGGATGAGCATCTTACAAGGAACACACAAAAGACCAAAGCGAAAAGAGAAATGATTAAACGATGTTTCGCCCTGGGTAACAAGGTGACCAGTGGTTTCACTGGTCACCCTCTACCATACATCATCAACTTTGAATCACTCACAAATAGGCATCGTTCCGCACTGGTACTTATCCGAGTTACCTGATACGGATTCGTCCTAGCGTGTTAATATTTCCAGTAGGATTATGCTCCTAGGTTTTGTTTGTGGTTTGTTTGTTGTTATCTATGTTTTTAATTTTTTATGAAAACATTTAAAAAATCAAAACTAGGGCATAAATTGCGGCGCTATAACACCTTTAATATTTACTTTAATTAATTTTTTGTTAAAAATGACATTTTTAGTGTAATTTTCTTAAAAATTTTCGTCTGCTGCGCTTTGAAACCATTGATATATTTACAATTTTAGTTTAATTTTAAATAAAAAAATGCATTTTTAGTACAATTTTCTTAAAAAATGATATGATACCGTTGATAATTAGGATTTTAGTTTAATTCAACTCAAAAATTGCATTTTTAATGTGATCTTCTCAAAAATTTTCAGTGCATTTATATATTTTTTAAAATAAAAAATGTATAAAATAAACGAATTAAAATCTGAGTACCCCCCCCCCCCTAGATTTAAGACCAAATCCGCGCTTGCATATATTGATATGTTCCTCATAAAAACTATGCTTTTATTCTAGTTTTTTTTCGTATCGAAATCGCCCCCCCCCCCTTTTCAAATGGCTAGGACCGCCACTGGAGTAAGAAAATTTCAATTTAACACCATCGCCAAACGGTACTAGATAGAGGGAAGGAAGCACCTGATTCTAGTAACAAAATTTGGAACCTTACATATAAAAATTGTTCATGTTTGAAAATCTTTTTGGAAGTTTGTAAATTCAAAAAATGTACTGCAGAATATCCGCCATCTATGACACTTGACAAGGAAGTCAGTAATGATCCACAGGAAATTTCTGAGATGTTTAATAAGCATTTCTCTTCAGTATACTCAGAGTATGGCGACTCAAATATGTCATTTGCTTGTGATAAATCTGTAAGTCTTGGTATTTTAAATGTGTCTGCAATTGATGTTTTTAATAAAATTTGTACTTTAAGGCATACTCTGGGTGCAGGCCCAGATGGAATACCCGTTATATTTTTACAAAATTGTAAGTGTGTTTTAGCAGAGATCTTGTGTAAAATGTTTAATTTGTCGCTAAATAGTGGTGTGTTCCCTTCTTGTATGTAATATCCTTAATATCAAAGGTTTTTGAAGCTATAGTAGCTGACAAAATAGCACCTCATTTCAAGCACCTAATTATCAGCGAACAGCATGGTTTTATGAAATCAAGGTCAACAGTTTCCAAGCTTTTGTGTTATGAGCAATCCATGTTGGAAGCCTTTGAAAGTAAGTGTCAGGTGGACACTGTGTACACAGATTTTTCGAAGGCTTTTGACAGGGTTGGAATATTTGGTTCACTACTTAGCTGGTTTGGATCTAGTGTACGAGGTAGAAAACAGGCAACTAAAATTAAAAACTATATTTCTTCTGAAACAACAGTTACTTCTGGAGTGCCACAAGGCGTACATCTCTCCACGTTCTAATTTAACTGTTTTATTAATGATGTCAAAGACTCTTTTCAATATTCCAAACTCCTTGCTTTCGCCGATTACTTTAAACCTTTTAAAATTATTTGTTCGGACCATGATTGCTACTTGCTGAAGGAGGATCTGGATCGTTTTTCAGCTTGGTGCCAAAAGAATAACTTATCTTTAAATGTGGAAAAATGTAAAATTGTTTCATTTAGCAGATCCAAGAACCCCATAATCTTTAACTATTCACTTGCTTCTGAACAGCTCGAGAGGCAATCCTTGGTGAAGGATTTGGGGGTTTGGTTCGACTCTGAACTAACTTTTTCTTACCACATTGATAATATTACTAATAGGGCCATGAGGCTATTGGGGTTTGATTTTCGAACTCTTAAGGGCTTTGAAAATATTTTTACATTTAAAAATCTTTATTGTGCCCTTATACGTTAAATTTTGGAATATGCCAGTTGTGTGTGGCAACCATACTATGCAGTACACAGAGATAAGTTGGAGAGGATTCAGCACAAATTTCTTAAAAAAATAGGAATCAAATTAAAAATACCTTATGAAGAAATAAATTATAATGATATTATGAAAATTTTAAAGTTAACACCACTAGAAAATAGAATAATTTTTTTTGATGTTTCTAGTCTCTACAAAATCATTCACAATATGATAGATGCACCGGAACTCCTGACGCGTATTGGATTTCGTGTTTCACGGTTTAATTCTAGAAATAGGGTTTTATTAAATGTTGACTTTCATAGAACTAATTATGGTGTCAATTCTTCTTTAAGTAGAATGTGTAGGTCTACAAACGATGTGTTAAACAAATGTGATGTTGACCTGTTTGGTGATTCTTTTGGAAAATTTACTAAAAAAGTGAAAAGAGTTTTTTTTAATTACGCCCATGATTAGCCACCTTTGTTATGTTATGTGTCATATTTAGTGTTTCTTCATTGTAAAATTGACTTTTAATTCTTTTATTTGTGACTTGATTAACCTGTTTAAGTAATTATTGTAAATGCTATAAGCGTCAATAGAATTTTGAATTTGATTTTTAGAATCGTTCTTATCATGTCCCTGGTTCCATTTATCTAAGTGTTGTATCATTTCTTTGAAGAGGTCATATTAGACGCTTAAAGTTGGAAAACTATTTTTGATTCCTTGTTGTTAGCGTATATTTGATGCGTTTGGGAAAGCGTTCTGAAAGAGTTAAAGTTGTACTTACAATGTACGACGTACTAGTTTTATTTCATGCCGCTCACTTCTAATTCCTTCCTTGTCGAAAAAGTGAGAGGGCAATATAATGGAAAAACAAAGATTGAAACTGTGGATCGGGCATTTATGAAAACCCACAGATAACAAAACGGCTAGGCCGTTCTGAGCATGCGCACTGAAATAAGATTGCGATTAATCACTCTCTATTTGTGCAACTTTAAGAGTCTATTATCTATCTGTAGATCGTGTCTTGTTGTTTCGCGATAGTTCTCAAATCTTGGACAGTATACTCCAGTTTTTTGATGAGCAAACTGACGTCAGTTTTTTGGATCTTTATTTGAAACATTGTTTTAGACAGCGACAATAAATATGTAAAATTGACGACAACAAATTGTTTAACATGCAAACTGTTGACAACAAAGAAATACGTTTTCGGAGGCAAAAATGACGTCAGTCCGCTCTTAAAAAAATTGGACTATAACAGTGTGGCGACAAGAATTTATCGATTGCATTTCTCAGTCTCCGGAAATGGTCTTGCAACATCGATGGCTATTACGTTCAAATGGTAACTCAACATTATAATAATATAATAATTCTAATAGTAATAATATTAATAATTAAGATGTTTATTTTCAAAATATTAATTTTACAAAGTTAAGGCAGCGATTTCAATCATATCGTAAAACGTCCAAAAATACTTCCGAAATATGCACGAAAATGTTTTGCAGTTTTTTTAGCAATTTAACGCTCACTAATTGTTTTACTATTTGATATACCTGTTTAGTTTTTCATTAGCAAAATTAGTTACACCTGTGCGATAAAACACTTTTAAAAACCACTCGGATAATTTTCTTTTAAAGCAATATTTATGCACGCTTTTATGTTTTGAGGAATAATTTTAAACAATCTATCAGTTACACATAGGTAGATTCTTTGGCCACATGTTTTCATACATTATGTGATTACAACTTGAGACAATTCTTACCCGGGCCTTGTTAAATTATGAAAACTCCACTGGCCAGGTGTTGCTTTCATACATTAACAAGTGTCCCACGTTGTGTTTGTTTTTTTTCATCTTTACTTTTACGGTTCTAAAGAGTTTGAAACAGTTGACCTCCTACCAGAGGTCAAATAAAAGCACACCATTAAAACACAATCGATTTTTCTTTTATTAAAAAAAAAATACCAAAAATTAAAGCAATACATCAAAATTCAAGAAAAATCAAGAAAATCCATTTAACAATATTACCCAAAATATATACACAAAATATACCAAAAATCTTTACAAAATAAATAAGAATACTGTCCTTAGAGAAGACCAATATTTATTATCGACAGAGAGATTTCTTCATATTCCCCTGAATCAAATTATACCTGTCTATGTCTGCTTTGAGATTCAATAGAGGTGAGTATCGAGCTGCTTGTTTGAACCGCCTAGGCAAATGACACGTTAGGCCACCCTAGAACGATCTAATGGCTTTGGATATTATAAATGGACGAATATAACAAGCCTTAGGGCAAACCATAACATGGCAAAGTTAGAAAGTCATATTAAGAATATGTTATCATGGGATAAAACTACCCGTTTGGCACTCCACACTGTCGCCCGCACATTGCATTACACGACAGCCGACCATAGCTTTATCAGTGACAAGCTTTATTATTTGAAAGTTTGAGACAATGATGTGTTCGAAATTAACTCTGTGTTTCGGACTTCCATTGTCTATATTTTTTTATACACGACGTTTCGATCAGTACAACTGTAGCAAACTGTAGTTTGCACCTGAAGACGATCAGAGATTGTACTGATCGAAACGTCGTGTATAAATAAAATATAGACAATGGAAGTCCGAAACACAGAGTTAATTTCAAGCTTTATTATATTCGTATAGGTACAATATACAGCAACCAAAGCACGACCTCCATCAACTTACACATTATCTCATAATGAGGTTAATTTATGGGCTCAGTTAAGTTTGCCCCCCCCAGATCGATTTTCTCAAAAATTTTTATGCCAAAATTTTGCACACATTTTGCACAATTTTGCACACCACAAATCAAATTTTGCACACCTTCCTACGAGAAACTACAGCCCATTTTCTGTGGGGGGGGGGGGCAAACTTGACGTTGCCCCCCCCAGTCAATATTTTTCAAAAATTATGATGTCATTTGAAAGGTCTTATTTTGCACAATTTTGCACACCCATTTTAAAATTTTGCACACCTCCCTGTAACCCACACGAGGGTTCTAAAAATATCAAGTTTGCCCCCCCCCAGTCAATATTTTTCAAAAAGTTTGGTGTCGTTAGAAAGGTCTTATTTTGCACAATTTTGCACCCTCATTTTAAAATTTTGCACACCTCCCTGTAACCCACACGAGGGTTCTAAAAATATCAAGTTTGCCCCCCCCAGTCAATATTTTTCAAAAAGTTTGGTGTCGTTAGAAAGGTCTTATTTTGCACAATTTTGCACACCCATTTTAAAATTTTGCACACCCCCCTGTAACCCACACGAGGGTTCTGAAAATATCAAGTTTGCCCCCCCCCCAGTCAACATTTTTAAAAAATTTTGGTGACGTTAGAAAGGTCTTATTTTGCACAATTTTGCACACCCATCTTAAAATTTTGCACACCCCCCCGTAACCCACACGAGGGTTCTGAAAATATCAAGTTTGCCCCCCCCAGTCAATATTTTTCAAAAAGTTTGGTGTCGTTAGAAAGGTCTTATTTTGCACACCCATTTTAAAATTTTGCACACCTCCCTGTAACCTACACAAGGGTTCTGAAAATATCAAATTTGCCCCCCAGTCAATATTTTTTAAAAAATTTGGAGTCATTAGAAAGGTCTAATTTTGCATCATTTTGCACACCCATTTTAAAATTTTGCACACCTCCCTCTAACCCACACGAAGATTCTGAAAATATGAAAATTGCCCCCCCCCACCGTCGATATTTTTCAAAAAATTTTGTGTCATTCGAAAAGTCTATTTTGCGCAATTTTGCACACCCTTCAGTACCCCACAAGAGCGTTCTCAAAAAAGTTTGCCCCCCCCCAGTTAATATTTTTCAAAAAATTTATGTCATTCGAGAAGCCTAATTTTGCACAACTATTTTTAAATTTTGCACACTTCCCATGCCGTTTTCTTTTTGTGGCGTTTACGGTTAAACTTGGTCCTAAAATTTCCCAGAAGTATAAGCAAACGAAGGAGACCTCGATTGTGTAATATCTTTGAATATTGTTTAAATTTACAGATAATTGTTTGAAAAATATTGACTGGGGGAGGGCAACGTCAAGTTTGCAAACTTGACGTTGCCCCCCCCCCACAGAAAATGGGCTGTAGTTTCTCGTAGGAAGGTGTGCAAAATTTGATTTGTGGTGTGCAAAATGTGTGCAAAATTTTGGCATAAAAATTTTTGAGAAAATCGATCTGGGGGGGGGCAAACTTAACTGAGCCTAATTTATGGCCACATCATTACACCCTCTGCTGACAAAGCTCGATTTTCGCCCTCTCTCTAATCCATCAAAAAACATCGGTCTACTCACTCTACAGTTCTTATGATCCCTAAAGAATAATAATATGAATGTTACCGGAATATAAACATTTTATCCCTGCATAATGTGTATAATACTAGGTTAAGCAAGAATCTAATTTCGCTATGCCTTCCCCCTCCCCCGTGAAATTAGCTTACCTAAAAACGGTGTTCGACGTAATTGTCGGGACTGCATTGTTTCTATTTCTAATTGAGGTCAGGTTGATTTAAAACTTAGAATGCCTTAAGAAAATAATTTGAACTTCTTAGTGCTCTCTATTGGTGCTTACGGTAAATTTAATTACGTATCCCCTTCCCTTTTAATTATCTTGTTTTTCTCGGACTTGGGGTAGCCGGCTGGAAAATCAAGGTCAACGCATCTCGGATTTGGGGTAACCCGTTTGAGTATCGGTTAATGAAATTTCCCTTTACTTAAAAGAAAAAACTAAAAATGTAAAAAAACAGAGCCCCAAGAAGAATAATGATCGGTTGGCCTCTAATTTTTTCCTCATAACAAGCCCCGGCCTGAATTGTTTCAAACTTTACTAATTAATCTTGTAGTAAAATTTTTATTCTTAAATACTAAACATCATTCGAAAACAAAAAATCTGCCTAATATCCCTAACACCGTTAAATTTTTATATAACGTCTGTTGGGGATAATTTACTGTGACCAAAGATAAGTTTTAATACCAATTTTTGAATATATCCAATACACTTCAACAATTCCGTATGTAAAATGTGTTATTTGATTTACGGATAAAACATTTTTCAAATAATCTTTGGAAAAATTCCCCAATTTTCTTTACAACATACTGCTTCATTTAACTTCTCGATCTGCACATGTGGAATATTGGCGGTAGTAGTAGTAGTTAACCGAGTAAAATCAATCGGTTTTTTATTTTATACATTTTGTTTTTTACTCCAAGATGCACTCTAGTTGTTCGTCTGAGAACTTCGTTCAGTACTTAAGATATTCTAGTAACGTGTAAGCTGATGCGTAGAGCAAACGTCGACAAGGGACTGAAATCTTCATCTACTGATAACTACGACATCGCCAATACGCCACGTAATTATTTGTTTGTGATTTGCAACACCATAATTGTGGTTGTAGAGGATTCCCACTAAGCATCCACTCGTTCTTCCTGGTGCAATTCAGCCTGCTATGCAGCCGGTTTCTTCTTTCAGCACATAATCGATCAGCTGTCCTGGCCAGGATTTCGAAGTTGGAACTGCTGCTGCTGGATCCGATGAACTGACAAAATTTCTTGAATCTAATCGCTACTTAAGCACTCTGTCCTCTCGCTGCTCGTCGCTGATTGATCCAATCTCGATTTTCTCGGTTCCGGCTCCAGTTTATATATGGCACAATACATCAAGAGCTCTAAGTACTACCAATAGGTTGGTTAAAGAAGTTCCATCCGTCCTTTTCGATACACGTTTCAAGAAACCATTTTTCACTTCCAATTTATTACCAAAGGACAGTCCTTTTTAAGATATATCTTGGCATAATGGTAGTGGCTCACCATTTTTCTTAAATCGCAGGAGAGTTTCTATATCCTTATCTTCAAGTAGGGCTTTATTGGTGTCCAACGTAATTCTCCGTACTTGTTATCCCTTCTCTTTGGTCTAACGTATTACAATATTTGCATGCTTGTTGGCTATGTTTTATGACGGTGTTAATGAAGTTGTATTGCTATAGCTTTTCTATCCACCTTGCTACTTGTGCCACAGGTTGTTTCATTCCTAGAAAAAGTCAAGCCTTCACCAAATTAAAAGCCGCACTTTCTGTGCTTTTAATTTCCTAAGTACGGATGCAGCAATATTGGCAAAGCCTTCTATAAATCGTCGGTAAAATGTGCATAGACCCAGGAAGCTTTTAATTTCATGTTTGTCGCGTGGTCGAGGCTATTCTCGTATAGCCTGAATTTTCCTTCCATCGGTGGTGCATTTTTGATTCTGGAAAATACTTTCGTAGATTGTTCATGCGGTCATCAAAAGTTTAAAATTCAATTTTCTGGTAAAATAAAGAGCATTTCTTCGGATTGAATTTTAGATTGGCATCCTTTATCCTGGAAATTACTTCTCGTAGATTGTTCATATGGTCATCAAAAGTTTTTCCCATGATCATGACGCCGTCCGAGTATACTAAACATGTTTTCCATGACAGGCCTCTTAATACAATTTTCATTATCTTTCAAATGTGGAACTGAAGAAGTTTTCTCATTTATGGATGCCAACTTGCCAATAACCACTTTTTAGATCCAGCAGTCCAACCGTCATCAAAGTATCGTCGATTTCGGGAAATGGATTGCTGTCTTTCTTTGTCATGTCAGTAAGTTTCCTATAATTAGCACAGAATCTGGTACTCCCGTCGTTCTTAGTAACAAAAACAACAGGAAATGACCAAATGATGAAGATTTTGTACTTCTTGTATGGCTACAGTCACACGTCTTGGTGCTTGTCTGATAGGATGAACAACGCTAGTATTATTTACATTTCCTTGGATTCTAAATAAGGCAGCATGGTGTTTTAAAAACTGCTTGGTGTTTTTAAATTCTTCTTTTCTAAGACGGTGCCATGTTGACTGAAACTGCTATCGCCTCTTTATTTGCTGAGCTTGCTTATTTGCAATTGGACACTTTTCTTACTGCTCAAATGATACTATTACTATCTTGACACAGGAAAAATATTTGCGACTCTAGTCGGGATGTCTTTGCTAATAATGTTTTGACGACGGTGATGTTGATGCATCTTCTATTTCTAATCCCTCGATGTTTAGACTGTCTGAAGTATGCCCCAGACTTCTAATCCAATAGATTTTGAGAGTCCTTGGAGGGTGTCCATGTGATCCAATAGATTTGGAGAGCTCTATCTTTGTTGGTCAACACACGTCCCATCGCGTTGTGGTTGTAGTTTTCCTGGTCTCTTTTTTGGGTTGGGTTTATAGAACATTCTTCAAAAATCCTGTCTTTGTATGCAAAATCGGATGATGAAGTCCGTTTCTTGGAATGTCGTGGAATGTTCCAGAATTTTCTCGAAAATATTCTTATAATCTTAAATTTGTGTGTCAAATCTGGTGCTGTCCTCCAGTCTTAATTTGTCCTCTTCCGACTTTCCAATAGGAATATGCCCCTAAGACAATTAAAACAAGAAGTTAAACTTCCAAATCAGTTACATCAACCGAGAAGAATCTAAAAAAGAGAAGATCGAAAGATCTTGAATTTTCGTTCTTTCCTCCCAAGATCTTTTGATCTTTTTTAGATTCTTTTCGGTAGATGTAACTGATTTGGAAGTTTAACTTCTTGTTTTAATTGTGTTAGGAGCATATTCCTATTGGAAAGATTAACACGCCAGGACGAACCCGTATCAGGTGACTTATAATAAGTACCATGCGAACGATGCCTATTTGTGAGTGATTCAGAGTTGGAAGTCAGAGTGTGCGATGGTGTTAAATGATGTCTGCATTGAGGGTGACTGCTGAATCCACTGACGAGCCCACGTTGGTCACCCCGGGAGAAAAATCGGTTAATTGTTTCTCCTTTCGCTTTTGTCTTTTGTCACTCATCCAATTTTGAATTTTCGTTCTTTCCTCCCAAGATCTTTTAATCTTCATTTTTTAAAAAAAAACTCCTGTGAAGAAAATCACAGAGGCAAAAAGAATCAGACTGCTTCATGAATCTTCAATAAACAAAAAACAGATTTGGACTTAAGTGCTAGGATATACATACAAAAACATAAGTATTGTTGATCTGTCTGTCTGTCTGTCATGGAGTCTGTTTGGCTGTCTGGATGTATGTATGTAGGTTTAAAATCTTACAAAAAATACAATTTTCCTCACATACGCTTTCATATTTTCTTTTAAGAAAGGACAACCCAAAACAAAAAAATAGATTATTTGTATCGGTACTAAACGAATTATTCAGACAGTTCAACAATAAGAGTACCACAGAAACATACGTGGTTAAAAAAAATAATAATTAAAAAAAAACAGTTGTTTACGTGTTGCAATGTTTTTCATAGAAAATTGACCAACTACCATGTCTGACCTTTAGTAGGAAAACCTCACTAGATAAGTGTGTTTGTCATCCTTTTCTTTTGTATTTTTTAAATTTAAAAAATGCGTAACTTTACTCCTGTTTTCCCCCTCTTTTTAATATTTTAAAATCTGTTTTCGTCTATTTTATATATATTTTTTAGGTTTGAGAAAAAATGCATACAGTTTATTGGGGTATATTTCTTCAATATGTTAATTTTGTAATAATTCAACTTTATTTTTGACATTTCCAATAATTGTTTTTATTTTTGTAAAATTAATTTAATAAATTAATCACTTTAATTTGATTTAATTCACAATAATTTTTTTTTGTTTTATAGTGTTGAGGATGGTTTTAAATAAAACCGAAACGTACACTAAGTGAGAAATTCCGATTTTTATGTGTCCATATATCCCGACCATAGAAAAAAAATTGGGTTGGGTTTGGCTGGTTTGTCTATGATACCGACGAACCAAGAAAATTATAAATAACTCCAAGGACACGAAAATCCCCTTCAAATAAAATTTACATCCATGGTTAACTATTAATATTGCATGTGACACAAATTACAAACTTATTTAGTACCACCGACAATATAGACCACTACAGTGGGATTTACTAAGATATAAAATAGTACCCCCCATAGGTCGAAATATTTACAGTACTAAATTTTAAAACTAATTTTCAAAAAACACTTACCCATATAGAAGACAAAGTTATTGATTATTTTGTATTGGTATTGCAAAATACCACTGAAAAACTGCTTTTTTGTGGCATTTGGTAATCAGTTCGTTTATAATTTCCCTAAGTAACCATTTTTACAAGGATTAATTTACCTTATTTAATATCCCAAGTTGTTGATTACCCAATACAACTCCTTCTATTTTGTCCGGAAAAATGCTATATTTTGAACTCGTTTTCAGCACACAAAATATATTTATGAGGGCACTACGAGGCAACACAAACATAAGTGAAGGTACATTATACACGAAAAATATATCAAACAAAAAAACCCAAAAAAACAATATTAATTTATTTACAAACTCAAAGTAAAACATTGAGGTTATCTAAAAGCTCAGTCAAAAAAACTTTCCTTACTCAAAGCCCACTCATTTTAAAGCTGTAGCTTTCATCAGTAGAGGTTGGTGCAAGCTAATGTGCAAGCAGAGGTAAAAGATCCGAACTCGCTGTTTGTGATTGAACGCAGCGCTAATATTTTTAAATTGACATTTCAACAGTGACAGAAATGTAAAAAAAACTTGCATTTAAGTTTTTTAATACATTTCATAAATAAAAACACTTTTTAAATAAATACAAAATTAACCTACTTCCTATTTTATTGTGTGACATAAAGTATTAATTGGAAAAATTAATTAAGAAGGGTAAGTTTTAATTAGAGTGACATGTAACCCCAATGTTAATTTATTCTACAGAGTGTTTAATATTTAAACCCCGCGTGGGTTTAAATCTTTTAATTTTCTTTTCTTCTAAATTGAAAATTGTCTCTTCAATCCAACAAAAGATTGTGGTAATAAACAAATTTATTAAAATTCTTCTTATAAATCAAACTACGTCCAAAACTTAAGGAGGTTCGTTTAAAATGCTGAAAACCAAAAATTTCACTTAAACTTAGGACCGTTTTAAAATAGACTAAACCCTTTTAGTATTGTATTGCGTACATAATATCATGGCAGGGAGATGTGCAAAATATGCGATCTTTGGAGAAACGCGCAAAAATCATAAATTTGTAAAAGCTACGTGTAAAATTTATTAAACGACCTTGAGGCTAAAAAAAAGTATTATAATCAGATCGTTGCGACGCAGTAGTATTAGGTAGTATATTAATAGTAGCTAGACAGAACTTTGAAATTATTGAAAAATATTTTTTTAAGAGCATTTGGCTTTATAATGGCGTGAGTTCTTTCTTGGATATAGTGAAGGGGCATGTGTAGGTCCGTGGCATTTTTAATGAAGGAGTTTTGTGACTATGTGGGAATGATACCTCTTTAGTCACACAATCAAGGGTTACCGGGTGTTTTGTTCGCATCCGTGTAGAAGGGGTTGATAGAACGTCATCTTTCAAGATGGAGGCCAAAAATCATAAAAAATACAACTTTCGCAACCATGCCATGATTATACTCGATTCCATATAATTCGAAGACGAGAACTCCAAAAAAATTACTTTTAAGGTCATCCGACATTAAATGACCTTGGAAATTGCAAAAAACAAGATTTTTGCTATTTTCTCTTCAAAGCTTCATGACCTTGAAAAATACCCCAGTAAAATTAACAAATTGCAAAAATAACATACTAAAGAGCGCTATTCATCAACTATTCAAGCGAAGAGAACCAAATTTGGTAACAAAGATAAGAAGGTCAAGGCCCACAATTTTGTTCAAAAAAATTTTGTTCATCTATGACGTGTTTCAATAAAGCGGCTGATATATCAAAATGGCCACCTATAACCACATTTTATTTTATCCAATTTCGTAAAAAAGTAAAAATGACAAGGTGGCCATCAATTCTTGTTTACTTGTCTCCGCTTACTATGAAAAAAAAGTTTAGTTGATGCAAATCTCCGATTGACCTTGAAAATTGAAAAACCCGCTTTTTAACGAACGACGAAATTAAGATCTTAGCCATAAAAAACACTTCATTTTAAACCTCCCTATCATTTTTTTTTTATTTGGCTTTTCAGATATTGGTGTAACAAAACGTTAAATTATGGAGATTCAGGGTTCCCACAAAATTCTGATTTCCAAATTCCCTGACTTTTCCAGGTTTTCGCTGACCATTTTTTAAAAAATTCCAGTTATTTTTTGGATTTAAATTGCTTGTCTACGTGGATACCAAGTAAATGTAGACTTTTACCGTAACAATTTTTCAAGGCTCAAATTTAGCAGGTATTTATATTATCGAGAGAAAAAGGTAAAAAGCAGATAAATAAGAAGAGAAACTTTGTTTCAAACTATCAAAAATCACAGAAACCGAATTCGTTAAATCCTAAGAACAAATCAGTTACTTAACAGCATTAAAAATAAAATACTAATTGGCCTAGTTCTACCAACGTTTTTTTTTAAGTTCATCTAGCAAGTTATAAAACTAAATTGCACGAAGTGTTAATATATATGCACATGTGCACATGCACACGAAAAAGAAGACCAGCATAAGCTGGAATGCGGAAAATTCAAGACAGAACAAACATAGGAAATATACCAGAAAACAATTACTGAAGAAATGAAAGAACCGTAATGGAACTACAATGTAAACGAGCTCTGGAGGAACATCCAAGAAAAAGTAACTAGGGTGGCTAGTCAAGTGCTCGAAAAAAAGACAAAACAAAGAAGGAAGTAGTTTGATGACGACTGTAGTAGAGCGACGGAAAGACGAAATATAACCAGGAAAAAAATGCTTCAACACCCAACAGCATCTAATATAGAAGAGTATAAATAACAAAGATCTCAAGCACGCAGAATGATATAAAGGAAAAAGAGAGACCACCATCTAAACTTCACCAATGCAATGCAGGAACTGAGCTTTTAAAAGCTGATATCCCTGGTAAAAATGATTACGGAGGATACAAGGTGCAAGATACGGGTGTGACAGAGCTACTCTGATTTCTTTGGTATCAATAATGGGCTTAAGCAGGGTCGTGACTCTCTTTCACCTCAACTCTTCAACATACCATTAGAATATGCAATTAGGAAAGTCAAGATTAAGACACCAACGGCTATATTCCACCAGGAAGGACCCAACCTACTACTGGTCTTCGCAGATGATGTGAACATAATTGACAACAACGGGATTATTCTTAAAGACTCCTTGCACCACAATATTTCTGCATCCATAACTGATGGCTGTAGAACCCTTTTTGGCAGTGGAAGCAGTTACTGTGGAGGTTCCTTTACTTCGAGTAGTTCGTGTAGATGTAGGTCCATTATCATTTTGGGCCAAGACTAATAGTGTATCAGTTTTTTTGATTAACAAAGGCAATTTCCCTGAATTTTTTTCAGGTTCCACGTACTTTACATGACCACTGCTGTTAAAATGGCCCAAGATTACCTGCCGTCTCATGTTACTCAATTCAATATTTTTTAAACAAAGCTTGCAATATGCTTGATATTTATTGATTTTCACTCCTGTAGACACTGCCACTCTGGTGAACTTATGGAAGGACTTATCCAGTCTAAATTAGAAACTGTTTTTTTTTTCGATATTTTGGATTCTTCGCAGTTGCACGCCACATCATTTAAGGGTTAGGAATAAATACATTACATGACAAATATTGTCGGATTAGAAAAAACACACTAGACTACACTTGAAAGTTGTAACAGAAGATAGCGCGATATGTGCTTAGAACAAGTAGAAATAATACCAGGTAATATTTATTATTTGAAAACGAAAACCCAATATGTTCAATAAACACAATCTGCCACGACCCTCGGTAATAATGCGGTTATTGTTCTACACGTTTTAAAAAGCTTTCCTCTCTCTTTTCTCTTACTCTTGAATTTTAGGTGAATTGGAACTGATTGAGCGCGAAACAGATGTTGAACTTATATACGAGGTGAGCAGAGAAGAACTCACATAATATTTTTTACAAAGTTGGTTTAAAAAATAGGTTGAGAAAGAGAAATTCCAGGTTTTGTGTGTCAATTCCCTGACTTTTGAGGATTTTTTGATCATTCCCTGACTTTTCCAGGTAGCTCTGAAAATTCCCTGACTTTTCCAGATTTTCCAGATTTTCCAGGTCAGTGGGAACCCTGAGATTTTTTTAAAGAGAAAATGACGGAGGACGGATGACCTCGAAAGTAATTTTTTTGAAATTCTCGTCCTCGAGTTATATGAAATAGAGTATAACCACGCACCGGTTACAAAAATTGTATTTTTTATCATTCTTCGACCACTATTTTGGAAAATGGCATCTAAAACACATGATCCAGAATATGGTAATATATATCTAACTTCTGCTAACTCTTTTATAGGGAATTTAAATGACTTTGTTGGCTAGACAAGTGAGTATAACATAAAATTCACAGTTCTGAAACTAAAAACAACAGGCATGTAGGTCATTTTTACCGAGGTATAGCATAAACATCTGGGACGCCAGATAAAAAAAATGGTAGAGAGGTTTAAAATTAAGTGTTTATTTATGGCTAAGATGTTAATTTCATTCCTGCACTTAAAGTTTTTGCGTAAAAAAACACTACAAAAAGCTGGTTTTTCAATTTTATATGGTATTTTCAAGGTCAATCAAGGTCATGTATCAACTAATTTTTTTTTTCATATTAAGCAGAGATAAGTCAACCAGAATTGATGGGCATCTTGTTATTTTTACTTTTTTACGTAATTGGATAAAATAAAATGTGGTTATAGGTTTCTATTTTGGGATATCAGCCGCCATATTGAAACACGTCATAGCTGAACAAATTTTTTTTTTACAAAATTGTTGGACTTGACCTTCTTATCTTTGTTACCCAATTTGGCTCTCTTGGCTTTAATAATTGATAAATAGCGCCCTTTAGTATGTTATTTTTGCAATTTGTTAATTTTGCTGGGGTATTTTTCAAGGGCATGAAGCTTCAAACTGCATCAAACTCCAAAGACTCAAACATGCCTAATAGTTTGAAATACATTTGAAGTTTGTCTGATAAAACGTCTAATTATTAAGATTTTTTGAAGAGAAAATGGCAAAAATCTTGTTTTTTGCGATTTTCATGGTCATTTAAGGTCAGATGACCTTGAAAGAATTTTTTTTTAAATCCTCGTCCTTGAGTTATATGGAATCGAGTATAATCATTTCCCGGTTGCGAAAGTTGTATTTTTTATAATTTTTGAACGCCATCTTGAAAGATGTCGTCATATCAACCCCTTCTACACGGATGCGAACAAAACACGCGGTAACACTTCATTGTGTGACTAAAGAGCTATCAATCCCACATAGTCACAAAACTCTTTCATAAAAAATCCCACGGGATAGAAATTATCGACATATGCCCCTACACTAATAGGATATAACGGTCCTGCCCTTGCATTTCCCGCGAAAAATGCGTACCGATAATAGGGGTTATAAGCCACGGCATGGCGTAAACGCAACGTACGTTACGTAGAGAGGATACGTCGCCTAGTTACGACGAGCTAAAAAAGTCTTGAAGCAACGCTTCTTGCGTATCTTGTAAATTGGTTAAATAGTCGAGCAGAGGGCGTTCTCATTTGCTTTGTTTTTCATAAAGATAATCTAAAAATTGTCGTGTTTTTTATTTTTTTTTATATTTCAAAAATGGAAGACATTTATAATGTCTTCATTTTTGATGATGAATTAATAATCATCGAAATTCTCCGTGGAGAGGCTGCTCTCGGGAATAGAGCAGACCGTTATGAGAGCAGACCGTTATGAAAGGTTCAATGGTTCAACTTTGACGAGACACGTATTTACATACCCATAGAATAGAAATGTGTAGGAAACTACACAACTTTCTTTTGATCTAGGGTTACGCATTTACGTACGCGTATAACGATACATCGCGCGTAAAGCGTATCGTACGTTTGGATTTTACTGCACATGCGTACATGATCAAAACTTACGTTACGTCGAGATACGTGCTGTAGCTTATAAGCCCTATTAAGGCCATCTTTACCGGGCAGAATATCGGAAACGAGAAAACGGAATCTGTTAAAATTTGGCAGGAATGTTTATTTTTGAATTCCTCACAACCGTATCCAGACAGTTTTTTGCCGGACTCTCTCATTTTCGAAATAAAATAAACACGGCTAACAATAGCCAAAAATCTTACCTGGCTTTTTCTTTACCCTCGTCGATAATACAGAAATATGTAACAGCAATTTTTGGATTTTATTATTCTTTGAAAAAATACACCAAATTTTAAAAAATCCTTTGGATACGGTTGTAGATTTTTATAAATCCTATTGTCTGATAACAAAAAAGTTATGATTTTTTTCTTTGTAAGCAATATTCTGCCGGAATTCTGAAACGCCATGGTCACGTAATTTAGTAGGTTCAAGGAAACTGAAGTGAGTTCGAATGGAGTATTGGAATTCAGGTTCCGCACCGGCCACTTGTCTAATGGAACATTTAGCCAATAAATTGATACATATCAAGTGATAAAAATAATACGGAAATAAGTTAGACTTTTCCTCACATATGGTGTTTGCACCGTATTCTGAACACTGCACGATTTCACTCGAAATATCACCTATTGTTAATCTTTCAAAAAAATAGTAAGGCAGTGTTGTCAAATCTATGCCCTTTTTGTGGCCTTAACTCTCCCAATCCAGTTAGTCTGGCAATAAACCAGAGAGAGATGAGGAGTATACCGGGCAAGCGCGTCGATTGCGACAGTAGTGAAAGCAACTGACAAACATCTGAGTATTTTTGTTTGCTTTTGGAAATTTTATTAAAAGAGTGGACACTGCCGTAAAAAAAAAAATGTCTAGTGTTTATATGTAACCAGATTTATTTAAATAACGTACCCAATCACAGAAAATATCGCCACAAAATTTTAAAACACGAAAAAACCACAATAACATGAACAAAATGGCAAAGCCACACCAAAAATGTAAACTTTTCAAAGATGCTGAATGTTTATTTTTGAATTCCTTACAACCGTATCCAGACAGTTTTTTGCCGGACTCTCTCATTTTCGAAATAAAATAAACACGGCTAACAATAGCCAAAAATCTTACCTGGCTTTTTCTTTAGCCTCGTCGATAATGCAAAAATCTGTAACAGCAATTTTTGGATTTTATTATTCTTTGAAAAAATACACCAAATTTTAAAAAATCCTTTGGATACGGTTGTAGATTTTTATAAATCCTATTGTCTGATAACAAAAAAGTTATGGTTTTTTTCTTTGTAAGCAATATTCTGCCGAAATTCTGAAACGCCAAGGTCACGTAATTTAGTAGGTTTAAGGAAACTGAAGTGAGTTCGAATGGAGTATTGGAATTCAGGTTACGCACCGGCCACTTGTCTAATGGAACATTTAGCCAAAAAATTGATACATATCAAGTGATAAAAATAATACGGAAATAAGTTAGACTTTTCCTCACATATGGTGTTTGCCCCGTATTCTGAACACTGCACGATTTCACTCGAAATGGTATGAGTGATTCCACCTATTGTTGATCTTTCAAAAAAATAGTAAAGCAGTGTTGTCAAATCTATGCCGTTTTTGTGGCCTTAACTCTCCCAATCCAGTTAGTCTTAGTTTTCTCAGGAACTGGGTTCAGGACTTGAGCGCCATGTCCTCGTGTAACGGGTTCACCTTGTAGATTAAAACCCTCGAGTAAGGTTAAGTCCACAAAAACGGCATAGATTTGACAACAATGCTTTGCTATTTTTTTGAAAGATCCACAATAGGTGGCATCACTAATACTATTTCGAGTGAGATCGTGCAGTGTTCAGAACACGGTGCGAACACCCTATATGAGGAAAAGTAAAACTAATTAGGAACGTAACCATTTATTAATGCTTTTTCATGGATTGCAATGTCTCGAAATTAAAAAGAATCAAAAGATAAATCATTGTTCAACATCAAAAAAATAACAAATTTCCGTATTATTTTTATCACTTGACATGTATCAATTTATTGGCCAAATGTTCCATTAGATAAGTGGCCGGTGGCTATGCAGAACCTGAATTCCAATACTCCAATCGTACTCACTTCAGTTTTCTTGGGCCTACTAAATTACGTGACCTTGGCATTTCAGAATTCCGGCAGAATATTGCTTACAAAGAAAAAAACCATAACTTTTTTGTTATCACATAATAGGATTTATATTAACAGATTTCGTTTTCTTGTTTCCGATATTCTGCCCGGTAAAGATTGGCCCAAAAACAGCAAAGCAGTGTTGTCAAATCTATGCCATTTTTCTAACCTTAACCTTGCGGTTGGAGATGTTTTTTGTTTTATCCTTAATATGACAAATGCAAAACAAAAGATAAAAAGATCTTGGGTGGAAAAAACGCAAATTCAAACTTGGATGACTATCCTACAAGGAACAAACAAAGGACCAAAGCGAAAAGAGAAATAATCAAATTATGTTTCGCCCTGGACAACCAGCATGGGCTCATCAGTGGTTTCACTGGTCACTCTCCCGAAATATCATTCAACCTCATCATATACATATACGTTCCGCACTGTCAATTATCCAAGTTACGGATTCATCCTGGCGTGTTAATCTTTCCATTAGAGTTACACTCCTAAGGCGATTAAAAACTAAAAGAAGTTCTTCAAGCGAAAAGAATCTAAAAACAAAAGATCAAAAGATCTTGGGTGAAAAAAATGAAAATTCACACTTGGATGACTATCCTACAAGGAACACACAAAAGACCAAATCGAAAAGAGAAATGATCAAATGCTGTTTCGCCCTGGTCAACCAGCATGGGCTCATCAGTGGTTCCACTGGTCACCCTCCCCAAACATCATCCAACCCGATCATACACTTTGATTTCTACCTTTGAGTCACTCACAAAAAGGAATCGTTCTGCAACTGATACGAGTTCGTCCTGGACCGGTATTCTCGTAATACGTAACGTTTTGAAGTCGCTAAGCGAAACGAATAGCGAACAGCGCGCTCAGCGGCACGCTGACCGACGACTTTTCGTATTCGCTCTGCCGAACGCGCTGCACTACGAGCAGACAGAATCAAATTCGCTTAGCACATCTTGGCATCACCGAATTTTGCATTTTTTTTTCTTGTTAGTCTTGTCGCTCCTTTTCTTTTTCTATGTGTAAGAAAGAGGCAAAAATTACTTGATGGTTTGATTTAGCTCAGTTAAACCCGCCCTTTGACCCTGTGATATAAACTAGTAGCACGTTCCCGCACAGTGTGCGGGAAAATGTTTACCCCGAGACTTAACCGTACACCTACAAAAAAATTCCGCACTCAGTGCGGGAAAGTTTAAATTTATTCCGGCACTCAGACAGGGAAAGTGGTGTTTCCGGCACGGTCGTATATTCATATTGATACTTTATTATGTAGCATTTATGGTTAAAATGGTTTCACAATAGTTACTTATATATCTAGTAAGTTATACCTTTTAATTATAGTGAACATGCGTTTTCTACATTTTAAGAAACAGAAAATAAAACTCTAAGGTATTTTTTACCCAAAAAATAACCTAACCAATTCAACAACAAACACAGAATTCATACATCCACAAGAGAAACCTCGCGCGTTGAAAAATGTATGTTTTCATGGAACTGTTAAATTAAAAAAAGAAAATAGTAATTTTTAGTACATTTATGAATAAATAAAATGACAAAAGATAAAAAACATAAAAATGGTAATTAATGTGAAAAATGTGATATTTCAGAAAAGTAAAGAAATTACAGATGAAAACACAGAAATAAAGGTAGTTACCTATATTGTTTGCTAATTATTTTTTATATCAATTAAGCTATTTATTTCATGTTTGCTAATTTCATATTTCATGAAAGCTTTTAGTTTATTTTTGAAAGAAAACAATTAATGTGGGCAGGAGCTTAACAAAACCAGATATTTTTTGGTACACATCCGATGAAAGATACAAAAAGCACCGCTGACCAATGGCTTTTTTTACCCTTGGTTTTACAGAATTTTGATTGCTTCTATTTCTAGTATTATACGGATGCTCAATTATTTCGATGTCGATTTTGATAAGAAAAGTTTTTGTTGCAATTTTTTGGAAAAAAAACGTTTTCTTACATCGAGCATCAAATAGTAAGGTTGATGTGTACGTGTTTGTCACCCGTCCCCAAGCTACTAATAAGAGATTTTTATTTTTCTAATTATTAATAAAAACGCAAACTGAAAAAACTACTATATTTTCTGCAGCACTCTACAAAGTATTGTAGGGTAGGAAAATCGTACGCGCGAAGGGCAAAACAGCTGGCAAATGGTAGGTGTTTCTCAAACGGTCGCCACGCGCTGAGCGCACTTCGTCGACGCCTTGCGTTCAATATACGTGAATACCATTTTTGTTACTTTGGTCACGTGGTATGCGAATATTATGTTATCATACGGTCAGCGAGTACGAAACGCCGAGCGTATTTAGTTACGAGAATACCAGTCCTGGCGTGTTAATCTTTCCAATAGGGTTACGCTTATAAGGCGATTAAAAACCAAAAGAAGTTATTACTTCAACCGAAAAGAATCTAAAAACAAAAGATCAAAAGATCTTGGGTGGAAAAAACTAAAATTCAAACTTGGATGACTATCCTACAAGGAACACACAAAGGACCAAAGCGAAAAGAGGAATGATTAAATGGTGTTCCGCCCTAGGCAACCAACTTTGAATCACTCACAAAAAGGCATCGTTCCGCACTGGCACTTATCTAAGATGCCTCAGACGGGTTCGTCCTGGCGTGTTAATCTTTCCAATAGGTTTACGCTCCTAAGGCGATTAAAAACAAAAAGAAGTTAGCAAAATAGCCTTGCTCGTAATATCTGTAAAAGGCACAAAAACTCACCAACTTTCATGATATTCTATGCGGTTTTTTACCAGAGTATATTGTATTATTTTAAGTCATCCATACATAGCATGGAGGCTATTGTGGTTGTCAAAAAAAAAAGTTTTTTTATTTCCACTAAAAAAGACCAAAAAATACAAAATTTTGTCATGGTGTTTGTCTATCTGGGTGTTTGTCTGTCTGTCTGTAACCCGATTAAGCAAAAACCGCTCAACCGATTTTTATAAACTTTTGCACAAAAATTCTTTGTGGCTGATTAGTTTTGATGGTGGTGGAGGGTTGGCCAGAGGGTAAGAGAGGGGATTAAACTTTTTAAAAAATTTTAACTCACGAACCTTAGCAGCTAGCGACACGCGCTTTTCCAATTCAAATAGGTAATTGCGTTTTCAACCAAAAAATATGGTATGGGGGACTATTAAAATCGTGAAATTTTGACTTTTCTTAATTTTATCAAAAAATGAGTTACTAAGGTGCCAAAACACCTTAATCGACGAAAAAAAAAGTTGTCTATCTGTATACACGATAACTCAAGAACGCCTTAATCGATTTTAACGAAATTTCGTATAAAAATCCTTTATCGACTGACCATAAACTGATTAACTTTTGGGTAGGGTGCTGGAGGGTTTAAGGGGGGAAAAGGGAGATAAAATATTTAAAAAAATTGTAACTTGGGAACAAAAGCAAGTAGCGATATACGGTTTTCAGATTTAAGTTTCCATGAATATGGACTACAAATTTTGTAATAAAGTCCAAATTTGTGAGAGCTTTAGTTTCCGAGTTATTTGAGAAAACGTTAAAATATATTTAAAAAAAATCAAAAACTTTAGAAGTAAATCAGCGATATATACGGTTTTCAGATTTTGTTTTTCGCAAATATTACCCAAAAATTTTGTTGGAAGGTTTCCTTTCAACATAAAATAATTGATTGTACGGTGGACTATCCGTGCTTTCTAGCACCATTTTTTTTTATGATTTTATGGATGACTATATATATGTGCCTGCCAGCACCATTTTTCAAGTTGTCTTTTTAAACTTTTACAATTTTTTGACACTCGTAGAAAAAATATTGTTCTTAACACTTGCGCAATGTCTTTTTCGCTACACAGTAGAGAAAATCGAATTTTTGAAACAAAAATATTTTTTTTACCTTGCTGAATTTTTCAGTATAAACGTAAACTACTAATAAGGAACATACTTGTCCCTCTCTATAAACAAAACATACATGTAAGCTAACACGTTTGAAACAGTCGAAATTGACATTGAAAGGATTTTATATTTGATTTTAAAAATTTCATATTGCTAAAGAATTTTGTTATTCAAAATGGCTGCAGGAGAAAGAGGTAAGACTCATGTTACCTAAAGGTATATGTGTGGCATCATTGTTTATTAGTTTTAGATTTTTTTATTTGTTGTATTTCATTTGTTTTAAAAATAAACCGGTGGGATTTACTAAAAGGGTTTAGTCTATTTTAGAAGGGTCCTAAATTTAAGAGAAATTTCTGGTTTTAAGCACTTTAAACCAACCATACTTGAGTTTTGGACATAATTTGATTTATAAAAAGAAATTGAATGAATTTGTTTATTGAATAGTCATCTTAACACAATCTTTTGTTGGATTTAAGAAGAAAGTTTCAATTTAGAAAAAAAGAAAATTAAAAAATTTAAACCCACGCGGGGTTTAAATAGTAAACACTCTGTAGAACAAATTAAAATTGGGGTTATATGTCACTCTAATTAAAACTTACCCTTGTTAATTAATTTTTCCAATTAATACATGATGTCACACAAAGATTTAGATGGATAATAATAAAATAAGGAGCAAATTAATTTTGTATTTATTTAAAAGGTGTTTTTATTTATGAAATGTATTAAAAAATTTAAATGCAAATTTTGTTCACATTTCTGTTACTGTCGAAATGTCAGTTTAAAAATATTAGCGCTGCGTTCAATCACAAACAGCGAGTTCGAATCTTTTACCTCTGCTTGCACCAACCTCTACTGATGAAAGCTACAGCTTTAAAATGAGTGGGCTTTGAGTAAGGAAAGTTTTTTAGACTGAGCTTTTAGATAACCTCAATGTTTTAATTTTAGTTTGTAAATAAATTAATATAGTTGTTTTGGTTTTTTTTGTTTGGTATATTTTTCATGCATAATCAGTGACCTTCACTTATGTTTGTTTTGCCTCGTAGTGAACCACCCCCCAAAGGTGATCTAAAAATTCACCAATTTTTTAACCTCAAACACAGATTATGAAGCTATTATGTGCCAAAATTTTGGCGTATTCACCATTTGCCATTTTGAAACCTGTCAAAAAAAATTGGTTTTAGGGCCTTTTTTTAAAAATATGGTATTTATTTTGACAAAAAAGCAGTTTTTAGTGGTATTAATAAAAATACAAAATAATCAATAACTTTGTGTCTTTTCTGTATGGGTAATTGTTTTTTGAAAATTGGTTTTAAAATTTAGTGCCTCCCACAGGTGTAAATATTTAGACCTGTGGGGGTTAGTATTTTAGATCTTAGTAAATCTTACTGAAACAGTTTTGAAAATGTCCGTCACTTCGACAGTATCATTGTCTTTTTTAAAAATAATTTTTAATTAAAAACCTTAAAGAACACGCAGGAGGTAGTAACTAAACCTTTACAGATTGGTGACACAACACCGTTCTCAACTAAAAAGCCAGTTAACTCATTTTCGTTTTAGTATCCTTTGGCCTATGATCGGCGCCATATTGACACCAAACTGACAGAAAATCCATGTTTTACTTGTCAATTTGGTTATAAAAATGGCAGCCACAATAGGCCAAAGGGCACTGAAGCGGTAGGAGTAACCAGGCTTTTTAGTTAAGTACGGTGTTGGGTGACAATGACGTTAAAACACATAACAAAATATTTTCTGCACAATGAGCGAAAAGGAGAAATGAAAAAAATTGCTGGAAGATCAACGCAAACTACAGGCAGTACCCTCTCCATACAGGCCGATCAACTCCTACCGATTTAGTGTCCTTTAATCCACCTTCGCCGCCATTTTCACTCAAAAGTGACAGAAAATCCATTCGTTTTCTGTCAATATGGCGGCGAAGCTGCACTAAAACGGTAGGAGTTGATGCGCCTATGTGGAGAAGGTATTGCTACAGATACAATTCCGGCTACATAAAATGCGTACAGCAAAAGTTAGCTGCAGATCTGTTGAATTTAAATTTTGCTAATTGCGTTGCTTATTGTAACTGACTTTAACGTTTTCGAATTACAGGTTAGATCTTTTGACATTGTAAACACAAACATAAGGAGACTGGCCACACTTTGCTAAAAAACTAATATCCTAATGAATAAAACATTTTTTTTTAAATTATTCAATATTTTATTATAAAAAATGATTCTTAAAGCCTATTATGGACAAAAGAAGACCACAATTGTGCAAATAAGAAAAAAGTATCGAAAAGAAGGAACTGTTTGGCGAAAGGAAAGCGATAACTTAATCATAGTCAGCGCACCTCTGCAGGATCAGTCTAATGTCCATATGCGCCAACGTGAAAATTCTCCTATTAAGCTTTAATCATCACACTAATTGGAGTTTGAAATGAGTCTTGGTAAACAAATTTTCAATATAAAATAACACATTCTAAACTCTGATTAGCTAATCACGATTAAAGCCTAATCGGGAATTTTTGTGTTGGTGCATAGTGCGCTAAGTCTTTGCAGACAACCAAAAATGTTCAAAATCAAAAAGAAATTATTAAAACACTACCTAAATTTAAAAAAAACAAGACTTTTCTATGTCTATATCTTCGTGGCATGGAAACTGCTAAATTTTGAAATAAATTTGGATTTGAAACAATGACTTCGTTGTACCCTCTGACTATGAGCTCCATTAAGTGGTTGGAATTTCTGGCAACAATATTCATTCGTGTTAACATTTTTGCTATAAGGTCCCACACATTTTCCATGGGATTCGCGTCAGGAGTTTTTACCGACCATGGCAAAAACCTCGATGTGGTTTTGCTGGAACCACTGTTTAGAAATGCGTGCGGTATGGATAGGACAGTTATCCTGTTTATACACAAAATATCAACATAAAACTCAGCCGTAAATGTTCCATAGATTCTAAAAAGAGCCCCATGTCCTCTCACCGATATCCGACTCCACAGTTACATCTTCTTGATACTTGCTTCTTATTCTTACAATTTTAGCCTTGTTTCGTCCATAATGGGCCACTACTCTTCGAACCGACCAACCACCGTCTAATTTTGCCAAAATTTGGGTTGTTTCGAATTCGTTTAGTTGGAGCATTTTTAAATATAAGCGTATGACAACAACAAAATCTGGCAGTGACATTTTTTGTCAATTTGAAATGCCTAAAAGGTTACTGAGCTGAGAGGCTCATAATACACTATATAAAATCGGCGTACGCATTTTATGTGGCCGGAAGTGTACAGCTGGAAAGACTACGAACAGACATGCAAAAAGTACAGCTTCAAATTTCTAGTGTCTCTTCATTTAAAATTCCACTCTTTTGGAAAGAAAACCCAAATTTATAGTTTGCACAAGTTGAAGCAGCATTTGAGCTTTCTAGAATAACGACTGATACAACGAAATTTAGACACGTCATTTTAAATTTAGATCAAACAGTCTTATCTTTAGTATCAGACATAGCACAAGCACTAAAAGATAGAGTAGTAGGTTTATTAGCGGAAACCAACGAATCAAAATTAAGAAGGTTACTCAGAGGTATTGAAATAACCGAAGAAAAGCCATCTTCCCTGCTACCGAAAATTAGAAATTTAAGTGCTGGACAATGCAACGTAAAAAGCATTTTAGCCATAAGTGAGGTTACTGATATAAAAAAAAACTGGCTGTTCAGGCAAACAAAATGTCTTATTAGAGCTTTCTAAGAAAAGATCTACGAAAAAGAGAGAAATACAGAGGCAGATCACGCTCGCGTACTCCACGAAGACCCAGTAACACTAGGAACACAACTGAAGAATCACAAAAGCTATGCTACTACCACGAAAAGTTTGGCGAAAAGGCACACAATGCCGCGAACCTTGCTCCCAAGCCAAGAAACAGGAAATCTAATGCCCGTGTGCACCACTTCCCCTTACTTCTTCCACTTGTTCAAGTGCCGCTTGAACTGAGGGTGACCCTTGAGATTTACTTGGTTTGCAAAGATTCCGAATATGTTACACTTGGAAAAAGTAAGGAAATTATTGGCAACGTGGCAGTTATCTGCATTTTTTGTGTTTTTTGTGTGGTGATCATGATTATTACCTGTCAGCTGTCAAAAAAAAACACGTAAAATTTGAGGTTGTTTTAAAAAAATAAATTTTATTGATGATTTATGATTGTATGGAGGAAAAGGCAAATAAAACTACTATAATTGGTGAACTATAAAACCTGACTATTTATTTAGTATATGTTTTCACATCGTAATCAATACGTATTGAAAAGATTATCTTCTTTTTCTTTCATAGAGCATGTTCTCTGTTCCGACAAAGAGCGTGACATATGAAGAACAAGATGCTTGATTTTTAATACGTATTGAATATGATGTGAAAACATACTAATTATTACACCACCAGACCAACCCAAGCCATTTTTCAGTTTCTTTACAACGAATTTGCAAAAAAGGTGAATTATTCGCTTAGAGAAAAAATCATGATTTTTGAAAAAAACTTCTTGGTAGGTATTACATTAAAAGTCTAATTCTTCATCTTCTTCGTCATCCCAAATAAGTTCCATTTTAAGCACAGACCACTATTACAATCAAAGAAATATTTTAAGGCAACGGAACAGTTTTATAATCTGATTAAATTAATGGCTTTTATTTAAAAACATAATCAAAAAAATACCTCACATAACCTAAAAATGCGTTTAAGCCGAAGTAATTCTACGGGTTATCTTAACTACAGCTTAAGTGCCACTTACATGATATTCCACACCCTTGCAAAACAAAATTAAAGCTTAAGCTCGGCTTACATGTCAAGCCGAACCCGTGCACACGGGCATAGAACAGCTGCATTGTGAGTCGGCGAACACATGCAGTCAAAACAAGTCATTCCGCCTTCAAATTTTTGACAAGTATTAATATTTTATATGCACTTACGTATAGTCCAATTTTTTGATGAGCGTACTGACGTCATTTTTTGGGATCTCTATTTGATACATTGTTTTAGACAGCGACAATAAATATGTATAAAAAAGTCAAGTCGTTGATGGTGTCAACTGTTACTTCAAATTGACAACAACATATTATTTGACATGTCAGTCCGCTCATCAAAAAATTGGACTAACTTCTCTCCATATAAAACTGGTACAGCAGAAGGTAGCTGCAAATACGATTTTTTATATTTTTCTATGTGAAACACTGACTTTTTAAGTTTGTCATTTTAGGTTATATTTTTGGCATATATAAACTTTTTATAAGGAGACGGCTTGTTTATTTTTTACTAATTCAAAATATAAGGCCACTAAAAATAAAAACCACATTTCAAAAAAGCAAAAATGTTTTATTAACTAAACAAAAGCTACTCAGTAATTGGTCTATTCGACTAGCTGATTATGAAAGCAGCAAGTCTACGATAGTAACCATAACAAATCGCTTTCAAGAAGAAGGAACTGTCCCTCGAAAGGAAGGCACAGGTTGAAATAAATAAAATTAAAAAAAAGAACAAAATTTAATACATATAAAAAATAACTTATTTTTAATAGCGCAATGCGACACCTTAAGGCGCATTTACACAGACAAACTTTCCTTTGATGTTGAAATGCCGACAAACATTTACACGAGCCTCTTGAGCAAAATGTTCAAAGAAATGTTCGAGCAAAATCTCGTACAAAAAAACACACGTAAATTTTGGAGAGAATGTTGAGCAAAATTTGTTTGAAGAATTGGGGGTATAAAAATTTCTTTACAAATTCAAAATATATATTGTTATAGGAATTCATTGAACTTAACTGAAAATAGAAAAACAAAGTTTGGAAATAAGGTATTTTTAATCAAGTGCTTTCCGACGGAAAAACGATTTGATGCCGAAACTCACATTTTACCTCATAAGCAACTTCGATTGATCTGATTTTTATAGGGGATATGCCAGTATACTTGTAACTTTTTTGGGGTTGTAAAAAAAGCGAGAATAAAAAAATAATAATTGGCACTTATTTATTGTTTTTGCCTGTAAAATATAATGATAAAAATTTACGTTTAAAAGAATATCCCTTTATTTTACTTCCTAGTTTAGTCTTTTACAATAATAATTAAGTCAAATTAAAAAACCTATATACATTTCATTAAATCTCAAATATATGAACAAAAGCACGTTTGGTTTAAATAATACCCGTTTATTACCCACTTTTACAAACCTACGAACCCGACCCTTTTCTGAAAAATATAATTTAGCAGTAATTTAGTAAACTGTGTCGCCGACCTATCATCCCGCGTTTTGGATTTCGCAGGTAGTAGGCCGACCACCCTTTTGAATCGCAATGTTGCCCTTTGCATATTGTTGGTTCAGTGTCAGTAATCGACCTTGATTATTACATTAAATTGACAGTAAATATCTATCTTCAGCATTTTCATGAACCTTTTGCTTTTTTAAGCAACCCTTGGGACCTTAAACTAACTAGGTAAATCTGGTGTAAGGAATTAAAAAACAACAATAAAAGCTAAAGGTAAAGCAAAATTACAAAAATATGTTCAAAAAAAATCCCCCTCTCCACCACTCCTCATAGTCGTGAGGCACGGATTACTGCTTAAAAGTGCAATTTTTGAGTTTTTTGCCGATATTTGAAAAAAAAAATTTTCCTGGGTTTTTTTTTTGACTTTAGGAAAGAAACCCTTGGAAATAAAAAAACTCGCAAGAAAATCCCAAAAAAAAACCCGGGCAAAAAAATCCGTGAAAAACCCTAAGAAAAAAATATTATAAGTAACCCTAATCCATGTGACAAAACTGATAGTAGAGCCAATAATAATGTTTCGCTTGCCGTCGGCTTTTTTCACAAAAATTTTAAATAAAACTTGGTGTTTCATTTTTTTAAAGAATTGAGATCACTGATCACTAATGTGAAATTTTATTTATTCTCATCTTTAAAAATATGTTTCCAAAACAGATAGCAATAATTTGCTCAAAAATTTACCCGAACAAAATGTTCAAAGAAAAGCTCACAAAAATGTTCACGCAAAAATTTTTAGATCTTTTGCACGAGCTTTTATTTGAGCATGTTCGTCTGTGTAATTGCGCCTTTACAAACAAAATCGACGTGCTTCAGCATTTTTTTTAATTCTTTATAGTTTTTGGAAAAATCCAGGTGAACCTTTTTAAATGGCCAACCCTGGCCAATCATAAATGCGCCGCAGATAAAAACTTTAAGAAAAATTATACTAAGAATTCCATTTATTACACGTTTTGAATGCTGGTGATAAAAATTCCTTCCCAGACAACACAAATTATCCATCAGACAGCCATTTTTTGTCCAAAACCGCCCTCACTGTCCATGGACCATTTATGGACATCCATTGGACATAGGTTTTTCCTGATACAGTGGATGACAAAAAAACTGAGTCCAAAGGACTTCCAATTTTGATCCATAAAGAACTGCTTTTTTTCGATAACGATTTTTCTTGGTTCATCGGACCAAAAATAAACTATGTCCGGCGGACGTTCATTTTGTGTCCAGCAAAAGTGATGTACTTTATATACATTGACTCAACCTTGAACATTTATCAAAAAATCTATGTCAACTGGACTTGGCCTAGTTGGCACATCAATAAATATAGTTATTTATCGGAACTGTTTTGGATGTTTATCAGTAAGAAATGCTTCATCAGAAAGATGCTTCTCCTGGCTCAGAAGATTAAAAATATAAGTACTGAAGGCCACAAAAACGGCATAGATTTGACAACACTGCTTTGCTGTTTTTGGGCCAATCTTTACCGGGCAGAATATTTTTTGGGTCAATCTTTACCGGGCAGAATATCGGAAACGAGAAAACGGAATCTGTTGAAATTTGGCAGGAATGTTTATTTTTGAATTCCTCACAACCGTATCCAGACAGTTTTTTTGCTGAACTCTCTCATTTTCGAAATAAAATAAACACGGCTAATAATAGTCAAAACTCTTACCTGGCTTTTTCTTTAGCCTCGTCGATAATACAGAAATCTGTAACAGCAATTTTTGGATTTTTTTATTTTTTGAAAAAAATACACCAAAATTTGAAAAATCCTTTGGATACGGTTGTAGACTTTCATAAATCCTATTATCTTATAACAAAAAAGTTATGGTTTTTTTGTTTGTAAGCAATATATATTCTGCCGGAATTCCAATGTCACGTAATTTAGTAGGCCCAAGGAAACTGAAGTGAATTCGATTGGAGTAATGGAATTCAGGTTCTGCATAGTCACCGGCCACTTGTCTAATGGAACATGCTGCCAATAAATTGATACATGTCAGGTGATAAAAAATAATACGGAAATTTGTAATTTTTTTGGTGTTGAATAATGATTTTTCTTTTGATTCTTTTTAATTTCGAGACATTGTAATCCATGAAGCATGAAGCCGAGCATCAAAAACCTTTAAATAAGCATTAATTAATGGTTAAGTTCCTAATAAGTTATACTTTTCTCACATATGGTGTTCGTACCGTGTTCTGAACACTGCACGATTTCACTCGAAATGGTAAATAGCAAGGCAGTGTTGTCAAATCTATGCCGTTTTTTTGACCTTGAAAATACGGCATTGAGATATGCAATATTAAAGGTAATATTTCAACTTAAACAGCATTTTAGATCTAAAAAAAAAGTATTTAGGTATGGTTTTGTTTGTGGTTTGTTTGTTATCTATGTTTTTTATAACTGAAAAATTTATACGTAGTTACTCAAGCGCGGATTTCGGGGGGGGGGGTAGGGAAGTAATTAGCCCCTCCCCCCACCCTGAATTTATTTTTTTTACGAAAATATTTAGAAAATCAAAAATAGGGCATAAATTGCGGCGCTATAACACCTTTGATATTTACGGTATTGGTTTAATTTTGTGTTAACAATGACATTAAAAATTTTTGCCTGCTGCGCTTTGAAACCAGTGAAATATTTACAATTTTAGTTTAATTTTAAATAAAAAAATTGGTGCTAGAAGGCACGGATAGTCCATGATACAATCAATTATTTTATGCTGAAAGGAAATGAAAATATCTCAGAAAGTGTAGCTTTAAAAGATTTGAATCTTGTAACAAAATTTTTGGGTAATATTTACGAAAACCAAAATCTGTAAACCGCATATCAATAGCTGCTTTACTTCTAAAGTTATCATTTTTTAGATATATTTTAGCGTTTTTTCAAATAACTCGGAAACTAAAGCTCCCACGAATTTTTACTTTATAACAAAATTTCTAGTCCATATTCATAAATATTTAAAATCGATCAAGGTGTTCTTGAGTTGTCGTGTATACAAACAGACCAACAGACCGACAGACATCTTTTTTTTTCGTCGATTAAGGTGTTTTGGAACTTTAGTACTTAACTTATTTTTGATAAAATTAAGAAGTCAAAATTTCACGATTTTAATATTCCCCCATACCATATTGGTATGGTGGACCAAAAATGCATTTTTCAGTGTAATTTTCTTAAAAATTTTCGGCTGCGGTGCTATAATACGTTGATATTTACGATTTTAGTTTAATTTTACTCAAAAATTGCATTTTTAATGTAATTTTCTCAAATTTTCGGGGCATTTAAATATTTTTTAAAATAAAAAATGAATGAAATAAACAACTCAAAATCTGAATACCGCGTCCCTAGATTTGAGGCCAAATCCGCGCTTGCAGTTACCAAGTTTTGTTTGCATATATTGATATGTTCCTCATAAAAGCTTTTATTCTAGTTTGATTTTCGTATCGAAACCGCCCCCTCTCCTTTTCAAATGGCTGGGACCACCACTGAGAAAATCCATGTTTTACCTGTGAGTTTGGTTATAAAAACGGCGGCAAAAGCAAGCTAAAGGCCACCGAAGATGTATAGTAGTTAACTGACTTTTTAGTTGTGAACGGTTTTGACCCGAAGCGATTTTTTAAAAATCTGTTGATAGAACACATCAGTTAACTACCAGAATATTAGATAGTTAGACGACTAACGCTATATTTGACGGTTGGTCAAGGTCAGGGCTGCGTTCAGAAAGCCCAGACCATGGGGTGGGTGCGCGCATCCGATGTGTCACACTACCTATTATCTGTCATTCTTGTCCAATATCAAATGATTTACAAATTCAGAGTTTATTTGCTTTTTTGGTGACTATCTAATATGAAATGCTCGAAAATGACCCAAAAACTATTTTTTTTTAGACTAAAAGTGACAAGAAAAATGTTGGATAGTAATTACAAACCGTACCCACCACTTTTTTATTTCCTCAAGGATTATATGTGTAGGTAATTGAAAAGTTCTAAATAAACAATCCACAATTTTTAAAATTATCAAATATAAGCTGAAAATATTTTGAGATTACCTATACATAAAGTTTAGTATATATGAGATTACTTAAGTAGGCATCACTTGTAAAAAATTTTTGAAAAGGTCACGTGTTTTTAATTCCTAAATTTGGCTTAAAAACGATTCCAGAAAAAAAAAATTTTTTACAGTTTCTTTCTTAAAAATATTAAACAAAATAAAATTCTTGAACAATCCTGTTTTCAAAATTATCCAAATTTCATCATATCATTACCTCCTTCCAGCACACTATCATCGCCCAGGTCCGGACTGGACTGAAGTGGTGTGGTGCGATAAGCTTACTAAACAGAAATAATTAGAGACATAAAGCTATTTGTAACTCATCGCGGTATACGTATCCGGATCTAGCGAGAACCAAGCACATTGATTGGTCAGAAACTTGTAGCACGTTCGAAAAGAGCAGATATATGCTAATTTAAGGTGTTTCTGAACGCAATAGGTCCTGAGATACGATTCGTGTGCCGTAACGCTCTTTTCGAACGTGGTACAAGTTTCTGACCAATTAATGTGCTTGGTTCTCGCTAGATGCGGTTACGTATACGGCGATGAGTTAAAAATAGCTTTATGTCGCTATTATGTACAATTTTGACCCCTATGGCCGCTTATTAGTGGCCTTACTGATGACGCTGTTTTTTCATACTATGGTCGGCTTTCTGAACGCAGCCCTGTTGTGAAACGCCGAAAACGTAGGGAAGGTTAAAATTAAATTTACATATAAAAGGAGTCTTTATTGAATGCGTGACAGCTCCAGCTGATTAATTGCACGAAAACCTCGTTAGGTACGATAAGGAAGCCTTAACGTTACGACCGTCCCTGCATACTAAACGATGTTTTGACGCAATTGATCAGCTGGAGCTGTCACGCATTCGCCATTAGTTTAAAAGTACACCTGTTCGATAGGTCGACTCGATAGAGATAAGGATACGAATGTCGATAAACCCGAAAATTAACTTTAAGTATCTATTTACTAAAAGGATTTAGCCTATTTTAGACAGGTCCTAAGTTTAAGTAAAATTATTGGTTGTAAGCATTTTATACCAACTTCCTTGAGTTTTGGACACAGTTTGATTTATAAGAATAATTGTAATTATTTTTTTTAGTGAAGAATCATCTAACTCAACCTTTTGTTGGATTTAAGGAGAAAATATCAATTTAAAAGAAGTTTTTTTTACCCTAGGGAGGATCTAAATGGTAAACACTGTTGAAGCAAATTAAAATTGACGTTATATGCCACTCTTATCAAAACTTACCCTTGTTTATTAATTTTAGCGATTAATACTCACTGTCACAAAACAATTTTGATATGCAATCATAAAATAAGGATCAGATGAACTTTGTATTTATTTAAAAGGGGTTTTTATCTATCGAAAGTATGAAAAAAGTTTACAAACACAAAACCATCGCAATCGCAAACCACAAATAAAAATATTTCATCAAAGGAGGTCATGTAAACAAATGAGGCTAAAAACAGACCTGAATCCAACGATCATTCACTGATGCGTTCACAAAAAGTCATGTCGGCTCAACGAACTGTACGGTACCCGGTTCTCTGGTAGAACATGAGAAAATTTCCATTAGCGAAGTACCGATGAAAACTGCAGCTTTCAGACTTTTGAGTGAGATCTTTCAGTGAAAAGTTTTTTTTGATGATTAAGCTATTAGATAAACTCAATGTTTTAATTTCACTTTGGAAATAAATAAATAGGTACAGTTGTTTTGTGATTTTGTTCAGTGGAAACAGTTTTCGTGTATAATCAGTGACCTTCACTTATGTTTGTTTTCCCTCGTAGTGCCCTCATAAATATATTTTTGTACTGAAAACAGGTTTAAAACATTGCGTTTTTCTGGAAAAAATTGAAGGTATTTTATTGATTAGTAAACAACTTGGAATGTACTTAATAATAAGGTAAATTAATGCTTGTAAAAACGGTTACTTTGGGAAATTATAAACGAACTTATTACCAATTGCCTAAAAACAATCCTTTCTGGGGGCTATAAATTTAAACCACCCCCAGAGGTGGACTAAAAAAGCACCAATTTTATAACCTCAAACCCAGATAATGAAGCTATTATGTGCCAAATTTCTAGCGTATTCACCATTTTCCATTTTGAAACCTGTCAAAAAAAATTTGTTTTAAAGAATTTTCTCCTAAAATATGGCGTTTGAGAAAAAAGCAGTTTTTCAGTGGTATTTTGCAATAACTTTGTGTCTTTTTTGTATGGATAACTATTTTTTTTTAAATTGGTTTTAAGATTTAGTACCCCCCCCCCCCCAGCTACAGGTGTAAATATTTAGACCTGTGTTTTAAGTCTGACTTAAAAGTTTTTATATTTCTCAAAAGTACGCAATAAGAGACAGATAACTTTTAAATCATACTTAAAACGCAGACTTAACGTTGGTGCAATTGGCAATAATTGTCTATATTAAGAATTTTGTATAATATATACGGACTACCAACTAAAATGCCTAAAAACTTCAAAAGTACGACAATTTGTCATATTGTTTAAAAAAGATCTCTAAAACTGAAAATATTTTTTTACTTAAATTAAAGGCAACCTTATTTTTATATTAAATTTTGCATAATACTAAAAAATTAGGAAAAATAATGTTTTAGTAAAGTCTTTATTAAACAATATCAAATTATCACTCGAGTAACGGACGAAGGCTGCCCTATAAAGAGGGCGGTAACCCATTTTGGAGTTGATAAAATAACAATAATACGATGGAAACAGCGCTGGATTGAAAACAATTCGACGAATAGGAAACTTGGATTAGGACAAAAACGATGGTAAAATTAATACTAATTATTTTAACTTAAAAAAGAACTAAAATAAATAATTTAGTATTTAATAGGATCACCATTTTTCCTTATTACAAGCTGCAAACGTCTGGGCATTGAAAAGGTTAAATTCTGAAAATACTGATGGTCTTCTGAGAGCTGATCCAACGCGCGATAAATAGCATCGCTTAACTCTTTAGCATTTCGTGGTCTCCAATTCCTTTGGTATATTATTTTAAGGATTCGACCCCATATATTTTCCATTGGGTTAAGGTCAGGGCTGTTGGCTGGCCAAGGAAGTGTTTCTATATTATTATTCTGAAACCGTTGGCGAACAACAGTAGCCGTGTGTACTGGACAGTTGTCCTGCTGATAAACGAAGTCATTATTTTCATGTTAAGCCTGTACAGATGGCAGCATAACGTTTTCAAGGATTTCAATATATCGTTCACTTATCACGTATCTTCCTTCGATTCTCCAAAAAAAAACCCAAACCTCTAGCACTAAACCAGCCCCACATGTTTACAGAAAAATGTCCAGCTTTTTTAATTTGGTTTGTATATTCGGGTTTAAATCTAGAATTTGGTGGACGATAAACTAAAATTCTCCTGCTGCTTGAAGATGATTGAAAAATTTTTTCGTCAGTGAAAACCACCCTCTCCCAGAAGTCATTATCACGAAGAAAGTTGTTCAGTGCAAAAATCACTCTGGCCTGTTTTTGTTCTTCTATTAGAAAAGGCTTCTTTGCAGCAACTCGACAAGAGACTTCTGATTTCGTTACTCTTCTATTTACTGTTGCTAAAGAACCCGGAAATAATGTTACATTAGCTGCTTCAACCGACGTTGAAAAAGGATTTTGTCTGAGATGGTCGATAAGTCTCTCATCTTGCACTTCAGAACTTACTTTTGGTCGTCCTGATCCATCTTTAATATCCGTAGAATTATTTTCAATCCAGCGCTTTTTCCATCGCATTATCGTCATTTTATCAACTCCAATGGGTGGCCGCTCTTCTTAAGGTGCATTTACACAGACATACTTTCCTTTGATGTGGAAATGCCGACAAACATTTACACGAGCCTCTTGAGCAAAATGCTCAAGAAATGTTCGAGCAAAATCTCGTACAAAAAAACACACGTAAATTTTGGAGAGAATGTTAAGCAAAATTTGTTTGAAGAAATGTTGGTATAGAAATTTCTTGTAAAAAAAGGAGAATAAAAAAATAATAATGGCACTTATTTATTGCTGTTGCCTGTAAAATGTAAAGACGCATTTACACAGACAAACTTTTCTTTGATGTTGAAATGCCGACAAACATTTACACGAGCCTCTTGAGCAAAATGTTCAAAAAAAAGTTCGAGCAAAATCACGTTCAAAAATTTTGGAGGGAATGTTAAGCAAAATTTGTTTGAAGAAATGTTGGTATAGAAATTTCTTACAAATTTAAATTTTATAGTTTTATGGGAATTCATTGAACTTAACTGAAAATAGAAAGACTAAGTTTTAAAACAAGCTATTTTTAATTAAGTGTTTTCCGACGGAAAAACGATTTGATATCGAAATTCATATTTTACCTCATAAGCAACTTCGATTGACCTGATTTTTGTAGGGGATATGCCAGTATACTTGTAACTGTTTTGGGGTTGTAAAAAAACGAGAATAAAAAAATTATAATTGGCACTTATTTATTGCTGTTGCATGTAAAATGTTATGATAAAAATTTACGTTTAAAAGAATATCTCTTTATTTTACTTCCTAGTTTAAAACACTATACATTAGGTGCTTCAACCGACGTTGAAAAAGGATTTTGTCTGAGATGGTCAATAAGTCTCTCATCTTGCACTTCAGAACTTACTTTTGGTCGTCCTGATCTATCTTTCCTATCCGTAGAATTATTTTCAATCCAGGGCTTTTTCCATCGCATTATCGTCATTTTATCAACTCCAATGGGTGGCCGCTCTTCTTATAGACCAGCCGTCTTCTATAACTCGAGTGATAATTTGAACTTTTGTAAATGTTGATATCTGTGGCATTTTTAAGGATGTCACACTGAATTTTAAGTTGTCAGGCATACTAAGCTGGTGCGCTGGTGGTGCCTTATAATAGTATACACTAATGGAAAGCTAAATTTTGTGGCATAGGAAAAAATGCATGTATGAGTTTTTTTTTAAATCAAGTGTACGTAGGACATGCGGAGTTGTGTTTTGTCGAGCTTCTATTAAATTCCGCGCTCATTTCCGACAGAGTGGCGTTGCGCTCAGTGTTCAGTGTACCCAAGACACACCGAAGTGTGTTTTTCTGCTTGAGCGCTCTTTCATGAATAATTAAATAACCTGGTTTAAAACGCATTTAAATAAAAGAAATAAATTTGGGTACTTTCTCGGAACTTACTTAAAAAGCTATAAATTTTGGCTTTGAATGAAAAAGCACAGTAAACTAATTTTTTTTTTTTAATTAATAACAAAAAATAATAAAATATCCCAAACCTCAAAAAGGCAATTTAGCCTGCAAAAACTATCTATTGTATCACGGTCCCTAAAATAGATACGGTCGAGTAATTTTGCCCCACTCTTCGACCCGACGACGACATAAAGATAGCAGCTCATTTTTTTCCGCCACTTAAAAATTGTATGAAGGCTTGACAAATTACGGATTTTTCTTGTTTTTTTGCCAATTTGCCCAATTTTTTGCTTGTATCATTTAAAACTTTTTGCGTATAAGTAAATATAATTTATTTTTGGCCTGCATGCCTTGATCTTTCACCAAATAACAATTAAATATACCTGTAATGTAATAGTCATATACTTAGAGAACAAAGAATGTGATAGGAACGTTACATTTTACCATTGGGAATATTACTAACACATGCCGGCAATAAGTTACGTTCTAGCTCATACAGGTGATATAATTGTGATAGAAACGTGACGTGAAACATGATTTTTTTAAAAGAATTATAGTAATATACCTAAGCAAATATATATGTCTATTTAATATTGGATTGATATGATTTTGTGATTCAAAGCATGTCCAGATGGCCACGAGATGGATATCCTAAGATATGCAGTGGATATATATGCACATAAATATCCACCAAATATGCATAAGTCTTCCATTAAAGTAAAATTACGGAGTAGCCTATGGATATAGGTATATCAATGTATCACCATTATGTTGATGTACCACTTGAGACTAGGGACTTATCGGTACATAAAGTCGGCATATCCTGTCTTTAATAAAGACCAAACTACTTTTGACAATTCCGCACAAAGTTTAAAGGGAGAATGACCACAAAATATGTACCTACGGGTATAGAAGGCGATCTGACGACTTAGGGCCCTGTTATAAGTTTTTTGCTACTGTTGCGCCTCTAGTGACTCGGTCTCGAAGCTTAAATTAGGGTAGCGGCGCCGGGCGCCGGTAAATTTGAGTTCGGGTATTTTTTTAAAGTATTTCAGTTCATTAGAAACAACAATATTTTGGAAAACCTATTTCATCAATAATTAATTTTATTTTCCAAAGTATTGTTGATTCTAATGACTATAAATTTAAGAAATAAACCAAATATATTATATTATTCTTTTAAGAAGATATAATAGTATAAATATCGAAACTATTGTATTTATTGATAAACTATTTGTTCTGCTTCTCATGCCGGCCTCAATAGCAGTTTCTTTTAGGACTTGCGAGTTTTCTTCTTTTTCAAAAAATTTGGTGTAACTGGTTACTCATAAGCATTTTTGAACGAAATAGGCTAAAAAAAAATGTACCTAATTAACAAATAGGCTAAATAAATGCCCTATCAGTCTTATTAGAGCGTTAATAGACATCAAAATTGGTGATACCGTAGGCAAAATCGGTTATTTTTCTCCCGTATCCAAAAATAACCGAACCGAAAAACGTTACTTACTTAAAGCTGCAACTAGTAAATGATAATTCGTTTTTTTGTTTAGTTACAGGTTTTTAATTTTTTTGTGAAAGTGAATTTCCAAAAACAGGAATTGTTGTTTTCTTTTCTATTCTATTTACATTGGCAGTTTGTATGTGGGCAAAAAATACGGCTACGGTAATTTATGTTTGTGGTTTTAAAACTCTTTTTAGCATCTCAGTTACGGTAAGCAAATAAGGTGACGATAAATTAGTGGTCTATTCACTCTCTATTATTGAATAGGCTGTTTTTCCTCTGGTATGTAGAAACCTTGCCCGGTACTTACCATTAAAGTCTGTTTCACTCTGGTGGTAAATGCAAGGATGGAATTACATGCCAAATTAGAAGGCTTCGTCCACAGTTTTTTGAATAGTTTTCTGGTATAAAATGTCGGGTGCATACTCTAAAACTATAAAGCGTTTCAGATGGCAAACCATTGTCTTTGGCGAGCTTGATCTCTAGGGTGTAGAAACCGATGAAGTAGAGGATCACTGGGACACTGGGACACAACACTTGGGAATAGTTTTCCAATTGTACTTATTACAAAAATCCAACAAATTACTGTAACAGTTTAAAAAAAGGCCAAAAACACATAAAAGTTAAAAACTTCAACAAAAAAAACCTCATGAAAAGAACGAAAAGACGATGACATTGATGGACATTGATTAAGATAGATGTCATCGGCGCGATTTGTCGCGTGAGCTTCGGGACCGAGTCCCCAGAGGCGCTGTAACTTGTTTTTTGCGATGCCATTAGTAAGAGTTTTCTCTAAGTCCGTAGGTATATGCTTTGACATGGTGTTGTCTAAATATGTCATCTGCCTTTAATAAAGGACGGCATTAACTTTAATTTGTCAACTTTAAGAATGGCACAATATGAGCATGTTTAGAATTTCAGAAACCTTTCAACCTTTGTGCGGAACTGTCAGCAATAGTGCCGAGTCAGGCTATGCCGACTCTATGTACCGATAAGTCCTTATTAGTTATCAAAAGATTACCTAAATAACTTTTTGCTGTCTTATATTTATAAGCATATTACCTGCTGAGGACATATTGATTCCAGTGCCACCTATCTACAATAGATGAAATTAAACTAAATTATAATTATAAATCATGTAAATCGTGTTCTTTTCACAAGATAGTAATATTTTCAGCAAACATGCCAAAATCCTGACAAAAATATTCTTATTGGGAATATTCATAGAAATAACTTTATTCTCACGTTATCATGGAACTTTTATTATCTTATTACCAAAGAAATATAACTGTCACAAATTCTTAAAGAATATTCAACAAAAAATAGGCCTGGAAAATTCCTGTCATATTCGCAATAGAATATTCCAAAAATCACTTTGAAGGAATACTCCTATAACATGAATATTCCTTTAATGTCATGTGGGTCATTGGATGAGTTGGAGTTACTTCGTGTTCGTAGTTCAGAAGTTACGATAGGTAGTTGCTATTTTTTCAGATTTTTCCTGTTTTGGAAGTTATTTTATTTTGTACTGGATTTTTGCCAGGCATTTTTGGAAGAGTAATTATTTTATTATTTATTAAGGAAGACTTGTTGTTTATATTATATGCAATAAATCTGATTGCAAATTTAAAGCTATAAGGTGCCGGTGTCTTGTCTTTTTGGGTTTTCATTCCTTTCCACTAAAAAAACGCATAAAGGCTACCTATGACGAAAATAATGTAAGTAATAGTACAGGGTATTTAATAAGGGGCCAGAAGAAAAGAATGATCAAAAAATATAATTTTTGTTACAAAAATTTATGCAAAAATAATATAACCCCAAATGTCACCCATCAAAAAAATCAATAAAGAAAGCAAGCTGATATCTTTGCGTCGTAATCAGGTGGGCGGAGCAAAAAATTTCTAGGCCGTGTTTATTCTAGTACCGTGCTATCACGGATCACCTTTCGGTACACTGTGGTGTTATTGTATAATGTATAGAATGTCACTTTTAAGGTAATTCAAATTGAGCCATATTCTCTCATGCTTTTAGAAAAAAATAGAATAAAAGAATAGCTTTTATGAGGAACTTATCAATATATGCAAACAAAACTTAGTAACTACAAGCGAGGATTTGAGATATAAAAAGCGTTTTGTTGAAACATTACCTTTTATAAAGAAGAAGTTAAAAAAAAACCTCCAAATCAGTTACTTCAACCGAAAAGAATCTAAAAAACAAAAGATCAAAAGATCTTGGGTGGAAATAACGAAAATTCAAACTTGGATGAGTATTCCACAAGGAATACACAAAAGATCAAAGCGAAAAGAGAAATGAATAAACGATGTTTCGCCCTGGGTAACCAGCGTGGGCTCATCAGTAGTTTCACTGGTCACCCTCCACTATACATCATTAAACACCATCATACACTTAGATTTCCAACCTTGAACCACTCACAAATAGGCATCGTTCCGCACTGGTACTCACTTATCCAAGTTACCTAATACGAATTCGTCCTAGCGTGTTAATATTTCCAGTAGGATTATGCTCCTAAGGCAATTAAAATAAAGAAGAAGTTAAAAAAAACCTCCAAATCAGTTACTTCAACCGAAAAGAAACTAAAAAACATAAGATCAAAAGATCTTGGGTGGAAATAACGAAAATTCAATCTTGGATGAGTATTCCACAAGGAACACACAAAAGATCAATTTCGTTATTTCCACCCAAGATCTTTTGATCTTCTGTTTTTTATTACCTTTTATATCGCATATCTCAAACTTAAGATGCCCATCTCAAAAAAAAAAATAATTTCCAGTTTTTTGGGCAAACCGGTCAATGACTCGCTCAATGTCAATTTCAATATGTCTGTTGATATGGAGCACACCGTACTTAACTAAAAAGCCTGTTAACTCCTACCGCTTCAGTGCCCTTTAGCCTATTGTGGCTGCCATTTTTATAACCAAATTGACAAGTAAAACATGGATTTTCTGTCAGTTTGGTGTCAATATGGCGCCGATCATAGGTCAAAGGATACTAAAACGAAAATGAGTTAACTGGCTTTTTAGTTGAGAACGGTGTTGTGCAGCAATGCTAAGCCCGTCAGACGAATTTCCGTCATAGTGTTTTTAAGTACTTATATTTTCAATCTTCTGAAGCTTCTTTCTGACGAGGCATTACTTACTGGCAAACATCCAAGAATGTTCTAATCAACGGAAAAATATTGCCACACTTGTTCATTGCCTCGAAAACGTTATCAGGTATGTTTTGATTTAAGCTTTTGCCTACTTCTGACCAATATTGTTTCCAAATACTGACTTCTCCCATTAAAAGTTCAAGAATTTGTGTTTTGGATTAATAAAACAGTTTATAGTATTTGGAACAGACTTTAGTTAATTTTGCCTTGATTTTGGCTTCCTGTTAAACTTGGTATGAATATGTTCAGGTCAAAAATACTTTTTTATGTCTAAAATTTGTTTATAAATAGAAACTCTATGTAGTTTGTATATTCTTCAAATTGTCCCAAAATATTGTCGAGTGATTCTAGAATGTATTTAAAGGAACTTTCTGCAATTTCTTCTTCAGGGTTCAGGGTTATTACCACAAGCATCTTTGTTCTTGTTGTCTACTTTTTTCTTGAGCAAATCGCCCCCCCCCCTGGGACCGCCACTGCTTATAAATAGGTAAAATAAAAAACCAAAATATAATCTTAGCTTGTTTATTAGGTACATTATCATTTTTCCAAACATCTATTGCCATTACTAATTAGTGGTAAAATATATAAGTGTGAAACTGGTTTTTCGTTTAAAATTGATTAAATTAGTTAGTTTTTACAAGAATTTATGAACCCAAAAGAAGAATTTCTCATCACTTCCACTAAAAAAACTAACTAATTTTGTCATTGTTTTTCATGTCATGTTCAGTTTATACAGACCGGCGACTGTCATAATTTTATAGGCAGGTATACGTACCCGTCAATCCTCTGTCTGGGTTTATCAATTCTTGCGTATATACCACATTACAATAATTTTATCTACAACTACAATTTACTTTTTTACAGTAAGTATTTTAAGTCACAGGAAAAGTCTTGGGTAACTTTTATGTTTTGTATTTTAGGAAGTCGAGGAAAATTTGTAAAGTGCGACTTAAATTATTTTGCCAGAAAAAAAGTTTTTCCCAACTTCAAATAAAAATGTTTTTAGTACAGGGGCTGGTTATGTTTGGTGATTCAGAAAAATTTTGATAGTGCGGAAACTTATTTTAAAAAAAGGAAATTGTCACGTCGGTTAACCTGGGGGAACCATCATAAAGGGCGCAAATATTTTCAATGCTACATTTTAAAGCCTTTTTGTAGCTATTTTGCTAAGGTTAAATTAATTTTGTAGCTGCTGCCGTTTACGAGATATTTTTATTCTATTTTAATTTGCAAAATATATAGGCCAAATGTACTATATGATATATTTTTCTTATTTATCAGAGGGCCCACACACTTTAATGCTTAATGCATAGAGCAAAGTTTTCGCTCCTATTTGACGTATTAAAACATTTTGTAGCTGTTGCCTTTTTACGAAATATTTTTATTTTATTTTAATGTGCAACATATATAGGTCAAATGTACTATGTGATTTATTTTTTCCAGCCCAACCCAATTCTACGAATATTTTAAAAAATTTTAATATGTGATCTACTCGAACAAGCCGAGCTACAAAATGTGGTGTTGATTTGAACTTTCTAGCTTTAGCAGAATTAAAGTTATGGGGTGGCTACAGCTACAAACTTAATTTAACCGTAACAAAATAGCTACAAAAAGCTACAAAATGTAGCATTTTTACGATGGTCGTAGGAAAGGTCGCATGGGAACGTTCACATCCTTCGTTTCGCCCAATAAGAAGGCTCAGAATCCGCCGAGCTTGGTGGTGCACGCGCAAAGCTGACCGGATTGTCGTTTTTCAAGAGCGCTCGTTCACTTGGTCCAAAGGCAAGTGTATAAAAGTTTATGAAAGTTCCTTCGATACACGGCAATCGGGTGAGGTTCGGTTCGGATAGGTTTCGGAAAACTCGTGATCGCCTATTATTGGTCGATATCAGGGAGAGGACAGTTCCAGTGCGATCTTTCCTATGAAATTCAAGAATCAGCCCCCAAGTTAACCGGTGTGAAATTGTCCATATTATCCCACTCATAAAGATTTGGTCCCACATTTTCTCGCAAAATGTTCAACAAATCATCAGATGTTCCACCCCAGATACTACAAAGTAGTCTTAAAGACGTCTTGAAGACGACCACTTTTAGCTTTAAGATGTATGTGGACAGCTGAAACACGTTTTAGAAAGACGGCTAATGACCAAAACTTGTGGTCTTAGAGACGACCTAACGATGTCCAATAAGACGTCTTCAAGATGTCCAGTGAGGTCTCTTCAAGATCTGTAATAAGACATCTTTAAGGCGTGTATCTTAAGAGATTTATACTAATCTCAGCCAGCCATATTTATTTAAAAATATGTAAAAACCGACGTAAAATCAAACATTTTTATTATTATTACAAAATGAAATTGATGTACCAGGTGTGCAAAAAAATTAATTTGATTTGGATCATTTTATGGCTTTTTTATTTCTAAACCGGTTTTCTTTCATCGGTTCATGACCTAGTGAAAAGGTAATAAAATTTTACTTGAAACAAAAAAACCAAAATAGTTGCAACGGGGCACAAGTCGTAGTCAAATTAATTATAAAACTTTTTTACTTTTTGAAATGTCTTAAGATAAATGTTAAAAAGACGTTGCTAAGATGCTTAAAGCTAGAAAGCACAAAGACGACAAAAGAAAAACGTTTATAAGATATTAACGTCTTAATGGACGTCTCTTTTTTAAAAAAAAATTAGGTTTGCTATCAAAACAAGATTATACTCTAAAAAAATGGTTACATTGACGTATAACCTTGTAATATGTCCTTGAAAAGTGACATTTTATTTTTTTTTTAAATGCAGTTTGAGAATTTTTTTTGATAACTTTTTATAATTTAGTAAGGTGCCATAGGTCTTCTGACGTAATTTTATAATTTAGAAAGAACAGGGTGATTGGTTTAGTTATACCAGTTCAGTCAAAGTAAGATTTTTAAAGAAAGCTACATTATCATCCGTATATTTTTTAGTTTTTGGGGAAAAAATGTCAAATTTGGTACGATTATTACAATCTTTAAGATCAACTGATATTCTAAAAAAATTTTAGATAGGTGGCGCTGCGGACGACGTGGCACCCAAATTTCCGTTTTTAAATTTGATAAAAGTTCATATTTTTTTAATAGCTTAGATAAGACATGCATATTTTATAAAATAATCGATTATGTATAGCTGAAGTATGTAGATTTTTATAAAAATAATTTTAGTTCGATATGATCATTGGTCGCCTAAATTTTTTTTTGAGTATGTAAAAAAACGGGTTTTTTAACGTTTTCTTCAATTCTTTCTAGCGACCAAAAATAAAAATTTTTTAGAATATCAGTTGACCTTGACAGTTGTAATAATCGTACTAAATTTTACACTTTTTCCTCAAAAACTAAAAAAGATACGGATGATAATGTAGATTTTTTAAAAAATCTTACTTTGACTGGCCGGGCATAACTAAACCAATCACCCTGTAAGCAAAAAAACAATTAGAGGAGTTATTTTGATGTTCTTCCTAAATAATAAAATTACAACAAAAGACCTATCGCGGCTTACTAAATTATAAAAAATTATGAAAAAAAATTTTCAAAATGCATTTAAAAAAAAATAAAATGTCACTTTTCAAGGACGATAAAGGTCATACGTCAATGTAACCATTTTTTTCAATTCCTCCCTATCGAGTTATATGGATACGAGTATAATCTTGTTTTGATGGCGAACCTACAATTTTTTTTTTAAATAGACGTCCATTTTGAAAAAATCGCCGCCATCTTGGCTTCTATACATCCGACCATCGATTTCCTGGACCAAAATTTTAAAGAATTGTTTAAAGAATAAGTGTCCCAAATTTCATGTTTTCTGCACAAAATGAACAATTAAGACGACGGACGACTTTATGGTCGATTGTGCAAAAAAATGTGAGTTGAGCAGGCATCGCGGTTCTATTTTTATAAAATCACCAACAGATTAGGGTCCTCGCATTTTCAAAAATAGATTTCTCGATAATAAGTACGGATACCTAATTCTGACATTTAGAAACAATAAACCTAATTTTTGTACAGTGAAGTTTATCTATACCGCTACAATTAACATCAAAAAATGTTTTATATCTTTTCTCTTATTTCTTAACTACATCACTTCTGTAAAAAAGAACTAGGAATATTTTTAAATTTTCGTTTCACAAGAATGTACACATACATTTTCCCACATACCTACATATAGTTATTAGTTATTTAATATACAAAAATTACATACAATATAAATATCTCTAAGTACGATTTGTGCAGTTATATTTTACAAAAATTAAAATTAGATTTTATGTACAGAAAAATATTATTGAGTTTCTTTTGATAGAAGCCTGAGTTGTAAATATCTAGGAGGGCTATGCAAAGCAAAGTTAATTAGGAATATTACAGTATCATTCTAATATTAAAAATAATTAAAGCTAAACTGGCTCATACAGTTCAAAGAAAATGACATTGCACGTAAAATAAGAGAAACACATAGTATTTCTATCGAAAGAAACACTCCTGGGCTCTTATTCCCGATTTGGCAGAAATAATTATTTTCTCGCAGATCTTTACCAATCGCAAACGCAAAACTATGAGGGGTTCAACCTTGCAAAAAATGATTAAGCAATGATACTAAGTGGAACCTTAGGTAATTTTTGAGATATGTAGGCACAATAAAGTCCTCAGAAGAGGACCCCAATTCCCTAAAGTAACACAAAAAATTCGCAAAGTTTTAAGAAATTATGGTAAAGCGATAAAATTTGGGACAGATGTTTATTAAAGTACCAGCACAATTTGAACACCTGATACTTGCTCAAGGTTCTTTGCTGAGGGTCCAAACTCTTTATGTTAAGCCACCAAAAAGTTTTATGTGGAGTGCCTCAATTCCTGAAGTTATACAGAAAAAAATCAACACTAAATATATCATTAACACAAAACGATAAAATCACAATTTAAATGGAAACTGGATCTCAGTGCGATTTCAACGCCGTTTACGTATGTTATTGGGACATTCCCTGACAGCATTTTGTGTCATGGGCACAGGTGCCGACATCTACATGGTGAGCCAATAATAGCTGAAAGTTTTGGATGAGCTTTTTATTATCATGCTTATGATGATATGATTCCTACTAAAACGACAACCCTGAATTTAAAAATAACATTTATTTTGTCAAACCCTGTCAAAATGGCGAAAAAATAATTAATGAACTTGAAATTTTAGGAAAAGCCAATACCTTTTTTTTACTCTGTTGAAGATATTTGCTTTTCCGAAAACTTCAAGTTTATAATTTATTTATTCGTTATTTTGACAAGATTTGACAGGTATCAAAACTAAGGACATTTTTGAGTTCATCGACCTTAATTTAGTGAAGTTCGGGTCCTCACTTGTAAATATATGTCATCGCACCAGTGGTTTTCCCCATGAGATAAAATGACAGTTAGGACAACTGTCACTTTTTTTAAGGTTTAAGATTCAATATCTTCAACAGAGTAAAAAGAAGGTATTTCCTTTTCCAAAAACTTCAAGTTCATTAAGTATTTTTTGGCTATTTTGACAGGGTTTGACAGGTGTTAAAATAAATCTAATTTTTAAATTCAGCGTTATTATTTTAGTGGAAATTGATGGTTTTTTTGCCCGTATCGATCTTTATAAGCATGATAATAAAAAGCTCATCCCAAACTTTGGCAGTTGTTATTGGCTCACCCTGTAGATGTCCGCACCACCAGAGACTGTCCGAATAACATACGTAAACGGCGTTGAAATCCCACTGAGATCCAGTTTCCATTTAAACTTTTAACGTAAAAATACATTAAACCTAAAGACCGTGCTTAGGTATAGCAGTAAATATTATTTGTTGAATTTTGTCATTCAAAATCCTCTACAAAGGGCCCTTATTCTAAAATAAATTCGTAAAACGTTTTTAAAATATGATAAAGGAACCAACTTAGGCACAAACGTTTGTTGAGAGGTGCTAGTAAATTTTATTTACTATTCCCAATACAAGATCGCTCACTGAGAGCTCAATAAACATTTATAACACATTTCATTATTCCAGCATTTGGCCTTAATGAGATACTGAGTGTTAGATTTTTCTGTATAACGTCGAGAATTGGGACACTCTGCACAGGACTTTTTGAAGACAACATACTTTAGACATTAGTTCCTAAGCAAAAGAATATTTGTACCAAATCTGGTAGCTCTATCGCTTTTTGGATAGTTGCTGTTGATATTTGGAGTTTTTCTTGTGTTTTCTTTTGTTTAACTTCAAGAGACTGTCAGCAAGAGACCTTAAGTAAGTAACAGATGTTAAAATGTTGCTGAGACTTAAACGAACATCTGTGTCAAGTTTTGTCGCGCCACCACAATTTCTTAAAATTTTGTTGTGTTTTTAGGAATAGGGGTCCACTGCATTGGACTTCATGGTGGCTACATATGGGTACACTTAGAATCCATTAAGTTTCATTACTTAGAAAATAAAAATAATAAAAAAATAAATGTGGTGGGTCCACATTTTGATTAAAACATCTCTACTAGTACAAAGCAGTAGGGTGATTCCGATTGAACAAAGCTGTAAACGGTGATGTTAGATCGTATTGTGTTCTATTGGCTTACAGGGAACTCGTGACAGCGAACAAAGCTAGATGTGATTGGCGAAAATCTGCTACAGATCGAATCAAAGGGCCCTGTAGTATTGCACTAAATAAAAAAATAAGCTCCTAAACAATTCTGCTGCACTAAGCATAAAGGGCATCACCACAAAGTCGACGAAAATTCAGATATATCATCAGAATATTAATGTTTACCTTTGTGGTTTTAATAAAGCATTGTGGTTCGTATCGGAGATAGAGAATATCCTCTTTATCTACGGTCATATCTGCATGCATAAGCCAATTAATAATTAACTATTTAATAGGACCAAACAATTACAGTGGGCAGATTTAACGAAAAATCTTTAAACACCTCTTCTCTAAAATTGGTAATTTTTCAGATAAGCCCTTTGTGCTTATGACGGCAGAATATCATTAGAAATCTAGTGTGATTTTGCAATGACGATACATGTTTTGGTTTTCTGAAAATTCGATGTGTTGATTTATCTCTTACGATTTTTGAAACGTCGATGAACCTGTGCCCTTATTCTCGAACTGATAGAAATTCTGCTCCCAGGGATTCATCTTCGGCTTAAATCGATTTCTCTCACTTTTGCCCGATATTGATAGAAAGAAATTCTATTGGTCATGATAAATGCCCGTGTGCACGGGTTTGGCTTGAAATGTAAGCCGAGCTTAAGCTTTAGTTTTGGTGTGCAATGGTGTGGAATATCATGTAAGTGGCACTTAAGCTGCAGTTAAGATAAGCCGTATAATTGTTTCGGCTTAAGCGCATTTTGAGGTTATGTGAGGTATTTTTTTAATTATGTTTTTAAACCAAAGCGATTAATTTAATTAGATTATAAAACTGTTCCGTTGCCTTAAAATCTTTCTGTGATTATAATAGTGGTCTGTGCTTAAAATAGATTTTCTTTGACGAAGAAGATGAAGAATTAGACTTTGTAATTAATGGAATACCTACCAAGAAGGATTTTTCAAAGAATGAGATGAAGATACCTTTTACAAAAGGTTAAGAATGCCCAAAAAAAAAATCATGTTTTTTTCGCTAAGCGAATAATTCACCTCTTTTTTTCGCAAATTCGTTGTAAAGAAACTGAAAAATGGGTTGGGTTGGTCTGGTGGTGTAATAATTAGTATGTTTTCACATTGTATTCAATATGTATCGAAAATAACGCTTCTTGTTCTTCATATGTCATGCTCTATGAAAGAAAAATAAGACAATCTTTTCAATACGTATTGATTACGATGTGAAAACATATACTAAATAAATAGTCAGCTTTTATAGTTAACCAATTATAGTAGTTTTATTTGCTTTTTCCTCCATACAATCAAAAATCATCAATAAAATTTGTTTTTTTAAAACAAGCTCAAATTTAATGTAGTTTTTTGACAGCTGACAGGTAATTAATCATGAACACCACATAAAAAACACAAAAAATGCAGATATCTGCCACGTTGTCAATAATTTCCTTACTTTTTCCGAGTGGAAAATATTCGGAACTTTTGCAAACCAAGTAAATCTTAAGGGTCAAGCGGCACTTGAACAAGTGCACACAGGAATAAGATAATTACTTTCGATCAATATTGGGTAAAAGTGAGAGAAACCGATTTAAACCGAAGATTTGGACCAATGAGATGCATAGTAGCCAGAGAAATTGACTCCCTGAGGGAGCAAAATTTCTATCATTTGAAGAATAGGGGCGATGGGGGGACCATCATAAGGGGCCCAAATATTTTTCCAATGCTACATTTTGTAGCTATTGTTACGGATAAATTAATTTTGTAGTCGTGCCGCTTACGAGATATTTTTATTTTATTTTAATGGACAAAATATATAGGTCAAATATATTATTTGATATATTTGTCTTATTTACCAGAGGGTTACACATAGAGCACAGTTTTGGCTCTCATTTGACGTATTAAAACATTTTTTAGCTGGTGTTATGTAGGCCAAATGTACTAGGTGATATATTTTTCCCAACTCTTTTAATATGTGATTCGCTCGAACAAGCCGAGCTACAAAATGTGGTGTTTATTTGAACTTTCTAGCTTTAGCAGAGTTGAAGTTATGGGGTGGTCCCTCAGCTTAATGGTTAAGCTAGGGGAGTCACGTTTTCTCGAAAACGGCTACAGCTACAAAATTAATTTAACCGTTATGATGGTCTTCCTAGGTTAATCGGCGTATTTTTGAAGTCCATCAAATACAATTTAAAGTCTGTATGCATATGCAGTTTTTTGCCACGCTCTTTTGGGAATTTTTCTTCTTGGCGTATGGTAGCTAGGTATATACTGTTTAAGGATATAAAAACATTCATAGAATAGGAAAAAAAATATTTCAAATAAATAGTTGTTTAAATAATGGACAAACAAATATTAAATTTATCAACTCAAATATTTATCGCCGTAGACACTGGCGATCCCTTGCAGTTGGGAAATGTGAAAGTTCAGTTGGGAAATTTAAGTACATTTTATAAAACATTTAAACAAAATTTCAGGTAACTTAGGAATCGCATTTCATATTAGTTGGGAAAACCCCCCCCCCTCAATTAAATGCCTTCGGATCGCCGTTGGCCGTAGAGATGTTTTCTTTCAAATTGAAGGTGCAGTCTGCCGATTCTGCAATTTGGCAGATGCTGATGAGCCCCGCAAGTGCGAAACCCGGCTCTACGGTTATCATTACCTTTTTTGAAGGAAAGCTCCCTATCTTTTGTTTTGTAGCTTTAATGTAAATGTCTTATGCACCAGCATTCCACTGCATAAAAGGGAGAGTATGCATATGTAGGGACTCTATATGTAAAATGAATCTAGAAAAAAACTCCTGGAAAAAAAAGTCCCAAGAAAAAATTATTATAAGTAACCCAACCCAACTCAAAAGCTAGACCCAACAAATTATAACGTATTTCTTTTATGAAAAAATAATTTTTCCCAAAGATTTTTTTCCGCTTTGTTTTCGGGATTTTTTTTCGGCAATTTTTTTTCTGGGGTTTTTTTCCGTTTACCATATAAAATAACCAACTGTAAAGTTGACTTAATGTTTCTAAGAAATAAAGCAAAAATCAACAGAAGGTATTGCAAGAATATTTTTATTTTTTTTTAAATTAAATAACTGCGACGAAATTTTGAAATTTTTGTTACTTTTCACATCCATTTATTTGAATAATCCTACTTAAAAGTTGTGTGTTATCAGAGTGTCCCTTATCGGTCTTTATCAGAAATTATTATTCCTTGAACTTTCATTATCATTTAGTAACAACAAAACTGTAAATTGAAAAATGCGTTTTATTTTAAAATACTTATTATATATTTTTCAAGGTTTCATTCTTCACTGAATTTTTTTACTTTTCCTGACGACATTCTTAAAAGCTAAAATGCGCGCATGAAAGTTCAGAACATTTTTACACGGCTTGTAGAAAAATACAACCATGTTGTCATAGTCTAAATCAAAAGTATCTTCTTTATACTTCTTTAAACTGTTGAAACAAAGTTCTATTTCTGCACCTGGAGACTGAAGGATCGCCCCCTTTTTATTTTTAGAAAACTGGTTATTTTTACCTGCTTTACGATTCTACACTTACACCCTTCCTGGTAAAGTACCCGGGGGTGAATTATTAGGAATATATAACATTTCCATGCATAAGGTGTCTTTTACAAAATTGTGACTGCTTTATATCATAACCAAATTACTAAACGTAGCCTAAAAACAAGTTAAAACAGTACTATAACTTTATCCTATTAAAATAATTTCATCCTCCTCACTAGGTGGTTTTAATTACTGAATTTTTTTGCAATTTTCTGAGCCATTTAGGACTAATCGGAGAAAGATTTTTAAAAAATCTTCAGTCACATCGATCAGTGAGAATTATTGAAGTCAACTTTGTATAAAAATAGCTCCTGATATATGTTAAATATTCGAATTAACTACTTTCTGAATAGTTGACGTAGGCGTACTCTAAAAGACAATAAAATATAAAAAATCTAATAGGACGATCCAAAAGTTTCGATTGAGAAGTAAATGGAGGTTTGTTCTTACCGATTAATAACGAATTCATTGATATTATAAGAACGAATAGGAATTACTTTAAGAAATTAGTTTAAGAAAATTTCGTTGCATAAGTTATTCTAAATTTTCTTTTTCCCGAAAACCAAAACTTGATTCTATATGCTTAATAAGAAACCTAAAATATCTTTAGACCACAAAAGTAACAACGTCTGGTATGCCCTCTGCCAACCTCTTCCTTATCCCCAGAATGAACCAAAATATTGTGTGCTATGGTGCTTGGTGTTCTTGTACCTTGGCCTTGAGACAGGTTATAGAATTGTGTCTAAATGCTTCCGGGCCATCATTAAAAGAATTCTGATTTGAGGAACCATTATTGTCTGAAGCTTTTGATTTAATTTGAGATGCTGTTTATATATCTATATTTTGTTGGAAGAAGGATTGATGGACTAAAGGTGGAGCGAGTTTTAATAAGGAGCCTGAAATATCTTTAGACCACAAAAGTTTTTAACCATCACTATTATGTCACAAATCATCTTGTTCGCATTAGCATCACAGCCTCTGTTGTGCCCTCAGCCAACCTTTTCCTTACCCCCAGAATGAACTAAATTGTTGTGAGTTATTAATTTAGCTTGGTATTCTTGTACTCTGGTCCTGAGACAAATTATGGAATCGTTTCTAAGTGCTTCCGGGTCATCATTCAAACAATTCTGATTTGAGGAACCATTACTATTTGAAATTAGTTAATTTAATTTGGAATGCTTTTTACTATCCATGTTTTGTTGAGCATAAGGATTGATGAACTAAAGGTGGCATAAGTTTTGCTTCTCTTGCAGACGATATATTTTTATAAAATTGTTACCAATAGAGTTGAGGTTTGTTCTTGCGAATTAATAAATAATTTATTAATTGTATAAGAAGGAATAGAAAGTACATAGCAAAAGGAAACTTATGGCTTGTACATACAGTGTAAGGAAATTTCTTTAGACCACAAAAGTTTTTCACCATCACTATTATATCAAAAATCATCTTGTTCGCATTAGCATCACAGCCTCTGCTGTGCCCTCAGCCAACCTTTTCCTTACCCCCAGAATGAACTAAATTGTTGTGAGTTATTAATTTAGCTTGGTATTCTTGTACTCTGGTCCTGAGACAAATTATGGAATCGTTTCTAAGTGCTTCCGGGTCATCATTCAAACAATTCTGATTTGAGGAACCATTACTATTTGAAATTAGTTAATTTAATTTGGAATGCTTTTTACTATCCATGTTTTGTTGAGAATAAGGATTGATGAACTAAAGGCGGCATAAGTTTTGCTTCCCTTGCAGACGATATGTTTTTATAAAATTGTTACCAATAGAGTTGAGGTTTGTTCTTGCGAATTAATAAATAGTTTATTAATTGTATAAGAAGGAATAGAAAGTACATAGCAAAAGGAAACTTATGGCTTGTACATACAGTGTAAGGAAATTTCTTTAGACCACAAAAGTTTTTAACCATCACTATTATGTCAAAAATCATCTTGTTCGCATTAGCATCACAGCCTCTGCTGTGCCCTCAGCCAACCTCTTCCTTACCCCCAGAATGAACTAAATTGTTGTGAGTTATTAATTTAGCTTGGTATTCTTGTACTCTGGTCCTGAGACCAATTATGGAATCGTTTCTAAGTGCTTCCGGGTCATCATTCAAACAATTCTGATTTGAGGAACCATTACTATTTGAAATTAGTTAATTTAATTTGGAATGCTTTTTACTATCCATGTTTTGTTGAGAATAAGGATTGATGAACTAAAGGTGGCATAAGTTTTGCTTCTCTTGCAGACGATATGTTTTTATAAAATTGTTACCAATAGAGTTGAGGTTTGTTCTTGCGAATTAATAAATAATTTATTAATTGTATAAGAAGGAATAGAAAGTACATAGCAAAAGGAAACTTATGGCTTGTACATACAGTGTAAGGAAATTTCTTTAGACCACAAAAGTTTTTAACCATCACTATTATATCAAAAATCATCTTGTTCGCATTAGCATCACAGCCTCTGCTGTGCCCTCAGCCAACCTCTTCCTTACCCCCAGAATGAACTAAATTGTTGTGAGTTATTAATTTAGCTTGGTATTCTCTGGTCCTGAGATAAATTATGGAATCGTTTCTAAGGGCTTCCGGGTCATCATTCAAACAATTCTGATTTGAGGAACCATTACTATTTGAAATTAGTTAATTTAATTTAGAATGCTTTTTACTATCCATGTTTTGTTGAGAATAAGGATTGATGAACTAAAGGTGGCATAAGTTTTGCTTCTCTTGCAGACGATATGTTTTTATAAAATTGTTACCAATAGAGTTGAGGTTTGTTCTTGCGAATTAATAAATAATTTATTAATTGTATAAGAAGGAATAGAAAGTACATAGCAAAAGGAAACTTATGGCTTGTACATACAGTGTAAGGAAATTTCTTTAGACCACAAAAGTTTTTAACCATCACTATTATGTCAAAAATCATCTTGTTTGCATTAGCATCACAGCCTCTGCTGTGCCCTCAGCCAACCTTTTCCTTACCCCCAGAATGAACTAAATTGTTGTGAGTTATTAATTTAGCTTGGTATTCTTGTACTCTGGTCCTGAGACAAATTATGGAATCGTTTCTAAGTGCTTCCGGATCATCATTCAAACAATTCTGATTTGAGGAACCATTACTATTTGAAATTAGTTAATTTAATTTGGAATGCTTTTTACTATCCATGTTTTGTTGAGAATAAGGATTGATGAACTAAAGGTGGCATAAGTTTTGCTTCTCTTGCAGACGATATGTTTTTATAAAATTGTTACCAATAGAGTTGAGGTTTGTTTTTGCGAATTAATAAATAATTTATTAATTGTATAAGAAGGAATAGAAAGTACATAGCAAAAGGAAATTTATGGCTTGTACATACAGTGTAAGGAAATTTCTTTAGACCACAAAAGTTTTTAACCATCACTATTATGTCAAAAATCATCTTGTTTGCATTAGCATCACAGCCTCTGCTGTGCCCTCAGCCAACCTTTTCCTTACCCCCAGAATGAACTAAATTGTTGTGAGTTATTAATTTAGCTTGGTATTCTTGTACTCTGGTCCTGAGATAAATTATGGAATCGTTTCTAAGTGCTTCCGGGTCATCATTCAAACAATTCTGATTTGAGGAACCATTACTATTTGAAATTAGTTAATTTAATTTGGAATGCTTTTTACTATCCATGTTTTGTTGAGAATAAGGATTGATGAAAAAAAGTTTTGCTTCTCTTGCAGACGATATGTTTTTATAAAATTGTTACCAATAGACTTGAGGTTTGTTCTTGCGAATTAATAAATAATTTATTAATTGTATAAGAAGGAATAGAAAGTACATAGCAAAAGGAAACTTATGGCTTGTACATACAGTGTAAGGAAATTTCTTTAGACCACAAAAGTTTTTAACCATCACTATTATGTCAAAAATCATCTTGTTTGCATTAGCATCACAGCCTCTGCTGTGCCCTCAGCCAACCTTTTCCTTACCCCCAGAATGAACTAAATTGTTGTGAGTTATTAATTTAGCTTGGTATTCTTGTACTCTGGTCCTGAGATAAATTATGGAATCGTTTCTAAGTGCTTCCGGGTCATCATTCAAACAATTCTGATTTGAGGAACCATTACTATTTGAAATTAGTTAATTTAATTTGGAATGCTTTTTACTATGCATGTTTTGTTGAGAATAAGGATTGATGAAAAAAAGTTTTGCTTCTCTTGCAGACGATATGTTTTTATAAAATTGTTACCAATAGAGTTGAGGTTTGTTCTTGCGAATTAATAAATAATTTATTAATTGTATAAGAAGGAATAGAAAGTACATAGCAAAAGGAAACTTATGGCTTGTACATACAGTGTAAGGAAATTTCGTTGCATAAGTTATTCTAAATTTTCTTTTTTCCGAAAACCAAAACTTATAAAACGTAATTCTATATACTTAATAAGGAACCTGAAATATCTTTAGACCGCGAACGTTTTAACCATCACTATGATGTCAAAAAATCCCTTGTTCTCTACGATTTTCACTTTCTGGATGATGGAGGGTGTTTGCATTGGCATCACAGCCTCTGCTATCCCCTCTGCTAACCTCTTCCCTATCTCCAGAATGTACCAAAATGTTGTGAGTCATTAATTTAGCTTGGTGTTCTTGTGCTTTGGCCCTGAGACAAGCTATAGAATTGTTTCTAAATGCTTCCGGGTCATCATTAAACGAATTCTGATTTGATGAACCATTACTGTTTGAAACTTGTTGATTTAGATTGAGATGCTCTTTACTATCCATGTTTTGTTGGGAAGAAGAATTGATGGACTGAAGATTCTGACTGGAGGTGGCGCTGGTTTCGCTCGTGTCGGTCCTCATTGAGGTTGTTTCTTCATGGTCGCTTGAGTTCGGGTCATCTTTAAGGCGTTCCGCGGCTTCGATGGATTTTCGGTGCATACCTGGAAAAAAATTAAAGTAAGTAAAGATTGGGTTAAAAAAATTATTAGACTAGGTAAAGTCGCATTTTTGACGTTATAAAGATAATAACAATATAAGGAATAAATGCCCAATGTCCAATGGTTTACTCCACTAGTTAGTTGTAACACTAGCTGATGTGGAATCAAGACCATCGACCAGTTGGGTTTCGTAATGATTCACAACCAATGAAACTATAAAAAGAAAACCAAACTTTTATTCAGTGTACCAAAAAGACACACATTTGATGCGACTTTAAGACTATAGATGCAGACTCGTATTTCGCCCTTATTAGGGGCCTCATCATTTAAACACAGACACTAAATGGAAGTGTCATTGTCACCCTAATACCACACAGGTTCCCAACAGCGGTCTGGGGAATGTTGCGAACGGAACGTCCCATATTGGTACACAATTTGGCGGAAAAATCTGAGCTTTAAAATGTACGTCCTGTGAACGTTCCCTCCAGCGGTTTACGGAACGTTTCAAATAGAACGTGAAACGAACGTCTGTTTTGACTTAAGATAAATCTCGCGCGCCGTTTGTTACAGAAGGTCAAGATAAAATTTTTAACAATTTGATTGAAAGCTCTACCTACTTATTTTTGCTTACCTAATTTATGGATGACGCGGCCCCTTATCGACCTGGACATTTTGAATCCTTGTTTCAGAGCAAGATGACGTCATGGCATTATCTCTCTATATAAAATATTCACCCTCCAAGTTCATTGGTTATTCGTTTCAGCTAGTTTGTTATTGCTCTTTATCTAACACATGACATTTGGTATCTCGTCTTTTCCTGTTATTTACGATTTGGATCGATTTTTTTGTTTGTTTTTTATTTGAAATTACAACAGTTTCTTGAGAGGTCTCCAGGACCGGTATTCTCGTAACTAAATACGCTCGGCGTTTCGTACTCGCTGACCGTATGATAACGTAATATTCGCATACCACGTGACCAAAGTAACAAAAATGGTATTCACGTATATTGAACGCAAGGCGTCGACGAAGTGCGCTCAGCGCGTGGCGACCGTTTGAGAAACACCTACCATTTGCCAGCTGTTTTGCCCTCCGCGCGTACGATTTTCCTACCCTACAATACTTTGTAGAGTGCTGCAGAAAATATAGTAGTTTTTTCAGTTTGCGTTTTTATTAATAATTAGAAAAATAAAAATCTCTTATTAGTAGCTTGGGGACGGGTGACAAACACGTACACATCAACCTTACTATTTGATGCTCGATGTAAGACAACTTTTTTTTCCAAAAAATTGCAACAAAAACTTTTCTTATCAAAATCGACATCGAAATAATTGAGCATCCGTATAATACTAGAAATAGAAGCAATCAAAATTCTGTAAAACCAAGGGTAAAAAAAGCCATTGGTCAGCGGTGCTTTTTGTATCTTTCATCGGATGTGTACCAAAAAATATTTGGTTTTGTTAGGCTCCTGCCCACATTAATTGTTTTCTTTCAAAAATAAACTAAAAGCTTTCATGAAATATGAAATTAGCAAAAATGAAATAAATAGCTTAATTGATATAAAAAATAATTAGCAAACAATATAGGTAACTACCTTTATTTCTGTGTTTTCGTCTGTATTTTCTTTACTTTTCTGAAATATCACATTTTTCACATTAATTACCATTTTTATGTTTTTTATCTTTTGTCATTTTATTTATTCATAAATGTACTAAAAATTATTATTTTCTTTTTTTAATTCAACACTTCCATGAAAATATAAATTTTTCCACGCGCGAGGTTTCTCTTGTGGGTGTATGAATTATGTGTTTGTTGTTGAATTGGTTAGGTTATTTTTTGGGTAACAAATACCTTAGAGTTTTATTTTCTGTTTCTTAAAATGTAGAATACGCATGTTTACTATAATTATAAGGTATAACTTACTAGATATAAAAGTAACTATTGTGAAACCATTTGAACAATAAATGCTATATAATAAAGTATCAATATCAATATACGACCGTGCCGGAAACACCACTTTCCCTGACTGAGTGCCGGAATAAATTTAAACTTTTCCGCACTGAGTGCGGAATTTTTTTGTAAGTGTGCGGTTAAGTCTCGGGGTAAACTTTTTCCCGCACACTGGGCGGGAACGTGCTACGAGTTTATATCACAGGGTCAAAGGGCGGGTTTAACTGAGCTAAACCAAACCATCAAGTAATTTTTTAAAGGATCAGCACTTGTACAAGTCACATTTGATTTACCCTTTCTGAAATAAGGCTCGAAATCGATCACACAATGGCCTCTTTCTTACACATAGAAAAAGAAAAGGAGCGACAAGGCTAACAAGAAATAAAAATGCAAAATTCGATGATGCCAAGATGTGCTAAGCGAATTTGATTCTGTGTGCTCGCAGGGCAGCGCGTTCGGCAGAGAGAATACGAAAAGTCGTCGGTCAGCGTGCCGCTGAGCGCGCTGTTCGCTATTCGTTTCGCTTAGCTACTTCAAAACGTTACGTATTACGAGAATACCGGTCCAGGACGTTTAGTAAACGTCCATCAGGACGATTGTAAAAGTTCTGGTAAGGATCCTCACCAGACCGGGGGAGGGGGACGTAAAAAAATACCAGTTCCCAGGGACGTTCCAACAACGTCTATGTAACGTCCCAAGAGACGTTTCCGGAAAAACGTTTTTGGAAACATCGCTAGTTCCCCGAACGTTCCCGGAACGTACTGTAAGTTATGGTGGGATATCGCAGGTACGTTCCCGGAACGTTATTAGGGCACTGTCAAAAAAATTGGTCCGACTGAATTCGGAATGAAGTGTACGTGTGGTTTTTACTAATTTAGTCCCCTTTTAAAAAATTTTGTACTTAATCAATAACGGAGTTATTCGTACTTAAAAGGGAGGAGGGGGTGGCTTGGCGCTAACAGAAATTTTTCACTAAAATACTTTTTTTATAGCCTGCTGTTTCTCTTCAACAACCTTAAATATTTTTGCACTTCACTAAATTTTCTCTCCATGTACCTTTAAAATTGTGTCCTCTTCCTCTAAATATTATTTATTTTAACAGAGAAAAAATGTTTTTTAGAAGTACTTATTTTGAACGCTAGAAAATCAGTGAAAACTTGCAAAAAATGAGTGTGTTATTTTATAAATCGAAAGTGTGGTAAGAAAGATTTAAAATGTGAGCAAAATCATGGCATAAAATTGTGAAAAACATAGTAAAAAAATGCTTAAACAAAAACGTTACCCCTTAAATTATGCTAAAATATTTTAGGCCTAATGGTAAAGCCATGATGGTAGTTTAAGGCTTAAAATATTTGAGTATAATTTAAGGGGTAACGTTGATATTGCTCACATTTTAAAGCTTTCATTCCAAACTTTCGATTTCTAGAATAAAACATTCAAATTTTTCAAGTTTTCATTGTTTTTTAGGCGTTCAAAAAAGTTACTGCCAAAAAACTTTTTTTGTCTGTTAAAATGAAAAATATTTATGGTAAAGCCATAATGACCCTTAAAATAATTGTTAAATTATTTTTAGGTAAATTTAAAGACTGTAAAGAACTTTGATTGAAAGAAATTAATATCACCTTATGTCTCAGAAACTCTATGCTTTGAAAAATTACAATTTTTGCTGGTTTTTTTGTATAAAAATCATATGCACGACATCACTCAAGATGACAGACAGATGACATAACAGAAATTTTTATTAAACAATTGCCTTAAATTATATTCATCGTCCTCTAAAATACTTTTTTATAGCCTGTTGTCTCTCTTCAATAACCTTTAAAATTTTAACAGAGAGAAAATATTTTCTGGCAGTGCTTTTTTTGAACGCTAAAAAAACAGTGAAAACTTGAAAAATGTTCTAGAAATCGAAAGTTTGGAAAGAAAGCTTTAAAATGTGAACAAAATCATGGCATAAAAATGTGAAAAACATTATAAAAATTGCGTTACCCCTTAAATTATGCCAAAATATTTTAAGCCTTAAATTACCATCATGGTTTGACCATTAGAGAGAGAGAGAGAGAGAGGGCAGAATTTTAGAGGTAGATGGAGAGATAATTTAGTGAAGTGCAAAAAAATTTAAGGTTGTTGAAGAGAGACAGGCTATAAAAAAGTATTTAAGAGAAAGATGAAAATAATTTAAGGCAATTGTTTACTAAAAATATCTGTTATGTCATCTGCTGTCATCAATAAAAAAAACAGCAAAAATTGTGTATGTAAGACATAAGGTGGTATGAATTTCTTTCAATCAAAGTTCTTTACAGTCTTTAAATTTACCAAAAAATGTGTCCTACTATAAGTTTATTTACACTTTACCATTAAATTAGTAAAATTTAAATAATATTATATATTGTTATTATTTTAAGAAAAAGAGGAATAAAAAATCGATTAATGATATATTTTTTCCATGTTTTCTACTATCAATATTTTTAAATCTCCCGTGAACCTTACTGTTTTTTTTTGTCAAAGCTTGACATATTTTACTAACCAAAAAGTCATCGTCATTTAAAAATTGTCTGGGGAAATTATAAAAAAAGGAAAATAATACATCAGTCCATTTCATAAAATAAAACAAACTAGAAAGAGAGGACAATATGAGATGCCCACCTCTGGTAGAAAAACAACTGTCAAATGTATAGAGAGACAGCTAAAAAAGAAAATTCTCGAATCTCATCGAGCATCCTGTCAGGAAACTTGTTAGTATCCTGATCTGACTTTGGGTGCCAAAATGAGATAAGAACAGTACAGTTTAAATTGCACACAAAATTATTTGTTCCGAATCATGTGGTTGCTTATAGATTTTCAAAAAAATCCCAATTCACACTAAATACAGGGAGCACATGGATGGCTGTCTAATTTGGACACACTCCCCAACTAATATTTAAAGTTGTCACGACGTAACCGGCACCACATGGAATTTCATGAAAGTAGCCACAACTTGTCCCCGCTACGTGTCTGTCTACCATACCGCGACGTAGTAATTCCATAAGTGGGGAACAATTTTTCGGTTATTATTACGTTGCCACGACTTCAAAGTTAGTTATACCAAATACCACACTGCTATGTCGCAACCACGTTCCTGATACGTCGTGGAGGCGCTTTTTAATATAATAGAGTCGAAAAAGGAATGGATTTTTACAAGTATATTAGAAAGTCAAAATTCATTATTATTATTCCCAGCAAACATATCGCAAGTACAAAAATAGCACGAATTTGGAACACGGCATTTTACATATTGCTTTATTTGTAATGGCACCGCAAAGTGCAGCATCAAATGTACAAAAATAGTAAAATGCCATGTTCCAAATTAGTATTTCTATTGTACAGTGAATATTTTTCGTAATTCGATGTTTGCTGGGTTATTATTATTATATTAATTAATTAATTAATTAAATGTAACAGTTTTAAAAATATATATAAAAAAATAACGACAAAAGGCAACGTACCTCCTCATGGGTCCCCTATGGAACCAACAAGTGCGAAGAAAATTTTAATGTGAAATATATGTCACGTTTATTGCAAAAATATGCGCGCCTCACAATTCTGCCGTTTTCTTGTAGCTGATAAATTTTTTGGTTGTGGTTTTTGGGGTTATGTTTTCACAACCAGCAGCTGGGCCTCTTAAAATGTGTTGAGACATCGACGTTTACTGATCATAATTTAATTTGATGAGCATGATTCCCCGATAGTAGAAAATATTACTTTAAAAGAGTTGCGACTTAGAAGTGGTCATTAAAAGTTATTGCCTCCACACTGCCATATCATTATGCAACTTTGACGTCGCAAACTTTATGGTGATTATTTACAGTAATTTTCTAGTTGTGGCGTTAAATTTATTGAGGCAAATAAGTAACGAATTAAAGTCGGGGCTACTAAAAATTCACGAATGAGAAGGAACCGTGGAGGGACGGGAACTTGGTATTGTGCCATGGTGGTAAAGAATACTTTCAAATGGCACTCTAAAAGAATACGACTAAGAAGTCGTTTCTGGGGTAACTATTACGTAAGGTACACTTTTGCGCGATACTAGAGAGTATTTAAAACTTATATTCCCAAATTGTTGTTCTGATGACCACACTACTACTATAGGAAAGTCGTGAAGTCCTTACTCTTGTAGCTGTTGCTCTATATGTTAGTTAATTATGACAAAACACAAGATGGCATTAGAAAAATCTTGCAGAGTTACATTTTAAGATTGATCCGTACACTTTTATATTATTTAGGATCGGGGAGTGGGGGTGGCGGGACGGGGTTGATTTCTTCTTATTGAAATTTGAAAAATCCACAATTCATCTTTATCGTTATTTCCACCCAAGATCTTTTGTTTTTAGATTCTTCTCGGTTGTCGTAACTGATTTGGAGGTTTTTTAACTCCTTTTTTTTATTTTTTATTGCTTTAGGAGCATAATCCTATTGGAAATATTAACACGCCAGGACTAATCCGCAACAGGTAACTTGGATAAGTGCCAGTACGGAACGATGCCTATATATGAGTGATTCAAAGTTGGAAATCAAAGTGTATGATGGTGTTTAATGATGTATGGGGAGGGTGACCTGTGGAACCACTGACAAGCTCACGCTGGTTACCCAGAGCGAAACATCATTTAATCATTTCTCTTTGGTTCCTTGTGTGTTCCTTATGGGATGCTCATCCAGGTTTGAATTTTCGTTATTTCTAACCAAGATCTTTTGATCTTCTGTTTTTAAATTCTTTTCGGTTGTTGTAACTGATTTGAAGGTTTTTTAACTTCTTTTTTTTTATTGCTTTAGTAGCATAATCCTATTGGAAATATTAACACGCCAGGACGAATCCGTATCAGGTAACTTGGATAAGTGCCAGTACGGAACGATGCCTATTTGTGAGTGATTCAAAGTTTGAAGTCAAAGTGTATGATGGTCTTTAATGATGTATGGGGAGGGTGACCAGTGGAAACACTGACGAACTCACGCTGGTTACCCAGAGCGAAACATCGTTTAATCATTTCTCTTTTCGCTTTGGTTCTTTTGTGTTCCTTGTAGGATGTCCATCCAGAATTGAATTTTCGTTATTTCCAACCAAGATCTTTTGATCTTTTGTTTTAAAATTCTTTTCGGTTGTTGTAACTGATTTGGAGGTTTCTTAACTTCTTTTATTTTTGATTTTTTTTGAATTCATCTTTTATTATACACACACTTTTTAACCGACTTCAGAGAGACGAGATTATAGGTTCGACCCACACTTTTTTTTCTTTCTTTTTTTCTTGGCATAACTTTCAAGCGGGTCAACCGATTCTTAAATATTTTTTTATACGATTCAGGGAGTTCCGTGGTGGTCCCATTTTATTAAAAAAGTTACAAAACATGATTACTTAGTTACATAAATTCTAGGTAGACTGGAAGTCACAACAAGCAGTGGCAGTCCCAGGGGAAGGCGGTCACTCCCCCCCTTTGCTTCAGTGCTCCAGAAAAAAGTAGACAACAAATATACTGGTGGTACCTTTGAAGTCTTTGGAGAAAAAAACGAGAAATTGTAGAACGTTCCTTCAAAACAGAGTTGGAAAAAACCCGCGTTTTTTTATATAAAACCCAACCCACTGGGCTTTTTTGGGTGTTACAAATGGGTTTTATTGGGTTTTTTTATGGTTTTCTTTTTAAATTATATACAGATTGTAGTTCTTCTTTAAAATTAGGACTTATTCTCGCGATCGTTTATCAAATATAAAATACGACATAAAAATAGGTGGAATACAGAAATCGACAATTTGTTTGTTTGTTAATAAATCAAAGCAGATTTGGTTTAGTTTGAGCAGCGCTTTTTTATATACTTAATATAAACAAACCTTAAGAAAATTATTGTTGGAGTTTGTGTATTTACTACACTGCAAGTACCTGCTTACTTAGTATGACATGATAGTTTTTGTTTCTCTAAACCATTTTTTTTAAAGGAAAATGCCTAAGAGTAGCGCTAGAAAGAGTGCTTCAGAATGGACTGAGGTTTTAGAATCCAGTAATAAAGAGTAGAGTCTGCAAATACTGAACCAGAATCGTTTTTTTAAAATAATTTGCATTGTTGCCCAGCATCCATTGAAAGACATGGTCTTATTTGGAATAATAAAGTAAGAAATTGTTTGGGATTAGAAAAAGATTTGCAACTGGTCAAAGTTTATCGAATCTTACGATCAGATTCAAACGACTGGAAATAATATACCTTTTTTTACGTTTATTTATTTTATTAATAATGAAAAAATCCACTTTTAAAAAAGCCCTACGTGTTTTTTTAAGTGGCTTTTACCCAAAGAAATACCCAGTGGACTTTTTCGGTTATCCACTGGGCAACCAACTCTGCAAGTTTGACCTTATTTGTACATTGAATCAACACCGTTCTAAACTAAAAAGCCTGTTAACTCCTAACTCCTCAGTGCCCTTTAGCCTAATGTGGCTGCCATTTTTATAACCAAATTGACAAGTAAAACATGGATTTTCCGTCAGTTTGGTGTCAATATGGCGCCGATCATAGGCCAAAGGATACTAAAACGAAAATGAGTTAACTGGCTTTTTAGTTGAGAACGGTGTTGATTGAATAAACAAACGCATGAAGTACTTACCGCGAAAACCACGATATTGGAAATACAGGACAGTATTATAGAGTTTCTATTTAATTTATAAACAAGTTTTAGACAAACTCATTTCGGACATAAAAAAGTATTTTTGACCTAAACATATTCATACCAAGTTTTGTACAACGTGAAGCCAAAATCAAGGCAAAATTAACTAAAGTCGTTTCTAAATACGATAAACTATTTGATTAATTCAAAACAGAAATTCTTGAACTTTTATTGGGAGAAGTCAGTATTTGGCAACAATATTGTTCAGAAGTAGGCAAAAGCTTAAATCAAAACATACCTGATAACATTTTCGAGGCAATGAAAAAGTGTGGCGATATTTTTCCAAAGTAGGGTATAAATTACGGCGCTGTAACACCTTTGATATTTACGGTATTAAAGTTTAATTTTGTGTTAAAAGTGGCATTTGTAGTGTCATTTTCTTAAAAAATTTTCGCCTGCTGCGCTTTGAAACCATTGATATACTTACAATTTTAGTTTAATTTTAAATAAAAAATGCATTTTTAGTGCAATTTTCTTCAAAATTTTCGCCTGCGGCGCTATGATACCCTTGATATTAACTCGGTTTAATTTAACTCAAAAATTGCATTTTTAATGTAATTTTCTCAAAAATTTTCGGCGCATTTACACATTTTTTAAAATCAAAAATGTAGGAAATAAACAACTTAAAATCCCCCCCTCCTAGATTTGAGGTCAAATCCGCGCTTGCAGTTACTAAGTTTAGTTTGCATATATTGATATGTTCCTCATAAAAGCTATACTTTTATCCTAGTGTTTTTTTCGTATCGAAACCGCCCCCCCTTTTCAAATGGCTGGGACCGCCACTGTAACAAGGTAAAAACTACCGTACATGTACTGCATAATGCCATGCACAAAGATCGCTACTTTTTACGTGAATAAGATGTAATTAAAATAACGTAAATAATACATGGCAACGAAAAAAAGTAACTAGAAAGTAAATCGAAAGATAAAATTAGGGTCATTTTTTTTACATAATATTTATATCTCCTACAAGTCACATCAAGGTAAATTTGACCTCACGTAAATAATGTACTCTTTATGTAACTACTACATAAATTTATATGTAGTATATAACTTACATGTACTGAGTAATGCCATGCACAAAGTTCTCTTCTTATTACGTAAATATAATGTAATTAAAGAATCATAAGTTATGTTTTTATTACGTTAATTTTATGGAAACTTTTTTTATGTAAATTTTTTTACTTTAGATTTACGTCAATACTACGTTAATGTGTTTGCTGGGTAACTTCCAAACGGCTCAATTGACTTTCATAAAAAAAAATTTATTCGATACCTTCAATTTGGTCCGGTTTCATTAAATAATGTACACTTGATTTCAAAAACACTCATACATGCATTTTTACCTATGCAACAAAATTTAGCTTTCCATTAGTGTATACTATTATACAGCTGACAGCTTAAAATTCAGTGTGACATCCTTAAAAATGCCACAGATATCGATGGAAAAAGCGCTGGATTGAAAATAATTCTACGGGTAGGAAAGATGGATCAGGACGACCAAAAGTAAGTTCTGAAGTGCAAGATGAGAGACTTATTGACCATCTCAGACAAAATCCTTTTTCAACGTCGGTTGAAGCAGCTAATGTAACATTATTTCCGGGTTCTTTAGCAACAGTAAATAATAGAAGAGTAACGAAATCAGAAGTCTCTTGTCGGGTTGCTGCAAAGAAGCCTTTTCTAACAGAAGAACAAAAACAGGCCAGAGTGATTTTTGCACTGAACAACGTTCTTCGTGATAATGACTTCTGGAAGAGGGTGGTTTTCATTGACGAAAAAATTTTTCAATCATCTTCAAGCAGCAGGAGAATTTTAGTTTATCGTCAACCAAATTCTAGATTTGAACCCGAATATACAAACCAAATTAAAAAAGCTGGACATTTTTCTGCAAACATGTGGGGCTGGTTTAGTGCTAGAGGTTTCAGTTTTTTTTTGGAGAATCGAAGGAAGATTTAATAGTTAACGATATATTGAAATCCTTGAAAACGTTATGCTGTCATCTGTACAGGCTTAACATGAAAATAATGACTTCGTTTATCAGCAGGACAACTGTCCAGTACACACGGCTACTGTTGTTCGCCAATGGGTTCAGAATAATAATATAGAAACACTTCCTTGGCCAACCAACAGCCCTGACCTTAACCTAATGGAAAATATATGGGGTCGAATCGTTAAAATAATATACCAAAGGAATTGGAGACCACGAAATGCTGAAGAGTTAAGCGATGCTATTTATCGCGCATTGGATCAGCTCTCAGAAGAGCATCAGTATTTTCAAAATTTAACCTTTTCAGACGTTTGCAGCGTGTAATAGAGGAAAATCGTGGTCCTATTAAATACTAAATTATTTATTTTAGTTATTTTTTAAGTTAAAATAATTAGTATTAAGTTTACCATCGTTTTTGTCCTAATCCAAATTTCCTATTCGTCGAATTGTTTTTAATCCAGCGCCGTTTCCATCGTATTATTGATTTTTTATCAACTCCAAAATGGGTTACCGCCCTCTTTGTAAAACAGCCTTCGTCCGTTACTCGAGTGATAATTTGATATTGTTCAATAAAGACTTTACTAAAACATTATTTTTGCTGATTTTTGAGTATTATGCAAAATTTAAAAAAAATAAGGTTGCTTTTAATTTAAGTAAAAAAATATTTTCAGTTTTAGAGACCTTTTTTAAACAATTGACAAATTGTCGTACTTTTGAAGTTTTTAGGCATTTTAGCTGGTACTCCGTACATATTATACACTTTGAGAAAGGTCAATTTTGTGACTGCATGTATGCATTTTTTTAAAATAAAGTGTACTTTACTCTCCACTTTCACGACAATTCTTAAAATATTATTATAATGCCTAAAAGTGATTTAAAAAGACAAGCACAAATCGACGTTGTATGCTGATTTAAATTTTGATCCCTGGGCCGCTTTTTCGTGACCCCGTGAGAGGTTTTACTTCTATCATAACTTTTAAGCGGCTCAAGGAGAGCTCCAGTTAGGTCTTTTTAATCCACCATAACAATATGATATTGGGGACTATTAAAATCGTGAAATTTTGACTTTTCTTAATTTTATCAAAAATGAGTTAATAACAGCCACTTGCACCGACTGTTTCTTTAATGGCCCTTTAAGCTAAAGGACCTTTAAAGTACCTTTAGCGTATTTTGTGTCTTGCACCGACTTTAATGGTTTTTTAAACGTTCTTTAAAGGAGCATTAACTAACTGGCCAAATTTGGTCAATTAACCGATCTTTAAAGCTCAGTTAGCTCTTTTGAGGTTAGTTTTGCGACCCATTTTTCATGGTATAGTTTATTTTTGTTCAAAACGCAAGAAAAAAGAAAATTCATCAAATGTTATTATGGAATATGTAAACATTATTGAAGATCAGTTGGTAGCTAGAGGATGCTCTTGAAGATGATCTTGAAATATTGGATTTTGGCTTCACTCGAAGGTGCCTCGAAGATTCAGGTTAACACACGTTGAGGATCTATTGAAATATTCAGATGTCAGGTAGGTACTTAGTCAATGTTTTACATGGGGTGAGAGGGGGTTAAAAGTTGGTTCCCAAAATGTTTATTATTGCAATTGTTTTTGTTTATATACATTGGATGCATATTTTTGCCCAACACTCTGATCATTTTCCAGGATCAGTTATTATTTTTTATAAAATGATTTTTAGCTAATATTGATCAAAACTATAATAATCCAGTGTTTATAAACAAGCTTCTCCAACAGCTCCCTAAATGAATGAATATATATATATATATATATATATATATATATCATATAAACTGTGACTGTTTTAGTTATCAGTAAATTATTTTCAGGAGTGGATATGGTCTTTCAAATTACCTCCTGACACCTTTGGCAAATCCAATTATACCAGGTGAACAACTGTATAATGAAGCCTTAATTCGAACAAGAACTTCAATAGAACCTACATTTGGGGGAAACGTTGGTTTCCAGTTATCGCTTATGGGCTTTGCCTTATACTGGACACAGTTCTGACAATAATAATAGCTGCTTCTGTGCTTCATAATATTGCTAAAGAAATGAACGAGCCAGAGCCCCCAATAATAAAGATATAAACAAGGAAGAATATTAAATTATCTTATGCAAACTCAACAAATTGAAATGTATGGTCAAGACTACCAACGTCATAATGTTGTGCAGAATGGAAATTATTTATTATGTGCTAAAGAAAAATAAAAATAAATAAAAAAGAAAAAAGCAGCTGTGCATTTTAGGGTTTTACAATTGCTGTTTTTTTTTTTAAATTGTTGATTATGATAATTTTTTTGGTGGTTTTTTAATATATAGGTATGTCAGTAAAATAAACAACATGTTTTAAATTTTGTTTATTTTAATAAACTGTATTGTTTTTTCTGTACACAAGGCGATTTTTTTCATCCTGTACCTGTAACTAAAAAACGACAAAAAAATAAGTGCCAGCCCACGCACTTCCTACTCAAAATAAACAAATTATAATACCGCTTTATTGCAAAAGTCCAAAGAGGCCTGAGACAAAATAACTTGTAACAAAATGTCCATAAGTACAACTCTTAAACTTATACTACTACTAAAAGTAAAACCCTGTGAACAACAGTCAAATTTTTCTTATCTAGCAAAATAACCACTTTAACAACAAATCTCCTTTAAGGCGCAAAAAAAAACAATTATAAGTTACCTATTTTAAAAAACTAATAAAATGCAAAAACGGCAGGTGCCTTTCATGTAATATGTAACACATTCAAGAGAGATTGGTTTCTCCTAAAGCTTTTTGTTTTGTTAATGTGACCAAATCCACTCTCGCAGTCAATTGAATGTATTGAATAGTGTTAAAAAAAATCAGCGAGTACTTCTATTTTTATCTCCAGGTTTTTCTTCGGCGTTGATGCTCTTTGTCAGTATGTAATGCTTCTCTTTCCAACTTTTTTAGGGTGGTGTCAGCAATCATATTCTTTTTGTCCGCTAGGAAGTCATATTTATCTGCTAAGGTATTTGATGCCATGATTCTAACTACGGTGGCAGATGGCCTCCTTTGATTGGTACTGTACAATAAATTAAAAACAAAACTAGTTATTTGCCAAATAAAGGATTTAATAATAATAATAATAATAATAATAATAATAATAATAATAATAATAATAATAAGGCTAGTTAAATCCAACCCCACCTCCACGTGGTGCTAGCTGGAAATGGTTTGACGGCTAACGGGGCAATGGTACACCATCCATGGGGCTAGCAACCCCACGGATGAGATTCTCTCTTGCTGTGAATACAAGAAATAAGAGATACTCAGGCGGGCCGGGGCAGCTGGACCCGGGTCGGAATCGCCTTAGACCGACCGCAAATGACCAAGGCAACGGACAAGGACAACGAGCACACAACGCGCAAGAACCGCTCAATGACGAGCAAGATGAAACCCACAATGCAGCTGCTGCTGAGGCTGCGCCTCAGCCCACTACATTACAGGGGAGACCAAGGCAGCGAACAAAATGGACAAACGCCATGATGAATTCCTATACGGACGCTACCTTGTTCTAAGCAAATTGGAAACCAAAAAGACCGGTTACAGCAGAGAACTGCATGCACAAATGACACAGCAGTTTCCTGAACTTGCGCGTAAAACAGTACAAAACATCTTAGATCAAAGGCGAGTACTACTAACCTCTAAAGCAATAAAACCGAAACTGCCCAACGCATAAGAAGAGAAGCGGAAATTGAACTAGGAGTACGAGACCAAAACTAAAACCAACCCCCAGTAGCAGACGCGGATGTGAATGTGATAGACGAAGACCAGGCACAAGTGAGAGAAAAGTTTGAAGAAATATACATCAAATACAATGGCACTACACCGGAAGTGAGGCCCAGAATAAAGAAACTAAAGACAAACAAAAACACAAACCAAACATTAACCCTCATAAATAGCAGAAAAAATCAACGATGCACACAATCTTCTCGGCATTCACACGATGATCTACGTTGGCGCAATGACCGCGATTGAAATAAACCAAAAAACGAGCCAGAAACCGAACAAAGTCACCCCAACCTCAGGAGAGTCTCAACCACCATGGGAAAGACGACTCATTAAACGAATCGAGGAACTCAGAAAGCATATAGGACAATTAGAACAATCTATGAGAAATACAGCAAATGAAAAACTTAAACGAAAAGCAAAGAATCTAACAAACAAATACAAAAATGAAAATAATAACACCAGCCAAGAAATACACGATCTGCTTAAGCAGCAACTAGCGGCTAAAGCAAAAAGACTTCGAAGATTCAAAGAAAGTCGCCAGCGAAGACAGGACAACAATCAATTTGAGGATAACGAGGGAAGATTTTACAGGCAACTGAATTCAACAAAAAATAACAACAAAGATGAAAAACCAGAAAAAGAAGACACAAAAAGCTATTGGAAAACTATATGGGCTGTTCCAAAACAACACAGGAAGAAAGCCAAGTGGATAACAAAAGAAAAAGAAAGGATGACAAATAAAAGGAGAATGATTAACCATATGGTAACACTGGAAGAAGTCGAGAAGGTGATCAAAAGAAGCAAAAACTGGAAAGCTCCAGGCATTGATAACATACAAAACTTCTGGATTAAAAAATTTAAAAGCACACACAAGAAAATCGGTGGCATCTTCACAGACATACTGGAAAATAAAACTGAACTACCAGCGTTTATGACAAAAGGAATCACCTATCTTCTCCCAAAAACTTCACCTACGAGCAAAAATCCTAGTAAATACCGTCCCATCACATGTCTCCCAACATTGTACAAGCTACTGACAGGAGTAATAGCTGAAAAAATATATAAACACCTTACCGAAAACGAAATCCTAGCAACAGAACAAAAGGGATGCACAAAATCAGCAAAAGGATGCAAAGATCAACTAATAATCGATGCCTTAATAACAGGTAACGCAAAGAAAGATAAGATAGACCTTTTCACTGCATACATAGATTACCAGAAAGCCTTTGACAGCGTACCACACACTTGGCTCCTGGAAGTACTTGAACTTTATAAAATTGACCCGCACATAGTAAAACTCCTAGAAAAAACAATGAGAACATGGAAAACAACATTAACGATCCCAATCAAAAACAAGTAACAAGTAATCGGAGACATACCAATACAATGCGGAATTTTCCAGGGCGACGCGCTGAGTCCTCTGTGGTTCTGTCTGTCTCTTAACCCGTTCTCCTCCACCCTAAAAGAACAAAATAAAAAAGGTGTAAAGTTAGAAAATAACAGAACACTCACCCATCTTCTGTACATGGACGACCTCAAAACATATGCATCATCCGACCAACACCTAGAAAAAAACATTCAGTTAATAAAAAGGTTAAGTGAAGACATTGGTATGACATTTGGCCTAGACAAATGTCACATCAATATCATGGAGAAAGAGAAATGGAGGAAGCATCAAGGAGTGGAAATGGGAGAGGAAGCTGGAGTTATAGAAGGAATTGAAAAGGACGAGTTGTATAAATATCTGGGATATCAGCAAGCACGTGGGATAGATCAGAAGCAAGCCAAAGAACACCTTAGAGGCAATCTCAGACAAAGACTCAAAATGATTATGAGGACGAAGCTGCGTGGAGGGAATATGGTGAAGGCGATTAACACATATGCAATTCCAATCCTAACCTATAGCTTCGGCATCATATCATGGACGCAAACAGAGCTAACCGAACTCAATCGCACAATACGAACAGTAGCCACCAAGCACAGGTTTCACCATCCAAGAAGCTCTATGGAGAGATTTCACCTTCCCAGGGAGCAAAGAGGATGAGGAGTGTTAAACATTGAAGAACTACATCAGAAACAGATAAAAAACTTAAGAAGCTACTTCCATAGAAAAGCGGAAGAGTCCGGACTATATAAAGTAGTAATAAACAAAGATATCAAAATCACGCCCCTGAATCTACAAAGCAGACAGCTACCGGCATAATCAAACAACAACACTTTAATGAGAAAGCGTCATTGGATTGGCTTAAGAAGGGACAACTTTTTCCAGAAACAGAAGAATTTGTCATGGCTATTCAGGATCAGGTAATCCCCACACGTAACTACCAAAAATACATAATGAAACAACGCATAGAAACAGACAAATGCCGAATGTGTGGAGAACAAACAGAGTCGATAGATCACATAGTGAGTGGTTGCACAATACTAGCTCCTAATGAATACACAAAAAGACACGACAACGTAGGAAAAATCATATACCAAGAATTTCTCAAAAAAATGAAACCTGATTTGCCTCACACTCCATATTATAAACTAAAACCTGACCCTGTGAATGAAAATGAGAACTTCAAGCTATATTGGAACAGACAAATAATTACAGATGTACACATACCACATAACAAACCAGATATGGTGCTTGTTAACAAACAAACAAAAAAAAAGTATATCATAGACATAGCAATCCCGCTCCCAACAAATGCCCAACGAAAACATCAAGAAAAAATAAACAAATACTTACCATTAGCAAATGACATCAAGGACATGTGGAACCAAGATCGCGTCATCATTGTGCCAATAATATTCGGAGCTACTGGGGAAGTACCGTCAGCAACAATTGAGGGCCTCAAAACCCTGGAACTAAAAGAAAATCTTTTTAGTCTAATGCAAAAAATCACTGTGATAGAAACTACTGGAATCGTACGTAAAGTTCTGAACTTACCTTAGAATACTTATCTAAACCGTAGACCAAACTTCGAATCCTTGTACGCAAGTACCGGAGAGAAGTTGTAACCAGGAAACCCTGTGGAACCTGAAAATAATAATAATAAAAGATTCTCAAATATTTAAATTGGAATGGCAAGGATTGAAGCGATTAATTAAGTACATCAAAAATTTGTCATAGATGGGTCTTTCAATATATATATATCTTCTGTTAAACTGGAGAGTATAATTAAGTAGGCCGAGATCTACTTTTAAAGAAAATGTTGTTTAGCATAAACGTCTTTGATTATACATAGATTGCTATATTTCGTTATCAAAATACTTACTTTTTTGACTTGCCTCTTTGTCCTGTTCCTTGACCTCTAGCTGTTTCACTGCTAGCATGTGCAGCATCCATGGATGTTTTGGAGTAATATTGAATAGATGGGCGACAGCTCCCTGGGACTAAGATTCAGCCCCCTTTTTCTCTTTTTAGCCTCCATTGAAATTGAAGCACTGCACAATAGCCTATATTATGTTCATAGTCCATGTAACAACTATAGCTACCTCGACTAGATGAACAATTCATCATCAAAAAATATCAAATGAAAACAACAGAACTATAAAAAATAAAATAAAAAAAAATATGTGAAAGTTTTACGTTATTGAAGACAGAGATACCAACAAAAAAACCCCAGAAATACCTAAATTCGTGCGACGTTGCCGTACTGTGAAGAAAATAAAGAGCCTTTACTAAAAGCTCAAAAAAAAATGAGCCTGTGCAAGTCATTTAAAATTAAATGTCCTTTAAAATTTAAAGGTTCTTTTGTTAAAGAACCATTAGAAAAACGTCGGTGCAAGTGGCTGTAAGATTCCAAAACACCTTAATCGACGAAAGAAAAAGTTGCATGTCGGTATGTTGTCTGTATGTATACACGATAACTCAAGAACGCCTTAATCTATTTAACGAAATTTGCTAGAAAAATCCTCTATCGGCTGACCATGAACTGATTGACTTTTGGGTAGGTAGGTGGGGGGGTTGAAGGGGGGAAAAGGGGGATAAAATATTTTAAAAAATTGTAACTTTGGAACAAAAGCAAGTAGTGATATACGGTTGTCGGACTTAAGTTTCCTCTTATTAACTTTAGAAGTAAAGCAGCTATTGATATGCGGTTTTCAGATTTTGGTTTTCGTAAATATTACCCAAAAATTCTGTTATAAGGTTCAGATCTTTCAAAGCTACACTTTCAGAAATTTTCATTTCCTTTCAACATAAAATAATTGATTGAATGGTGGACTATCCGTGCTTTCTAGCGCCAATTTTTTATTAAAACAATACACTTTCCCCTCCCCCCCCCACTTTTACGACAAAACTAAGAAAATGTTGTAAAAATTCAAAAGTCTTCACTTTTTCATAAAATACCTTAATAACACGAGTCCGTTCCGGGAACGTACCTGTGAAGTCCCACCATAACTCACGGTAAGTTCCGGAAACGACCTGTTTGGTCGCCGTACGTTCCGAGAACGTTCGGGAACTAGCGATGTTTCCAAAAACTTTGTTCCGGGAATGTCCCTTGGGACGTTACAAAGACGTCGTTGGAACGTCCCAGGGATCTGTTTTTTACATCCCCCTTCGGTCTGATGAGTTACTAAACGTCCCGGAAACCTCTTTTTGCTACAAAAAGATAACACACTTTTGGTTATTTAAACGATCACAAAGTAAATGTCACAAAAAAATCGATCCAAAACGGGAATAAGAGAACGATTCTACAACAGATAAGATCAGTAGGAGAAGACGAGAGAGAGAAATGTCATGTGTTACATAAAGAGCAATAAAAAACTACCCGAACGAAACGAATAACGAATAAACTTGAAGGGTGAATTTATTATTTGGAGGGATTATGCTATGACGTCATCTTGCTCTGAAACAAAAGGATTGAAAATTTCAAGGCCGATAAGACATAAGACATAAATTTGCTACGCAAAAAATAAGTACACTTTTGTAAAAAAACGGTGCGCGAGATTTATCCAAGTCCAAAACAGACGTTTCCTCAACGTTCTCTTTGAAACGTTTCTTGAACCGCTGGCGAGAACGTTCACAGGATGTACATTTTAAAGCTCAGATTTTTCCGCGAATTTGTGTACGGAACGTTCGGAACGTTCCCTAGACCGCTGGTGGGAACGTTCCTAGCACGTACTATTTGAGTCGGGGACGATACCGACCTACGGGACCTACAGGGGACGTCCCGGGAAAAATGTGTGTTATTAGGGGACAAGGCGAAGTCGAAGTTACATGCTGTGGATACTTGGACTGCTTCTTCGGGCCCATTGCATTCACAACAATACTAAATCATGATGGTACAAGCCTAAGTCATCACCTTTGGCTTAGAATACGCGTAATATGAAAAGAGAATTTAATGTCCTGCATAATTAATTTTATTAATTAACTTATTCGATTTATAAAAGCTCCAATTTGGTCCCCTTTGTTCAAAAAATATACTTTTCTGCAAAATTAAAAAAAAAAAAACTATAACATTAAAAAGGTTTACCTATAAAGAACACTAAAAATTAAATAATAAATATTTTTTAACAAAAACAAAAAAATTAATAAAAATAAATAAAATAATTTTTATTTGTACCTGTATAAAACTCAACTTTGTTAAAGTCCGCTATAGTTATAGTATATGTAACGCCAAAGCAAGTACTATATACGAACTGTAATATAAGTATAGTCCACTATAATAAGGCATATATAGGCGTCGACTTCGAATGAAAGTTAAATTTTATATAAGGAAGTACAAATAAAAATTATTTTATTTTATTCTTTTTAGTGTACTTACTTTTTTTGAAGTCGGTTGAATTTTTTGTTAAAAAGTATTTATATAACTTTTAGTTACGAATACGAAATTCCTGCAAGGTGGAAAAATAAATTAATAAATAGCAATATTGTACAAGAAATGCCATTGGCAAAATCGTTCGCTACATAATAAATGTTGTCTGCTACATACGCACTCCGATATTACCACACCATGATTTGGTTAAAAAAACCTTGAGCGCAGCTTGCTAAACAAAACAACGGAACGAATATCCGTCGAAGTTGGCAACTTGCTACGAGAATTTTAGCACGGGGCCGCGTGAGCGTGACGATAAAAACACGCAGAAACTTATGAAGAGCGCGGTTGCCGGACATAAGGGCGAAAAAGTCTTTGGAAAATCTTCGTTTCGTGTGACACCAACGCTATTTTAAGAGTTTTTACCCCATTCCTCTTTTAACATTTATACATAGGACGAGTTTGTAAATTCATTGCAAATGCTGTTTTCTGAACTCCCAACTACGAACGCCGTACGCGAATTTCAACTGCGAACGCGAGCGCGTTTATAAATTAAGCTTTAATCCGAGCGTTAATCTGACATTACATGTCGTTGAGTACGATAAACCTTATAAATTTAAAAAAACGCAATAAAATTCAATCAGAATTAAGCTATAGGCTAGATTTTTTTTGAATTTTTTCCAATTTAAAAATTTGTGCATTTTTGAGAAAATCCCATATACTACAATAAAGACGAACAAAAAAATTCTCATAGGGCTTTAGCAGGAGAATATGGCGAGGATGAAACAAACCCATCCATCTTATACTAGCCCAAATTGAAGATTTATTTGTGTCCTTAGTCCTCGAAAACTGTCTTCCAAATAGTTTTAACACGACTTCTTATCAAGTCAGTGTTATTAGAAAAACAACATCAACAACTAAATTTAAAATAAAATAATAACAACAAGAAAATTCATCGGGAAGACTCACCGGCTCCCATTAATCGGATAATTTAAGAACCCGATGAATTTCACCAAGAATAGTATATGAATTTACAAAGTCGATTGTTTTTATTGGTGAGCTCATCGGTGGATTTACAAAGTCCTATATACCCTACCCATATAATATTCTAGATATGGAGAGTTATCCATAATTTATGTAACACAGAAAGGGCGAAGGAGTAGATGAAAATGTTACTAAGTGTGACAAGAGAGAGTCAAAATTAGTAGTAGTAGTAGTAGTAGTAGTAGAGTAGACTGGTAAGCAGATCTCTCGGGTCGTTTTTGCCTTACTCCAATGCTAATTCTATCACCTGCGCGGCAGTTGACTGCAAACTATTAGAAAAATACTATAAATTTTATTAATTTATAGTTTCCAAACAAACTTCCAACTTAATGCCTTTTTCTTCCTTTGGATCAGCATCAACCACCAAATAACCCAACTCAACCCAAACATCTCGTCCCGTTTCCAAACAATTTTCCTTAAGACCATTTTCCTCTAAAATGTGCCGTTCAGTAAGAGCTAGGGCAAAAGTGACTTATGCCTTTTTTTCCTTTTGATCAGCACTGAGGGAACAAAACAGAATTTGACCAAGGACAGCGAATACAGAGAAAAATCAAATAACTCTTTTAGAGTTTTTTGAAGCTTATTCTAATGGTTGATGTGCATCAAGTGATTTAGAAATCCCAAGATGTGAGATAAAGAGAATATTAAAAGAACATCACATGCACGATTACAAATATGCAAGGGTCAAGCATAATGACCAGAAGATTTTCCAAGAAAAGTAATATTTTGACTTTTTAACAATTATAATTTGGAGTGATGAGCCAAAATTTACAAGAGAGGGAACATTTAACAGAAAAAAATCGTAATTTCTGGGCATCAGAAAATCCTCATCATCAAGTAGCCTTCAGTTTTAATGTTTTTTAAATAATGATGAAAAAATCAAGTGAGATACTTTGTTTTTGTTTACAATAAAAATCTCAATGCTGAGAGGTACGTTAATATTGTTCAAAAGGTTGTCGAAGAATTTTTAGATCAATTGCCCCTTCAAAACTATAACCAATACTGGCACCATCTAGATGGAGCTGGCCCCATTATACTGCTCAGCTAACGAGAATTTTTGAGGATCGATGGCCTGGACGTATGGGTCCTTGGGATTGGCCCGCAAGTTCGCCAGATCTGACTTCTCTTGATTTTTACTTGTCATGGTCTAAGATCAAAGAGATGGTTTACACAATATCCATAAACATGAGAGAAGAACTACAAAATCGAGTACACAACAATAGGAGTTCAAGAGCGCATTCTAAAATGCTTAGATGTTGACGTTCGGAAATTTGAACACTTGCTCCCGTAGTTTTTGTTTTTCATCTTTTAAGATTTAAGTTATTCTTTTCTATTAACTGTTGTGAAATTCGTTTGAGGCCTTAAAAACTTTTGTCGGTTCATTTTTGTTTTCTCCACATTTTGGTCACATTGAGCACAAATTACAAATAAATTCATCGCAGATTCGCAATCTTTGTTTAGCCATTATTTCGTGAAAATCGCAAAAAAAATAAAAATTGTCCAGTTACAGCAGCCTACTTAAAAAAAAATAAGGAAAATTACCATATTAAAAGCACATGCTTGTAAAATTAAATAAAAAGCCGTATAACTCGAAATTACTTTGAGATAGCTATAGAGAAGTAAAAAGAAAATTTGTAGATCATGTAATGGACAATCCAAAAATGTAAGAATAGACAGGGTGTCTAATTTGAAAAAACAGACTTTTTACGAGTTTGTAAATGTAAAGTGTTAAATTTTACATTTATATGTTAACTATTACTTGGGCGACATATATATAAAAATTATGAAATAATTAAAAATCTCAAAAACCGTTTAAGACAGGTATAGGGAAGCAAATGCCAATAAATTATGAATTTTATAGAGGATTAGAAGATAAAAAAATATACCTAGTGATCAATTTAAAATAAGAAAGTTGTTGCCAAGTTTATGTAGGCCTATGTTATTATACAAAGTTTAAAAATTTTCTATTGTTTAGTTTCCTAAATAATCTAATAGGTTAGTAACTTTGGGACACCCGGTATATATTTTATTTTTTGGAAAACTCTAAGGTTAGATTATTTTATGGATGGATATGGTGGATTGGCAGTCCTTCAATCAGCTGCTACAAAACAATTTTAATGAAGGACGTATATACCCTTGCAGAAACCGATTTTATTTAAAGCCGTCCTAATATAAAAGCGGTTTTAGATGCGTATAAACGTAGTAACTGCCAAAACCAGAGTAAATAAAATAAAGTAACATATTTTGTGGTCCATATAATTCACTGCATAAGATTACGTTCTTCGTAGACCTACTGCACAACTACCACTTTTTCTCGGACTTGGCAACACCGTGTCACAAGTTAAAAATGCCACCTTTCAAGTTGAGCCAGCTATAAATCTATGAGGGTTAACGCTTTTCCTGTTTGTTGCCATCTTGTGGAAACTTTAGGCACTAGCGTTTGGACTTTAGACCCTTTGTGGATTCAAAGATCGGCTGTAGACTGTAGAGGGCGCTAAGTGGATTGGAAATAGTCCTAATATATTATTTATTGGGATACTAAATGTTTTATATTGCTGGAAAGATAAAATAGGTTTTATTTTTGTGCATGGTTAGGGTAGGACGTTAGGCAAGGAGAACATAATTTAGAAATATTTTTTTTTTTAACAAAACATGAAAAATTTTTAGCAAAGTGATTGTGACAGGCGTCAAACAAACTTTCTAGAACAAAAAAGTAGTTCCAATAAAACAAGACTGTTTGTTAACACTAGCAAAAAATCATTTAGACTAGCAAAAAAAGTCTTAGGTACTTTGTTATTTTAGAAAACAATTTTTTTGTTCTAGCAAGATTGTTTGACTAAATAGCCGCCAGGCAGGATCACTTTGCTAAAAATTTTTCTCAGTGCGACCTTTACATAAAATAAAATAATTTTTATATAAAATCCAAATTTTTTTTTGAAGTATATAGGTATAATACACTTTTATTATAGTGGAGTATTTGGACACTAACTTTAAAAAGGTTGGATTTCACATAGAAATGAAAATTACTTTTTTTATACTTTTTAGTGTAATTTTTTGAAATCCGTTGTATCGTTTCCTTTACGGTGTGCAACGGGCCCAGAGAAGTGGCCCAAGTATCTTTTGTCTTTTTACTTCACAAGTAAGAGCCCAAAGTGACAATTTTTAAAACATCTTTTCGGAATTTTTTTTGTATGAAAGTGCAGGGGAAAGAATGTTTTTTAATAAAACGAGACCAAATTGCTCTTCTAAATCGAATAAAAATAGAGATTTAAAATCGTTTCAACCTTTTGGAAGTTAGCGTCGAAACGTCGAAAAAAAACATTCGAACGTCGGTTCAAAAGTTTACAACAACAAGCATTATTAGCGTGTATGATATAAGGATCAGGGGCCGCTTAACAGTTTTTTAAGGTTTAAGGAAGAAAAAAATTTGGCTCTCCCACATATGCCAAGAGTCTATTAGCGCCCATGTTTATTAGGTGTTAAATTGGGTTAGCTTTGTAGAAAAAATCCAAATAATATTTAAATGCAAGAGCGGATCCATGTTGTTAAAATAAAAACATTTTTTTTTACTTAAATGTTGTTAATAGCCAAAAAATTGCATAACATTTAATTAACATTTTAACAGTCAATGATGTTGTTATAGCGCCGCATCTATTTTGTTGCAAGGCAAGATATTATTTGAATAACTTTTTAATCTCTCCCTCGTTTTTTGTTAAACCTTAAAATATGGTTGGTTTGCTTTGGAGGGTCAGTGGCATAGCCAGAAATCGATTCTGGTGGGGGGGGTTCATCATTTAATAAAAATCAACTATCAACCTATGGCAAATTTTTGAAAATTAGGTAGGTGCCTATTGCTTGAGCTCTTGAACTGATGGTAGGGTAGAGGGGCGGTTTAATAGGTGTTGAGTTACTGTATATATACGAAATAAAAATACTTATTTTTAAAAGCAAGTCTCATCTAGTCTCACTTGCAGATTTTTTTTAGGATTAACTCTTAAATGCGCCGCAGGCAAAATTTTTGAAAAAATTACACTAAAATGCTACTTTTTACGCGTCTCAAATGTTGTTGACAAAAAAATTGCTTAAAATTAAACAAAATTGTAACAATATTTAATATTGGTCTAGCGCCGCAGGCAAAAATTGACAAAAAAAACCCAAGAAATCTTTAAAAATTTTGATCTCTGGTTTTTTGTAAAATATTTTTGAAAAAGTAGATATTTTCAAAACTAGAAAAGCACTAACGAAAGTGCTTAAACAACTAAAAAGCACTAACGAACCACTACCAATTGTGAATTTTTGGTGATAAACTTCGACATACTGGCTGCCAACTTCACGCGCCAGTGCGGGATTGACCTTGACTTTTAAAAACGCGATAACTTTTGAAAGACAGAAAGTAAAGTCGACGCTTTTTGAAGCACTAAAGAGCACTAAAGAAGTACATTAAAATGAGTGTCATCTTGTGATCCTGAATAAAAATTTTAAAACGCGATAACATTTTTTTTTAAAGTAAAGTCGTCGCTTTTTGAAGCACTAAAGAGCACTAACGAAATACTTTGAAATAAGTATAATTTTGTGATTCTAACTAAAAGTGCCGCTGATGACCTTGAAACTAAATTTTCAAATATCTTGAAAACCATAAGAGCACTAACGAAACTACTTAGAGAAGATGGAAGCACTAACAAAATACTAACCACTGACTTGTGTTTAAGACTTTTATCTCAATGATCGGCTGCTGACCTTGAAAAAAAACAAAGTCAAATATCTCAAAAAATAAAGAAGCACTAACGTAATTTATTAAAGCATCAAAGAGCACTAACGAAGCACTAACGATTGACAAATATTTGGCGATAAAATTCGACGAATTGAGTTTTTAACCAAAACAACCCAGTAAAATTATCTAAAAAAAAATATGCCGCGCGTTGAACCAAAACAACCTGAGGCATTTGTCTTGAAGTGAGAAAATAGAGTTCCATTTGTGTTGAATCGATACATTTTCCCAAAATTTATCTTGGACGATTTTTGACACGCGCTTAGTTATTAATGTAATGTGAAACACGTAAGTGTATGTAGTGTGTAAAATATACGTGGACTTTTGGAAGAATGGGATATATCCTCTGAAGTAATCAAAAATTTTGTGTCTTCTTCAGGGTACTTAATGGTGGCTATATATCTCAAAAATTACCCAAGGGTCCACTTAGTATGCGTGCCAAGTTTCATTGCTCAATCATTTTTTGCAAGGTTGGACCAAGGTTGGACGGACCCCTTATACTCCGGACTATAGTACTTTTAAGTGTGTTGTTGTTGAGTTTTGTTTCCGACAGAATAAAAATAAATGTTTTTTTATTTTCAGATTTTTAGAATGTAAGAGTATGTTTCTTAAAGATGTTTGCGTTCACAGTACTTTTAAGAGTTTTTTTCTTATTGTGTTATGTTTCCTATAGAATGAAAATGAATATTTTTTTATTTTCATACTTAGGATTGCATTTGTTTCAATTTTTAATCCTCGTATCAATCACCTTGATCTTTCTCAAATTATTATACTTTTTATAATCGTCATCTGTTTTACAAAAAATTAATAAAAGGGTAGGTGTTATATACACCTATATTATAAATTGACTTTGTTTTCTAGAAAAAAAAAGATGTTGATTTCATAGATAAAATTCGTTATTCATTTTATATGAGAGCTAAGGATTGTTTTATATCAAGCTATCAGTACGCATTAAGCTCCTAATCGAAAAAATAAAATAGCATGTGTGATAATTAACTTTACAATATTATATTTTAACACGAGGTTTATAAGCTATTTTTCGCACATTTCAAATTTTTTTCCGAGTTTTTTCTCAGCTATGCGACATTCTGATACTCTACTAAAATGATTATCTAGTTTTGTATTTTACGATGATCTGTCACTTTTTATCCCTGATAGGTCACTTTTCATTTCGATCTCCCCCTAGTGACCAATATTTCTTTAACAAAATAAGCTAAGGTAAAAAGGACGTAGCGTGGGTAGCCGGTAAATTTTTTTAAATTTTAATATGTTAGTATCGACAGACATTTTTTTTTTAATCATTGCCACCCCTCTCAATGGGTACAGAGTGAGCCAGAAAATAAAGTAAAATTGACTACCTTATTTTCTGTTTCACCCTGTACCTATAGGGAGAAGTGGCAATAATAAAAAATATTTTTCTCATCCTTCCCTATAACATATTAAAATTTGAAAAAAATTAACAGGTGTCCACGCTACATAAGAAATTGGCGGGCTTCTTTTAAATTTAAGAAAGAAAATATTTTAGAATAAAATAAGACGAATCTCCGGTTGTTTTGATTTTAAAGAAAGATTTGTCTTGAAACAAAATACTGCATTTCTAGGCTTGTCTTAATTTGAAATAAAAAACCTTATTTTACTAAAAAAGGATATTGTCTTGAAAGAAAACTATAAATATTTTCATTATTCCAATTTAAGTCAAGAAAATTATTTGTCTTGAATGGAGAATTAAAAGTGTTTTGTTTTGAATAAGGAAATATTTTACTTCTAGAGGAAAAGGTGTCTTATATTGAAACAGTTCCATTTTATAAAAAAACAATTTCTGTTTCGTATTAAAACAGAGAAGCAAGACATATTTTGTTCTAAATCAAGAAAATATTCTCTTGGTGAATAGGAAAGCACAGATTGTTTTATTTCAAAGCAATTTGCTTTGAGCTAAGAGAAAAATTTTAACACTTAAAGTAAATATTTCAACGCATCGATATAGGTATATATGTTAGAGTCAAATACCGATTTCGGCCAATGGACGAAAAATATGACCAAAACTCGTTCTGGCAAAAGGTCCAGAATGCGTTCTGGTCTATATGCTGCTGACCAGGACGCATTTTGGTCATATTTTTCCGTCCATTGGCCGAAATCGGTGTTTGATCTTAACATATATACCTAACACGAAACAAAGCCAAAATAAAGTACATTTTTGACCTGTTCATGCCGTTTCGAACGATGTCCGGTTTTTTGACGGTAACGTTACGTAGATCCCTCCATACGCAACGAGTGGAATCAGCTGTTCTGTCATCGCACCTTTCAAAAAAGCAGCATCGTTCGAAAATCGTATAAACAAGTAAAAATGTAGTGTATTTTGGCTTTATTTTAAACTCGTTAGGAATACCGATACCGATGCGTTAAAATATTTACTTTAAGTGTCTAATAACAACATCCACGGCGCATATTGAACGAAATAGCTATTTCTTTTTTTTTCTTTGATCAATTAAAACGTACGGCCTAGGGATTACCTAACAGCCACGGCGCCACGCTCTCGTTCTCCTTGGCACTCTTCAGTATCGTGTCGGGAAGGGGTAACGAATGCCGTACCATCGCTCCGTACAACCCGTACTCCGCCATTATGGTGCTCCTGCCCCAGCATTTTTCCGTTTTGCGCCATTTGGCTCGTCTATTTTGAAACCACACCTAAAAGTAAAAAAAAACGTCTTTAGAAAAATAAAGTAAAAGTGTTAAAGCCATCATGTATCTATGAGATAAAATAACGGACCTGCCTTTGCATTTAGGAACAGGAGCATAATAGAAATTTATCATTACATAATAGACCGATCGGATTAACTCATTTAGCGAGAAAAAAATAAAAAAATTTTAACAGCAATTTGATTAGTGGAAATGATAAAGGGGCTTCTAATAAACATTTAAAAAAAAAATGCGTGAGTGGGACTTTTGCGGGGTGGATTTGGTAAATGTCACTTTTTAACATAACCGCAAAATTTGCAAAATGCAAAAAATCGTAATATTTTTATTTTTTCGTTTTTTATTTTTCATTTCTCCAAAAATAATTGCATTTTGACGAAACTTGGTAATGTCTTAATGCCTACAAATTATTTTTAATAATTTTTAGATAAGAAGGTTAAAAAATTTTTGAGATATTAATTTTTTTCGGTCAAAATCACTTTTTTTTTAATCAAAAATTCTACTCAGGAAAATTATCATAGTATTTTTTAACGTTGCTCATTTTTTTTGCTTTGACACATACTTTTTGGTGGGATAATAAAAAATTATAGTAACAATTAAAAAACATGCTCAGAAGTGCAAAAAAACAAATAATGGCTTTTGCAATTTAATTGTTGATAATTTCTTTCAATTTAAAAAAAAATCAACAGCGGATTACACCATCTATTTCTACCGAAAAAATACAAAGTATACGGTATTTAGTTTACTTCGTTTATACGCGCCTAAAACCGGTTTTATATAAGAACGGTTTTAAATAAAGTTGCTTTCTTCTTCATTAAAATCATTATCTAGCAGCTGATCGATGTACTGTCAATCCTCTTGCCTTACAGTTTACCAAAAATTAAAACGTATATATTGTTATATTAAAAGAATCTTATATTGCATTTGTTTTAACCGCAAATAATTTAGTATTTAAAATTGTTCTAATGATATGCCTTGGACAAACATTTTCAAACCGTCATTTGTTTAAAACTTTATTTTTGTGCAGTATTGCTACAAAAATCTTATTTCGATTAATAAAGTGTCATACATACACAAAAAGTTGTTTGTCGTAGAATCAGTTGGTGCACTTATTTTTTATTTTATTTTAATAAAATCTTAATTTTTATAAAAGTGATTATTTAACAAAGTTAATGAGGGACCCCTATGATGTTGGGTGTCATTTTAAAGGATTTTTTAAGGAGAATCTAGAAACATCATGTTGGAAATAAAACACTTTTTAATATATGTTATGACGCAAAAGTTAGCAAAAATGGATAAATAGATTATTACGGTTACCATTTTTGAATTCTCATTAAAAAATCCGTTATAGGGTTATCTTTGTTTAAGAGATAATCGCTTTCAAAAAATTGCAGGTACCTCGGAAACTAACAAGGGGCATTTTTATTTTTAATTTTCGATTGCCGCCAAAACTACCCCCAGAGAAGTGCTATATGAAAGACTGTAATTTTTCTATTTCAAAGTTAATATATTTTGTCTTAAATAGCTATAAAGTATTTGCTAAACCTGCGAAGTTTGAATCCGAAAGAACCCTATGGGTAAGCCTATCCTTATATTACAAAACCCTGTATTTGGCACAATACCCTAATACCACCCTCACTGCACTTTTCTACTTTCAAAAAGACGTGCTCGTCGTGTAATAGATAACCCGTAGAGAGCTCCTTAAACTATAGGTTTACACGTTGTTAGTCTTCTAGATATATCTATTGCGACGTAACCTAATATTTGCTAACCAATATGTGCTTGAGAAGCTAAGTGTCTATTAGCAAACAGCCACTCTAGGATGTGAGAGAAAAACATTTGTTGTTTTACAATGTTTTCAAACATAGGCAATATAATGTTTCATAAAGGGCTGTTCTATCAGTCATCTACTTAATAAAAATCTCAACACTGATTGACAGACAGAGGTAGGTCTGAAATTTTGCACCCGTTCTTGTCATATAACGCAGGTGAGTAATTATGAAGGGATGTTTTTAAATTATCCCTTTAGGGGGAATGGAGGGGATGAAAGTTCGTATGTGAGTTCGTCATTATTGAAGGGGGAAGAAAATTAAAGAGGTCATGTGTAGTATATTAGGGGTAATCCTAATATAGGTAACCCAAAAACTCTTAGCATTTGAGAAAAATCTAAGATGGTTCCTGTGATGTTACCGCACGATGGGAAATTCTATCGTGTACAGGGTGTTATTGAAGATAGAAACATGCGGTTTTCGCATTACTGTCTTACTTTTTTACTGGGGAAAGTTGAAAAATGGTCGGAATTACCAATTGATGATATATCCCATAATTTAAAAGGTAATTGAGTTCTGTAAAAACATGCCTGTGGCAACCTTTTTAGAAAAATACAATGGTCTTTTCGAAATTTTAATCTGACGTTTCGTTTCGTAGATACCAACATCAGAATCAAAAAGGTAAATATGGAACAAAATGTTTTTTTTTAGTTTCTTTTTAAGTTTGTTTAATACTAAAATATCACTTTCTTTATTTTAAACTTTCGATGCCGAAAACAATGATCTTCAGGGCATTTTTTTCCTGGTACGGCCTTGTCCCATTTTAATTTAAAAAAAAATTGAGACCATTTATATTTAACTACTATATAGTAGACCTGGACAACCAATATATATATATATATATATATATATATATATATATATATACAGGGTTCCTAAGCAAATCCTTAGGGGGCCAAGCAGCCCTGTATAAGACGCAGACAAACGGAAAAGCACATTAGGCAGAAAAGGATGGGCATGGGGCGATGTTGTCACTACATCTTCCACGTAGTAAATCCATTCCAGTTTGTTGTTTTCTAATGTTTTCCATTTTCATACCTTTAGGACTGGAATAAAAATTGTTTTTGCTCCACTTTAATACCAAACTGATGAAAGATATCGTAAAAAAAAATATTTTTCGGCTTTCCATCTTGTAACCATTGTCCTTATGGACTGTTTACAGGCTGGGGACTGAGATACATGCTAATTCCTAACCTAAAGCGTTCATACACGGCCGGAGAAATCGACTGAGATATTTCCGTAGAAACTTTATCAAGCAAATAGGACGGCTTGACGCCTTCGAACGTTTTGCACTTTGATTCGAAATCACTAAGGAGGAACAGTCAGATATGGGGCCATGCACAAATTACGTAACGGTGATTTTACCAATTTTTGACCCCCTCCCAATGTAATGTTTTGTAACGGTTTGGCACGCCACTCCCCTGATATTACCACTACCACTAATATTACCACTACCCCCCCCCCCCAAAAAAAAAAAACTTTTCACTTATTTTCATTACAAATTTTCTTAGTTTCATACAAATGCAAACGCTGTAGGAAACCACCCTCCCCCCTACGTAACGTTTTGTAACCCCTCTCCCCATTGACCATTACGTAATTTGTGCACGGCCCCTGTAGTCCCAGTGGAGAAGGGCGAGAAAATTGATATTTTTTTCTTAAAAATTATACTCTTTAGAACTATTTCTTTGCGTTCCCGAAATTACGTAATTTTTGAAAAAAAATTGTAAGCGGCGCCATTTTTATTTCGTGCTTTGTTTTTCTAACATTTTTGCGTTCGGCTAATTTAATTGAAAAATTTTTGCCTGCGGCGCCCTTTATCTTCGCACTCGAAACCAAGATCCCCCGTTTTAGGAAAACTGATTCCGTCTCTGTTTCTAAATTTTTTCGAATAAAAGTAGAGTATGCCATGGGGGAAATAATTTTTTTCTACGGTATGACGAAAATTTCGAGAAAGTTGAAGAAAAAAATAAAAAAAACTGGCAGAGCTCAAGTTTTTCGTAAAAAAACGTTTTTTGTAAAGAAACAGAGCAAAATAAATCTTTTCACCCCTTTTTGGGTGTTACAAATATTGGCAGCCCCTTATTTTTCGCTTTTACCCTCCCGCTAGTTTTGAAAAATTGGTTCGCTACATGTTTCGAGATCATGTCATAAAACACCTCGAAAATATCAAATGTAGTGTAGGGCCAGCTTTATTTAAAATCAATAATATCGCAAGCAAAGAGCTCTGCAGGAAAAACAGCGCCGTTTATTGATTTCTTTGGCTGCTAGTGCTAGCTGCATGGTTTGGCCGTTTCGGATAGATGTCACTAGTAGAACAGAATGGAAAGAAATTTAATTAAAAGCGAAGATATTTCTTTCTAAGGTTAACAACCTCACGAGTTTATCGCTCAGTATCGTAAATAATGGACCCTGCCGCCTCCTTTAAGCAAGAAAAAGCTGTGGTTTGGACCTGAAAACATCTAATTTTTAATCTCATGGTGTGGCCGCCATCTAGCGGAATTTGCAGACATCTTGGCAACGGTTATTATTGCAACTATGATTTATGCTCATAATGAAAGAGTGGCGACAATTTTTTCTCATGAAAGCAGTCCGGAGATAATAACAAACTGGCACCATTGCTCAATATACCTGTTTCTTTTGTGCGCGCAGAACTTTCTATGCCATTTCTGTTTGATTTATTGAAATCCTATCCCTAAGGAAAATCTTAGGAACCCTGTATATAGGGTGGATTCTTTAAGCGGAACTGTGCTTCTAGCGGGTTAGAATTTGGTTGAATAAAAAAATCCAAAAACACGTCAACTGAGATTTTTAATATCCTTTAGTCGTGCTATCCTGGATTTTGTCTATGTCATTTAGTTTACGAGGTATGGCAATTTTTATTTTTTTAAAATAAGATACCCTGTATATTTTGCAATTTTTGTAATCTGCAAACAATTCTCTCTTCAGCAATACCACACAGTAGGATCTATCTTTTACGATAATCAAGATATTTTTATCTAAATCTGTATGTGAAACTTCGATATTTATTCAAATATCACCCGTAAACAGGTGGTATTGTCAAAAAGATAATTTTTTTAGAATTCAAAAATGTCAAACTATACAGTGTCCTATTTAAAAAAAAATTTTTTGCCGTGCTTCGTAAAGGAAACGACATAAAAAAAATCCAAGAGAGCACGATTAAAGAAAATTGAAAATCTCAGTTGACGTGTTTTTGGATTTTTTTATAAAACCAAATTCTTACCCGCTAGAAGCACCGTTCCGTTTAAGGAATCCACCCTATATATATGAACTTACCGGGTGAACCGAAAAAAAACGGATAAATTGTTTTTTTGCTATAATTTTAAATTTTTAAATCCAAAATAGCATAAAAAACAAAGTATTAATAAAGTTTTTTTTATTGAAATTGGTATTTTATATCAAACAACAATTTATCCGGTTTTTTTCGGTTCACCCGGATTTTCAAATAATATATCTTGGTACTTAAATATAAATGGTCTAAAAAAATAAAAATGTAAATAGGACTGGTCCGTATTAGAAAAAAAATGCACTGAAGATTATTTTTTTCGAGATAGAAAATTTAAAATAAAAAAATGCTATTTTATTAACAAACAAACTTAAAAATAACCTAAAACATTTTGGTCCGTATTTAACTTTTTGATCCTGATGATGGTATCTACAAAACGAAACGTCGGATTAAATTTACAAAATACCATTGTGCTTTTCTAAAAAGGTTGTTACAGACATGTTTTTACAGAACAATTATCTCATAAATTAAGGGAGATATCACCAATTCGTAATTCCGATCAGTTCTTAAGTTTTCCATGTGGCTCAAAAACTACATAGGACATAATAAATCTGTTAATACCATTTTTTAAAGCTCAAAAAAGTAAGTAAATTAATGAGAAAACCGGAGTTTCCCATTGAATCCTATCGAAAATGGGACACCCTGTCCACGGCTAGTAAAGCGGATTCATAGTTCCATAAGGTAAGCGGTATGAGATAAGAGGCAAGAAAAATAAACTATAGCAAACGCATGCTGCTGTTCATAGTATTCTGTAAGCCGCAAGCGGTAAGAGCACCGTGCATTTGCTAAGACACTTAAAGTAAATAGAGACATAAAGCTATTTGTAACTCATCGCGGTATACGTATCCGCATCTAGCGAGAACCAAGCACATTGATTGGTCATAAACTTGTGGCACGTTCGAAAAGAGCAGATATATGGTAATTTAAGGTGTTTCTGAACGCAATAGGTGCTGAGATACGATACGTGTGCCGAAACGATACGTGATACCTAACGCATCTCAACACCTAACGCGTTCAAGAACACCTTAGATTAGCATATATCTGCTCTTTTCGAACGTGGTACAAGTTTCTGACCAATTAATGTGCTTGGTTCTCGCTAGATGCGGATACGAATACCGCGATGAGTTACAAATAGCTTTATGTCTCTATTATTTCAACGTGCATCGGTATCGATATACGTAACGCGTTCGAAGCAAAGTCAAAATAAACTACATTTTTGACTTTTCTATGCGATGTTTCGAACGATGCCCGCTTTCTTGAAGGTTGCGATGACAGAACTGCTGATTGAAATCGTTGGGTATGTTCGTGGGTCCGTAACGATACGTACATCCTTCCGTACGAAACGAGATTCTGTCATCACACCCGTCAAAGAAGCAGGAATCGTTCGAAACATGGCATGAACAAGTCAAAAATGTAGTGTATTTTGACTTTGTTTCAAACGCGTTACGTATACCGATACCGATGCGTTGAAATATTTACTTTAAGTAGAGACATAAAGCTATTTGTCTCTCATCGCGGTATACGTATCCGCATCTAGCGAGAACCAAGCACATTGATTGGTCAGAAACTTGTAGCAGGTTCGAAAAGAGCAGATATATGCTAATTTACGGTGTTTCTGAACGCAAGAGGTGCTGAGATACGATACGTGTGCCGTAACGATACGTGATATCTAACGCATCTCAACACCTATCGCGTTTAAGAACACCTTAGATTAGCATATATCTGCTCTTTTCGAACGTGGTACAAGTTTCTGACCAATTAATGCGCTTGGTTCTCGCTAGATGCGGATACGTATACCGCGATGAGTTACAAATAGCTTTATGTCTCTAATGTCTATTGTTCATTTTCTTTGCATCTTGCCGCATACATACGCTTACCTTCCAATCATCAATTGTAAATATAAAGTATGTGGGGTCTAATCGTTTTTTTTGTTGACAATAATTGCACCTTTTCTTAGCTAAATCGCCCACACGTGCTTCTATATGACACGCCCGTATAGCAGATACTGCTTCTATTTTAATTCATAAAACTTCAGAGAAAACTTGTTTTTATAGGACTGAGATTTGCTACACAGCGAAATCAATCTGAAGTCGTTGCACACTGAATTTTAAAGGAGGACGCACACGATACATGGGAAATTTCGCATCAGTGAAAGTACTTAAAATTTTTATATGGTGTAGATATTGAAATTCCCAACAATGTTTAAATTACCCTAAATCTTGTAGGCCTTAAGATTTTCGAGATATGATTTTTTAAAGTTGCGGTTTTAGGGGCATATTTTTACTAAAAAATAAACCATAGATAACTTATAAGAATACCAATATCACGCATTTTTGAGATATTGGGCAGATGAAAGATTTCAATTTGACATGATTCTCTACCCTTTTGTCAACCTCAAAACATGACAAATAACTGCTAACGTAGGACCCAACCACCAAAATATTCTTTTGGGAAACCAAATAAATGGGATTAATAAAAGTTCATCGTTGTGTATATGTATAAGTGGTGAGGCTATACACAATGGCATAAATACAACACAATACAGACTTTTTATTTCTACCTGTTTTTGGTACTTTGGACTTTGGTATACGAGTTGGCTCGAGATAATTAAGCGCGCCTAAGGTGAGCGCTGGGAGCAAGGAATGAATGATAGTCAGGTTTGTTGAGGTGAAGGAGTGCAGGACGATTGAGCACAAGACTATTGCGTTAAAGCGAAACTTTTAGTTTGGTCGAGAGGGTTAACCGATCATGGATATGGATGTAAAGCGCTTATGGAATGCCAACCGCGTATAGCCATCTGGCGCGAATAGCTCTGTGAAAAAGGAGGGAGGGGGCAAGAACGAAAAAACCTATTTAAAATAATGTAACCTTGTTTGAAAATAGGGCCACAGGCAAGATTTTGAAAAAATAATACTATACCTATACTTCTTTTGAATGGGAAAGAATGGCACCGTAGAAGAAGAAAGTACGCTTTGGCGCAAGAATATCTAGGTACGAATTATGGTAATGTAAAATCTTAAAAAAAGCGAACCGACTTTAAAAAACACAGTAAAAAATGTAAAATAAAATAATTTTTATAAAAAACCATCACTTCGTATGGTAAAAGCGAAACGGCTAGTGTCTGGATTAATAGCTTTCAATTAATCTCTAACATAAATCGATCAATAGGTTTTGGATATATAAGTTTATTTTTTGCTTTCGCAAAAAAGAGATGGATATTTCAAACCTTGAATATTTTCTTTTTTATGATCATTTATGTGTCTTACACAAAAAAAGGTAAATAAAACAAAGATTCAGTTTTTAACTTTCTAAAAATGTTTATGTATTATATAATTCCCAAATTCTCGTTTCGGATAAAGTACACTTGGTACCCCTACTAAAAAATGTGATGTCGTAAAAATCCACGCAAAAACCGCTACTTTAAAAAATCATATCTCAAAAACCTTTAGACATACAAGATTTAGGGTAATTTAAACATTGTTGGGAATTTCAATATCTACAACATATACAAATTTCAAGCACTTTCACTGATGTGAAATTTCCCATATAATGTGTGCGTTCTCCTTACTTACTAAAAAACGAAAAAAAACGATTTGGTTCGTCGTTTTCACTTTTTTTTAAAATACTATTTTTGGTTCTACTGTTTATTTTAGTATGGACAAAACAAATTGTATTTTTCTAAAAATAGGTAGTGGGTGCCTTAAAATTAAATTCATAAAAATATCTTTCTTCCTCATTGCATTATTTGAGTTTAACATATGTGCAGGAGGATTTATTATTATTCGCCACCATAAATCAACACAAGCTTTTCGTTGTTGTAAGCTCCCGGTAAAATACCATTACAGAAAAACCACCTTTTTCCGTGACCTATTTTGTCTATTTAAAACTTTAGTTTGTTTCTTAGTTCTGTTCAAAAACTAATATAAAAATATTTGAATTTTTATAATTTTCTCTATACGTTAAAAAGCATTTCTAAAATATTTTCCAAAACTCAATATTAATATAAAGTACAACTGGCAACGTCGCCAACCGCGGATAGTTTTTTCATGTCCTCTCGTTGAAAGTTACGACATTTTCGTTTCGTTTTCGGTTCGATTTTAAAAGTGTGTTTTAAAATATTGTGAAATTATTTTGAACTCTTATCATCCATTATGGTGAGACGATGTGAATTATGCCACAGGGCGTACTCCAAAGAAGATAATCGCTCTTTTTACAAGTAACTAAACAGATTTTGTTTACGGACACCTTTGTTTGCCAAGTTTTTTTTTATTAGCATAAGCACAACTTTTTTTATGCTGATTATCAGTTTTTTTTTTGTTATTGTAGGTAAATTGTTTTAATAGAAGTAAAAAATACTATATTTGAGATAGAGATATAGAATAAAATCAGAACTGAATAGGACATTCTTTGATAGTAATACCATACACAACTACTCATACAACACCTGAACACATTTAGTTATCTAACGTCTATATGCACCATTTTACACTCTAATTAGGGTTAGCTAACCGGAATTAACTTGCTAATCAATTACCTAACCAGGGGTTAAGTAATTGAAATTAAGAAAAAGAGCTTAAACGCAGCTTTTTTTTGAGGTATTTTGTGTTTTCCACTTAACGATTGGTGACATCGACTGGTGTTTATATTTTATTTTCTTCACTGAATTTTTTCTAAAGTGAAGTATTTGCGGAGAGAAAAGATTACTATTAGGCCCTAAAGATCTTCAAAAGAGAATCAGGAGATTCATACATATCCTGGTGCAACTAATGCCAGGATCTTGAACATTATATTATTTGTTTACTTTTATCAGACACATATAAACCTCATTTATTTCGTATTTCTGTGTGTAGTGTAATTAGAATAAAAAGTCGAGCACAGTTTACACCAAAACAAAGTAAAAACCAACATCTTACAGATTTTTTCAAAAATTTAGCTTTAGCTCCTCGTCTATGGTGTGTGCGTCCCATATTAGCTGCCTCAACCTTCCGTATACCATCACACTCTTCTATTAGGTGCTGCGCTAATGATTCTTCTGCCCACCCGCAGGCTGGGCATACAGATCCTTTTATATGTGCCAAGTATTTATTTGATTATTATATGTTTCAATTTTTTCTTCATAAAACACAATTGAAAAACTTCAAAAATGACAAAAAGGATCAAACATGACATAAACATCACAAAGATAACCTCACTTGTTAGCTAACCGCGGTTATCTTGCCCTAAATTCTAGGTCATGAATATGGGGTAAATATATACAACAAGTTAAATTTGAGCCTATTTCAACCAAAAGCTAAATCCCATGTTGTGTTATATGATATTTATACAAAGTAATTTCTTGAAAATCAATCAAAGCCGGTTTACGTTGCGCGCTTTCGAATTATCCAATTATTAAATGTGTGCACAGCCGAACGCTCGCGTCATTGTATTTAGTTTATTTCGCGCCCAGGACTGTCAAAAACATTCCCCGAACGTGTCACCATTGTAGCTCGGGCGGCGCCGATCCAATAATATAAGAGCTGGTTAGGAATAACTTTTTTTGTGCGAACATAGGATTGACACGTCACCGACAATTTGTTAGAAAATTTGTTGCGTTGTTGTGTGGCAGAATATAAACGCCGCCCGCGGCTCGTCCGTGAACTGCGGCTGTCAACCGGCATTAACCGCCCGCTGAAGAGAAAATTACAAATTTTCTCGTTATAGCATTGGCATTTCGAATTGATCAATTCAAACACTCCTCTCTGTTAAATTAATCATTCGCGAGTCTGCCTGTATGGTTTGAAAAATTGGTTTGCATTAAACATAAGAATATGGTTGAAAACAATTTCAAATAAATGGAAAATTCGGGCGGGATAAGTACGCTGCTGAGACCGTTGGAAATACAGTACCCTTAGTTTAGTCCTGAATGCAGATTTCCCTAAACTGGAACCTTCTAATATTATGAACTACTAGATGGGAAACACTGTACAATAGTTAAACCTGGGTGCTCTCGGTGTTTACTCCTGTTTCCCATATTCCTCCAAAATGTGGTGCAGTGGGTGGGATAAAATCTCAATTGGTTTCTCACGTTTACTATTGTGTTCTGTAACTTTGGTTTTCCGATCAGTTTGATTTCATATTGTTTTGAGGCTCCAATAAAGTCAATTCCATTGTCACTACACATATTTAAACAATGACTTTTTCGTGCACATTTCTAAGAATTTCTAAGTGAATTGTTTTGTTGGCTAAGCCGCACAAACAGTTCACAAAGTGCAATTCTCTTCCCCATCCCATCTTTATCCTGCTTTCCATTTTCCTCCAAAATGTGGTGCAGCTGGTGGGATGAAATGCAAAGGGGTTCCCAATTCTGCTATTGTGTTCTCTGACTTTGGTTTTCCAACAGTTATTTGACGTTATTTTCGAATGTTTTGAGGCTCCTACAATACTACAACTATAAATATTTGCTCTATGTCGTCTTCGTGCAGTGAAGCGTTAAAAATGTTTGTTGTATGTTATAAACAGAGAGAAAAAGTAACTTTAACTATTCTTTTGTTAAGTGAATACAGTGCAGTCCTAGTGATAACCGTAAAAAAAGAGCTCTAATTACCCTCTGATGTCTCCTGGCTCAAACTGGATTTCCCTTTTTATCTCCGTGAATACTTTACTAAAAAGATGTATCTGATTATTTACGAGACTAGAAATAGTTGTGACAGAAAGTTAACATTTTAAATAGTTCAGCATGCTGGAATTTCCGTCACTGGAGCTTTTCTATGTCGCCAAACTCGAGTCTAATTCTCAGCGATTGATCGAATAAAGTGGTTATTACTGGCAAAATGCACTCCGACGTGCACGTATAATCGGGAAGCAATTTGCTCGATTAATGGAATGCGTCCTCGGTTTACCGGTATTTCCGATTTTCATTTAATGCACCTACCGACAGTCTGCACGTCACTAAATTCGAAACTGAAAATTGTTGTAGGCCTATCTGACGAATTGTTAAAGTCAGTTAATGGGCGTATTTAAATATGTCTGTCTGGAAAACAAAGCATTTTTGCGTGGGAGGTAACCAGCGCTATCTAGAGGACAAATTTTTCTCGTAAACATTTCTTCCCTAGGTGGCTAATATAAATCAACATTTTGGCAAAGTGAGAAAAGATACAGATAAAATCTTTGTGTGCTAATTTGAAGGTTTGAAACACAATCCTACCAGCGGACAAGGGCAATGCAAGAGTGATTTTGGACACGGAAACCTATGATCAGAAAGTTGAAGAAGTATTTGCCAAAGGAAACTATAAACTTCTCCCAAAAGATCCGACGCAATAAATCGAAAGTAAGGTTTATAGAACAGTTGTTTAGTGTTTTCAAGGTTCTATACTTGTTAATCGAAACGTCCTATCATGTATTATAAATATATAATTGAGATACTATAACGGCAGCTGCATTTCCCGAAAAAAAGCCGTACCGATAAAAGCTCTCGCAATCAATTTAGCCTGGAAAAAAAGCAGAGGCAAACACTCTTCTAAGCGCTAGTAAACTGTGTCAGGTAAGTGCACTAGATTTTTAGTCCATGGCCTTGCTCAGGGCAAATCCAGATTTTTAAATTATTTTCCTTGTTTTTCAAGGCTCTTACCTTTATTAAAGGTGACAGGGGCTGTCGTAAGGGATTTTTAGATTTGAAAGTTTGTTTTGATTTACAGAAATTTGCTAATTTTTGACTTGTGACTTTATTTTTATGTGATTAGTAGTAGTTTGGGGTTGATATGATTAAACACAAATGCAAAGATTTTGTAATGAAGAATGTAACGTTATTTTTGGGTACGTTCAAAAGCACTATTTTTAACCTTTTAAAGTAACCTTTATTTACCATAAAGGTAACCATAAGAGTAACGATATTTGCCGTTAAACTGCTTGACCAAAATCACCCTATTATCTGAGCAATCCATTGCTATGTTTTCATGGATATTGAATTCGTTTTCAATATGTTTTGAAAACTTTTTTTTCATGAGTTTTCATGGCAGGTTTTCAAATCGATTTGAAAACGGTTTTCAAATTTTGATATTTGGCAGCTGACATATGTCATAGTTGTCAAATATTAATTTTTGAGTTTTGGTACTTTTTTTTAATGTATATTATTCAAAAGATGATGTTGGCGCTTGCCACACATTTTTTTTAATTTTAATTACTACTCTGTTTGCAAGTGGAAGTGAAGAAAGAAATGCTGGACTGGCATATGTGCATAGCACATACATGCACTTTCGAGTCAAATATTTCTTTTATTTTCCATAATTAATTCTTTTAAAGTCTTTAAAAAACAAATCTTTAGTTATTTAATTAAGGTTATGTTATTAATCTTCTTTCTTCTATACACTTCACCAAATTTTAGAATGCCGGTGCCATAGTTTTACTTCTATTTCTCTCTCTCTCTCTTTCTCTCAAAAACAGTGAGAGCAATAAAATATAATTTGGCGGCTGTCTGGTAATCTGACGCAATACGCATGTGTAAACTCAATCCCCGTTTTCATGGAAAATCGGTATTTCGATCTCAATACGATCTTGATCCAACCCTAAAAATTTTCAGGGTCGGATCTAGATTGAAATCGATTTGAATACTGGAAAAACAGGGGTTTCATGGACGGTATCGGATTGAAATCGTTTTCAGAACGAACTCAATTCCCATGAAAACGTAGCACATGAAACGTTCCTGTGTGACATTTTCAAAGGCTTGCCAAGCAGGGCAATCTCACCCATTCTCAGCTTCTTTAGATGAAAGGCTTATGTTTATCATTCCAATAGAAGAAGAATTTAGTTCTTCTTTTGTAGTCCTCTCATTGTCAATGTAAAGTTAAAATTTTTAATTTGCCCTTATCGCTTTTATTATGGTATAAGAAAGATAAAAAATTATTTTCTACTTTTTAGTGCATTTAATAAAAGCTTGTTCTGTAAAAGTTTTTTTTTTGATAAAAATTTATTTTTTAATTTTTAGATTTGTCGTCCATTTCGAATACGTTATATTGAAATTTTCAAATCTGATCAGAAATTCATATCCCTTTCCCGAAAAACCTCTGTATGCCAATTTTGATTTAAATCGAACAAACTAAATCTTTTCCCCCCTCCACTTCACTCGTTAGAGGGAAGTGTGTAACTAATAATACCATATTATTGTATTGTCGCCGGAACTATAAACGCATACCAAATTTAAACACACACCTTTAATTTTTAGATTTGTACCCTTAATCATCCATTTTGAATCCGCCATATTGAGTACCTGAGAATACCATATTATTGTATTTTCATTTCACTATAAACTCATACCAAATTTGAACACAATCGGATGTGGATAAGTCAGTTAAAATTGGTTAGCAAATCATGACCGAAAATCCTCCATTTTGAATCCACCATATTGAATTTTCAAAATCTGATCAAAAATTCGTATTCTTTATCCCCGAAAGCCCCCGTGTACCAATTTTGGTTGAAATCGGACAAACTTAGGTGTTTCCCCCTCCTCCACTCCCCTCGTAGGAAAGAGGGGTTCCTAATAATGACATATTATTGTATTTTTACTGGAACTATAAATGCATACCAAATTTGAAGACAATCGGATGTGTATAAGTTAGCTAAAATTGGTTAGCAAAAGATAACCAAAAATTGTCCATCTTGAATCCGCCATATTGAATTTTCAAAATCTGATTAGAAATTCGTTATCTCTATCCCCAAGTGCCCCAACACACCAAATTTCAACGAAATCGGGCGTATTGCAACTGTACTTTCCTCCACCCCCTTCGAGTATGGCGGAACTGTCAATTTCATCACACTATATTCTTGTGTTGTCACCGCAACTCTATATAAGAATGCCAAATTTGGAGCCAATCGGATGTCGGGAAACATATCTATATAGTTTGTTACATATATAGCTTGTAAAAAAGTTAAACATCAAATTTTCCTATTTATTACTCATAGCCTGTATGTCAAATATTTGTAACAACTCCGATTCCTATTAATAATAATTATCCGGGCACCCCGTAGCTGTGAACACAAATCTCGAGGGTATGTATTACACTTATTAGATAATAACGCATTCATAACGCGAAAAAATAACAATTACAACGTAAAACGGACACCTCGGACAAAGAGAGTCACGTGACGGTCACGTGGCGCGTGCTTGAATCCGCGGCGTCTTTGGCGACGCGTCGCCTAACGAACCGTGTTGGACGCCGGGCGTCCAATTACTTTGCGGCGGATAAAGCAGTCGGCTGTAAAAAAATACATGTAGTAATCATTTAATCAGTTGTATATGGGGAGATTTTATAAGTTTTGGTAAAATATATTTTTTTTTCGGAAATGTTAGAGAAAGACTTGATAAAGATTAAAAATAATGGCTTGATGATGGCTAAGCAGTATAAAACCGAAACCCGCTGAATATTCTCTAAACAAACGTTTTTTCGTAAAAAACGTTATTTAAATGTTATTATAACGTTTTTTTGAAAAAAACGTTTATTTAGCGTATATTCAGTGTTTCTTCACTAAGAAAGTAACGTTTTTTTTAGTTTTGTTTAGCGGGAAGCATGCAGTTGATCATAATACCAGTGTTTTAAGATAATTTCTTTCAAATAACGTTATAACCTAAAATATCTTTTAATATATTGGGACAGAACAGTTAGTCGTTAAATATCTAAGGATTTGGTCCAAAACAGTGTCCAGTGTTTTGTGCTAAGTGACTTGTTTTAGTCAGAAAATGTCGTATCATCTAAATGTTTTAAAACTGGGAAAATCGCAATTAACAAAGGACTGGACTCTCAAATTAATAATGCTACAGGTCTTCGAATTTTGACCTTTTTTTTCACATTAAAAAACGGTTTATTTGAAATCATACCTAATTCTCTAAAATAATTACACGGTATAAAAAACAGGCGTAAAATTTTCCTAATATTTGGCACACAAAAGTACTCGTCTGCGGATATTTTTTGGATTTCGAACATACGACCCCTGTTCAATAACATAACTAAAACTTTGCGCCGCGCCTGTACAAAAAAAGGACAGACATCTTATCAAGAACGCCTATGGTTTGTCAAACCAGGAATTTATCAGACCGTATTTAATAAAAGTGTTCATCGTTCACGATTCACCATAAAAACTGCAATTTGTTAAACCAATTTTTTATCCGGACCTTATTTCTTCAAACCCACTCAGTAACAAATTCGAAATTTATGAGACCAGTTTTTAATCGAACCATTGCTCATTAAACTCATTTAATATCAAACTCGTAATTTGTAAAATCCATTTTTAATAAAACCCGGAATTTGTCAAATCATTATTTTTCAAAACCAGAATTCGTAAGACCCGTTGTTTATCAGAAATTTGTTCTTAACTGGATTGCAAGTGACATCTATACACAAACTATTGAACGCTTCCTTTACAAGTATGCGCGCGTAGCAGCGACAAACGCATCGAAATGCCACGCCGCGCCGCCACGCCACCTGCCGGTTCGCCTCCTATTTATGTATTATTGGCGAATGCGCAATAAATTTAGCAGAAATTTCAAATTTCAATTTCAAACAACGGGTTTGACAAATTCTGGGTTTTATTAAAAATGGGTTTTACAAATTACGAGTTTGATGTTAAATGATCCCACGCAGCATTTTTTCGACCTCCGACTGTTTCTGACTCGGTCCGACGTCAGATCAAGTGAAAATTTTAGCAGTCTGTTAACTTATAACTAGTAGATTAGTTGACGACGTAGTCTTCATTAGAAAAGCGTCGTCGGTCGCCGACGGTAAAATAAAATGACTTTGTAAGGGCGACGGAGACGTTAGTTTTCTCTGTTATAACACAACTGCAAATCGCGGTCGGGTCATGTAGCGTAGCTGTCTAGCATGATTGTATTAACTACGAAATAACTGAACGCGACCTTGGTAGATGAACCAGCCAGAATTAGTTCAAACAAATCGCCCTATTTCCTCGTCAGCCATAATTAGGCATTTTGTCCAAAAAATAACGTCAGAAAGAAGATCCGACGCCATAACTCTTTTGTTTTTGAGAATTTGCACTGAAAGTTTGCCTAAAAGAAGACCAAAAAAAAGGGCTTTTAGGCGTACTAACACGTTTTACAGGAGGCAAGCTAAACAAATAGAGTATTTAAAAAGTAGGAGAGATGACCCCCCCCAGGAGCAACCAGCAGATCGAATAAATCAGGTAAAAGAGAACTTGGACAAGGTTAAAGTTGGGTTTATATAGGAAATAACATAAGATAAGAAATCAGAATAAGCTATTGGTACATGTGATCACCTGGCTAGAACTCCGATTTCTTTAGTTTTTTTAAAACATTTTTTAGATTTTTTGTCGGGATTATGACAATGACAAATGACAGGTAAACTTCAGTCGTGCTCTTTGCAGGCACAGACGTCGAATTCTGATCCTGGCGCGCGGTAGTCGGAACACGACTTATACCCGTTTACACAGCTGACTTAGACAAATGTTAGTGAATACATAGTGAACGTACTGACTTAAAGTGTAAATTTGGGCGCATTAGCTGTAACCATTATGGTCGGAATTGGTCTGATCTGGTTGAATTTTGGTATTTCGTCAGAAACGCCATGTCATTAAAGCAAAAATAGGCTCGCCATTGTGAAGGCATTTTTGATTTTTTTCTTTATTAAGCAATCAAACCAAGCTTTGTAAAAATTTTTAGTAAAATTTGGCTTAGATGATGCGGTTTATCAATTTTTTGTGAAAAATCTACAAATTTAATAAAAAAAATATATAGGTATATGTATTTTTTTTTCGTATTTTCAAAGAATTTTGAAGGCGAGTTTATTTTTTTCAACAATTTTTGTTCATGTTTCTTCTCAATGCTCAAAAAGTTCTACATAATATAATCACTAATTAGAAATATTAGAAATATTTAAACATTTCTTTCCTTCAAAGTAATAAATATCTGAGGATTTCCAAAACTATTTACTTCCAGTCAAAATTAAGTGCAGTGATCGGAAAATTCTAGGTGTAGAAAACATATTACATTTTTAGTACAAAAATGACGATATTGTTGGTCGTCGGATTTGGTCAGTCGGGCGCTACTACGAGAGTCGCCTACTGCCGTCGGAACGACCAAAATTTTGATGCTCCATTTCGGTGCAAATGCCGGTCTTAAGGTCGTCGTCATAAAGTCAGTTTACAACGTCGGGTTGTGAATGTCGCCGTCAGAGAACCAAAATGCGACGTCCAAATGCTGCTTGGCGAATTTGATGAACAACGGTTCGATTAAAAACGGGTCTTATAAATTTCGAATTTATTATTGAATGGGTTTGAAGAAATCAGGTTTGGATAAAAAATTGGTTTAACGAATTGCAGTTTCTATAGTGAATGAGTTTATGATTGAACCGTCTTTTATTTAACGGGTTTGATTTTGCACATTCTGATAAACCGTGGGTATCCTTATCGAACAAAAATTTAACTTTTTATTAAAATTTTAATAGTAAAAACTATGCCAGAAAAGAAGCTGACCTTGCAATCAAAATTTCAACAATGTTCAACACCAGAGAAACTCTAACGAAACTGATCAGAGGAATAAGAAGCGCTAACAAAATACCAAGGTTTAAACCTTGTTTAAGCTTTCTAACTTAAAATGAGGCTGTTGACCTAAAAACCAAAACAAAAATAAGTATGTCAAAAACTGAAGAAGCAGTAATGTACCAAATTGAAGCACTAAAAGGCACTAACGATGGTGAAATTTTGGTGATGTAATTCGATACAATGGTTTCCACGGACGGACCCCAGGAAAGAGGATAAAAAGATCCTTACCTATCCAACTCAACCCAACCTGACATCCAACAAATTTTCCAGTTACGCTTAGCGTAACCCGTTTTTGATGTATCGAGAATTTATACCAAGATTTAAATCCTGTTTAAGCTTCCTAACTTAAAGTGCGCCTGTTGACCTTAAAAACAAAAATAAATAAATATGTCACAAACTGAGAAAGCAGTAATGTACCAAATTGAAGCACTAAAAGGCACTAACGATGGTGAAATTTTGGTGATGGATTCGATACAATGGTTCCAACTTTACGGACTCCAGAAAAGAGGATAAAAAGATCCTTACATCCGACCCAACCCAACCCAATCTGACACCCAACAAATTTTCCAAGTCCCCTTAACGTAAGCCGGTCTTGATGTTTCGAGAATTTATTTAGAAAACTACAAAATATTGGAATTAAAATAGCATCAAGCTGAACTTTGCCGTCCTAATTCAAAATTTACTACATTTTTTATGAATTTGAAATTTTTTAATATTTGAATTAGTCGGACAGGAAAAAATATTTTTTTTATACCTTCATCAAAAACATGATTTTAGTAACTGTCTGCAGATAACCAAAGCATGGCTTTTTTTGTTACCGATGCAAAAAAACCTTCTTTTTTGATCACGGATGCAAAAAAGATTTTTGTCCGTTTTTTACCCAAAATTAAAGAGAAATAGCGGAAAATATTAATATAGAAAAAATCTAATTATTCTTGCCTGAAAATTAAGCCATTTCCGCCAGTTTTCAGCAAGTATTGACGAAAAAAATCATTTAAAAAAAATCGGCAAAGTATCAAACTGTCAAAGATTAAAATGTCGTTCGAGATTTTTAAAAGCATTTTCCTGTTTTTCTTGGATTTTTTGATAAAGGTATTAAAAAAATAGTGTTCGCAACTCGCGGCTAAAGTGTGCTTTTTTTTACTTGCATTTTTAAATACCTCGCTGCGCTCGTTATTCAAACCAACGCTTGTAAAAAAAGCACTATTTTAGCCACTAGTTGTGAAAACTACTATTTTTTCATTACTTTTTCATTAATGAAGAAAAGACCTCTTTACTAATATAGTAATGGTCATTACTAAGATTAAATATGCAACATAGCAATCTTAACTGGATAATTATTATGCTTGTAACTGTGGCTCTAGAGAGGTAAAAAAAGTCAAATTATTTTATAAAAACAAATAAATAAATAAATTATTAAAAGAAGAAAATATAATATTTTACCAGTTTTTATTAAGTCACTAAATCAATAGCCAACGTTTCGACACCATTCGTGTCATTATGATCTATGTATCTATTTTGAAATTTTTCCAATTTAACACGTTCCGATGCTCGGTACTCGTTTCTTTCGTAGGTACTGATTTATAAAATATGTAGTCTGACAAAAACTAACAATCTGGACGTGTTAATGACACGGATGATGTCGAAACGTTGGCGTGACTTAATAAAAACTGTCCAAAAAGCTGAAAATTATTAATTTATAATTATATTATTGGATGCAAAATCTGATATTTAAACTTCTTTTTTTTTGGTACAAAGCACATTAACCAAAATGGCATAGTTTTAACGAAAAAATATTACAGAATCAGTTATGAGGTGCTATATGTATTCAAAAATGTAAGGTTCAGATTAAGTCCATTCTGAATATTCAGTGAATAATAAAAAAGTAGACCGTTGCACATTCACAGGATGTGTTTTGGACATTCTCAACGCTCCAAGAATATTTTTTGGCATATTTTTATTATCTAAAAAGTACTTAACCTAATGTATTAATTTTTTTCTACTACTGTTACAATATCATAACAAATTACTGATAAGTCGTCGAGATCATCTCTATCTATTATTCATGTAAAACATATTAGGAGGATGGGTCCTAGAGAGCCTCATATATCAAAACTTTAGGCAAATCGTTTGGAAAAGAACGCCGAGCTGGCGAATAACAAACGAGCCCTCCAAAGACTTTTATACAGGGCGGAACACTATGTAAAAGCACGCTATGAAAATATGGATGCTGCAAGCAAAAAGTTCAAGCCGGCTCAACTTATGTGATCTTACTCAATCCTACAATCGTGCTGCTGGGCCGCTACCAAAAATAAAACAAAAAATATTAAATAAAAAATATCTTTAAGTAAAAACATCAGAAACTTTTTTGATTTTTTGCCGAATAAGCTAAAATTTCCACCGATTCAAGAGTGCGTGTACTTTTTCTTGTGAAATAACTTTCTCCTACGAGCTTGCGGAAAAACGCTTTTCTCGCACTCAATTCCGTGCGGAAAGTTCCACTTTTCCGCACGCCGTGCGTGAAAAAAAATTCCGCACGCCATGCACGAAAAAAAAATTTCACGCACGCTGTTGAGCAAAAAAAAAAATTTCACGCACGCTGTTGAGCAAAATAAATTTTTTACGCAATCAGGAAGACTTGTACTTTCAATGTTACCGTGATTAATATAATTACGATAAAAATTAATTTTTTAAGCTTGTGGAAGTTTAGTTCTGAATAAAACATAAAATTCGTAGTGTTGACTATTTTTTCATTTTTAGTCTGTTAGGTTTAACTAAAATAATGACAAAATATTTTGATATTCCGCACGCTTGTAGGAAAAATTTTGTACCTAACGCGTGCGGAAAGTATTTTCCGCACTTACGCCTTGCCCGTGCAAACGCCGGTGCGTGCGGAAAAGTATAACTTTCCGCACTTGTTAGGTAAATGACTATTTTCTTCAATATATAATTAACGAAATAGCTCCCATGGCCGCCAAGTGTTTTTATAATCTATGTAATGTGTCTTAACTATTGATAGACAAATTGTCTCCTATAAACATAAGAGACGAACGTTTCTTTTAGATCCAAGTTTCCAGAACAGATTCATTGGGTTTGATTGCCCTGTATCTTTTTGAAATGATTGAGGGTAATGGCAAAGACTGGTGCCGCGAATTTTCGAATTTTCCAAGGAAAATACGGGAATAATCTAATTTATAAAGTTTGGTAACCGAGCGGCCATATATTTTCACGATCATTCGAGGCCCCCTAATCTAGTTTGGAGAGAAATTTTTGTAATATTTTGTTGCACAAAGTTTTGTGTAATGCTGTATTAAACGTTTGGTTTGTTTTTAAATAACAAGCAACTATAGTAACGGCGAAAATGAAAACCCTACAACTAAAGGCATCCACACAGACGAGCTTTCCTTTGATGTTCGAAATGCCGACAAACATTTACGCGAGCCTATATATGTGCCAAAATGTTCCAGAAAAAGCTCGTGAAAAAGCTTGCTGAAAAGCTCGATGAAATGTTCGGGAAAAATTTGTTCGAAGAAAAATATGTATAGAAATTTATGTAAAATAAAAAATATATATTTTTTTCGGACCTTAATTGAAAAAAGAAAAACTAAAAAATAATTTTTTTTTCATTTTAAAACAATAGGTATTTGTAATAAAGTGCTTTCCGACGGAAAAACTAATGCAATTAAAAATAAGTTTCTTGGTGTTCCATTTTTTTCTGGAATTGAGATCAGTGATGTGAGACCAAAAAGATTGTTACCTTTAAAAATATGTTTCCAAAAAAGATACAAAAATTTGCCCGAACATTTGTCCGAACAAAATTTTCGCTGAAAAGATCTAGGAAATGTTCGCGCAAAAAATTTAATATTTTTTGCTCGAGCTTTTGTGTGGATTCTCCTTAACAGATGCTTTTTTACGAGAGTATCTTCGCGAGTGGAATTGACCGAAATACTAATCAATTCTATGAGCGAAAGCGCATAAATGGAACAAACTGAAGGGTATAAAAATTTTTTAATAAAAAAAACTTATTAAATGCACTCAAAAGTAGAAAATAATTGTTTATCTTTCTTATACTGTAATAAAAGCGATTGGCGCAAATTAAAAATTTTAACTTTAGGTATCATGCATCGGTCACATCGACGATTCACCTAAGAAACAGTTGTTCTACTCTAAAATCTAAGGACATTTTCAAAGGTTTGGCAAGCACGCAGCTTCTTTAGATGAAAGCATTATTTTTATCATTCGGACAGAAGAAGAATTTAGTTCTTCCTCTTTGTCACCGTAAAATTAAAATTTTTAATTTGGGCCAATCGCTTTTATTATGGTATAAAAAATATAAAAAATTATTTTCTTTGTGTGCATTTAATAAAAGCTTGTTCTTAAAAAGATTTTTTTTTCAAAAATTTATTTTTAAATTTTTAGATTTGTACCCTAAATTGAATGCGGCATATTAAAATTTTCAAATCTGATCAAAAATTCATATCCCCTTCCCGAAAATCCCCTGTATGCCAATTTTGATTTAAATCGAACAAACTAAACCTTTTTCCCCCTCTACTTCTCTCATTAGAGGGAGGTGGATACCTGAGGATACCATATTATTGTATTTTCACCGGAACTATAAACGCATACCAAATTTGAACACAATCGGATGTGGATAAGTTAAAATTGGTTAGCAAAACAAACAAAAATCTTATCAAAAATCGTTATTCCTTATCCCGAAAAACCCCCCTCTTCTCCCCTTGTAGGGGGGAGGGGTGCTCAATAATGACATATTAGTGGGGAACTATAAAATTGGTTAGCAAAAGATGACCAAAAATCGTGCATCTTGAATCCGCCATATTGAATTTTCAAAATCTGATTAGAAATTCGTTATCTCCATCCTCAACTGCCCCAACACACCAAATTTTAACGAAATCGTGCGTATTTCAACTGTACCCCCCTCCACCCTCTTCGAGTAGGGGGGAGCTGTCAATTTCATCACACTCTATTCTTATGTTGTTACCGCAACTATATAAGCACGCCAAATTCGAAGGCGATCGGATGTCGGGAAGTTGGTCAAAATTAAGTTGCAAGATTCCACCCGGACAAACATATCTAGTTCGTTACATATATACATTATACATACATAGATACATTGCAAGTGACATGAACTTATATAGGCAAATTTTGCTTAGACCACGTGATGCGTGTTTTGAGTCAGAGGGGCCACGCATGAGAAACGCATAGACGGGAACCTGGTTTTATATGTAACCGACAGTCGCAGACAAAAATACATTGACTGGAAACACCTCTTCCATAATGTTAAACAAGGCACTTGTTTCGAAAAACAAATAACTATCCGCGCACTAATCTGCCCGGAAATACCCCCCATTATCACACTCCACGGGAGGCAACAAATGAACAGATACAGACCGACGACGCGTGTTCGATCTCATTCTCTCAATATTTAAAAAGGGATACTTTAAGGGGATGATTTTTTTAGCAATGTTGGGTAAGTAGAACATGTCTCTGTACAGGGAGTTTTAGTCCTCTCTTGCTAGTTTTTTTCATATTTGCATGTAAAACCGATTTTATGAAATGGACTGATGATTTGTTTTCTCTTTTTATAATTTCCTCAGACAGTTTTTAAAAGATGATGACTTTTTTTTGACAAAATAAACAGTAAGGTTCACGGGAGATTTAAAAATGTTAAAGTAAGTAAAATAGACAAAAATATTATTGATCTAGCTTTTTATTCCCCTTTTTCTTAAAATAATAACAATATATAATATTATTTAAATTTAACTAATCCTATTTTCGCATATGCGTGATCTCTTTCCATTTTTCATTTTTTTATACAAAAAACTTCAGGTTATATTTTTGACATATACATAAACATTTTATAAGGAGACGGCTTGTTTATTTTCTACTAATTCAAAGTATAAGGCCTCTAAAAATAAAAAACAAATTTCAAAAAGCAAATATATTTTATTAACTAAACAAAAGCTACACAGTAATTGGTCTATTCGACTAGCTGAGTATGAAAGAAGTAATAAATCGATTTCAAGAAGAAGGAACTGTCCTTCGAAAGAAAGGCTCCGGTTTGACGAAAGTTACTAGCCCAAAACAATTAAAAGGCCAGATCAAGTTAACGAAATAAATAAAATAAAAAAAAAAATTAAAAACATATAAAAAAATACTTATTATTAATAGCGCGTCATTGTACCGTTGGCTGCAATGAAGTTTTGAAGTCTTCTAGGCATTGAATTGTCTAGATTTTCAAAAGGGTTTGGATTTTCAACAATAACTTCCCTATATGGCCTTAAGATAAGTTCCATTAGATGTCCTGAATTCCAGCGACTGATATTAAAACTTGCTGGTTTCTTTGCGATAAGTCCCCAAAGGTTCCCTATTGGATTCGCTTTGGGGGTTTTTGCAGGCCAAGGCAAAACTTTGACATTATTATCCTGAAACCATCGCTGCGCAATTCTGGCCTTGTTGGTTACAAAATGATCTGGATAACAGACTCTCACCTCTGGAAGCATTACATTTTCCAGCATATTAACGTAAACTTCTGTAAATGGCCCCTTAATTCTTACTAGAGCGCCATGTCCTCTAGCCGATATCCAGCTCCAAACATTTACCGAAAATCTTCCCGCTTTGTCTTCGTTTCCAGCAATATATCGTTCTTCATATCGGGTTCTTGGCGGTCGATAAACCAGAATTTGTTTTTTTTATCGCTGTGCAAACCACCGGCTGCCAAAATTCTTCGTCTCTCAGAGAATAGTTCAACGCAAAAATTAATCGAGACTGCTTCTTTCCTCACTTTGCCGCAATACGACACCTTAGCCTCGAACGTTTAATCCTCCTGATTAATGTTGTTAAGGATCCTGGAAAATTCGATTCAGTTTTTACTTCTTTCGCTTTGGCAAACAGATGATTTTCAAAAATTTTTTTGCTTCTTAGTCTTCCTCTGGGCTTGTAACTTTCGTCATACCGATGCCCTCATTTCGGTAGTAGACTTGCTTCTCCCATAATGAACAGCTACTTGCCGAATAGACCAACCACCGCATGCGGCGGCATTTTTTTTTAAAATTTGGATGACACTGACATGCAAAACATGAAGTTGTCAGAAGTCTGTGACAGTGCCACTTATAGGAAGACAATGCCGTACTATAAAAATTTTAAAAATTAAACAGGCTGCTACTTCTTCTGCTGTACTAGTTTTGTGTGGAGAGGAGTGTATGTGAGACATAAGGTGGTATTAATTTCTTTCATTCAAAGTTCTTTACAATCTTTAAATTTAGCAAAAAACGTCTCCTACTATGAGTTTCTTTAAACACATCTGGGTCATCATGGCTTTACCATAAATAATCAAATTAAAAATTTGTGACATTGACAAAATTATTTATTTTTAATGGTTGTCAACACACAAAAAAATTATCAACATTTCCCTAGCAACTGCCAAATCGAGTTGCTTACCGCTGGTAAAACAATAACTGTCAAAAATTGTCTACAGAGCCTCTACAGGGAGTATTCAATGCATTTCTTTTACTTTACTCATTCATAATGGGTGAATTACCCAACATTTTTGCAATTCCAGCTTTAAAAAAATTTAAAATAAAAAAACCTTTTATACGGTTACAAAGTTTTCGCCTGCGGCGTTGTTTTGGGGAAGCAATATCCGCTCCCGATTTTTTAAGAACTTATTATATTAATGTTTTTTTTTTTAAATGCGGATTGTATACTTTGTCCAGCGTTTTATACTTTACCCTAAATATTGGTCCCATTGTCAGTTCTAACAAACTGTCCTCCCACGAGAGCTGACACTATTAAAGTGGATAATAGGGATCGTTATTTGTTTGCGAACGTTTTTTGTCATTTTTCGTCACACAGTTATTAAATATGGACAGTGAGAGAATACGATTCTTTTTGTATTTTTCCAGTTGCTAGTAGAGCATTTATTTAACGATGAAAGTACTTGAGCAATTACTATTGTTTACTATATCTTCATTTTAACTACTTTTTTTTGGGTTTTTCGCCACTAAGTATAGGAAATTTTTTCAAAAATATGTTTAAACCCACTGCGTTAATTCCTATGAGAAAAATTTTGTTCGTTTGTCAGGGGTTTTTAGGTAAGACAAAAAATTTGCCTACACACACGCAATCCTAACTGGAATCTAAGTACACTTGATTAAAAAAAAAAAGCATACATGTAGTCACAAAATTGACCTTTCTAAAAGTGTATAATATATACGGACTACCAGTTAAAATGCCTGAAAACTTCAAAAGTACGACAATTTGTCATATTGTTTTAAAAAGGTGTCTAAAACTGAAAATAATTTTTTACTTAAATTAAAGGCAAACTTATTTTTATATTAAATTTTGCATAATACTAAAAAATCAGCAAAAATAATGTTTTAGTAAAGTCTTTATTGAACAATATCAAATTATCACTCGAGTAACGGACGAAGGCTGTTCTATAAAGAGGGTGGTAACCCATTTTGGAGTTAATAAAATAACAATAATACGATGGAAACAGCGTTGGATTGAAAACAATTCGACGAATGGGAAACTTGGATTAGGACAAAAACGATGGTAAACTTAATACTAATTATTTTAACTTAAAAAGGAACTAAAATAAATAATTTAGTATTTAATAGGATCACCGTTTTTCTCTATTACAAGCTGCAATCGTCTGAGCATTGAAAAGGTTAAATTTTGAAAATACTGATGGTCTTCTGAGAGCTGACCAATGCGCGATAAATATCATCGCTTAACTCTTCAGCATTTCGTTGTCTCCAATTACTTTGGTATATTATTTTAACGTTCGACCCCATATATTTTCCATTGGGTTAACGTCAGGGCTGTTGGCTGGCCAAGAAAGTGTTTCTATATTATTATTCTGAAACCGTTGGCGAACAACATTAGCCGTGTGTACTGGACAGTTGTCCTGCTGATAAACGAAATCATTATTTTTATGTAAAGCCTGTAGAGATGGCAACATAATGTTTTCAAGGATTTCAATATATCGTTCACTATTGAATCTCCAAAAAAAAACCCAAACCTCTAGCACTAAACCAGCCCCACATGTTTACAGAAAAATGTCCAGCTTTTTTAATTTGGGCTGTATATTCGGGTTCAAATCTAGAATGTGGTAAACGATAAATTAAAATTCTCCTGCTGCTTGACGATGATTGAAAAATTTTTTCGTCAGTGAAAATCACTCTCTTCCAGAAGTTATATAACGAAGAAAGTTGTTCAGTGCAAAAATCACTCTGGCCTGTTTTTGTTCTTCTGTTAGAAAAGGCTTCTTTGCAGCAACTCGACAAGAGACTTCTGATTTCGTTACTCTTCTATTTACTGTTTCTAAAGAACTCGGAAATAATGTTACATTAGGTGCTTCAACCGACGTTGAAAAAGGATTTTGTCTGAGATGGTCAATAAGTCTCTCATCTTGCACTTCAGAACTTACTTTTGGTCGTCCTGATCTATCTTTCCTATCCGTAGAATTATTTTCAATCCAGCGCTCTTTCCATCGCATTATCGTCATTTTATCAACTCCAAAATGGGTGGCCGCTCTTGTTATAGACCAGCCGTCTTCTATAACTCGAGTGATAATTTGAACTTTTGTAAATGTTGATATCTGTGGCATTTTTAAGGATGTCACACACGAATGGAAAGCTAAATTTTGTGGCATATGAAAAAATGCATGTATGAGTTTTTTTTAAATCAAGTGTACTTATCTGACGTTTCAGCAGAAACTCTACTGCCGTTATCAGAGAAATTATTCTTTTCTTAGATTAAAAACAGATTTTTTTTAAAAAAATGTTCTCGATACTTTTTTAAAAATATCTGTCTGTTGTCATACAACTGACTTTGACTGATGTATATTTCAAATATTAACTTCAAAGTTTGGTGTGTCGATACTAGCCAACAAGGTATTGGGTGAGTTTAATAAAATTTAAAATCAAAATTATATTTGTGTGAGGGTTTTCGATTTTAGATTACATTATAAAAATACAAAATTTAAAGTGAAATCAAAAATAAAGTTTAATATTTTGTTTTTTATTTTAAAATATCAAGTATAAAGATTATCTTTTGACTGACTTTGAAAAAAAATACATTAAATACCCAATTGGTAGTACATTATTATTTTTTCTAAAAGAATTTTCGATGAAGTTATTTGGATACGAATTTTTAATTAAGACCTCTTTTATTGTTTGTTTTTCTTGTAAAAATGTCTAAAAAAAGTAGTTTCAACATTATGAATCCGCCACAAACATATAGATTTTATTTAGATCATTGTTGTCATCTTAATTATCTTTTTTCCTAAAGCAAGTTCATTTTTGGTTAGTTTCGTTACATAGTATGGAGGCTATTGGGATCGGCAAAAAAACAAGTTTTTATTTTCACTAAAAATGAGTTATTTGGGTCAAAAAGGACCTACATAAAAATTTTTGAGATGGTGTCTGTCTGTCTGTCCATCACACAATAACTCAAAAACCGCTCAACCGATTCTTATCAAATTTGGCACACAAATTATTTGTCACTAGACGCGGAGCTGGTTAGTTTTTGATCGAGGTGGGGTTTGGCAAGAGGGTAGGAGGAGGGATTATACCTTTTTTAAAATTGTAACTCACGAACCGTAGTAGCTATCGACACGCGGTTTTCATATTAAGATAGATAGAAAATTGGTGCTAGAAAGCACGAATAGTCCACCATATACGATCAATTATTTTATGTTGAAAGAAAATAGAAATCTCGAAAACTGTGGCTTTGAAAGATTTCAACCTTATAACAAAATTTTTGGGAAATATTTATGAAAATCAAAATCTGAAAACCGCATATCAATAGCTGCTTTACTTCTAAAGTTATGATTTTTTTCTATATATTTTTAACATTTTCTCAAATAACTCGTAAACTAAAACTCCCACGAATTTATAACAAAATTTGTGGTCCATATTCACGGAAACTTAAATCTGAAAACCGTATATCGCTACTTTCTTTTGTTCCAAAGTTACAATTTTTTTAAATCTTTTATCCCCCTTTTCCCCCCTTCAACCCCCCACCACTCTACCCAAAAGTTAATCAGTTGATGGTCAGCTAATAGTGGATTTTTGTCAGCTGTCCCTAGGCATCACATTCAGCAATATTTTTAAGTTCTGAATAAAATAACATTTCCAGCAATAAGTACCTCACTTTGGACTTGTTATTAATAGTTTCTAAGATACTTGCCTTTAAGAAATTTACAAATTCATAAGATGGTACTGAAATTTTTATCAATGATACGGTAAGTAAGCAGGTATTTTTTAACAACTGACGTGCAAACTTCCAGTCCGCTAGAAAATATATTTTTAATCTTTTACCGCCGTAAGTGCGTTAGTTCATCCTTTATTGACTTTGAATTTGAAGTTATTTTTTTGGTATCTTCCATTTTATTAAATTCTGTATGATTTTTAAATGGATTACAAGAAAGTGCAAAATAGACTTTAAAAGTTAATGTTCGAATGCCTGCCAGAAAGTGAAGCAGAAGCTCAAGATCCAGACAAAGCAGATAGAGAGAAACTAGAAGAACGCCACAAGGAAACACTCGGATATAGAACAGAAAGAAATTTTACACAGTGACGGTTTTGAAGATACAATATCCAGGGACCCTTCTATTGGAGAAGAGAAATCTACTGAATCGCCTAAGCATGTACCTATAACCTTCAGTTACAAGACATTTATGAAAATTGACAACATTTTTTCAGTTTGGATTTGATCAGAACAATTTTAAGGATTGTTTACAAAAGTATTCTTTTTTGTATTTAAAATGAAAAGCTACCACACAAAAACATCAATATAAAATTAGTAAAATACTGCCATTAACAATGTTAAAAAGGGAAGCGTTAGTTGTGGAAGGTAAATGAAAAAAATCGACAATAATCCTGAAATTTAGGAAGCTTTAAGTTTTGATTATTAGTTTTGCAAATCTCTCGAAAACCATTAATGGCTGACCCATGTTTCATTCATGTTACTTACGTCGTACCTATTGTAAAATTTAAAAAATGGGCAATGGTCTAATATTTAATTAAGTTTTCTTGCTTGTAGAATTTTTGAGGCGCGATAACAGAAAATTTTTCCACTAGAAGAAACATATAAATTTTGATAATTTTTTTGTCCTTTTTATTGTGAACGTTAAAATATTTTTTACCCTGTATAATTGTATAATTACATTATTTTCTTAGTTGGCTATTTAGCCCATTAAAATGGTCAGATGCCCTCACCTAGAAAACTGCCGAATCACGCGAAACAATTCTTCGCTCCTTCTCGATCTTCACATGTTTCGTTTCATTGTTGTCATTTAATTCAAAGCCAACTTTATTCGTACGTCATTTAGGTGTCAAGCCAGTCAATATACCCACTAGATCAATTTGAAAAAGATTAACAGCAATTCAGACTATAATATTTTCTGTTGTAATTTCTATTGTTGAGGCGGAGGTTTCGATAAGCAGGCTTGTCCAAAAAGGATTGAATAAAAAAGGTGTTGACAATGGTATGGCTTGACGTGGGTGAGGTGATGAGTGTAGATATTTACGTGTGGTGCATGTGGCAAGCAGTAACAGCAAAATTTATATTATTCTGACTTTTTAATATAGAAAGTCCTATCCAAGGAACAGGCATCAACACCTAGGTTGAGACCCCAGAGAAAAGCCTTGGGATTCTTTTAAAAACACATTTTTTTGTGGGGGGGGGCACAAGAGCTACTTGAAGGGTTTTAACAGTCCACCCGAATGACAAAAATTTAGTTTACAAAAAGCTTGACTTAAAACATGGTCAAATGGGCAATACATAGCTTTAAATCTCTTAAATTTTCGAGGGAAGGCGGAATCTTTCCAGTGTTACACCAAAAACGTATATAACCTACTCCCACGATACCCTACTCCTACACCTTCACGATGGGCGATATTCCTCAGAACTGGAGACAAGTCTCATTTCCTGCTTAAAACTACGGAAACAATCATTGATAGACACATTAGGAGCAAGTTGCCTATCAGCTCTCGAGATCTAAGTCAATTTATAGCAATGCAACAATTATTTGAAAATTGTACTGTATTTAAGTAAGCAATGTCTTTGCCAATGTTTACTATTGTTTTCTGATTAATAGAACTAGACTGTTTTTTTGGGTTTAACTACACCCAAGTAACGTAAAAATACCAACTAAAGATTTAAGTTAGCTCGCAAACAAAGATATATTATTTATAATCATAGATTTTTAATTTAATAAAAGAAGTTAAAAAGCACACTTTTATTATTGAATTTAGAGTTCAAACAATCGTTTTGCGCTTTTTAGCCTGTCTTTTGAAAGCAGCCCCTGGGGCATCTTTCGTAATAATCCAGCAGTAGTCGGCTAACATCTCACAGTTCCATTTTCCCTGATACCTTTTTTCCATGTTTAAAATATCTTGGAAGAAGATTTTGCTATTTTGGTCTAGAAGACATTTTTGCTCTTCTCCAAGGGGAGCAAATATTCTAAATATTTTAATAAATCCATCACTTCCAATTTTAAATAATCCAATTTTATACTAATACTGTGATCATTTATATCTTTGCCCATTAAAAGCCATTTAGATTCATTGTCGTTTAATTTTTATTTATTCAGTGTTAGCTTCTGCTTCCTGTCAACCAATAATTTTATTTTAAATATTGACAATTTCAACAGGTATAAAAATTAACTGCTGTTTGAAGGTGGTAGACAATGTTGGAGTAGACTCCTATTTTCTTTATTTTTTTAATTTTTTCCTACGTGTGCTTATGTATCACTCTCGGGTATATTAACATTATATTCTTCATTCAATTTTAAATAAGCCACAATTATATCTGTGTTTCGGACTTCCATTGTCTATATTTTATTTATACACCACGTTTCGATCAGAGATTGTACTGATCGAAACGTTGTGTATAAATAAAATATAGACAATGGAAGTCCGAAACACAGAGTTAATTTCAAATACATCATTGTCTTAAACTTTAAAGCAAACCATTTAGTTTTATTGACATTTTGTGTTAATTTGTTGACTTTTAGATCTATATCAGTGTCTGCTTCTTAGTTAATATAATTTTTTTTATAGATGAATTTGTTAACTAATGTTATTATGAATGAAAAAAAAAAATAAAAGTAGTGTAGAAACAAATGTTTTTTATGGAAATTTTGCATTTTGACCGTTTTTTTCTTTAAATTTCAAAAAAGAACTATGAACCAGAAATTTATCAGACCGCATTTAATAAAAATTTTCATTATAAAAACGATTTACCATAAAACCTTATTTTTTCAAACCCACTCAATAACAAATTCGCTATTTGAAAGATCCACTTTTAATCAAACCATTGTTCATCAAACCCATTTAGTATCAAACCCAGAATTTGTCAAACCAATATTTTTCAAAACCGGAATTCGCAAGACCCGTTGTTTATCAGAAATTTGTTCTTAACACATCTATTGACAAACTACACTGTCCAACAATGAAAATGTTTCGGGCTCAAAAATAGCTAATTCTTAAGTATTTTCATCCATTGAATTCAAAAATCACCATAAAAATTAGAGATTAGCTCTAGTTTTGGAGATAAGGTGATATTTTACATTTTATATCCTCTAAAAGCATCGCAAGAGAAAATAATAGAAAGGGCAGAGAAGTGGATAGGGTGGGGAGTTAGAAATAGTGGTATGCCACCATCGAAATTGACTATCGATAATATCGATAGAGATAAAACTACAGAACTATCGATAGTTTTAATTTAGTTATCGATATTTGCAATACAGCCCTACTATTCTCGATATATATAAGCGGGGACTCCGTCCTTACCGAAATATCGAACGCACAGTTAATGTAGTGTGTATGGTATTGTTATAAAACTAGATACACGGAGACACAATATATCATCGCAAACTGACTATAGTGTTTATGCTGTAAATCTAAGGTTTACATTTTACATACAATATTTCTGTTTTTTTTAGTGCAAAATTTGTTGTTTTGGAGTGTGTTTAAAGTAAAACTTATTGTATTAACATGCCTCGTAAATGTGTAAATTCAGTTAACAATTTTTGTTATATTTGTGGAGAATTAACGTTTTCTTCACAGAAACGCAATTCGATGCGCGACTGCTTACCAACATTATTTTGGAATGAAGGTAGGAGACCAGGATAAGTCATGGGCTCCACATACAGACCGCTTCAAGCTACTGCGAACATAGGGGGAATCAAGTCCAATTTACTCTCCGTGCCGTACGACCGAGGTGGATTCGAAGCACGCTGCAGTGTTATCTTTTGGAAATTCATTTTGTTTTTATTATTTTGTTTTATTTCTGCCTTGCTCGAGAAACAGATGGGTAAGTTCTTAATTGAAATAATACATTTTTAAAACCAAAAATGGATGTCTACGAAGTTGCCGAAAAAGTGCAGATGGTCCAATGGTCAAATCGTCATAATCCAACACACGTTCGATATTGGTCGAGGGAAAATTTGCATTTGTATTTTGACGTAAGAACACAGTATCCCCAAAAACTAAATGTTTGGGGGGGGGTATTATAGGGGAACACGTAATTGGGTCATTTTTTATTAACGGCAATTGCAATTTGAATGGTCCTAGATACTTGGATCTACTGCAGCAGCACATTATTCCAACTGCTAGGCAGTTGTTAGGTGTAAGATTTGGTGTAAGCTCCTAATGACTTCTATCTGTTTTTGAAGAAGCTTTTCAAATTATCACCCCTAACATGCTTGGAAACGTTAGAAGGGGTTTTTATAGTAGGCTCGGATATTGTCTAGCCGAGCAAGGAGGACTTTTCGAACATTTGCTTTAATTTTTTTTTGACTGGGAGAATCTTTTTGGTTTTTAGAATGTATTATTTTATTTTGATAACTTGCTTTTATTTTGTTTCTCCTTATTATTTTCATTGTAACACGTCGTCACTGATAAATCTGAGCAGTTGACAATAAAACGCTCTTATTTATCAGTGACAAAAAATAAGAAAATTACGTTATAAAAATTTGCGTATTTATTGACCAAATTCCGGTTTCATTGACTACGCTCCACACAGCACCGTGGTTAGAGGCGTACTAAATACCAAAGGAAAGTCATGCAAGTGGTGATCGCAAGCCTGAGTATTGGTTGCTTCACTGATAGGCGTGCGGTGTCTCTGCATGTACGTACACTGGCAAATTAGACTTCTTCCGCCCTATGTTCGCAGTAGCTTGAAGCGGTCTATATATGTTGCAACTCGTGTTCAGTTCTATTACGAGAATGGCTTGAAAATAAAAAACGATCGATGGCTTTTGGGGTGCCCATGGTGTGCTATTTTTGCTTGACTCCGCCTATCAATGCAGGATTGTCAATGAAAAAAAGAGGAACAGTTCAATATAGACAATGTGGAAGATGAGGAATTAAACATGCCTTCAATATTACACGACCCTGATTTTGAAGAAAAAGATGATCAGCCACACAGATTGAGCCAGTCTAAGTTAAATGATCTCATTCGAGATCTTGACTTGTCACAGGAGAAGTCAGAACTTCTAGGATCAAGGTTACAGCAATGAAATTTTCTTCAACCAGGTATCAGGGTCTCTAAGTATAGACAGCGTCAGCGGAATCTGTTACCTTTTTTTAAGAAGGAGAATAATCTTGTTTTTTGCTGTGATATGAATGGTCTGATGAAAAGTTTGAAAATGGAGCATAATGCAACTGAATGGAGGCTATTCATAGACTCTTCCAAGCTTAGTTTAAAAGCTGTATTGCTTCATAATGGCAATCGTCTTCCTTCTGTTCCTGTTGGTCACGCAGTTCATATGAAGGAGACTTATGCAAATGTGGCAACCCTCCTCAACTCAATCAAATATGCTGAACATAAGTGGAAAATCTGTGGCGACCTAAAAGTCATTGCTATACTATTAGAAATTTAATTAGGGTACACTAAATACTGTTGCTTTTTATGTATGTGAGATAGTAGAGCTAGGAAATCACACTATATCCAAGTAAATTGGCCTGCAAGGAATCTTAAACTTAGTGAGAAAAATGTCGTTGCCGAGCTTCTCGTGAATCCACCCCTACATATCAAGCTCGGTTTAATGAAGAATTTTGTCAAAGGCTTAAACCAAGACAAATACGTGAACTCGTACAGGATCCTGCTTTCGACCTAGTTCTGAAAGGAAAAGTAAAGGAAGCCTGGGAAGCTCTTAAGGGAGTTATGCATGGATTTTTAGGGAACAGAAGGGAGGAAAATTACACTCAATTGGTAAAAGTACTTCTAGAAAAGTATCATCAACTCGGATGTAATATGTCACTAAAAATACATTTTCTCCACTTCCATCTTGATTTTTTCCCACCCAGTTGTGGAGCTGACACTGACGAGCATGGGGAAGGATTCCACTAGGATATTTCTCTCATGGAACGGAGATATCAGAGCCGCTGGAATGAAGCAATGCTCGCGGATTACTGCTGGTTTATGTATAGGGATGCTCCAGGAATTACTTACAAGAGGAAAGCCAAAAGACAGCGATCTCATGAAGCCCCCCATTAATTCTTCATATATTCAACCACCGGTGAGTGTTCTTTTGTCATTTATAGTGTGTAACTGTCATTAAAAATACACCTTTTAATATTGTTAGCATACATAATTAAAATTTTTCGTTATCTCATAATCCTTATTAAATGAAAAACTCATTATTTTTTATCACAGAAACTAGAGCTAATAAAAAATTTTCTTTGTCACATTCGTTTTTCGCAACCCAAAATTGGTAGGAATTAACTCATATGTTAAAGGAAACAAAAAAAAATTGTTGGACAGTGCTATTGAACTCTACCTCTACAAGTATGCGCGCGAAGCAGCGACAACTATTGGCGAACGCGCAATCAATTTAGCGGGTCTTACGAATTCGGGTTTTGAAAAACAATGGTTTGACAAACTCCGGGTTTCATTAAAAATGGGTTTTACAAATTACTTGTTTTATATTAAATGTTCGATTAAAAACGGATCTTATAAATTTCGAATTTGTTATTGTTTGAAGAAATAAGATTCGGATAAAAAATAGGTTTAACGAATTGCAGTTTTTATAGTGAATAAGGACTTATCGGTACATAAAGTCGGCATAGCCTGACTCGGCACTATTTCTGACAGTTCCGCACGAAGGTTGAAAGGTTTCTGACATTTTTGTCATGTAAACATGTCATCTAAACATGCTCATATTGTGCCATTCTTAAAATTGACAAATTAAAGTTAATCCCGTCCTTTATTAAAGGCAGGCACAAACATTATGAAAGTCGACATTATTTTGGTAGCAAAGATGACATTTAGACAACAATAATGGCAGAATCCCTTTAAACTTCGCGCGGAATTATCAAACATAGTTCCTTCTATATTAAAGATAGGCTATGTCGACTTTATGTACCGATAAGTCCCTAATGATTTTATGATTGAACTATCTTTTATTTAACAGGTTTGTCCAAACAGGAACATTTTTACTTTTGTTTTATAGAAAAATATTTTTTGTAGCATTTTATTGTATACATAAAGAAGCGATTGGCAATTAATAAATTAGATTCAAACTGAGTGTTGTTTCTCTTACAATACATCGTAATTGTGCCCAAGTCCTTTTGGCCTAGCCTTCTTGTAGCAAGAGCTCCGTCTGGTTGCAAGAGGCTCTTCTTTAAACCTGTAGCAGGTGCTCCGTCTGGTTACAGGTCTTTTACTCAAACTCGTAGCAGGTGCCCTGTCTGGTTACGAGCCTTCTTTCCGATTTACAGCAAGTGCACTAGTCTGGTTGTAAATCACTTTAACTTTCTTTCTGCCTTATATAAGTGCCGTCACTTATTATAGTCCAGTCTGGTAATAAGGCCCCTTCTTCCTCTACTCTAGCAGTCAAGAGTCTCAAGTATACAGACTTCAAGCTACTGCGAACATAGGGCGGAAGAAGTCTAATTTGCCAGTGTACGTACATGCAGAGACACCACACGCCTATCAGTGAAGCAACCAATACTCAGGCTTGCGATCACCACTTGCATGACTTTCCTTTGGTATTTAGTACGCCTCTAACCACGGTGCTGTGTGGAGCGTAGTCAATGAAACCGGAATTTGGTCAATAAATACGCAAATTTTTATAACGTAATTTTCTTGTTTTTTGTCACTGATAAATAAGAGCGTTTTATTGTAAACTGCTCAGATTTATCAGTGACGACGTGTTACAATGAAAGTAATAAGGAGAAACAAAATAAAAGCAATTTCTCAAAATAAAATAATACATTCTAAAAACCAAAAAGATTCTCCCAGTCAAAAAAAAATTAAAGCAAATGTTCGAAAAGTCCTCCTTGCTCGGCTAGAGAATATCCGAGCCTACTATAAAAACCCCTTCTAACGTTTCCAAGCATGTTAGGGGTGATAATTTGAAAAGCTTCTTCAAAAACAGATATAATTCATTAGGAGCAAGATCGGGAGATAGAGCTGGCCATAAAATAGTTCCCCGTGTACTTATAACCCGATTAGGAAATACATTATCAAGATATTCCCTAACAAGGCCAACATTGTGAGCGGAACAACCATCTTGTTGAAACCATGTTTCACCAAATCTTACACCTAACAACTGCCTAGCAGTTGGAATAATGTGCTGCTGCAGTAGATCCAAGTATCTAGGACCATTCAAATTGCAATTGCCGTTAATAAAAAATGGCCCAATTACGTGTTCCCCTATAATACCCCCCCCCCAAACATTTAGTTTTTGGGGATACTGTGTTCTTACGTCAAAATACAAATGCAAATTTTCCCTCGACCAATATCGAACGTGTGTTGGGTTATGACGATTTGACCATTTGACCATCTGCACTTTTTCGGCAACTTCGTAGACATCCATTTTTGGTTTTAAAAATGTATTATTTCAATTAAGAACTTACCCATCTGTTTCTCGAGCAAGGCAGAAATAAAACAAAATAATAAAAACAAAATGAATTTCCAAACGATAACACTGCAGCGTGCTTCGAATCCACCTCGGTCGTACGGCACGGAGAGTAAATTGGACTTGATTCCCCCTATGTTCGCAGTAGCTTGAAGCGGTCTGTATATAGAGCCTAGAGCAAATAAATCTACGGCGCAAGTCAAATCATTAACGGTAGGTGCCGGAAAAAAAATAAAAAAATAAGAGTATAACTGTATAATTTTAAGAATTGGGGAACTCTGCATATACTTTTTGGTTTATAAAGTCAAGAGTTGAGAGAAAATTTTACCGGAATATTTGTGCCAAATTTTAATGCTCCATGAGGTGGGGATATATAAGTCAATGAATTTCGTAAGTTTTACAATGGGACTATGAAATAATAATAAACTAGAGCAAACATCCGACGTAAAAACGCGAAAACTACTTATACTCTCAATAAAGTTATGTTTAATTTTATTTACCCGAAAAGAAGAAAAAACACTCTATAAAATAAATTCCAAAATCAACAACGACTTATTATTAGAGTTTAGTGGGAATATATATTTAATTTTAAATGTTGATTAGTATTTACAACTTAATAGGCATAATAACTATAAAATAAGTAGCCAAACGGTTAATATTTCAATTATTTCCTTTCATTGGCCCCGAACAATATAGAGTTTGCGGCACGTAGATTAACTTGGGCTCGGTCCTTTTGTAATAGACCACCGCATCAGGACGATTCATCAAGTCCTGCAAGGCAATAATCCTGCAGGAATTAGTCAATTAAAACTGACTCCACGGTTTGGAATGCTGCGGAAGGATTGCTGAGTTTCAGAGATGGTCCATTTCCGTTTATTATTAGGCGTCTTGTTTAGAATAAGAAGTACCACAGATAGGGGCAACTCTCCAGTAAATTTACTTTTTAAATCTCCAGGGATTTAAAATTATTTTTTCTTATAACTATGGCTTTTTTGGTTGCCGATCATGGGTGCAAAAAATTTTTCTGTCTGAAAAAAATCATTTAAAAACATCGTCAAACTGTCAAATATTAAAATGTCTCAACAATGAACGTCACCGAGTAAAAAGGAACATGCAATGGAAACCATTGTTATTTAATTTACCAGCTGCCTTGATTTATAGTTTAAAGATGGTGTGTTGTGAGTAGCGCTCTTCGTTCGAGATTTTTAAAAGTATTTTTCCGTTTGACTTGTTAATTGATTTTCCCGATGAATACTTTATGGATTAGATTTAACTTTGTACTTATTTAAAAGCTGTTTTTATTTATCAAAATTGGTGCTAGAAAGCACGGATAGTCCACCATACAATCAATTTGAAAAGAAATGAAAATATCTCGAAAAATGTAGCTTTGAACGATTTGAACCTTATAATAAAACTTTAGGGGAATATTTACGAAAACCAAAATCTGAAAACCGCATATCAAGAGCTGCTTCTAAAGTTATGATTTTTTAAATATTTAATATATTTTAACATTTTTTCAAATAACTCGGAAACTAAAGCTCCCACGAATTTGGACTTTATAACAAAATTTGTAGTCGATATTCATGAAAACCTAAATCTGAAAACCGTATATCGCTACTTGCTTTTGTTCCAAAGTTAAAATTTTTTTAAATATTTTATCCCGCTTTTCCCCCCTTCAACCCCCAACCACCCTACCCAAAAATTAATCAGTTCATGGTCAGCCGATAGAGGATTTTTGTACCAAATTTAGTTAAAATCGATTAAAGCGTTATTGAGTTATCGTGTATAAGACAGACAACAGACCGACAGAAAACTTTTTTTTTTCGTCGATTAAGGTGTTTTGGAACCTTAGTAACTCATTTTTGATAAAATTAAGAAAAAACTAAGTTTTACGTTTTTAATAGTCCCCCATATACGATATCGGTATGGTGGAGTAAAAAGTATCAAAAAACTTAGTTGCAAATTTTGTTTAGATTTCTATCACCGTCGAAATGCCAGTTTCAAAATACTAGGTGCGTTCAGATCACAAGCTTGTCGAAAACAGCGACTTCGAATTTCTTACTTTGGCTTGCACCAGCATGTACTGATGAAAGCTGCAGGTTTAAAACGAGTGGGAGGAAAGTTTCCTTAATTCAGCCTTTAAATAAAAAATATTTTTATTTATAAAAAGTATTAAAAAAACTTAAATGCAAATTTTCAGGTCACAAGCTTGTCGAAAACAGCGAGTTCGAATTATAAAACCATTCTCTATAGGAATAGCAATTCGTTAAGCCAATTTTTTTATCCGAACCTTATTTCTTCAATCGCCTATGGTTTATCAAACCAGGAATTTATCAGACCGTATTTACTAAAAAAATTCATCGTAAGAACGATTGACGATTGACCATAGAAACTGCAAATCGTCAAACCAATTTTTTATCCGAACGTTATTTCATCAAACTCATTCAATAACAAATTCGAAATTTAATAGACCCGTTCTTAATCGAACCATTGTTCATCAAACTCATTCATTATCAAACCCGGAATTCGTAAAATCCGTAATTTATCAGAAAATGTTTGCTAAATTGATTGCGCATTCGCCAATAACACATAAATGCAAGAACGGTGAATGCAAGTGACATCTATACACAAACTATTTAACGCAACTTTTAAGTATGCGCGCGTAACAGCGACAAATGCATCAAAACGCCGCGCCGCTGCGCCACCTGCGTGTACGCCTCCGGTTCATGTGGTATTGGCGAATGCGCAATTAATTTAGCAAAAATTTTATGATAAATTACGGGTCTTACGAATTCTGTGTTTGATGTTGAATTAGTTTGATGAACAACGGTTTGATTAAAAACAGGTATTTTTGAATTTTAATTTAATATTTAGTAATATTATTAAATATTTAGACCTGTGGGGGTACTATTTTACTGTTAAATTAAATCTAGCGAATGAGAAAAAAATTATTTTAACTTTTTTTCACGATAAGGCTTTCAGATGCGAAAAACAAAGGCTCGACCCCCGAAAAATATCTCCCTGTACATTCTTACAGCCCTAAAACTTAACCTATGTTTTAAACTTAATCTTAGTATGTCAAAGATCCATAAGATCCATATAAAGAAAAAACTAAAAAAATCTTGAAACAACACCCTGTAGATTGGGAACAAAGCGCTTGTTTATAGAAAAAAAAAACTTTAAAATTTGAAACTGAATTTTGGAACACCCTGTATAGAAGGTAAGCTGGCAAATTATCCCAAATGTGTGGATTAATCAATAAGTCCGTCTGCACGGAAACAGCATGGTCCTATCAAAAGGACTTATATCCAAAGGAAAGGATTGGCAATGCTAATCTTACAACCAATAATTGACTGCATTCATTCAGAAAACGAATTATTTTCTAGCATAAAGCTAGATTACATACCGTGTTTTTATAACCTCATGTATGACCATATCCAGCAACGCGTGAAAATTCCCCGATTAAGCTTTGATCATGATTAACACTAATCGGAGTTTGGAATGTAAATATTACGTAAAATTGACATAACAGATTTACCTTGTTCTGTAAATTTAAGGTCACTCAGAGGTCACAATAAGGTAAACTTTAAGCCACATTAAGTTGCGAAAACTCTGCATAATGCCATGCGCAAAGCCCACCTAATTTTTACATAAATGTGATGTAAATAAAATGACATACCTTTTACATAAATATTACATCCTTGTTATGTAAGAGTTAAGTAAAAACTACGTATATTTTACATAATAGGTTTACCCTGTTATGTAAATTTAAGGTCACATAGAGGTCACAATTATTTATTAATAAGGTAAAATTTAAGTCACATTAAGTTGCGAAAACTCTGCATAATGCCATGCGCAAGCCCACCTAAATTTTACATAAATGTGATGTAAATAAAATAATATACCTTTTACATAAATATTACATCCATGTTACGTAAGAGTTAAGTAAAAACTACGTATATTTTAAATAACAGGTTTACCTTGTTATGTAAATTTAAGGTCACATAGAGGTTACAATTATTTATTAATAAGGTAAAATTGCGAAAACTCTGCATAATGCCATGCGCAAAGCCCACCTAATTTTTACATAAATGTGATGTAAATAAAATGATATACCTTTTACATAAATATTACATCCATGTTACGTAAGAGTTAAGTAAAAACTACGTATATTTTAAATAACAGGTTTACCTTGTTATGTAAATTTAAGGTCATATAAAGGTCACAATTATTTATTAATAAGGTAAAATTTAAGTCATATTAATCTGCATGACATACGCAAAGCGTTAATTATCTAAGTTCGACATGAGCATGCATCTTGAGGCGGGCCAACGGAAGGTCTGTTCAGGTCTGTCGGTGGTTGCTTGACACGGTCCGGTTTAAGTGGCGGAAGAGGTGATTCTTATAGAGATCTTGTCAATACCTCAAAGTCCGCATCCTAATTTTGAAATATCTTTGCTCTTTATGTATATAATAATAAGAAGAAACTATTCAGCACTGGTAATTTGGATGATATAAATATTACATAAAATGTTTTATATAACAGTTATGTAACATTTGAAATGTAAACTTACGGTTCAATTGACTATATAATAATATGTAAAATTTAGGACTTTAATTTGACGTAAATAATTTTACAAGGAATTTACATAACTTGAATGGCATAATTAATACATAAAACATGTTATGTAACAAATATGTAAAATTGTAAATGTGAAGTTAAGGTGCAAACTGTTTCATAGTATTTATGTATATTTCAAAATTTTAATACGACGTAAATCATGTTATAGTGCGTTTACGTAATTTAGATGATATAAATCCTACGTAAAATGTTTTATATAATGCTTGTGTAACATTCCAATTGTAAACCTACGATTCAATTGATTTTATAATAATTATGTAAATTTTAGGACTTTAATTTGACGTAAATAATTTTAGACGGAAATTACATAACTTAGATGACATAATTAATACATAAAAAATGTTATGTAATCATTATGTAAAATTTTAAATGTAAACTTAAGGTTCACTTTGTTTCATAATATTTACGTAAATTTAAAAATTTTAATGTGACGTAAATCGTGTTATAAAGTGTTTACGTAATTTAGATGATATAAGTATTACATAAAATGTTTTATATATATATTAAATCTAGAATTTTAAATGTAAACGTAATGTCTAAATTGTTACATAATTACTTTCATTTAAAGTAAATAATTTTATGTAACGTTTACGTAAATTAGATTACTTAAATATTACATATAATTTTTTATATAATAGATATGTAATATTTTTCATGTAAAATTAAGGTCCCACGATTTACGTAATATTGACGTAAACTTCAAGATTTATGATGATCACTTAAATGCACAGTCAAATTTTTGACGTAATATTTACATGATTTTTTTTATGAAAATATTTTTATGTGAGATTTACGTAAATATGATGTAACATATTTTACATAAATATGTGAACCTTAGATTTATATAAATATTAGGTTAAAGTCACAAGTGTGTTTACTGGGTACATTCTAAACACCGATTAGTAACTGATCGCGAATAAAACCCAATTGGGGAATTTTTGCGTTGATGGACATGAGCAATAGATACATTGTTTAAAAGACCACCTAACCCGCGGCCGGCGTTTCTACCGGGGGTTGGGTCGGGTATAGAGGGGATAATTATCCAGTACACAGAGCCAAAAATATTCCTGTTATATAGACAGTCCATATACCAATATGGTATGGGGGACTATTAAAATCGTGAAATTTTGACTTTTCTTAATTAAATCAAAAATGAATTAGTAAGGTTCCAAAACATCTTAATCGACGAAAAAAAAAAAGTTGTCTGTCGGTATATCGGTCTGTTGTCTGTCTGTCTGTACAAAAACCCTCTATCGGCTGACCTATGAACTGGGTAATTTGGGTAGGGTGGTGGGGGGTTAAAGGGGAGAACAAAGGGATAAAATATCTAAAAAATTGTAACTTTGGAAATTATTTTTCTTTTCGCTTTGATCTTTTGTGTGTTCCTTGTGGGATGCTCATCCAAGTTTTAATTTTCGTTATTTCCACCCAAGATCTTTTGATCTTTTGTTTTTTTGGAACAAAAGAAAGTAGCGATATAGGGTTATCAGAATATGGACTACAAATTTTGAGTCCAAATTCGTGGGAGCTTTAGTTTCCGAGAGAAAAAACGTTAAAATATATAAAAAAAACATAACTTTCGGTTCTCAGATTTTGGTTTTCATAAATATTACCCAAAAATTTTGTTATAAGGTTGAAATTTTTCAAAGCTACAGTTTTCGAGATATTTTAATTTCCTTTCAAGATAAAATAATTGATTGTATGGTGGACGATCCGTGCTTCCTAGCACCAATTTTTTAAAATAATTTTGCAAGCGGTGCTATAACGTCAGTGATTGTTACAATTTTATTCCCATTTTAATAAATTTTTGTCAACAGGACTCAAAACGTGTAAGAAAGGCATTTTTAGTAGGTATATAATTTTCTAAATTTATTGCCTGCGGAGCATTTATGATATAATTTTGGAAACAAATTTAGAATTTAGACTAGATCTCCTCCCAACTCAATCCATGTTCTATTATGCAAAAATGACAGAAAAAATTAAAATCTACCACTATGGTCCGATTGTTCAATAGTAGTTTAAACTTAGTTTAACTTAAACTTAGTTTTTCTCCAAAGCAAATTTATTTTCAATTCAAATGCAAATCAAGTTTGGTTCAAACCAAGTTTAAACCAAAATAAGATCACTCACTTCATCGAACAACATTTTGGTAAAATATAACTGACATTTGACCGATCATTTAAAGTTTTTCGGCCAGAAATGGCTAGAAGAGCATGCCCAAACTTTTCCCAAAAAGAGGAAACGATTTTAATTCATTTGGGTCTTTATTCTTGAAATCATTGGTTGATGTCGTTGATTCCTCGTACAAATGACAGTAAAGACATTATTTGAAATAGAAATCGGTATCTTTTATTTTTCTCACTAAAGACCAGTAGAAAAAAATCTCATCAACCGGTGGCGTCGACCAATATGATCCGTGCATTTCAGGAAAATAAATATTTTCTTGCTGAATTCAAGAAGAGCTACACCACCAGTAAAAACGTTTAAAAGTATAGTATAGTTCAAAGAGACATGATCAATCGCCAGCAAAAAAAAATGAAGAATTTTCATTTAATAGCGATGAAAAATAGTTTGTTTTTACAACCAAACATAAGGCAATGCAGTGTGCAGTTCACTTGTCAAATTTTAAGAATTTAAAAAGAATATAAAAAGCTCACAAAGTTAGACAAAATATGACATTTTTTCAGTAATAAAAGCATAAGCGATTTTCTATAAAACATGATTTTTGTATTTAAAACTTGGTTTAAACCTACAAACTTGGTTGTTTAAGAAAACTTAACCCAAGCTAAAACTCTGTTTAAACCGCTATTGAACAACCGGGCTTATACATGGAAAACTTTTTTAATCATTACCTTTAATATGATACTAAAATGCCTTTCTTAAGGCTATAGTTTCTCCCCAGATTTTAAGTAAAAAAAAGTACAACTGACAACGCCTTGTTCTTTAATTTTTTAATCTTTTGCCAGAGTGCACAGGGAAAGATTTTTGAAAATTCTCAATTATTTTTTCTCCAAAATAAAAGCTCTGGTGCTGTCATCTATCCCAAAAGCCTCAAAATAATTGCAGTTTAAAGTAAACCCGATTTACAAAAAAAATAGAGAAATACTCACAACTTCCTCTTTGCTTTAGCGAAAATTAAAACTAAGTTTCCTTTTTTCTAAAAGCCTATGCACTCCGGAAAAGAAAACCGATCAATCAATCACACTCCATGGTAACTGCAGGTGTTTTGTCAACACACTTTAAATCGGGGCGCAGTGGGACAGAAGAGCATTTGACGTTTTCTGACAGAAAACCATTCGAGGTTATGTTTGTCTTTCAAAAATGTGTTTTCAAAAACATTGTTCTAGGTCAAATATGAAACCAGTCCGCGTGTGCGGTCGCTCTCCGAAAAAGGTCTATCGCTGCGTGGCATTACCCCGAGTCTGTCAAAGAACCAAGAGAACTTTACTGGCTCGCTGGGATTACTAGGAATTCGCATAGAAACATTCGGCGCCCATAACCCCACATAATTTTGTTTTTATTTTGATTCAACCCTTTTTTTTAAATTTAAATTATTGCGGCATAGTTATGTGCAAGTGTACTAGTGAAATCTTGGAGTGTAAAGGATAGATTTTAGAATCTCAGTTTCAAAAACACACGGATACTTGAGTACTAACAAAACAGATCAGTAAAGCTCCATTTAGAGGTTGGAAAGACTCTTGCTAGTCGTTGACGCTCCTGTTTAAAATAGAATATGATTATTTCGTCTAACGTCAGTAGCCGATTTATCGTTATCAGCTAGCGGGAGTGTTTCCAATTCAATTATAAATGCACCTGTAAATACAAACTCAAACATTACACCCAGTTACTTTAATACGTAGTTGGGTAGCGTTTTTTTAGCAGGCAATTCTGCAATAAATCGTTTTCTTTTATTTTGGTATTTTACTTGGTTTTTTAGCGGCGTAGAACGCGAAAAGTCAAAATAAGTAACCTAACCACTGTGGATAAACCTAAATAAAGTCTCCGCGTTGGCATGGAAAACAAATTCAATGACGTCAAATTTTGCGAAAAAATCAAGTCGACATAGTTAAATTAATTTCCCGTACAATGTTGCTAAAAACAATTCCCCAGATTGTAACTACGACCTGAAGATAAAATAATTTTGGGCAGAAAGTAGGGTATTTTTGGTTAGTACCTACATTTAACGTCGACGTTATCGCTATCCCTTACAATTGATATGGTTGCCGACAGGAAAACGTTAGGAACAAAAACAAAATATTTAAATTGATTTTTGAATGCAAATATGTTCTGTATCCTTTTTAATTATAAAGATAAATGTTAATTTTTTGTTTAATCATTTTCTTTGGCTAGAATTTCGTAAAAAATGTAAAACATTTACTTGCACTAGCAACTGTGGCAAGTGATTCGGATCTGTTTATCATAACTTCTCTTTTCTCTGTTCTGTTATCGAGTTTTTCCAATTCACCGTAAAAACACAACAATAAGATATTTTAAATGAAAAATGTTATTGGACAAATTCTTTTGTAAATCTTGATAATAATAAATACCGTTTAGAGTTGTCTCTAAACAAATCAAAGGCGGCGTGCAAAAACGAAAAAAACAAAAATAACGTCATGTTAGTTAAGTGTCTATTAAGCGATAAAGTCACCTAACCGGAATTTTTCATAAGAGGTGCCAAAGTCAGCACAATGGAATGACATTTAACAGCTGCGCAATCGCAGAAATAACCATAACAATAATTAATTGGACTGTTATTTTTAGCGAACGCTTTGCAAATCTACCGAGAAAAGTAAACCAGCAAATATATTAGAATCTTTGTACAGTGCAGGGCAGTTGCTAATCTGGGGGCGATCTGCCGAATTGGGTCCCAGATTGACCGAAAAGGGATACAATCGCGTCCACATAATTCGATTTCGAGAGTTTCTAATCAGTCTAAGTGCTCGAGGGCGGGATTACGGCTCGCTGCACTCCGGGAAAAACTAGCTGTTTCATTGAATTTGTCGGGATTTGCGGTCTGGACAGGACTGGAATTAACTCGTAATACTTTTGGGATGGTGTTTAATTTTGGGTTTTATTTTCTTATATGCCTGTTTTTTTTTTGAACATCATGGCATGATAAGTAGGGTGTTAATAGAACACTAATTTATCGTTACCCAGCTTATTTGCTTACCGTCCTACCGTAATTGAGATGCTAAAAAGAGTTTTTAAACAACAAACACAAATTACCGTTACCGTATTCTTTTGCCCACATACAAACTGCCAATATAAATTGAATAGAAAAGAAAATAACAATTCCTGTCTTTGCAAATTCACTTTCACAAAAAAATTATCACCTACCAGCTGCAGTTTTGGCACAAAAATAAATCTGGTTGGTTGCAAAAAATAACCTTGCGGGTCCCGTTAAGCCTGCGCAAGTAACAACCGATTTTGCTTACCGTATCACCAATTTTAATGGTCTATTAACGCTCTATTATCTCTTTAATTCTACCATAAGTGCCAACGATGGAGGTAGAATAAAGAGGAGACGACAGCACGCTACTAAAGTGAACTAAATCGACCATATTGGTAGTTCACTTCGATTTCAGTCAATGTCAGTTGTAAATTTGTATATTTAATGTGTCTGGAAGTGATTTTCTTAAATTACGTGTCCTTTTTTGATGTGCATTGCATTATTAATAGCAGAAATAATGCGGATAAAAAGAAATCTAAAGGAATAACTTGTCATAGGTTAGTATAAACAACAAACAGCACCAGATTCATAAAACTTGGGACACATTTTTTTTTCCTTTTTCGATCGGTTTTTTCATTTTTTCAAAACATTTATATATTTTTGTAAATTGTAAATCACAGTATGCTAGCTTTTTATAAAATTAATTAAAAATTAGAGCCCGACTCTGTCTAAGCCGCCATACCTATGGTTTATCAAACCAGGAATTTATCAGACCGAATTTAATAAAAAAATTCATAAGAACGATTCACCATAGAAACTGCAATTCGTCAAACCAATTTTTTATCCGAACCTTATTTCATCAAACCCATTCAATAACAAATTCGAAATTTAACAGACCCGTTTTTATTCGAACCATTTTTTATCAAATTCATTCAATATCAAACTCGTAATCTGTAAAACCCATTTTTAATAAAACCCGGAATTTGTCAAACCATTATTTATCAAAACCGGAATTCGTCAAACTCGTTGTTTATCAGAAAATATTTGCTAAATTGATAGCCCATTCGCCAATAATACTTACATAGACTGTTGTCGTACACGGGGGTGCCGCGACGTCACGGCGTTTCGATGTGCATTTACCGCCACTTGCAGCGACATTTTTTGAAACGCACATTAACAAAAGAACCAATTAATTTTAAAGATCCATTAACTTTCAACGACTTGCGCGGACTAATTTTTGCGGAACTTTTGCTAAAATCATTTTTAGCTATCTGACAGTATCGCAACAGCGCATTAAACTAGGAATTTTTTTGGCTGTCTGGTGGCATCACTGTTATTATCGCCATAACCATTAAAATTTCGTTTATTGCTTCCGTTTATTTTTAATTTCAAGGCAGATTTCAGAGTTCTGTAGAGGTGGATTCAGGATTCCGTAAGGTAACACGCGGTTCCCATCTATGACTTTCTTGTTAATACTCACTCACGCGTCACATGATATCAATATGAAATGTTATGACAGTCATATGACGCGTGAGCGGAGACGCACGAAACAGTCGTAGGTTGGAACCGGGTGTAAGCGGTACGAGGTATGCGGTAAGCCGAAAATAAACAATATTCAAAATACGCTACATTTTTGACTCATGCCATGTTTCGAACGATGCCTGCTTCTTTGACGGGTGTGATGATAGAATCTCGTTGCGTACGGAAGGATGTAGGTATAGTTAGGGACCCACGAACGTACGCAACGATTTCAATCAGCAGTTCTGTCATCGCACCCTTCAAAAAAGCGGGCATCGTTCGAAACATCGCATAAACAAGTCAAAAATGTAGCGTATTTTGACTTTGTTTCGAACGCGTTACGTATACCGATACGGATGCGTTGAAATATTTACTTTAAGTGTCTAATAGCAAATGCATGCTGCTCTTACCGCTTACCTCTTGCGGCTTACCGAACACTATGAACAGGAGCATGCGTTTGCTATAGTTTATCTTCCTTGCGTCTTAAGGCGCATTTACACAGACAAACTTTCCTTTGATGTTGAAATGCCGACAAACATTTACACGAGCCTCTTGAGCAAAATGTTCAAAGAAATGTTCGAGCAAAATCTCGTACAAAAAAACACACGTAAATTTTGGAGAGAATGTTGAGCAAAATTTGTTTAAAGAAATGTTGGTAATAAAAATTTCTTACAAATTTCAATTTTATAGTTTTATGGGAATTCATTGAACTTAACTGAAAATGGAAAGACTAAGTTTTAAAACAAGGTATTTTTAATTAAGTGCTTTCCGACGGAAAAACGATTTGATGTCGAAATTCACGTTTTATCTCATAAGCAACTTCGATTGATCTGATTTTTATAGGGGATATGCCAGTATACTTGTAACTTTTTTGGGGTTGTAAAAAAAACGAGAATCAAAAAAAATAAAAATTGGCACTTATTTATTGCTGTTGCTAGATTAGGAGAAGGTAAAAACCGTAGACTAGTGAGAGGGGGTTTTGGTCAAATGAACATTGACACACAAAATTAGTGTACAGCAGTGTTTGACAGCGCTGCGTTCCGACTGTCTAAACCTCCCTATACCGCCCCTCAGGCAACAACTAACTACTCTCCAGAACAGTTCTCTAAAAATCTCCACCTGCATTTTAAAAAGTAATTCGAAGACATTTCCGTTTTCTTTTTGTAATGAAAAAAAAACAAAAAAGTTAGAGAAAAGAATTAAATGTTATTACCTGCATCATTAACTTTTTTAACATTGCGTATGACAAAACTGATAGCCAATAATAATGTTTCTCTTGCCGTCGCCTTTTTTTCACAAAAGTTTAAAATAAAAGTTGGTGTTCCATTTTTTTAAAGAATTGAGATCACTGATCACTGATGTAAAATTATATTTATTCTCATCTTTAAAAATATGTTTCCAAAATTGATAGCAAAATAACTTGCTCAAAAATTTACCCGAACAAAATGTTCAAAGAAAAGCTCACAAAAATGTTCGCGCAAAAAATTTCAGATCTTTTGCACGAGCTTTTGTTTGAGCATGTTCGTCTGTGTAATTGCGCCTTTACATACGTATAGATAATGTCATGAGTGGGTTTTCCCCTCGGCCCTACCTATCATCTGGGTACTCCAGTTGATTCTTGATCCCTTCGAAAAGGACCATGACCGTGGGCTTGGTTAGGCGAAATCTTAGAATATCCTTCACAAGAACTTCATTAAGCATGTCGAGGTATTCCATTTTTCACAAAATTGAATAAGTACAAAATAAAAAAAAATTAAACAGATGAAATAACTGGGTTAGGAATTGACTAAGTCGGTTTAAAGTTGTTTTAATTAGCTAAAGGCCAAAAATCGCCAATATCCTTTAATGGATGCTTAATTGTCCATTAAAACCGGCGCAAGATACATAAATCACTAACGGTACTTTAAAGGACAATTAGCTTAAAGCTCCATTAAGAAAAAGTCGCTGCAATTGGCGGTAACCGCAGAATATTTTTAAATAGCCTTTGAAACTCGATATTTAGTGGATCTGGAGGAGGGCTTGAGCCCCCCGGCCTACTGAGTACGCGTATACTGATGATAATAGATTGATATCAGCTAGCAGCTGATTTTCGAAAGCAAATCTTGAAAAACCGGGATAAATTTGTAAAAATCTTTCGCAGGACACCATCTCACAAATTTAGCATTGGGCAATCAGATGTCAGATCTTCCCCAAAACTAGAACCAACAATTTTTAAGCAAAAGTGGATTTTTTCAACTGAATAATAAACTTTGTTGGCTGCTGGCCACACCGTAGAGCAAAAGTGTGTCAAAAAGTTACTATAGAAGAATTTTTTTTGAAATTAAAATTTAATATTATGTAAAAATAAATTATAAAATATGTGGATTTTTCACAATAAAAGCGTTCTAGAAAATTTAAACAAAAACTTAAAAGATCCATTTTTTAAAACTTTTTCTATAGATTTATTAAATCCTGGATATTTTAAAAACCATAAAAGATAAGATAGCAGTTTATAGTATTCTACTCTAATATCTCCAGAACCAAAAGAAAAAGAAGTATCCTTTTGGATGCTAATTGTGCCGCCATTTTTTACATAAAATGACAAGAGCTTTTAAATAAGAGCAATAATTTAGACAAAGAATCACCGAATACCTGTTTTTTGTTTAACTCATTGGTCTTATACGGAGATGATTTTCCCATTCCATTTAAAAATCGTAAGAGAAAAAAAGTAACATATTAGGAGTTTTTGGAAACAAAAGGAAAAGCTTTATTTAAATTTTCCAAAATATACAGGGTATCTCATATCGATGATTACCCTGCCAAAAAAAAACCACTTCAAAACTCTTAAAAACTGATCAAGTCTTGATGAGATTTTAAGAAATTTTATTGTTTTGATGAGACTTGACCTGGCAAAAATGTATGCCACATGAAAACTGACAAATTCTTATGATGTTTCATGATGTTAGACCAGATACAATTTTCAAATAATTTCTGACTATTGAAAACTCAAAAGATTTCATTATGTTACACCAGATACATGAGATTTCATAAGGTTTAGCAAACAAGATTTTGATGAGATTTTACAAGATTTCACAAGTTTAAAAAAAGGGACGTTTTCAAAAGATTTTACAAAATTTCATGAGAAATAGGATAAAGGGTTGTGAAGATTTTACAAGATTATATAAGTATTAAAGTGTAGAATATAGGCATGCAAATACAACCAGATTTGACAAACAAGATGCGAATTTAAAAGATTTTATGAGTACCTATAAACATAAATTATTAAAAAGAATATATAATCAAAATTTAACTATCAAGATATTTTAAGAGATTTCGTAAGTTTATATCAGACACAAGAGATATCATGAGATTTAGCAAGCAGAATTTTGATAAGATTTTAAAAGTACAAATGAAGGGATGTTTTTAAAATATTTTACAAGATTTCATTTTCGATATCTTTTAAAATAAAATTTCTGAAATAAAAAGTGTTCGACTCAATTTGTCCAAGATATTTATGATTTGGTCCACGATTTGGCTTAAAAAGTGTCAACTGTTTGGTCCATAAGGTTGTGCAACTTTTCTGTACATTAAATAATGATAAGATATCACTATCACATCAATCACTTTTAATATGGATTCGTTTAAAATCTGAAAATTGGTGAATCTGAATGTTATTTCTCTTAAAATCTGCTAAAAACATGTGAATTTTTCCATGTAAACTTGTGACATCTGATGGAGGCCGAGTCTTTTTATAACTGCTCAAAACTGCTGAGAACATGAGAAATCTCATGAAATCTTTTTAACGTTATTTTATATTTCCATTAAAACCTGCTGAAAACTGTTAAAAACATGTAAACTTGTTAAAACCATTGAAACCTTATCAACTTCTTTCTCTTAAATCTGCTGAAAACTGCTAAAAACATGTGGATTTTCTCATGTAATCTTGTGAAATCTGATGGAGGGTGGTGCTTTTAAAAACTGCTGAAAACATGTGTATTCTCATAAAATCTTGTGAAATCTTATTAACTTTGATTTAACTTTTGGTTAAAATCTGCTCAAAACTTAACAAAACCAGTGGAAGCAGAGCCTTAAAATACTGGTGAAATCTTATCAATTCTTATCATAAATTGTTTTAAAAACTTTTCAAAACTCGTCAAAATCTTTTTCCAACATTGAAAGTTCATGAGATTGTGAACTTTTACTAGTTCTTTTTTACGAGTCTGACGCGGTATTTTTGGCAGGGTAGCATCCAAAAAGATACATCTAATTATGTGAAATTTTACTTCTCTGCCTCGTTTGATTTTGGAGATATTAAGGTGGCCTCGAACTTTTGGGACACCATGTATAGGGCGTAAGAAAAAAATCTATAGTAAAGGTTTAGGTAGGGTGAAGATTTAGAATTGATCACCCCTTTGTACAGAGTATGTTTTTAATAGATCAATTTTTTTATCCAATCCAGTAAACATTTTACTTTACTTTCTCCTGAACATTAATTTTCGAAAACATTAGAATAAAATTATTATCACACTGAATACACACAATAGATAAATCGACCCCTGGTTGCGTGTCCTGTGCAATTTACTAGCGTCAAACGATGTTTTCATTCGATTATGTCATTATGTAGATTTAATTAGTTTAGCTTGCGTGCGATCCAGAATTTAAGTTATGTTTAGTCGATGCAGTGATTTATTGCTCTTTTTAATTTTCATAAAATTTTTATAATAATAAATAATAAATTAATCATGATCAAAGACCCCAAGGAGAGTTATAGCTCCCCCACTCTTTTGAACCTTTACTCCCGTTTGTGACGTGTGTTTGGTGCGATACCTTAAATTTTAGAAAATTTGCCTGCGGTGCTATTACGTCATCAATTGTTACAATTTTAGTTTAATTCTAAGGGATTTTTATCACCAGCATTCAAAGTGTATTAAATGACATTCTTAGTAGGTATAATTTTTCTTAAAATTTTAAATTTTTTCTAAAAATTAAAATGATTTGACAACAAACCTATATATACCACTGCAAGCCACCCCTCTCTGGCTTCTAACACAATCTACTTTCTCAAAAATATTTTGAAAAAAACCTAAGAGATCAAAATTTGTAAAGAATTTTTTGTTTTTTTTTGTAAAAATATTCGCCTAAGGCGCTATACCAATATTAATATAAATATACAAACAATCCAGAAGACAAACAGACTTTAGAATACCTATCTTTAACAAAACTCTGCATGAATCAAAATTACTTTCAATATAAAAATAACTACTACCAACAATTAGAAGGAACCACAATGGGTAAGAGTTTATCACCTTTTATCGCAAACCTCTTTATGAGCAAATTTGAATCAGATATAAGTAAAGAATTTGAGTATTTTCCCAGAGTATGGTTCAGGTATGTAGACGATGTGTTTGCAGTATTCAACACTAAAGTAACTAGTTTTGAAAATTTTATGGAAAAAATAAATAACAAATTTCCCACAATTAAATTTACTTATGAAACAGAGAACAACGGTACACTGCCATTTCTCGACACTTTAGTTATAAGAAATAAAAATAAATTGGACTTTGACCTATACAGAAAAGGTACGGCCACCAACAGGTATATTCCAAATGACTCTTCAATTGCTTACAACATACGCTTGCAAGTTTGAACTTTTTAACACATAGATTAGTAAATTTCCCCTTAAACAAAGAAAGATTTGAAGCAGAAAAGAATAGGATTAGGAATATAGCTGGCGAAAACGGTTACGACGAAGGCTTAATAAATAAGCTGATAAATAGACATTCTTTTCAAAAGACCTTTCGGAATTCCACTTTTTTCAGACAAAAAGAAACCTGCGACTCAAAATTGGTATCAATTCCTTATAATCCTAATTATACGAAAGGATTACAAAAAGTATTTAATAACACCGGTCTTAAATTAGTATATCAATCGGGTAACACAATAAGAAGTTTACTAGGAAATCCCAAGGATAAAACTACAGTTCTAGAAAAAAGTGGAATTTACGAAATTAGTTGCATGGATTGTGACAAAGAATATGTCGGCCAAACGAGATGCTCTATTCAAACACGTTTTAAAGAACACTTAGCACACTTAAAATACGAAAGAACAATAAAGTCAAGTGTGGCCGAGCATGCTTTTGAAAACAATCATAGATTCACATTAGATAACCTAAAACTTCTAAAAAGTGTACCAAACAAAAGACTTGTGAATGCATATAAAAGTATGGAAATCATTAAATCCAGAAATTGTTTTAAATAAAGATAATACCTATCCCGTTTAGTACACTTTATTCTTTAGTTGAGGGGAGATAGGATTATAAATCGTGATCAATGACAAATTATTAGTCTTGTCTCCGCCCACTAAAAGATTGTATATAAGATAGAGCGTAGGTTAATTTAGTTTATTGTTTATCGTCTCCTGATGATGCTAACGTTGTTAGCGAAAAGCGCGTCGAGTGCAAAAAAAGTGTAGTTTTGGTTTGTGGAAAACAATCATAACTTTGTTTTACTTACAATTTTGTTTAATTATAAACAATTTTTTGTCAGCAACATTTGAAACGCGTAAAAAATAGCATTTTGGTGTATTTTCTTAAAAAATTTTGCCTGCGGCGCATTTAAGGGTTAATTTTCAAATAATTCTGCAAATGAGACTTGATGAGACTGTTAATAATAACTATCAAACCGCCCCTCTCCCCTCCCTTCGGTTAAAGAGGTCAAGCAATAGGCACCTACCAAATTTGTTATAGGTAGGTAGTTGTTTTTTTATTAAATGATGAAACCCCCCCCCCCATAGTCCATTTCTGCCTACGCTACTCATAATAACACTGAAAGTATTTTTTTTGGGTTTTTCGCCACTATGTTAAGGCCATTTCTTAAAAAATAATGTATTTTTTCTTTAAGTCAGTCAAAATATAACTTTATACTTGATATTTTAAAACCACAAAAAAATTTAACTTTATTTTTGATTTCAATTTAAATTTTGTATTTTTATAAAGTAATCCAAAATTGAAACAATTTTTAATTTAAAATTTTATTATACTCACTCAGTTCCTTGTTGGCTACTATCGACGCACCAAATTTTTTGAAATATTTCATCAGTCAAAGTCAGTCTTTGATAACGGCAGTAGAGTTTCTGCCTAAACGTCAGATAGGTACTTAGATTCTAGTTAGGATTTGCGAGTGTGCACATATTATTTTTGAAGAAATTTCCTTAACTTGGTGGCGGAAAACTCAAAAAAGTAGTTTCAGCATAAATGGATGTGTTAACTCCTTAAGTTAATTTTCTTTATACCTAAAAAGTTTCTCTGTTTTTTACTTTTGAATTGAATTGTGTTAAACTTTTGCTATGACGTAATAGTAGTTTACATAACAAGTATTTAATGACTCTAACATGCGAGTTAGTATACTATACTTCACCTACGACCAATGAAAATTTCATTATAAATATAAAAAAAATATTAAAAATACCACATCTAAACACTCCTAAGTACATACTTTGTTTTATTTATGCAACATTACTGTTTTTAAGAGAATTAAAACAAAATTGTGACATTCAAGTTTTTGAAAATTTCATAAAATTTTAAAATTTGGATATATTTGAATTTTGAAAATTTTTTATTTTTTTTGGAATTTTGAGAATGTTTAAATTTTTGAAAATTTTAAGAAATTTATTTTTTTTTAATTTTGAGAATTTTTTAAAATTTTGTGTTTTTTTTGTAATTTTTTTTTAAATATACAAAAATTATTTAAATTTTTGCGTCAATCAGTGAGCGTAAATGCTTCATTACAGTCGTGTTATGACGCTCGTTAAACTAGTATTATGGGTTGGTCGCAAGTAAAGATATAAACTGACTTGTGTCCTGTTATTATAGGTATTATCTTCAGATTGTTTCTTTTTTAATTGTTTGTTTATTATTTTCTGTTATTTCTGGTTTTTAATTGTTATATTTTCAATAGCTTGATGTTTAGAATTGTAATTTGAGACAGTTCAAATTGAATTTTAGAATAGTTGTTTTAGTATATAAAGCAAGAAATAAAAATCTAAACCCAGTTTTAGGAAGAAAAAGACAATTTCCACTTTTTAAAAACTTGAATATTGAAATATTTAAAAAAAACTTTGGTAAAGAAACTTCCACATCACTGTCAGTTATTGTTTTTTTGTTTATTATTTAACTCCCAATGGTTTGCAGTAAATATCACATTTTAGCAGTTTCTTCTGCTTGTGTCTTTTTAATTTGTCTCTTTTAGTTGTTTAAATCATAATTTTAATTGTTTTTTTTTCGTTCCATTTTATATATATATTTTAAATTCTTATAGTTTCAAAAGTTTGAATTATGTAAAATTATAATATTAAATATAAATAAATATTCAGAATAGAAGAAATCTGAACATCATTTCTTTGCATAAGTAGAAGCTATTGTATGCATAAAAAAATGTAATGTAATAATAATAACAATAATTAATGCTTAAATTGCGATATTTTAATACAGTAATATAATTACATAGTAACAATAGAATAAAATAGAAGGTATATATAAAGAGCAAAAAATTACTATATGTAGCAACGTTAGGGTTCGCATTGCCTATTAGTTATCTAATAGGGAGCGCGCTCTTCCACCAAGGCCTACCAGATTTATTTTGGACATTCAGAATGTTCCAGGAATATTCACGCAATATATATACCAATATTCTTGCTATGTGGGCATACGACCTAACTACAACCAAAATTAAGTTGATGCTTTCCGTTATTTGAAGCGGTCCAAGAACTCTACACTGAAAAAAATATCGTATATAATATTTATAACAGGCGTTACAAAAATTGGTGGAAAGTTACAAAAATTGTCATATACAGTAACGAAATTAATAAACGGAATTTACGAAATGAATGAAAAATGTTTCTTGACATTGTATACAGAGTTGTGAGTAATAGTATGTACAGGTTATGGAGATAATAAAAGAGCATATGAAATAAATAAAAAATGTTAACGATTTTAATCAATGCCCTATATAAATTTAATAAATGGCGATAATTGACTGTCGTTTAAAAGTTATTACAAAAAGAAAATATGGACAAGTTTATGAAAATTGAGGAACGTTTTTTTAAAACTCGATGAGTACATTTTTACAGACATTGAGTTATATATGTATTCTATATATATCTACATTTTTCAAAACTCAATAATTATTGTCATGTAAGCCAGATAAAAAAAATGCGCTCCTGAAAATTCTTCATTTTGTAGTTATCGAGTTAAAAAAAAACGCTCCTCAATTATGAACCGGGCATACAAAATATAAAAACAAAATTATGAAATTTATGTACGTAACACTCTTTTACTAAATTCATTCTTAGGTGTAACTAAAAGCTATGAAAACATGTCTCTTAATTCGATATATATTTTCTCGTCCACTTTATTTTAACTGATTCAAAATAAAGTTACGGCTTTCTTGGACGGTGTTTTATTTAATTATTTATACCAACAGTCAATGTGTCGGTTCTAGCCCTGATGATGGTTCAGACCTAGGTCCGAAACATTGGCTGTTGGTCTAAATAATTAAATAAAACATTAAGTTTGTTTTGAATTAATGTCTCTTAATCCATGATTTCATAACAGCTTTCATAAAAATTATTCTTAAAGACTCTTTATATTGTAACAACTTTTTTTTAAAACTATGTCATGCAGCAGTAAAATCAATAATTCGTTTTATCTATAAACTTGATTATGATATTAATAAAACTTTACATGGCAGCAAAAATCATATACAAAATACATTGGCTCAATGTATTCTTTTTTAGAAAATGGTGGCATTTTTTGGTTCAGTGTATTTTTAACACTACTATATTATCGTTATTTGCGACAAAGTTAACGATAAAAATAAGCATAATATCTGCTAAAGCGCATGTCTAAAAAGCCTCTAATAGATTTAACTTAAGGCTATAGTTTCTCCCCAGATTTTAAGTAAAAAAAAGTACAACTGGCAACGCCTTGTTCTTTAATTTTTTAATCTTTTGCCAGAGTGCACAGGGAAAACTAAACATCAGAATTAGCTGAAATTTTGCAGGGGTGATCATTTTTAAACGCTTAACAAAAATATCTGAAGGATTATTCAAAATTCTCAATAATTTTTTCTTCAAAATAAAATCTCTGGTACTGTCATCTATGCCAAAACCCTCAAAATAATTGCGGTTTAGAATAAACCCGATTTACAAAAAAAATAGAGAAATACTCACAATTTCCTCTGGATTACATTTGTCCTTTTTATATTGCCTTGCTTTAGCGAAAATAAAAACTAAGTTTCCTTTTTTCTTAAAGCCTGTGTACCCCGGAAAAGAAAACCGATCAATCCATCACACTTCATTGAATTTGGGAGACACACGCAGTTCAAGTGTTGGCCGATAGACCGCAGAATTTATACGATTCCATGGTAACTGCAGGTGTTTTGTCAACAAACTTTAAATCGGGCCGCAGTGAGACAGCAGAGTATTTTTACGTTCTCTGACAGAAAACTACTGCGCGGGTATTACCCCGAGGCTATCAAAGAACCAAGAGAACTTTACTCGCTCGCTGGGATTACTAGGAATTCGCATAGAAACATTCGGCGCCCATAACCCCACATAATTTTGTTTTTATTTTGATTCCACCATTTTTTTCTTTTAAATTTAAATTATTGTGGCATAGTTATGTGCAATCGTACTAGTGAAATCTTGGACTGCAAAGGATAGATTTTAGAACCTCAGTTTCAAAACACACGGATACTTTAGTACTAACCAAACAGGTCTGTTGACGTTGACGCTCCTGTTTAAAATAGAATACGATTATTTCGTCTAGCGCCAGTAGCCGATTTTTACATCTGCATGCTTGTAAGGTAACCTGTTACCGGTATCAGCTAGCGCTAAACATTACACCCAGTTACTTTAATACGTAGTTGGGTAGCGTTTTTTTTTGCAGGTAATTCTGCAATAAATGGTTTTCTTTTATTTTAGAATTTTACTTATTTTTTTAGCGGCGCAGAACGCGAAAAGTCAAAATAAGTAACCTAACCCCAAATTTTTGACCCGGTGCTAGAAAATCTCTGATGTCCCACTGTGGATCAACATAAATAAAGTCTCCGCGTTGCCACGGAAAACAAATTCAATGACGTAAAATTTTGCAAAAAAATCAGGTCGACATAGTTAAATTGATTTCCTGCACAGTGTTGCTAAAAACAATTCCCCAGATTGTAACTACGAGCTTAAATGTTATCTTTTTGAAATTACAATTAAACAAGGTTTTAACGCAACTCTCTTAATTATAATTAGACGGCCCTTTCAGCTTTCAGGAATTGCTGAAAGTCCAGCTTAAATGAAATAATGAAAATACGAAAGTTGGCTCGTTAAAACTTTAATTAATGAATTAAAAAACTTTTTAAAAACGCAATTAAAACTTTTTTATTTTATGTCTCTATCAGAACATCGGTTTTATAGATTTTTTAGTGTAACTGAAGCAATAAAATTTAAACAAGCTTTAAAATGGCTAGTTACTTTATAGGACAGAAAATTTCAGTTTTTCTTCCGCTACTTAAAAATAGACCGCTGGAAATAAGGTTTGACTCCACAAAATTGCCACTTGCAATGTACCTATGTATATATGTAACTAGATATGTTTGTTCTGGTGGAATCTTGCAACTTAATTTTGACCAACTTCCCGACATCCGATTGGCTTCAAATTTGGCATGCTTACATAGTTGCGGTGACAACACAAGTATATAGTGTGATGAAATTGATAGCTCCCCCCTACTCGAATGGGGTGGAGGGAGGTACAGTTGAAGTACGTCTGATTTCGTTGAAATTTGGTGTGGTGGGGCACTTGGAGATAACGAATTCCTAATCAGATTTTGAAAATTCAATATGGCGGATTCAAGATGAACGATTTTTAGTCATCTTTTGCTAACCAGTTTTAACTAACTTATACACATCCGATTGTGTTTGGTATGCGTTTATAGTTCTGGTGAAAATAAAATAATATGTTATTATTAGGCACTCCTGCCCCCTACGAGGAGAGTAAAGGGGGAAAAACACCTAAGTGTCTGATTTTAACCAACATTGGTTTACGGGAGCTTTTGGGGATAAGGAATACGAATTTTTGATCAGATTTTGAAAATTCAATATGGCGGATTCAAGACGGACGATTTTTGGTCGTGTTTTGCTAACCAATTTTAACTGACTTATTCACATCCGATTGTGTTCAAATTTGGTATGCGTTTATAGTTCCGGTGAAAATACAATAATAAGGTATTCTCACGTACCCACCTTCCTTTAAAGAATTATGAATTTTTGTTCAGATTTGAAAATTTCAATATGGCGGATTCAAAATGGACAATTCAGGATACAAATCTAAAAATTAAAGGTGTGTGTTCAAATTTGGTATGCGTTTATAGTTCCGTCGACAATACAATAATATGGTATTATTAGGTACACACTTCCCTCTAACGAGGGAAGTGGCTGGGGGAAAAGATTTAGTTTGTTCGATTTAAATCAAAATTGGCATATGGACGATTTAGGGTACAAATATAAAAATTAAAAAATATTTATTAAAAAAAACTTTCGAAGAACAAGCCTTTATTAAATGCACTCATAAGTAGAAAATATTTTTTATCTTTCTTATACCATAATAAAAGCGATGGGCGCAAATTAGAAATTTTAACTTTACGGTGACAAAACAAAAGAAGAACTAAATTATTCTTCTATTCGAATGATAAATGTAATGCTTTCATCTAAAGAAGCCGATAACGAGTGAGATTGCCGTGCTTGCCAAGTCTTTAAAAATGTCCTTAGATTATAGAGTAATACAACTATTTCTTAGGTCAATGTGACCGATATACGATTCCTAAAGTTAAAATTTTTAATTTGCGCCCATCGCTTTTATTATTGTATAAGAAAGATAAAAAATTATTTTCTACTTTTGACTGCATCTAATAAAAGCTTGTACTTTAAAAGTTTTTTTAATAAAAATTTATTTATTTTAAAGTGAAAAAAATGGCTGCTTACGGCTTTCTTGGACAATGTTTTATTTATTTAATTATACCTACTACTTTTATACTAGGGATTAACTGTCCGGATAGAGATTAATCCGACATGTATGCCGTGGATTTACGATTTGGATTTAATTTCATTTTTATTTAGAACCAAAATTTTAAATAAAAAAACTTATACCCTTAAAACATATTATCTGGCGAGGCTAGCTACTACCCCCAAAAAGCCGTTAAATCCTATTTAACCCTTTATATCGTGTATTTAAAGTCGAAAGCTAAGTCAATCCTAAAAAACTGTTGATTGGATTATCTTAAATCGCAAGCATTTATACCATAGATTAAGGCAAAATAAATCTCAATCCGAGAAGTTAATCCCCGGTATAAAGGTAGTAACCAACAGCCGGTCCTAAGTGTGATCCAGACCTTAATTAAATAAAATATTGTCCAAGAAAGCCGTAAGTTTATTTTGAATCAATAAGTTATTATCCTTCCTAAAGTCTAAGTATTTTCCAAGTGCCTTTTTGACTCTAAAAATTATTTTCTTTAAAACCATGGGAATTTTTGGATATTAACCACTTTCGTTGTTCAAAATTTCCGTTTAATTCATTCAACTGTGTTCATCATTCAAATTCCCCCTTTAGGGGCTAAAATAAAACATTTTCAATAAGGGCGATTTTCTCGACTGAGTTTAATTTCTCTCAAGATGGCTGATATCTATATACTAACTAACCAATGAAGTTTTTTTTATTGTTTTTGTTTGAATTGTACCACTTTACTTTGTGTAAAAAGTTGAATTATAATTTTTTTTTGAAGATTTTTTAAATAAACTAAGGCCAATTAACAAAAAAAATATGGATTTTTTCGTAGTAACCAACCCAGAATGATTGCCTGGCAAATAACAAAAAAGTATTTGTAACTTGCCAAAAATAATTACCTCAGAAACTGTTTTTTGTTTCAAAATTAAAATTTGACGTAAGCCAGAGGCCGTTGTTCGGTTGTTTCGTGAAAGATGGCAGCACCACGCATACGCGTTGTTTTCTATTAGCCTATTGTTGGATGTAATTCGGCAACCCGACCATTATGAAACTTCATTCGTGTACTGTGGGTGAAAATTGGTTTTTAAAGACGCAGTTATGTAGCTACATCGTAAGTTTTAAACCTGTTTGTGAAAAAAGTGTTAATAAATTGCAATATCTTGTAATTCAAATATGGGTATAAGACCCCAGAACAAACCATAACCTAACCTAATTTTTATTCATATGGCCACTATATGCAGAGTTGGCAATATGCAATAGATATAAGTTTTATAATGTTCCTTTTCTTGTGTTACGTTTAAAATAAGTAAGTTTTTTTGCTAGTAATAATTTTCGACTTTTATATATATGGGCATTTCAGCAACACTGTGTTGGCAATATAACCTTTGACATTTTAAAAGGAAATAAATAAAAAATATTTCAAAGAATTTTTTCACGACAACCATTTTTTTAGTAGTTTGCACCTGAAGACGGTCAGAGATTGTACTGAACAAAACGTCGCACTATAGAACGACCCCATGTAAAGCCCGGACATTTCGGAATAAACAAAATAATGTAATCTTAAAACAAAAACAGTTGAATCGTATTCAGTAAAGCACACTCTATTTATTGGCATATATAGTTAAAATGGCTAAAAAATGTGATAATGTTAAAATTGCAATTTTTTTACCGAAAATAAAACACTTATTTTAAAAATATATATTACTGTGAGTATTAGCAGTGTAATTTTTTTTCTCCCAATATCTAGACTGATTCTTGTTTAATAACCTTCTTTGGATTTTGGTAGATTTTTTTTATCACAGTCCCTACAAATAGCATAAATTTAGTGACCTTATTCTTTCTAATAGTCATTTTATTTCAAATAAGCATAAAGTAGGTTGGGTATTCGAAGGGAAAAAAAAGTTATGTATTAACATATTGCTCATGTCTAATGTAAAAATCTGTTCCACCCCCCCCCCCCCGCCTCGAGAGATAAAACGTCATACATGTATATGTGTACCACTTTTTGTAGGGTGCAACCAACGGATAGATGTGCAGATTATGCGACGTAATCTTATTACTTATAGGAGAGCAATAAAACTAGGCACGTTTATATCTTGTAACGCAATTTAGAAACGTATTAAGTTTTGTATTATTTTAGTAGCGCATAATGTTATGTGGGTAATCAACTTTTTCAGAAATTAAGTGTTTGATATTCTTAGAACTTTTTCGATCTTGGTGATCTGCTACGCATGTAACGAAAAAGCAGTATTTTTAAAAAATACGACAATTTATTTTTTAATGAACTTTTCTAAAAAAAACAAACTTTGTTAGGTTTAAAATCAATCAGGCTTATTATTTGTTATATTTTATGCAGCCATCTTTTGAGGAGTATTTTATTTATGTAAAAATTACTAAATATAAAAAAGTCGTTGTTTATTAAAATCGGTATATCTTAAACTACTAAACTGATTTTGGTGATTAATAACTTTTTTACCAAAAGAGAACAATGCTTTCCTCCTGTCAGTATTTGATTGTGAATTTTTGTAAAATTAAAGCAACAAGCATGAAAGCTGGGTAGTTTTTGATTTTTTCCACCCTGGATCTCATAATGGCGAATCAAAAAATTTATAAAGATAAAAGCCTCATCGATTACCTACACAACGCAGTTTGTTTTACGAAAATACAAAAATTGTAGTTAGGCTTTATAAATATATCTGTATTTTAATTAATTCTGACCGGTAAGCAAGGACTGGCCATCTTATAATCCAAAATATTAAATATTTGAATAAAATACAGTAAAGGCTGTTGCTTAAGCTGTCCAAAAAAGTACAAAACATAAAAATTGGATAAAAAAATTTTCATTACTGAATTTTATTTTAAAATGTCCGGCTTTCCCTATATCTCGCTTCACTGTGCGTCGAGTATAAATAAAATATAGACAATGGATGCCACAGAGTTAATTTCAACCTATTTTTTGTAGGTTCTAGACATGGTGAACTTTGTCATGAACTAATTTTCGTTTCTTGTTATTTAACATGACTTTGTTAAAAAAAATAAATTGCTTAGGGTGGGCATATTATATTCACCATTTAACTATGAGGCACGGTGTGCCTGAATGGGCTGTATGACACATGAAATTGCCACCAAAATTCGTCTCGTAAGCTTAAAACTGGATTCCATGAAATCCTAGCTGATCTCTTTTTTGAAATTTTGCGCAGAATATTACTTTTTTGAGAAAAAAAATTTAAAAAATTTAAAGAAAAAACGGAAGTTTATGAAATTATTCTAAAATATTTAAATTCAATATTTTATTGTAGACCAAAACAAAAATTTACTTAAAATTGATGCTATGGACATAGAAATATCTTCTGAGAACCATAAACATTTATTTAAAATAATTTATAAAACTGAGATAACTAAAAATTTTTATTTGGTAATATAAGCTTAAACAATTGCAAATAGGTAAAATAAACTTTAACTTTCAACAATTAACAAAAAATATAACTTTTATTTGATAGTTTAACTCTAACATATGGGAAACCATTTTCAGGAACTAAATATTTTTTGAAGAAAATTCTACAACAGCAAGGTAAATATGCAAGGTAAATATTTTGACTAGTACCTCAAAAACTCCGGGTGAACCCATTTACCGGCCTGCTCTGACCAGGTGCCCAATCCACAATCTATGAAATCCAAACTGTCGGCCAAGTGATGTAAAAGCTAGAACATGGATTTTTAATGTTTCTGTTACTCCGGTTTGTGTTTCTTAAGGCGCATTTACACAGACAAACTTTCCTTTGATGTTGAAATGCCGACAAACATTTACACGAGCCTCTTGAGCAAAATGTTCAAAGAAATGTTCGAGCAAAATCGCGTACAAAAAAACACACGTAAATTTTGGAGAGAATGTTGAGCAAAATTTGTTTGAAGAAATGTTGGTAATAAAAATTTCTTACAAATTTAAATTTTATAGTTTTATGGGAATTCATTGAACTTAACTGAAAATAGAAAGACTAAGTTTTAAAACAAGGTATTTTTAATGAAGTGCTTTCCGACGGAAAAACGATTTGATGTCGAAATTCACGTTTTACCTCATAAGCAACTTCGATTGATCTGATTTTTATAGGAGATATGCCAGTATACTTGTAACTTTTTAATTTAAAATAAAAATTGGCACTTATTTATTGCTGTTGCTGGGTTAGCAGAAGGTAAAAACCGTAGACTAGTGAGAGGGGGTTTTGGTCAAATGAACATTGACACCGACTGTCTAAACCTCCCTATCCCCCCCCCAGGGAATAACTAACTACTCTCCAGAATAGTTCTCTAAAAATATCCACCTGCATTTTAAAAAGTAATTACTTCGAAGACATTTCCGTTTTCTTTTTGTAATGAAAGAAAACCAAAAAAGTTAAAGAAAAAAATTAAATGCTATTACCTCCATCATTAACTATTTTAACATTGCATATGACAAAACTGATAGCCAATAATAATGTTTCGCTTGCCGTCGTTCACAAAAGTTTAAAATAAAAGTTGGTGTTCCATTTTTTTAAAGAATTGAGATCACTGATCACTGATGTAAAATTATATTTATTCTCATCTTTAAAAATATGTTTCCAAAATAGATAGCAATAACTTGCTCAAAAATTTACCCGAACAAAATGTTCAAAGAAAAGCTCACAAAAATGTTCGCGCGAAAAATTTCAATTCTTTTGCACGAGCTTTTATTTGAGCATGTTCGTCTGTGTAAGTTCCGCAGTATCAGGTCGTTTACTTGAAAAACTGATTTGCACTATGAAATCACAGAACCAGTGGCGGTCCCAGCCATTTGAAAAGGGGGGTGGGGCGGTTTCGATACAATACAATGTCAATATATGCAAACAAAACTTAGTAACTACAAGCGCGGATTTGGTCTCAAATCTAGGGGGGGGGGAAGTCGTTTATATTATACATTTTTTTATTTAAAAAAAATTTTAAATGCGCCGAAAATTTTTGGGAAAATCACATTAAAAATGCAATCTTTGAGTCGAATTAAACTAAAATCATAAAAATCACCGGTATCGTAGCGCCGCAGCCGAAAATTTTTAGGAAAATTGAAGTAGAAAATGCATTTTTCGCTTTAAAATTAAACTAAAATTGTAAATATATTAATGGTTCAAAGCGCAGCAGGCGAAAATTTTTAAGAAAATGACACTACAAATGCCATTTTTAACAATAAATTAAACTAATACCTTAAATATCAAAGGTGTTATATCGCCGCAATTTATGCCCTACCTTTGATTTTCTAAATATTTTCATACAAAATTTTAAGCCAGGGTAGGGGGGGGGGTTAACTGCCCCCTCTATCTCCCTGAAATCCGCGCTTAAATAACTACGCATAATTTGTTCAGTTATTAAAAACATAGATAACTAACAAATCACAAACAAAACCTAATAGCTAAATACTTTTTTTTTGAGGTCTAAAAAGCTTTTTAGGTTGGAACATTACCTTTTATATTGCCTATCTCAAACATAACATGCCTATCTCAAAAAAAATTTTTGGGCAAATCGGTCAATAACTCGCTCAATGTCAATTTCAATATTTCTGTTGATATCAAAATCTTGGGAAAACCTTAAACTATTAGCGGAAAATGATTTTAAAACAATAAGATCTTGGTTGCAAAAAAACAAACTAACTTTAAACTACGAAAACACAAAATATTTGCCTTTTGCAATTTATAAAAATGCTTTATCCGAATTTAATTTACTAACAATAGAAAATAAAGAACAAATACCAGAATCAAAATCTATACAATATCTAGGAGTAGTAATTGATAGACACTTAAAATGGGATCTGCAAATAAAAAATGTGGTGAAAAAAATCCGGGGATTACTACCTAAATTTAGATATCTCAAGGAATTTCTGGAGGTAGATCAACTTAAATCGCTTTATCTGTCTCTTGTACAATCTCATCTCTTATATGGGATTCTGGGATGGGGAGCGGTAGCAGACTGCCACTTAACAACTCTTGAGAGTACGCAAAAATGGTTTCTTAAATTAATTTATGGCAAAAGAAGAACATATCCTTCGGACCAGCTTTTCCAGGAAACACAGATTCTCGATATTAGACAACTGTACTGCTTGGAGCTGCTTAAAAAAATACACAAAAAGAAAATAAAACTTACAGAAAAAGTGTTAACATACAAAACCAAAAATAAATCAAATGTTGAATATGTTCAGGCTTCCAAAACAATAACGCAACGTTCAATCAAATACTTTGCCCCAAGAATATTAAATAACTTGCCTACTGACTTCAAAAATATACTAAAATGTAGTGTTTTCAAAAAATTAGTCACAAATTGGATAAGAGAAAGTAGAGAGATGTGTAACAATCTAATTAACTTAAATTATATTAGGTAATCAGAAGTAAGATGAAGGTTCTCTAAGATTAATTTTATATGTAAAATCTACCTACTCTAAAATTTTCTCATCAATTCGAACTGCTGTGAAAAAAAAACTATTTATCTAAATAATATGGTAAGTCAACAAGCATGTTTATGCTTTTAAGACATTTTTGTGCGTTTATTTTTGCATTTTATTTATACTAGGATTGTAAAATGTTTCTTTACTAAAATAAACGTATTATTTATTATTATTATTATTATATGCAGTAACGCCAAGTCATAGTGTTTTTAAGTACTTATGTTTTCAATCTTCTGAGGTATGAGAAGCTTCTTTTCGACGAAGCATTACTTACTGGCAAATATCTAAGAATGTTTTTATCAACGTAAAAATATCGCCACACTTGTTCATTGCTTCGAAAACGTTATTAAGTATGTTTTGATTTAAGCTTTTGCCTACTTCTGACCAATATTGTTTCCAAATACTGACTACTCCCATTAAAAGTTCAAGAATTTTGTGTTTTGGATTAATCAAACAGTTTGTAGTATTCATAAACGACTTTAGTTAATTTTACCTTTTGGCTTCACGTTGTATAAAACTTGGTATGAATATGTTCAGGTAAAAAATACTATTTTATATTCGAAATGATTTTGTACAAAACTTGATGAAGGTCAAACTATCCCAGCATCTACCAGCATCTTTGTTTTCTATTTTTTAGGATCCCCCCCCTCTGGGACCGCCACTGAAGGACTCATAGTTTTCAAGATTTGTTGAGAAAATAGCTTCTAGAGGTTTCGGCACGCGTTGCCTTCAAAGACGTCGCCTTGTTTCCATAACAAATGCCAAATCGAGCCGTTCACCTCTGGTAAAACAATAACTGTCAGAAATTGTATACAGGGCCTCTAGGGATACCCGTAGGTCAATTTTGCGGTCTCTTAAGTTTACTCAGGAACCACTAAACCTGGCACAGAATTAGTGCCATTCTAAAAGCGTCCCGCATTTTTTTTTGGTTGGAGAGTTTTTTTTTAAAGAAGAACCAAAAAAAAAATAATTTGAAAAAAGAAAAAAAATTTCGGTACACAAACGTCAAAAAGAAAATATTGATAATGACTTCAGAATACCTCTATATCAAAAATATATCAAAATTTGTTGCGAAAAATCGGTTAATAAATAAGAAAAATATGATGATACACTTTTCGGCCATTTTGAATCCAAGATGACGAAAGAAAAAGCGTCCTTCAGAGTGAAGCTTTTTTTTATAACTATAGCCTGTTTTGGGAGCTAACACTCTTGGGCTAATAATAAAGTAAAAAATGACTTTTATGCTGCCATCCATCAAAAACATTATGGCCTCCCTTTTCCATTTAAAGTTAACAGCAACCTGCACATGACGCCGCATAAAAACAACCCGAGAAAACAAACACAATGCAAAAAACTCTAATCAAAGAACCAACCCCACATTCGCTAATTAACATCTAGCACGCTAGGAAAAAAACGCTGTCAAAATACTCGAATAAAAGTTCATCCACGGCTTCTCAGAGGGCGCAAGAAATTACGTCTCGCGATTGGCTCAATGACGTAACGCCTTCCAATGGCCGACGGGTTATAATAACGGCTTGCATGCGGGGAATGATAGTGGGTCCACATGTACAAGAAGACATGTGCGAGAAACACGAGGTGTACAAGTGGCTAATGATTGTGTATATGGTGTAAACGTGACGGGGCAATTTATTAATAAATTATCTTCTGCTGATGAAAACGAAACTTCAAAGGATTCAACTGGTGACGTGAGTGCAGTTGAAGATGAAAAGCTGTTTTAATGAAATAAAGTAGCTTGGACTAAAAATCAAATAATGAGAAACATAAAAAAATAATTAAAGGTATATTAACTATCGATAAGATAACACTGTAGCAAAAAGAGCCGGTAAGCCAAGGAAATAGTATCCAATATTTCTTAGCTCCTAGCTTTTGCCAATCACGTATAAGTAAAATTGCTAAAATAAAGTCGTGATCATGGAAGGAATTGTATAACATTGAGTGCACTTCAAAAGAATTTAAAAGATTCAACTTTTAACGTTAATAGTATATTATAGACTAAGGGACTAAAGTGTAACTTTTTATGCCGAGGCCAAAAGTTTGTAGCCCGAACGACACTTTAGTCCAGAGGTTAATATATTATTTTTCGCACTTCTATATTATTTTTTACACAAAAATATTACAGAACAAAATCAAGAAAATTAAGGCACACATATTCAAAAAGTGTGCGAAATATTTGGTTGCCAAGGTATTTGTGGGTAACAAATGCAAATCGTAAACAAAGATTAATTGACAACTAAATTTTTTTGCATAAATCGTAAGGGTAGTCAACGAAGATGCTTTAACAAAAAAAAGTCCGCTTGAGAAAAACAGCCAAGCTACTCAGGAGATTTTTGGTACATCAAGCACGTCAAGATTTCAAAACAAGGAGCTGCGAGTGATTCTTTGTTTAACTTCGCCCATTGCAGTGGAGTTAATAACAATTGTTGCCATAAATAGGTAATATTTATGTAGGTAATATTGGTGTAGATTTAATATTGTGTTATATTTTAGTATTACATTGCATTTAATAAAAAAATAAATAAAAAAAAACTTCCTTATGTCACTTTTTACTTTGGTCTCGCAGGGATTAAAGTAACACTTTAGTCCCTGAAACGAGGGAGTAAAGTAACAACTTTAGTCCCTAAAGTAAAGAGTTAAACTTGAAAGAGATTTTTAAGAAAATAAAGTAGCGTGGAAAGTCAAATAATGAAAATATAAATTAATAATAAAAGATAAATACAATGAGGGTTAAAAACATTATAGGCAAAAGCGCCGATAAGCCGATTCTTAGCTTCAATATTAGCAATTAACAATTATTTATGTGTGTACGTAAGATACAGCTAAAATAATTGAAATATGTTTGAACTCGTGCCTTGAGTGCGGATTTAAAAATAAAGAGGTTATATAAATTATAAATTATCTATCGATAAGGCTAAGGCTAAGAAAATATTATAGGAAAAAGAGTCGAAAAGGAAATAGTATCGGATAGTTCTTAATTTTAATACTAGCTATTACCAATCATACATGATCATGAAAGGAATTGGATAACATTGAAAGCGCTTCAAAAGGATTTAAATGATTCAACTTGTAAAGCGAAAGGAGTGAAAGATAAAAGAGGTTTAAGAAAATAAAGAAGTGTGGATAAAAATTCAAATGATAAAAAACATTACTAATAATTAAAAATAAATACTATCAATGAGGTTAAGAAAAACATTATAGCAAAAACAGCTGATAAGGAAATTGTATCTAACGTTTCTTAACACCAATATGAGCTAAAAAACAAAAGATCAAAAGATCTTGGGCGGAAATAACGAAAATTCAAACTTGGATGAGCATCCCATGTGTGTATTGTGTTGTTGTGTTGTATGATGTGTGTTCCTTGTGGGATGCTCATCCAAGTTTGAATTTTCGCTATTTCCACCCAAGATCTTTTGATCTTTTGTTTTTTGGTTTCTTTTCGGTTGAAGTAACTGATTTGGAGGATTTTTAACTTCTTTTTTTGTTTTTTCTACCAATATTAGCTATTGGTAATCATGTCTAGGTACAACAGCAAAAATAATTTAAATATGTGTCGGTAATGAAAGGATTTGGATAAAACTGAATGCACTTTAAACGAATTCAAAAGATTCAACTTGTGACGTGAATGAAGTTAAAAATGAAAGGACTATAAACACTTAAATAATAAAAGATAGAGATTAACTATCGATGCCAATAAGGAAGTATTATCAAATGTTTCTTAATTTCAAAATTAGCTATTGCTAGTTGTTGTATCCCAGCAAACACGGTTCCCTCGGGCCTTCGCGGACCAGCAGTATTTTTTGTCCGCTTTGCGATGTAGGCCCAATGTATGTTTGCCGATGCAGCGTTAGACTGTGGCCCGTCGTCGGACCAATAGTAAATTTAACTTTTTGCTGACATCGGCATACCGTCGCCATACGATTAAGGTCCAAACTACAAAGTTTCGATAATGCGGGTGCTTAACCAGTCGGGCTGTTTAAGTGGCAGAAGAGGTGACTCTTGTAGAGAAGTACCACCATCTTGTCAAGTCCGCATTCTAGTTTTGAAAGATCTTTGCTCATTATATATATAATATTATCTTCCACTGTACGGGGAACATAGTGACATAAGCGCCATCTCTACATACTAAGAAGAAACTATTAAGCAGTTTAAAAATTTTAAGGTGACGTAATCGGGCCATTGCCGGTTGCCGATTCTCGACCAATCAAACAAATTTCCAATCGGACCATCGTCGGCCCTAAAGCAGATAAAGTGTTCGTCGGCATAAAGTCGACTATAGTAAATCGGGCCATCGTCAGTTGCCAATTTTCGACCGATTAAAGAAAGTTCCCATCGAACCTTCATCGGCCCTAAAGCAAATAAGGTTTGCGTTGCCTATTCTCGTCCGATTAAACAAAGTTCCAATCGGACCGTCGTTGACCCTAAAGCAGATAAAGTCGACTATAGTAAATCGGGCCATCGTCAGTTGCCGATTCTCGACCGATTAAAGAAAGTTCCTATTGGACCATCATCGGCTCTAACGCAGATAAGGTTTGCGTTGGCATAATGTCGACTATAGCAAATCGGGCCTTCGTCAGTTTCCGATTCTCGCCCGATTAAACAAAGTTCCAATCGGACCGTCGTCAGCCCTAAAGCAAATAAAGTGGGCTTCGGCATAAAGTCGACTATAGTAAATCGGGCCATTGTCAGTTGCCGATTTTCGACCGATTAAAAAAAGTTCCAATCGGACCATCGTCGGACCTAAAGTGGTGTCGGCATAAAGTCGACTGTAGTAATGTGGACCTCCGTCAGTTGCCGATTATTGACCGAAAACAGAAAATCGCAATCTGACCAACATCGGGCCAGAGTGTAGTCGCCGATGCCGACACACTACCAACGTTGTCGACATTGGTCCGATTCAATGCCGACGATTTGTGTTTGCTGGGATAACAGTTAGCTAAAATTTGTATAACAGTTAGCTAAAATATGATCATGGAAAACACTCAGTGCAAAAATAAAATTTTAGTAGCTCAATAAACACTGTGCCAGTTAAGAACTATCGGGGGTCATTGTAGAAGTATATCAAAATTACCGATAATTTTTGCATAAAACGTGTTTTTTTTTAATTGCAAGCTTGTTTTCATATTTTTGCGAAAAAGACCGAAGCCGCAGAAAAAAAGCATTTTCGTAGAATATTGAAACAACAAATTTGTAATAAAACACGTTAAATATAAAAATTACCCGGTTGATTTTGATGCATCAATGTAGTTTATTTGAATGTTTTCCGAATCAGAGAAACAGTAACTAAAATGTAAAGAAATGAGAATATGGGTTGCATTAGTTTCCCCAAAGTTTAAAAATAGTAGTTTTAACAACTAGTGGTAAAATAGTGCTTTTTTACAAGCGTTGGTTTAAATAACGAGCGCTGCGAGGTATTAAAAAACGCGAGTAAAAAAGAAGCAAAGTTTAGCCACGAGTTGTTAACACTATTTTTTTTAATACCTTTATTAAAAATTCCAAGAAAAACAGGAAAATACTTTTAAAAATCTCGAACGAAAAGAACTTCTGGCAACACACCATCTCTACAGTATAAATCAAGGCGGCCGGTAAATGAAATAACAATCATTTTCATAGCGATGTGTCTTTTTACTCGGTGACGTTCATTGTTGCGACATTTGAATCTTTGACAATTTGATATTTTGACAATATTTTTAAATGATTTTTTCGTAAATACTTGGTGAAAATTGGCAGAAATGGCTTAATTATTAGGCAAGAATAATTAGATTTTTTCAATATTACTATTTTGTGCTATTTCTCTTTAACTTTGGGTAAAAAACGGACAGAAATGTTTTATTGCACCCGTGATCAAAAAAAAAGTTTTTTTGTATCGGTAACCAAAAAAGCCATGCTTTAGTTATCTGCAGACAGTTACTAAAATCATGTTTTTGATGAAGGTATTAAAAATTTTTTTTATTGACTTGAATGAATAAATTTTTTTACCTACTCTCACCTCATAAAAACAACAAATAAAAATTATAACAATGTAATTCTGAAATGTATTTCCAGGAGCTGCCATATTTTAACGTTATAAAACCAATAGGAACTTGCGGTGCAATTGTCGTTAGTTAGCTAAATTATTTAAATAATATATCGTGAATATGGAAGGAATTGGATAAGAATTGAGAAGATTCAACTAGTGGCCTGAGTGGCGTTGGAGATGAAATAATGAAATAATGGAAAACATATAAGTACCTAAAAAATAAATTAAATTAACTGTTAAGGCGGCCAACAAAACATTAGGTATAGGGAAAAGAGTCAATTAGAAAATATTATCGAATATTTTTTGACTTCCATGTTAGCTATTCCTAATCATATCATGTAGCAGAGAGCTGAATACAGACCGCTTCAAGCTACTGCGAACATAGGGCGGAAGAAGTCTAATTTGCCAGTGTACGTACATGCAGAGACACCGCACGCCTATCAGTGAAGCAACCAATACTCAGGCTTGCGATCACCACTTGCATGACTTTCCTTTGGTATTTAGTACGCCTCTAACCACGGTGCTGTGTGGAGCGTAGTCAATGAAACCGGAATTTGGTCAATAAATACGCAAATTTTTATAACGTAATTTTCTTATTTTTTGTCACTGATAAATAAGAGCGTTTTATTGTCAACTGCTCAGATTTATCAGTGACGACGTGTTACAATGAAAATAATAACGAGAAACAAAATAAAAGCAAGTCCTCAAAATAAAATAATACATTCTAAAAACCAAAAAGATTCTTCCAGTCAAAAAAAAATTAAAGCAAATGTTCGAAAAGTCCTCTTTGCTCGGCTAGACAATATCCGAGCCTACTATAAAAACCCCTTCTAACGTTTCCAAGCATGTTAGGGGTGATAATTTGAAAAGCTTTTTTAAAAACAGATAGAAGTCATTAGGAGCTTACACCAAATCTTACACCTAACAACTGCCTAGCAGTTGGAATAATGTGCTGCTGCTGTAGATCCAAGTATCTAGGACCATTCAAATTGCAATTGCCGTTAATAAAAAATGGCCCAATTACGTGTTCCCCTATAATACCCCCCCCCCCCCCAAACATTTAGTTTTTGGGGATACTGTGTTCTTACGTCAAAATACAAATGCAAATTTTCCCTCGACCAATATCGAACGTGTGTTGGGTTATGACGATTTGACCATTTGACCATCTGCACTTTTTCGGCAACTTCGTAGACATGCATTTTTGGTTTTAAAAATGTATTATTTCAATTAAGAACTTACTCATCTGTTTCTCGAGCAAGGCAGAAATAAAACAAAATAATAAAAACAAAATGAATTTCCAAAAGATAACACTGCAGCGTGCTTCGAATCCACCTCGGTCGTACGGCACGGAGAGTAAATTGGACTTGATTCCCCCTATGTTCGCAGTAGCTTGAAGCGGTCTGTATATTTATATGCTGAGTGTACTTTAAAAAAATTCAAAATATTTGTATAAAAAATCAAATGAAAAAACATAAATAAATGATGAAAAAAAAAGAGAGCACTTTATTGATTTGAAAGATCAAAAAAGTGCTCCGAGCCGTGTCATAGTTTTTACAAAATGAACTTGAAGGCAATTCTGATGTTTATTTGACTACAAAAAGTATGGATATCACGTGACCCGTTTTAAACGTCACTTCGACATTTCCTGACAGAAAAGAATAATCTCTAGTCATAATACTTAAAACATTGCTGATTACCAAAAAGTTAGCAAATCATCACCAGTATCTTTTGATAACTTTGGTGTTTAGTCATACAGAAATGAGTAAAAAACCGAATATTAAATACCCTCTATATTCACCGATGTCAGAGAATTTAGTTACCTAACTACACAATTGGGGGAAACTATGTTAACAAACTACTAACAAATTAATTATGTGGTAAAGTAAAGAGAGAGGCAGCTCGAAAATTGATGGAAACAACGCGCGAGTTTCGTTTCGACGTTTTGAAGTGGCATCGAAACTCGCTGCTAATGATGTAACTGGAACGCCTCGATTCATGATAATATTAATGGAAATAGAGTAAATTTTAGTTTATTCAAAATCTTTGTTTTAAAATATTATGCAAAATATAGCGCCGTTAAAAACAGCGCTATTGTTTGAGAGCTCTATAAAAACAGAATGTTATTAAATGGCAATCCACTAAATAACGCTGTTATAAAACAGCGCCAGTATCACAATAGCTATTTTATAACATGCTATAACAAAGCAAAACTTTTTTTACGCACTATTACATAACAGAGTCAAAATCCATAATTTGTTGGAGAAGGAAAAATTTAACAACATCAAAAAGAGAGAAACTAGAACGATATTTTGGACAAGAAAATGGTCTGCCTATGGGATCACCACTTTCATCAGTGGTAGCCAACATTTTTATGGATTTTTTTGAAAAAGCCTCACGCATATCATGGCATAGACTCAAACTATGGGTACGAAGGACAACAACGCACTAGAACATTTCTTGGAGAATCGACACCAAATAAAGAAGAAAAAAGCAACTGTCATTACTAAGGGGGAAAATCTATTTAAACAAAAGTTCAAATAAAGAAGAAAGAAACAAAGGTCTAAGCGGGAAAATCTATTTAAACGAAATTTCAAACAAGCACCGTTCATAGAGAGTGTAGTATCTCAACAAAATGTCATTTTTAAGGATGTTTGGAAACCCATGCTTTTCGGAATTAACAGATTTTAAGTGCCAAACAGTGGAACTAACGAAACTTAAACCTTATGTTCCATTGAACACATTTTACTATACAAGCTTAAGTAGTGTCAATTGTTGTTAGTATTCACCCTGGTATTCACCTAATTACCATTGCAGATGCATTAGCATTCAAAACGTTTAAAAATCTAGTTTACTTTCAAGTTTAACATTGTCTATCACCATCAAACTACACCATCAAAAAGGTGCTTAGAAAATTAGTTCCATCATTATTTAACGAAACAGGTCAAGAGAAAAACAGAAAAAATATTTTATCGGAAACTAGCAGAAAAGGTCACCCTAACTGACTCTAACTCAACCTAAGATGAGTTGAATCAAAATAACATAAATATTTTTTTTTGTAGGCGGGTTTTTTTGGTGTTAAATCTGTCATTGCTGTTTTTGACTTCTTTTTTCCTTTTTGAGAAGGGCCGGCCACTTTATTTGACGTCACTTGTATTATCTTATTTCATTGTTTATATTTCTATTATTTATAATGTCCACTTAATAGGGGTGTCGTTTTATCTCTCCATTTTGATAACACCAGCGCCTGCCCTATTTTATTTCAACATAAAAGCTTCATGGTTAATATAATTTCATTTGGCCAACGTTTTCATTTGGAAATTAAATAATTAACTTTAAAATAAAACTAATTATAAACAGAATTTTAAGGGAAATATTAATTTAATTAAAATTTCTACATTGTTATATAGAACTACACATACACAACACCCAACTTTAAACAGAACTAATTGTACAAATGTTATTACCCATCAAAACAAAAAACGTTTGCCTGACGTGGTGCAAGTAAAAAAATCATCTGAAATGAAACAGATTTTCTAAAAACAGAAATTTTAATTGTTTGGCTGTTTTCGACCAAAAATCGCTCACACCAAGTCATAAATGACAAAATATCAGCTAATTTGATTGCCTTTAGTTGATTTCATATACCTACTAGCTTAACTAAGGGCAAACTTGTTTTTGATTAAGGTATAAGAAAAAGTATTTTCCAGTTTTAACAACTCGCGGCTAAACTGTGCTTTTCTCTACTCGCGTTTTTAAATACCTCGCTCCGCTCGTTATTTATTAAACCAACGCTTGTAAAAAAAGCACTATTTTAGACACTAGTTGCTAAAACTACTATTAAAAATTTCGACCGAAGAGAACTTCTCGCAACACACCATCTTAACACTATAAATCAAGGCGGCTGGTAAATGAAATAACAATCGTTTCCATAGCGATGTGTCTTTTTACTCGGTGTCGTTTATTGTTGCGATATGTTAATCTTTGACAATTTGATATTTTGACGATATTTTTAAATGATTTTTCATAAATACTTGGTGAAAACTGGCGGAAATGGCTTAATCCTTAGGCAAGAATAATTAGATTTTTTCAATATTACTATTTTCCGCTATTTCTCTTTAACTTTGGGTAAAAAACGGACAGAACTCTTTTTGCACCCGTGATCAAAAGAAAAGTTTTTTTTGCATCGGTAACTAAAAAAGCCATGCTTTAGTTATCTGCAGACAGTTACTAAAATCATGTTTTTGATAAAGGTATAAAACAAAATAATTTTTTTAAATACCTGTTAAATTATTTTTAGATGTGCTTCTTTAGTAGGACACTTTTTTTGGTAAATTTAAAGACTGTAAAGAACTTTGATTGCAGAAATTAATATCACCTTATGTTTTACACACTTTACACTTACACTGAAAAAATTACATTTTTTTCTGTTTTTTGGATAAAAATTGCAAAATAAAAATCAATGCACGACACGACTCAAGATGACAGACAGATGACATAACAGAAATTTATAGTAAACATTTGCCTTAAATTATGTCCATCTTTCTCTAAAATACTTTTTTGTAGCCTCCTGTCTCTCTTTAATAACCTTAAAAATTTTTGCACGTCACTAAATTATCTCTCTATCTACCTCTAAAATTTTGCCCTCTCTTTCTAAATATTTTTTATTTTAACAGGGAGAAAATGTTTTTTGGCAGTACTTTTTTGAACGTCTAAAAAACAGTGAAAACTTAAAAAATTTGAGTGTTTCGTTCTAGAAATCGAAACTTTGAAAAGAAAGCTTTAAAATGTGAGCAATATCATGGCATAAAAATGTGAAAAACGTAGTAAAAAATTGCTTCAACAAAAACGTTAACCCTTAAATTATGCTAAAATATTTTAAGCCTGAAATTACCATAATGGCTTTTTGTGTGGTTCTTTGTGAAAGTGTGACATGTTTTATTCAAAGTCATCTTCATTCAAAAACTGTCTGGGGTAATTATAAAATCGGTTTTACATACAAATATGAAAAAAACTAGAAGGAGAGGGCAATGTGAGTTGCCCACCTCTGGTAAAACAACAACTGTCAAATGTAAAGAGGGCTTCTACCTCTGTCCGTCCGAAGAAAAAGAATACAGGCCAGAGAGCTTCAATCAGCTAAACTAACCAGAGTTCTTTTACGGTGGATAAGGTGGTGAGCAACCATGAGTAACACAAAAATAGGTTTATCGTTTGTTGGTTAACCAAATTAGAATGTCACCAGAAGGCACCTTATTAAAGGCTGCGAAGGCGAAGTTAAAGACCAACCATTTATGCTTGTTACAGAAAATATACGAATTTGTAACACAATAGTGTTTACCCAAACAGAACGCGTAGGCCCAGTTAACACATGTGTTTGACGGTTCTGGGTTCCAAGTACCATATTATGGGGTTATTATCTTAACGAACCACCCATGTTCGAACCCGCTACGAACGCTGACTCAGCAAAACATGTAACAATGCACCACAACGTCCTAATTATATATACTACGTTTACACGTGGAAATGAATACGTTTTAAATACCATTCATTTTTCGGTTTTCAAGAAGCGATTTGAACGCCTTTTGAACACGATTTGAGCTTTTCCCAATTTTACTTCTTTGATTGCGTTTTTAAAGCCATGAAGTTTGCAGCAAAATACTATAATTAAAATAAAGGTATACAGGGGGTGTTCCAAATTCGATGCTCACCATGGGAATCGCCTAAACGGTAAGAGATACGAGAAGGTTTAAATTAGGGCAAAGTTGCGCAATTTCATGCTTTGCTCAAAACTAAAAAAAAGTTTACAAATTCCGGGTAGTTCCGGAGATAGGCGGAAAAAAACCGAAATCTTCATTTTTAGTTTTTATTTTTCTGCGTCCTTATTCTTAAAGCTGTCAAAAAACGCTTAAAACCTTCTACAGGCACTTTTTTAAGATGTACCTAATGAGAGGTTCATTTTTGAAATTTGACATTTCAGTGTGACAAGAGCACTTATTTTAATAAGTCACCTGACGTTTTGGGTTTATTGACCATCATCAGGCCAAATTTAAGTTTTCCTTTTAACTCAAGATATTTTGGAAACCCGACTGTAGTACTTTTTTTAACATTTTAAAAATGGCAGTTTTGTTATAACAAAATAACTTTAAAAATACGTTTTTTTCTTTGTTTCTTAATCTTTGAATTTGGGCTGATGATGGTCAATTAACTCAAAACGTCAGGTAGTTGTCAAAATGAGGTTGTAAAATATCTGTTATCCTTTATGAACCAAACAGCAGGAGAGAAAAAAGCATGTTTCCATAAGAAAAAATGAACTTGACAGTGCTCCTGTGAAAATCAAATTTCGAAAATGGACCTCTCATTAGGTAGATCTTAAAAAAGTGCATGTAGAAAGTTTTAAGCGTTTTTTGACAGCTCTAAGAATTAGGGCGCAGAAAAATTAAAACTTAAAATAAAAATTTCGGATTCTTTCGTCTATCTCCGGAACTACCCGGAATTTGTAAATTTTTTTTCTCCTACCGATCCCCATGGTGAGCATCGAATTTGGAACACCCTGTATACCTACTTTTTGCAGGAACATTGGTGTCATTAGTCAGTTGGATAAAATTTCCGTTTTAATGCAGTTGGAATCCGAAACGATCGCAAAAAATGCGGTATTGAATTTAGTCAGGCCCAACGAAAAAAAAAAGTTCCGTTCGCTGCGTTTTCATGGCAGGAAGGTTTGAAAGTAAATCGTATTGAAAACGTATTGAGTTCCAAGTGAAAACGTAGTAATTATGAATAATAACCTCACCTTCCTTCGCTTATTTACTTTCGAGCAATTCATATAATAGCCTTAGACCTGGGCAACCACTTCACCCTGTATAATTAATTTAAAATTAGCGTCAAAAATGATAATCGGACGGCCACTCGATAAACGTCAAGTTCGAGTGATTTCGGTAACGAGATTGTTTGTGGGTGGTTTGAAAACTCATTTTTCTGACTTTAAACGGGCATAACTTTTGTTCTCATGAACCGATTTTAATGAAATGAAGCCTATGTTCTTCCCAGGAGTGCATGGAATACAGTAACAGAAAAACAAACAAACACACAAAAATGTTAAACATTGGATTTTTGGTATCGCGCCTGCGGTTTTGCCTTTTGTTCCCGTGAACCGATTTGATGAAATAAAGCCTTTGTATTCCCGAATGCAGCAGTGAAAGCCTGATCAAAATGGCTCCAGTAGTTTTTGAGTGATGCTGAAACAAACAGACAAACAGACCGACAGACAAGCGAAAATTCTATTAAATTAATTTTTGTTATCTATATCGTTTGGTTAGAAGCCAACACCAAAAATTTTTTTAAAATATTTAATGTATAGGAAAGGTTTTTCCAGAGATTTATTATATGTATAGATTTGAAATAGAAATAAGTAGCCTGAAAGCATATATAGCTGTAGTTAAAAAATATATAATTTATATGGGGTTTATTTCAGACGAAAACTTAAAAAATCAACAGGTGTAGGTTACCAGTCTACGTTTGCTGGGTACACTTCCGCCACAGAAGTTAGCTGCAGGTCTGTTGAATTTAAGTTTTGCTAATTGCGATGATTATTGTAACTGACTGACGTTTTCGAATTACAGGTTATATCTTTTGACATTATAAACACAAAAATAAGGAGACTGGCCACCCTTTACTATGCTTTACAGTTCCTTCTTCTTGATGCTTTCTTCTTATTCTTACAATTGTAGCCTTGTTTTGTCCATAATGGACCGCTACTCTTCGAACCGACCAACCATCGACTAATTTTGCAAAAATTTGGGCTTTTTCGAATTCGTTTAGTTGGGGCATTTTTAAATATAATCTTACGACAACAACAAAACCTCACGGTGACATTTTTTGTCCATTTGAAATACCTAAAAGGTTACTGAGTCGCGAGGCCTATAATATACTATATAAAATCGGCGTACGCATTTTATGTGGCCGGAAGTGTACTTAAAAACTTTGTGACTGGAAGTCATGTTACCTCTACCTAGAGCAACACCGTTCTCAACTAAAAAGCCAGTTAACTCCTACCGTCTGAGTGCCCTTTAGCCTATTGCGGCTGCCATTTTTATATAACCAAATTGACAAGTAAAACATGAACTCTCTGTCAGTTTGGTGTCAATATGGCGCCGATCATAGGCCAAAGGATACTAAAACGAAAATGAGTTAAGAGGCTTTTTACTTGAGAACGGTGCTGCCTAGAGGCCCTGTATACGATTTTTGACAGTTATTATTTTACCAGAGGTGAGCAACTGGATTTGACACTGACAATACATAACTTTGTGGCTGTCAGATTTGCATTAAGAAACGTCAGGTTTAAAAATAGAATTTTGCTATATCAAAAACTGTAAAAATACGTGCCTCGACGAATTTGTATTGTTCAGTTATCCAACGGAGAAAGAAACTCAGGAGAAGTGAAAAGAAAATATGCATTTACCAAGCTGAAAAATTAATAAAAATAGTAGATATAACCATTTAGCATGTACTTCGTTAATAAATAACACATTATGTTTCCATGTTTTATTGTAAGGAAAAGAGTAACAAGAATATAGATCATAGGAGTCTTTATATTTTAACTTTTTATTTTTAATTTTTAATATCTACCGTGTGTATTCACCGTTTGTTTTTGTTTTTTTTTGTCAAAGCTTGACATATTTTACTAACCAAAAAATAATCAATCTTTCAAAAACTGTCTGGGAAGTTATAAAAAGAGACAACAAAACATCAGTCCATTTCATAAAATCCGTTTTACATGCAAATATGACAAAAAATAGAAAGAGAGGGCAATATGAGTTGCCCACCTCTGGTAAAAAAACAACTTTCAAATGTATAAAGGGCCTCTACCTCTATCCATCTAATAAGATTTTCAAATTTTCTCAAAAACGTATCACAAAACTACAAATCAATATATTTAATAAATCTCTACAAAAACGTTCTTCTAACCAAATGATCTAGATAATAAAAATCCAGTTTTAGAATTTTTGTCTCTCTCTCTCTCTGTTTTTCTGTCTGCCTGTTTCTATTCCTTCCAGCATCACGCAAAAACTTCGATTGGATTGATCGATTGAATTGAATGGGAAACTCCGTTGTTATTGAAGACAGAGACATGCGGTTTTCGCATCTTACTTTTTTGATCTTGAAAAAATGGTATTAACAGATTTATTCTGTTCGTTGTAGTTTTTGAGCTATAGGGGAAAGTTGAAAAATAGTCGGAATTACCAATTGATGATATCTCCCTTAATTTAAGAGATAATTGAGTTCTGTAAAAACGTTTCCGTGGAAAGCTTTTTAGAAAAACACAATGGTCATTTCGAAATGTTAATCCGACGTTTCGTTTCGTAGATACCGTCATCAGGATCAAAAAGTTCAATACGAATTAAAATGTTTTACGTCATATTTTAGTTTCTAACTAGAAACTAAAATATGAGATGAAATGACCATTGTTTTTTTCTAAAAAGCTTGCCACGGAAACGTCTTTACAGAACTCAATTATCTCTTAAATTAAGGGAGATATCATCAATTAGTAATTCCGACTATTTCTTAACTTTCCCCTGTAGCTCAAAAACTACAAGAGACAGAATAAATCTGTTAGTACCATTTTTTAAAGCTCAAAATGGTAAGACAGTAATGCGAAAACACCATGTTTTTATCTTAGATAACAACGGAGTTTCCCATTGAACCCCATCGAAAATGGGACACCCTGTACATAGGCTTTATTTCGTCAAAATTTACGAAATATTGCGACATTTGAATCGGTGGTTTTCGAAAGAAATTTTAGCTTATTCGGCAAAAAATCAAGAAAGTGCTCAGAGCCGTGTCTTAGTTTTTACAAAATGTGCCTTACATTCAAAGTTCAGCCAAGTCTGATGTTTATTTGACTCCTAAAAGTATGGATGGTACATGATCCGTCTTGAGCGTCCCTTCGACATTTTCTAAACTAAGGTCACTAACAGAAAAAAAAGAATCTCTACTCTTAAACGATATAACCTAGTAGCTAAGGATAACAAGATCGACACGTCCCTAACGTTAGCAGTACAAAGTCAGCAGTGCAAAGATTTTATGATTGGAAAAATAGTGCTAATTAAGTGCTAATTAAATCCAAGTCACAAAATTTTGTGCTCTCCTAGTTTCCAAGATATGACCTGCACTGCTAGTTACCCGTTAAAGATAGCAGTGCATCATATACTAGAGCGGTCTAAATGATCTAGAAAATTAAATGCCAATTAGATTCTGCCTTTTCAATAAAAAAATGTATGTTTGAAAGTTTGAGACAATGATGTGTTTGAAATTAACTCTGTGTTTCGAACTTCCATTGTCTATATTTTATTTAAACACGACGTTTTGATTAGTACAATCTCATCACCGCCATAGAAAGTCATCCTCCTCCACGACAAGACGCCGACAAAATTAAACATCAAGTAAGGATCATTATTGACAAACCTATTAAGCAAACCTTTAACATAAGCAAGACAGAGGACATTGCTATGAAGAATCTTCAAAACGACAAATCCGTTAAAATTTTACCAGCAGACAAGGGCAATACAACAGTGATTTTAGACACGGAAACCTATGAACAGAAAGTTGAGGAGGTACTTGTCAAAGGAAAATATAAACTTCTCCCAAAAGACCCGACGCAATCAATCGAAAGTAAGGTTTATAGAATTTAAAAAAAGTATTCCATATATATTCCGGACAAAACAAGCTCTCAACTTACACCACATTATAGCAAGCCTCCTCATGTATATGGACTTTCCAAAATTCACAAAGATGCAATGCCCTTAGGCCCAATCATAAGTTCCAGAAATTCTCCAACAAACAATCTGTCTAAATTCCTTTTGAAAATTATTTAACTTCGTGCAGGCAAGACCGCTTCATTTGTAGAAAATTCCAACCAATTTGCTAATATTCCTAAATCTTTTGTATTAGGACCCGAGGATAGATTTGTCAGTTTTGATGTTGAAAGTTTGTACACCACTGTCCCGATAAGAGAATCGCTAGATATTATTAGACAGAGACTAGTTGATGACGAATCCCATTATGAACGTACCAGCCTGCCGCTGGAGGGTGTGGTGTAGTTATTTCCAGTTGAAAGATTTTATGCTCAGGATGACGGTCTGCCAATGGGTTCATCGCTTTCGCCAATGGTAGCCAATATTTACATGGAGTGGTTCGAATCACACGCGGTTGATACTGCAACATATAAACCTAAGCTCTGGCTGAGATATGTTGATGATACTTTTATTGTCTGGACCAGGAATGACCAAAAACTTTCAGAATTTCTTCACCACCTAAATAACATAAGATCCACCATTAAATTCACAATGGAGTTGGAGCAAAATTGTCAAATTCCTTCTCTTGATGTAATTGTTAAACGAGTAGAAAGCGACATCAGAACAATCAGACAATATTTAAATCAAGGTTCAAATCATTTTGCTACAACCAAACGAGGTATAATAAGAGTTTTGTATAACAGAGCCGTTCAAATTTGTAACAATTCTCATGACTTGGAAATCGAAATAAGAAACATTAAGAAGGATCTGCAGCAGAATGGTTACAGCCTTAAACTTATAACAGACACTATTTCTAATTTCAGCAAACAGGACAGAGATTACAAGATCAAAACCAGGCAAATGCATTCCTTACAATTCCATACATTAAAGGAGTATCAGAGAAAATTCTAAGAGTAGTGAACAATTTTAATATTAAAACAGCTTTTAAATCTAATAACACAATTCGAAGCCTTCTTAGTAAAACAAAACCGGAGAACAGACAAAATAAGGAATGCATTTACCAAGTTCCTTGTGAGTGTGGTGAATCATATGTAGGCGAAACAAAAAGACCACTATCTGTCAGGCTTAAGGAACATCATACGAATACCCAAAGAGGTAAAACAACGAAATCAGCAATCGCCGAACATGCATGGCCAAAACAACATCGAATAAAGTGGACAGAAGCAAAGGTTTTGCATGCACAAGAAGTCACACTGGAAGAAACGAAAATTCCTTGAAACTGCCTTTATTGGGCAGAATCAGGGTATTTTCAGTAAACCAAGTGTTGAAATTCCAAATATTTGGAAGCCCTTCCTTGGGCGGAGCCAGCTTCTTAAACTTGACGTTTGAGTGATTTCCCATAGTATAGTCGTAAGTAGCCTTAGAAATAGATTGTAGTTTGCACCTGAAAACAGTCAGAGATTGTACTGATCGAAACGTCGTGTATAAATAAAATATGGACAATGGAAGTTCAAAACACATTTATTTTTAAAAAAAATGTATTTTTTACTTTTTTCTGCATATTTTTTAAAATCAATGTTGTGCAGTACGCATATTTGAGTTCTCATAAAAGAAGACGTTGCCGTTGGTGGTATTTTTAATATTGGAATAAATTAGTGATATTTAGGTGCTAATTAAATGCCAAGTAATCAAATTTTGTGGTGTTGTAGTTTCCGAGATATGGCCTGCACTTCTAGCTACCTGTTAAAATAGCACTGCATGCACTATGCTAGAATGGTCCAGAAAGGTGGTAGAATGGTCTGATTGATCCAGAAAATTAAATACTAATTAAATACTGCCATTTTAATAAGGAAATTCCATATTTTTTACTTTTTTCTGCATATTTTTTTAAAATTATATTGGTGTACTTCTAACCTTAACGGCTAACTAGCATATCTCGGAAACTACGAAAGCACAAAATTTGGTTACTTGGCATTTAATTAGCACCTAAATAGCACTAATTTATTCCAATATCAAAAACAACACCAACGTACGAGAACTTAAATATCTGCACGACCTAAAGTTAGCAGTGCACCACGTTAATTTTCAAAAATATTCAGAAAAAAGTAAAAAATATAATATTTAATTAGCATTTAGTTTTCTGGATCATTTACACCATGCGACTACTTTTCTTGACTTTAAACTTAATCTTTAATGGGTAGCTAGCAGTGCAGGTCATATCTCGGAAACTACAAGAGCACAAAATAAAAAAAATCATAAAATTTTTGCACTGCGGACTTTGTACTGTTAACTTTAGGAAGGTAAGATCGACTGTGCTAGTAGCCTTAAAAATAAAAACTCTCTGTTTAATAATTTAATCCGCCCGAAACATTGTAAAACAGTAAATTTGTCTTTTCACCCCCCTTTTTGGAGCATTGATTCGCTCGTGCGTTATTCTATTCATTACTCGACAAACTGTTGTAACTGTTGTAAATTAATTTCCAAGTAATGCCCTAATGACTAGCTGGCCGGCACCCTCTCTCTGTTGGGGTTTAAACCCCCAAAACGCTACTAAGCATAGCGAGTATAATGTGCGAGTATAGACTGTTGGATTTCAGTAATATTACCCTTTTGTACGGAGTGGATGATTGATTAGTTCAAGAGAGGGAAACTAGATAAAAAACTAACAATTTTGACAATACTTAAGAGTAGTTCATGTCGTATTTTAAGTCTTCTCCTTCTGGCAAGAACAAAATCTCTTAAAAAAGTTAAATTTTTGTATTTAAAAATGTCGACGAAATTTCAATTTTCAAAGGGGGAGAATACTTTAAATTAGAAGTATATATTATATAAGAAAATAAAGAGTCCTATATGTCTGAAATAACGGATTTTTTGAGAGAACTATGTTTTTTTTTCAAAAAAAAACTTACCGCATCGAAACTTTGTATTATAAAATTGTGACATTCAAGTTTTTGAAAATTTCATAAAATTTTGAAATTTTTCTTGTAATTTTGAAAGATTTAAAAAATTTCTGAAAATTTAAAAATTTCTGGAAATTTCAAGGATAGGGATAAATAATAATAATAATAAGACTATAATTGATACAAGGAAACTGGTCCTTACAAACGCGGACGTGGGATCAAATGTGGAGGGAGGCTGTTAACCAAATTAAAAATTGTTTATTTACCCAAAATTTGATGTCAAAATCATGCTTCAATTCGCCGCAGGCAAAATATTTTGAGAAAATAACTAAAATCGTAAATGTTGGTGGGGTTTTAGTAATTTCAGTTGTTTATTTATCCTTAATATGTTTATAAAATTGCTTAAAGGCAAAAATTTTTGCGAAAATGACACTTAAAATGCCATTTTGGACACCCAATCGCAGGCAAAATGTTTTTTGACACGAAATCGTAAAAATGACAGGTGCTATAGCGCCGCAATTTATGATTTTTTAAAGATTTTTGTCATAAATGAAAATCCAGGGCTCTTTTGTATTTTATCCCCTCTATAGGTATTTTATTTCTGCTGTTATTTGATTGTGCCAAATGTCACCAGACTTCTCGAGGAGGGGGGTATTTAACCTAACCCCCCCTTCTCGTTGCGCCACTGTGAAAATCACGCAAACGGGGGAGGTTAGAAATGACTGTAATTTTCTTCTTCAGCAATAAAGTCACAGATAAAGGTTGGTCAGTTAAGTTAATGGCGAGTGAAGGAGAATTTCAGGGAAAGCTATCATCAAAATGACGACACTCCTGATGTTTGCTAAAACTTGGATGGGCACACTCGTCGAAAATCGTTCTAATGGTACGTACCTGTATTCTATCTTCGGGCAAATCGGTCTTTAAGCTAAGCATTTCCCTGGCATACACGTCCGGATAGTGGGCCTCTTTGAACGCCTTCTCCAATTCCTCGAGCTGGTAGCTGGTGAATATCGTCCTACCACAAATTAAACTGAAGGGTAGTTAAACAGATTCGGATAGTTTGAAGAATTATAAATACGTTTTTGGTCGTGCCCAAAACGCCCGAAGACTGACGCTATTTGACACTGTTGACATTTGACCGTCATATATGGTTAAGGCGAAATTGTACAAATCATAGTTAAACGTCAAAACTCAGTTTAAACCACGGATGTTGTTTTTTTACGTTTTATTAGGTGCAGTTTACCAACAAACTTTGGTTTAACGGTTACCGGCGCGGCGGTCTGGGGTCTGGATGTGGGCTAAACTTCAATTTAATAGTTAGATTCTAACCCCAAAATAGTTGTTTGAAAGTTTGAGACAATGATGTGTTTGAAATTAACTCTGTGTTTTGGACTTCCATTGTCTATATTTTATGTATATACGACGTTTCGATCAGTACAATCTCTGATGGTCTTCAGGTGCAAAGTACCAGCTATTCCTAAGGCTACGTAAACTTTATTTTAAAGAAAACTCATACATGCATTTTTTCCTATGCCACAAAATTTAGCTTTACATTAGTGTATACTATTATAAGGCACCACCAGCTTAGTATGCGTGACAGCTTAAAATTCAGTGTGACAAGCTTAAAAATGCCACAGATATCAACATTTACAAAAGTTCAAATTATCACTCGAGTTATAGAAGACGGCTGATCTATAAGAAGAGCGGCAAGTGTACTTATATACTATGGAAAATCACTCAACTGTAAAGTTTGCTCCGCCCAATGAGGGGCTTCCAAATATTTGGAATTTCAACACTGGTTTATTGAAAACACCCTGATTCTGCCCAATAAAGGCAGCGTCAAGGAATTTTCGTGTCATCGAGTGTGACTCCTTGCACAAAACTTTTGTTTCTGTCCACTTCATTCAGTGTTGTTTTTACCATGTATGTTCGGCGATTCCTGATTCGTTCGTTCGTTGATTGACCTCTTTGGGTATTCGTTTGATGTTCCTTAAGCCTAACAGATAGTGGTCTTTTTGTTTCGCCTCTGTATGATTCACCACACTCACAAGGAACTGGCTAAATGCCTTCCTTACTTTGTTAAAAGCTGTTTTAATGTTAAAGTTGTTCGCTACTCTTCGAATTTTCCCTGATGCTCTGATGTAAGGATTTGTAAGAAATGCATTTGCCTGGTTTTGGTCTTTTAATTTCTGTCCTGTTGTTTGCTGAAATTTAGAAATATTATCTGTTATAAGTTTAAGGCTGTAACGATTCTGCTGCAGATTCTTCTTAATGTTTCTTATTTCGATTTCCAAGTCATGAGGCTCGTTACAAATTTGAACCGCTCTGTTATACAAAGTTCTTATTATGCCTCGTTTGTCACGATAAAGGAATCGCTAGATATTATTAGACAGAGACTGGTTGATGACGAATCCTTTGTGAACGTATCAGCCTGCCGCTGGAGGGAGTGATGGAGTTGTTGGAGTGCTGTCTACATAACTCTTACTTTCAAGTGAAAGATAGGGTTTATGCTCAGGATGACAGTCTTTCAATGGGTTCATCGCTTTCGCCAGTGGTAGCCAATATTTACAGGGAGTAGTTTGAATCACACTGGCTAAGATATGTTGATGATAATTTTATTGTCTGGACCGGCAATAACTTTCAGAATTTCTAAACCACCTAAATAGCATAAGACCCACCATTAAATTCACAATGGAGTTGGAGCAAAATTGTCAAATTCCTTTTCTTGATGTACTTATCAAACGAGTAGAAAGCGACAACAGAACAACAATCTATCGTAAAGCCACTCACACAGAACAATATTTAAATCAAGATTCAAATCATTCTGCTACAACCAAACGAGGCATAATAAGAACTTTGTATAACAGACGGGTTCACATTTGTAAGAATTCTTATGACTTGGAAATCGAAATAAGAAACATTAAGAAGGATCTGCAGCAGAATGGTTACAGCCTTAAACTTAAGGACATTCCATACATTAAAGTAGCATCAGAGAAAATTCGTAGAGTAGCGAACAACTTTAACATTAAAACAGCTTTTAACAAAGTAAGGAAGGCATTTACCAAGTTCCTTGTGAGTGTGGTGAATCATACAGAGGTGAAACAAAAATACCACTATCTGTTAGGCTTAAGGAACATCAGACGAATACCCAAAGAAGTAAAATAACGAAATCAGGAATCGGCGGACATACATGGTCACAACAACACCGCATGAAGTGGACAGAAGCAAAGGTTTTGCACAAAGGGACAAACTGGAAGAAACAATAATTCCTTGAAGCTGCTTTTATTGGGCAGAATCAGGGTGTTTTCAGTAAACCAAGTGTTGAAATTTCAGACATTTGGAAGCCCCTCCTTAGGCGAAGCCAACTTCTTAAACTTCACGGTTGAGTGATTTCTCATAGTATATAAACACGTAACCTTAGAAATAGATTGTAGTTTGCACCTGAAGACGATTAGAGATTTAACTGATCGAAACGTCGTGTATAAATAAAATATAGAGAGATGACTTAGTATTAGTTTTTAATCAACTGGATGAAGATGTAGATTTTAAAAAAGGTTTAGATTATATAAAGGGACATGCGAAATTGTACACGAGGAAATTCGACAAGAGTTGGAACATCCCACAGACCAGTAAGTTTTATCCTCACAACGAGCTCACACGTATATACAGGGTTCCTAAGCAAATCCTTAGGGGGGCAAGCAGCCGTGTATAAGACGCAGACAAACGGAAAAGCACATTAGGTAGAAAAGGATGGGCATAGGGCGATGTTGTCACTACATCTTACACGTAGTAAATCCATTCCAGGTTGTTGTTTTCTAATGTTTTCCATTTTTATACCTTTAGGACTGGAATAAAAATTGTTTTTGCTTGACTTTAATACCAAACTGATGAAAGATTTTTTCATTTTGTAACCATTGTCCTTACGCACTGTTTACAGGCTGAGGACTGAGATACATGCAAATGCCTAACCTAAAGCGTTCATACACGGCCGGAGAAATCGACTGAGATATTTCCGTAGAAACTTTATTAAGCAAATAGGACGGGTTGACGCCTTCGAACGTCCAACCCGGGTTTTGCACTTTGATTCGAAATCAAAAAGGAGGAACAGTCAGATGTGGGGCCGTGCACAAATTACGTAACGGTGATTTTACCAATTTTTGACCCCCTCCCTATGTAATGTTTTGTAACGGTTTGGCACGCCACTCCCCTAATATTACGTAATGATTTCAAGACTACTACCTCCCCCCCAAAAAAACTTTTCACTTATTTTCATTCCAAATTTTCTTAGTTTCACACAAATGCAAACGCTGTCGAAAACTCCCCTCCCCCCTACGTAACGTTTTGTAACCACCCCCCTTCCCCCTATGACCATTACGTAATTTGTGCACGGCCCCTGTAGTCCCAGTGGAGGAGGGCGAGAAAATTGATATTTTTTTCTTAAAAATTATACTCTTTAGACCTATTTCTTTGCGTTCCCGAAATTACGTAATTTTTGAAAAAAAATTGTAAGCGGCGCGCCATTTTTATTTCGTGCTTTGTTTTTCTAACATTTTTGCGTTCGGCTAATTTAATTGAAAAATTTTTGCCTGCGGCGCTCTTTATCTTCTCACTCGAAACCAAGATCCCCCATTTTAGGAAAACTGATCCCGTGTCTGTTTCTAAATTTTTTCGAATAAAAGTAGAGTATGACCACGGAGGAAATAATTTTTTTCTACGGTATGCCGAAAATTTCGAGAAAGTTGAAGAAAAAAATAAAAAAAGTGGCAGAGCTCAAGTTTTTCGTAAAAAAAAAACGTTTTTTGTAAAGAAACAGAGCAAAATAAATCTTTTCACCCCTTTTTGGGTGTTACAAATATTGGCAGCCCCTTATTTTTCGTTTTTACCCTCCCGCTAGTTTTGAAGAATTGGTTCGCTACATGTTTCGAGATCATGTCATAAAACACCTCGAAAATATCAAATGTAGTGTAGGGCCAGCTTTATTTAAAATCAATAATATCGCAAGCAAAAAGCTCTGCAGGAAAAACAGCGCCGTTTTTTGATTTCTTTGGCTGCTAGTGCTAGCTGCATGGTTTGGCCGTTTCTAGTAAAACAGAATGGAAAGAAATTTAATTAAAAGCGAAGATATTTCTTTCTAATGTTAACAACCTCACGAGTTGCTCAATATACCTGTTTCTTTTGTGCGCGCAGAACTTTCTATGCCATTTCTGTTTGATTTATTGAAATCCTATCCCTAAGGAAAATCTTAGGAACCCTGTTGTATATGCTGTATATATTTGCGTTTCTGACAATTATGAACATTTTTTCTTGTGGCGTCTGGCTGTATGTCTGTCTATCTATAATCAACGCTGATGTCTCAAAAACTACTCGACTGATTTTTATCAAATAATCAACCCTATATACCAAGAAAATCTAGTCTTTTTAGACTAGACAAAAACTTGTTTTGTCCCTAATCCAACAGCTTCTTCTTTTTTCCTGGCCGTGGTTTAACTGCGACCTAAAAAATTGAGCAACTTGTTTACCAATTGTTTAACACAAGGATTAAACTGAAGTGTAAACTATGGTTTTAGGATTTAGCTTTGGTTGTAAAATTAGCCCTAAGGGCTGCTTATGTCATATTTTACATTTATAGTTTACTGGTTCAGTAGGAATGTTTTGCTATTTTAACCCAGACCCTATATATTTTATTATTTTGACATCTCTGTCAAAAGACATTTGCAGCAATACCACACACTAAGGCTATATCTCTTACAGTTTTTGAAATATTGATTGTTATCTTTAGGTGTAAATCGTTTCTTCCAAAATGGGGTTTTACTAATTGTCATAAATGTCACAGAATTTTTTTAATAGCCCTTGTAAAAAATATATTTGGTTAAAATTAATCGAAAATAATTTATGAATCTCGTTTAGTAGTTATCAAGATATTTATTGTTGAAGGTTGTATTTACAAGATTTTTGACATTCAATAACCATAAGGAATAAAGCCTTATTTTGTGGTATTGCTGAAAAAGTCTTTTGACAGAAGAGTCAAAAATGACACAATATACAGGATGTTGTATATAAAATAACAAAACATTCCTGTGCAACCAGAAAACTATAAATGTCAAATATGACATAAGGTTTGTCAAATCTAGGTAAAGTAATCTTTATTTGAATGGTCTTTGTTTAAACATCCCTGGGACCAATAGCAAAAAACTTTTCCCAAAAGAAACTTTATAAATGATCACCCTGTACTTTCGCAATCTCGTATTAAGTTTTTATTTTTCGGAGTTTTTAGTCGTTAAAAACGACCCTGAAAGTGAAATTTGATTTCAGACACCCTGTATGTATCAAGTCCAAAAAATTCTGAGGTATTTTTGAAAATGTATGAAATTAAAATAATTGATTTTGTTATTTGAGGCAATTCCAACCCACTCAGAATGGCTAAAAAACAATTTTAACCATGATTTGTTTGGTCCACTGTAATTACGCCCATATCGAAATCCCGATGCTAAGCTAATAAAAAACTGAAATTCTTTCATTTTATATAGGTACTTTATAATATTTTTTTCCAGTCGGTTTATTTTTTCTTTCTTTGAATTTATTTTATTTCAATTTCTTTTTAATTTCCGACATGCCAATTTTCATTACTTAACACCCTCGTATTTTATATCTAATTTTAGGCTGCAAGAAACTCAAAATACCAAATCGATCAGAAAAACCCAGCGTGTGTAATTTTATTTATCGTTGATCTTATTTCCTATTCTCTAGAGTTACTTAGAAAGCCTAAAAAGTAGATTTTAAATTTTGTTTTACGGTATTTTCTTTTATTTTATAACATTACTATCTGTCATATATAATAAAGTTGTTTTAGAATTTGTTCCTGAGGGAAGCATTGGGCAGTCAGAAGAGTTTGGAGTTTCTGGTAAAAGTTTTAGAAAAATAACTTTATTATCCAAAGAGTTAAGTCACCTTTGAGCAAAAAAGTATCGTAAAATAATACTAAATTAGGTATATATTTTGTGGATAAGTTGTAATTTACTTAGCAAGTAGTAAGGATCTAAGGAAACTTAAATATTGGTTGTAAAAAGGATTTAAAATAAAGTTAGTGATATTTGTACGAAAGCGTAGAAGAGCCACAACCTACTTTTTTTTGAAATTCACGCTTTTTTAACGAAATTTCGTAAAAAAAGTGTGAATTTCGTAAATAGATTTTAAATTCATTAAATTCATACTATTTTTACAATTTTTTAAAAATATTGTGAATATACACTTTTTTTACGAAATTTTACAAAAAAAGTGTAAATTTCGTAAAAAGTTTGTGAATTCACACTTTTTTTTACGAAATTTCGTGAAAAAAGTGTAAAATCTGCTTTTTTATAAAAAAAAGTGTAAATTTCGTAAAAATTTTGTGAATTCACAGTTTTTTTACGAAATTTAAAAAAAAATGTGTGAATTTCGTAAAAAGTTTGTAAATTTACATATTTTTAACGAAATTTTGTAAAAAAAAGTGTGAATTCACAAACTTTTTATGAAGTTCACACTTTTTTACGAAAAAGCTAAAATTTACTCTTTTTTTACGAAATTTCGTTAAAAATGTGTGAATTTCGTAACAATTTTGTGAATTCACACTTTTTTTCGAAAAAGCTAATATATACACTTTTTTTACGAAATTTCGTTAAAAATATGTGAATTCACAAACGTTTTACGAAATTCGCACTTTTTTGCAAAATTTCGTAAAAAAAGTGTGAATTCACAAACTTTTTATGAAGTTCACACTTTTTTACGAAAAAGCTAAAATTTACTCTTTTTTTACGAAATTTCGTTAAAAATGTGTGAATTTCGTAACAATTTTGTGAATTCACACTTTTTTTCGAAAAAGCTAATATATACACTTTTTTTACGAAATTTCGTTAAAAATATGTGAATTCACAAACGTTTTACGAAATTCACACTTTTTTTGCAAAATTTCGTAAAAAAATGTCAATTCACAAAGTTTTTACGAAATTCACACTTTTTTGCGAAAAGGCTAAAATTTACACTTCTTTTACAAAATTTCGTTAAAAATGTGTGAATTTACAAACTTTTTACGAAATTCAAACTTTTTTATCAAATTTTCGTAAAAAAAGTATAAATTCTTAAACTTTTTACGAAATTCACACTTTTTTTTAGAAAAAAACAGAATTTACAATTTTTTTTATGAAATCTCGTAAAAAAAGTGTGAATTCACAAACTTTACGAAATTTACACTTTTTTTGCAAAATTTCGTAAAAAAAGTGTAAATTCACAATCTTTTTACAAATTTTTGTAAAAAAAGTGTGAATTTAATGAATTTACACTCTATTTACGAAATTCACACATTTTTTAAAAAAATTTGTGAAAGAAGTGTAAATTTCAAAAAAAAGTAGGTTATGGCTCTTCTACGCTTTTGTATATTTGGAGGCAAGTAGTTTATTTTATTTAACAAAAGGATTCGAAGTAGAGAACCCGTAACAATAGTAAAATTAAAAAAACACCTATAGCACAAAGGAACTAGTAGGTAGTTCCTCTGTGGCTATAGTCATTTCGTGACCCTGATTTTTTAACTAAGGTATTTAGTGTGTTGAAGCAACGAGGATATAAGCTAATATATCCTCGTTGGTTGAAGGACAAGTGGTACCAAAAAAGAAGCTATAGAGTTTTTTGTTTTAAATTTTTCGGAAATTTATTTTTCCTTCAAGCCTCAGGAAAGGCTAAAAACTCAATTGTTTCCTGTGTGTGTCCCAAAAATATATAGAATACATCTCACACTTGCATATAAAATTAAATTCGCATTTAAAAATTCTCGAAATACAACAGGAGTTAATACTTACCTATGACGCCGTTTTTTCTTTTTCTTTTTGTTAAAACCGTCTTGGCCAAAGTCTTTGGAATTGTCTAGCTGATGAGCTGTAACGACAAAATCAAAAAGTCAAACAATTTGATAAAGACGTATTTTTATATGGAACGTTATATATCCATTAAAACTGTATTAAGTAAGTGCAGAACGTTGGCCACTGAAACACCGGCAATCCGAAGGCATTTGATTGAGGGGGGGCGGAGTGATAAAGGCCATTTTCCCCACTAATATTAAAAGCGATGCCCAAGTTACTTGAAACTTTAAGTTTTTTTTATTGCTGTTTGAAGATATAAGAACTACAAAATTTTTTTTAAAAAGGAACTTAAATTGAACTAAACTGAACCTTCATATTTCCCAAATGCAAGCAACTAAAAGCAACATTAAGGGGATTGGCTCCCCCCATCCCCCCCAAGAGATCGCAGGTGCACTTAAAGCTCCATTAAAAGCAGTGGCGTAGCCAGGGAGGCGGGGTTGGGGGTTAAATCCCCCCCCCCCAGAAGGTCCAACCCAATATGCAATAAATTAATCATGATCAAGAGCCCCAGAGAGAGCTATAGTTCCCCCACTTTTTTTACCCTTTACTCCGGTTTGTGAGGTGTGTTTTGTTTTTTTTTTTAATTTTGCCTGTGGTGCTATGACGTTCTTAATTGTTAGAATTTTACTCTAATTCTAAGGAATTTTTATCAGCAGCATTCAAACGTGTGTAATTTGGCAACAAATCTGTATATACCACCGCAACCCACCTCTTCTTGGCATCTAACCCAATCTACCTTTTCAAAAATTTTGCCTGCGGCGCAGGTTAATTTTTAAAAAATATGCAAATGGGACTAGATGAGACTTGCTTTTAAAAATAAATATTTTTGCTTCATATACACTAACTCAATCCCTATTAAACCGCCCCTCTCCCCTCCCTTTAGTTCAAGAGCTCAAGCAATAGGCATCTACCTTTTTAATAATTTGTCATAGGTAGTTTATTTTTATCAAATGCTGAACCCCCCCCTCAGAGTCGATTTCTGGCTACGGCACTGTTAATCTGGGTTTGAGGGGGATTATTGCACATTAGACTATTTTTTAAATAAAAAAAGGTAAAAAAACTTTAAAATAACACTACGAATGGTCAAGCCATGATGGTAATTTAAGGCTTAAATTATTTTAGCATAATTTAAGGGATAACGTTTTTGATAAAGCAATTTTTTACTACGTTTTCACTGTTTTTTTAGCATTCAAAAAAAGTACTGCCAAAAACATTTTTTCTCTGTTAAAATGAAAAATATTTAGAGATAGAGGGCAGAATTTTAGGGGTAGATGGAGAGATGTTTTAGTGACGAGTGTAAAGTGTGTAAAACATAAGGTGCTATTAATTTCTTTCAATCAAAGCTATTTGCAGTCTTTAAATTTACCAAAAAACGTGTCCTACTACAGTATATTTTAGCACATCTAAAAATAATTTAACAGGTATTTAAGAAAATTATTTTAAGGGTCATCATGTCTTTACCATTACATTAATTTTTGCCATAACACCAAATTGGTTTTCTCTAATTTTGATTGATAATTGATATGTTTACATTTTTACCATCGAACATTAGCAGTAGGTACGAGTCGAGTTTATAAAAGGGCGGTACATCTTTTAGTAGTTTTGTTGATGCATCGATAGGTCTGTATTTTTGGTTTTAAGTGCGGTAAAAAGCAAAAGTATTTGTCAGTACTTTAAAGGTGACTAAAAAGTGGGGATTATCTTCTTATTAAGGTTATAGTTGCTCCCCAGATTTTAAGTAAAAAAAAGTACGTCTGGCAACGATTTGTTCTTTAATTTTTTAATCTTTTGCCAGAGTACACAGGGAAAACATCAGAATTACCTGAAATTTTGCAGGGTTGATCATTTTTAAATGCTTAACAAAAATTCTCAATTATTTTTTCTTCAAAATAAAAGCCTCAAAATAATTGTGGTTTAGAACAAACCCGATTTACAAAAAAAAAATAGAGAAATACTCAAAATTTTTTACTTATTTCCTTTTTATATTTCCTTACTTTAGCGAAAATAAAAACTACGTTTCCTTTTTTCCGAAAGCCTGTGCACTCCGGAAATAAAGCCGATCAATCAATCACACTTCATTGAATTTGGGAGACACACTCAGTTCAAGTGTTGGCCGATAGATTGCAGAATTTATATGATTCCATAGTAACTGCAGGTGTTTTGTCAACAAATCGGGCCGCAGTGGGACAGAAGAGTATTTTTACCTTTTCTGACAGAAAACCATTCGAGGTTGTGTTTATTTTTCAAAAATGTGTTTTCGAAAACATTGTTCGAAAACAAATATGAAACCACTCCGCGTATGCGGTCGCCCGGCGACAAAGGCCTAGCGCTGCGCGGGCATTACCCTGAGTCTATCAAAGAACCAAGAGAACTTTACTGGCTCGCTGGGATTACTAGGAATTCGCATAGAAACATTCGGCGCCCATAACCCCACATAATTTTGTTTTTATTTTGATTCAACCTTTTTTTTTAAATTTAAATTATTGCGGCATAGTTATGTGCAAGTATACTAGTGAAATCTTGGAGTGCAAAGGATAGAGTTTAGAACCTCAGTTTCAAAAACACACGGATACTTAAGTACTAACAAAACAGGTCAGTAAAGCTCCATTTAGAGGTTGGAAAGACTCTTGCTAGTCGTTGACGCTCCTGTTTAAAATAGAATACGATTGTCAGTACGGTACGGTACGATATCAGCTAGCGGGAGTGTTTTCAATTCAATTATAAATGTACCTGTAAATGCAACCTTAAACATTACACCCAGTTACTTTAATACGTAGTTGGGTAGCGTTTTTAGCAGGTAATTCTGCAATAAACGGTTTTCTTTTATTTTAGTATTTTACTTGGTTTTTTAGCGGCGCAGAACGCGAAAAGTCAAAATAAGTAATATAACCTAACCCCAAATTTCTGATTCGGTGCTAAAAAATCTCTGGTGTCCCACTGTGGATAAACATAAATAAAGTCTCCGCGTTGCCATATAAAACAAATTCAATGACGTGAAATTTTGCAAAAAAATTAGGTCGACATAGTTAAATTGATTTTCCGTATAGTGTAACTAAGACCTTAAAATAAAAAAATTACACTATCACTTTTGTGACGTTGAACGTTATTTATACAGGGTGATTCAAAATTCCCTAGAAAGACTTTAACTGTAGATAGAATTTGTTGTTCTGAGCAAGAATTTCAGAGATATTTGAATTTAAAAATTGTTAATATTTTCTGAGACCCTTTACTACGTGGTAGAAACATAAATTTTTGAGAACAAAACTGACAACTTCAAAATGCTTGATAAAAACCCTAAAACGTGTCATTGTCAGCACAGGACTTGCTTGGTAAATTATTTTAAAGGCGATTCCCAAAAAAAAATACGAAAATTATACTCCTTAATTCAGAGAAAAATAAATATGAAATTTCAACAAAATAACTTTTCTTCGATTAATGATATCCAACCACTTTTCAAATCTTTCTAAAGAATTTTGAATCACCCTGTATGGAGTTCACGGCGTCAAACACAACTTTTGACGTCTAAATGGGTGTCCCACATGTCATATGGCTTTTCGATATCCCTGTTCGAGATGAGTTTAACAGCGTTGCCACTTGGAATCTTCATAAGGGTTAAAATAGCTATTGTAAAGGAGAAAAAGAATCGGTGCAAATCATCCCAGCAAACACAAATCGTCGGCATTGAATCGGGCCAATGTCGACAACGTCGGCAGTGTGTCGGCACCGGCTACTACACTCTGGCCCGATTTTGGACAGATTGCGGTTCAGTTTTCGGTCAATAATCGGCAACTGACGGAGGTCCACATTACTACAGTCGACTTTATGCCGACATCACTTGAGAGCCGAACTTTCTTTAATGGGTCGAGAATCGGCAACTGACGATGGCCCGATTTACTATAGTCGACTTTATGCCGACGCCCACTTTATCTGCTTTAGGGCCGACAACGGTCCGATTGGAACTTTGTTTAATCGGACGAAAATCAGAAACTGACGATGGCCCGATTTACTATAGTCGACATTAGGCCAACGCAAACCTTATTTGCTTTAGGGCCGATGATGGTCCGATAGGAACTTTCTTTAATCGGTCGAGAATCGGCAACTGACGATGGCCCAATTTACTATAGTCGAATTTATGCCGACGCCCACTTTATCTGCTTTAGGGCCGACGACAGTCCGATTGGAACTTTGTTTAATCGGACGAGAATCGGAAACTGACGATGGCCCGATTTACTATAGTCGACATTAGGCCAACGCAAACCTTATTTGCTTTAGGGCCGATGATGGTCCGATTGGAACTTTGTTTAATAGGTCGAGAATCGGCAACTAACGATGGCCTGATTTACTATAGTCGACTTTATGCCGACGACCACTTTATCTGCTTTAGGGCGACGATGCCGATGGTCCGATTGGAACTTTGTTTTATTGCTCGATAATCGGCAACTGACGATGGTCCGATTACGTTACCTTAAAATTATTAAACTGCTTAATAGTTTCTTCCTAGTATGTACAGATGGCGCTAATGTCACTGTGTTCCCTGTACAGTGAAAGATAATATTATATATATATATATATATATATATATATATATATAATATGCAAAGATATTTCAAAACTAAAATGCGGACTTGACAAGATGGTAGTACTTCTCTACAAGAATCACCTCTTCTGCCACTTAAACCAGCCCGATTGGTTAAGCACCCGCATTATTGAAACTTTGTAGTTTGCCAATGTCGGATCGTGTCAAGCAACTACCGACGGACCTTCGTCAATCACCGACGTCGTGGGGCCTTATTACTACCCACCCATTATCGGGCCTTTGTGGTTTGCCATTGTCGGGCCGCCTTAAGCTACCACCGATTGACCTTCGTCAATCGCCGACGTTTGACCGCTTTAGGAAACCAATATCGGACTTGATTAGTTTGCCGATGTCGGGCCGAGACCAGCTTGCCTACGTTAAATCATATCGGACCTTAATCGTACGGCGACGGTATGCTGATGTCAGCAAAATGTAAAATTTACCATTGGTCCGACGGCGGGCTACAGTCTAAAGCTGCGTCGGCAAACATACATTGGACCTACATCGCAAAGCGGACAAAAAATGCTGCTGGTCCGATGTCGTAACTCGACGTCGTGCCGATGATGGCAAATTCGGCAATTGACATCGGATCGACGAAGGCCCAAGGGAACCGTATTTGCTGGGATTGCATAGTTATGAGGACAATAAAAATTATTGATCTGTTAGTTAATGAACCAATAAAAAAAGTAGATGCAAATGGGTGTAAATAATAATTGTTGGTGGTAAAAATAAAAACCCCATCCTACCTGTAGATCTTATGAGCAGATTGGATTGTGCAGTTTTTTTAGTTTCACTTGTGACGTTTTCGCAGCTAAAACAATAGAAGCGCATTCAAAACAAAAGCGCGCGACCAGATTAAAGTGTGAGCTTGTTGAATGAAAGGTGTGAACCGAAAATGTAAGGAAAAAAAGAGAACATGCATGCGGATAAAAGAGGTTGCAGATATCTTTCCGCTCTTTCTAACTTACTGTTGGTTAATATTGTGCCAAAGTATACGATTCGTACAAATACGCTAGATCCGGAATTATTAGTCAATCATTCATAAAAAAGGAATTTACAGCAAAAATAAATTTTCGTTAATAAAAAAGAGATATGTCAAATTCTAAAACGCATAGTTTTCAAACACCTCAGTAGCTCAAAAACGGTTTTCATCATTGTTGTTTGATGGCTCCCTCCCTTTAACAAAATTAAGTGTCAGATCATTACCCTCTCCACATAGGCCGATCAGCTCTTATCGTTTTAGTGTCCTTTTATCCACCTTCGCCGCCATTTTGACAGAAAACTAATGGATTATCTGTCACTTTTGAGTGAAAATGGCGGCGAAGGTGGATAAAAGGACACTAAATCGGTATGAGTTGATCGGCCTATCTGGAGAGGGTACTGGTCAGATATGACATCGCAATTCTACTGATGGATAAAAGGGCAAATTTTTGGCATTTTTCTGATTTTTGTATCTCAAAAATTATCTTTAAACGTGTACATTAGATTGCAAGAACTTTTTTCCAAATCATAAAATAATAGCCAATAGCTAAAATACAGGCAAACAAAATATTAACGTTTCAAAAGAAATGTCCCATGAGTTAGCAAAAAATTACATTTAACTTAAAATCAAAGCAAGTAAAGAAAAGCAATATAAATATACCATTTGATTATATCTAGGGAAAAGAAACATATTTTGCAACTCCTAATTTTAAACTACTTTTAGTTTAAGACAAAAAGCACTTTCTAAATGCATGATTTTTCTCTGCCCGTTTTTGATGTCACAGGTCTGTACCAAGAGGTTTTTATTGCCGATGTGTTGTTTGATGATATATAAATAGCGAACATTCACCTTTTGGTTTGTTGTTGTGTTGTTCGTTTTCTAATATGGTAAATAATCTTCAAAATTCACTTCGGGATGGTGAAATGAACAGAAAATCATTCTTAGATTTTTCGCCATGAAGGAAATCGCTCTCGAGCAAGCCCTCGAGCGGTTTCCACGGAAAAAAATCTTCGACATGATTTTCGATAAATTCCCTTATCCCTAAAGAAAAACTTGCTCTATCTATTATCGCGTCAACACCGTCTGAACTAAAAAGCCAGTTAACTCTTTTTCAATTTAGTATCTTAATCCTATAGGGCTGCAACAGTAGGCTAAAGAGCACTGAAGAGATGAGATTTAACTGGCCTATTAGTTGAGAACGATGTTGATCCAGTGAACAACAAGTAATATCGGTGAGAAATGTCCAAATTTGACAGGCTGCTTAGCAAAAAGAGTTGCCACCGAACCAAAAAAAATTGTCAGTTTTGGTAACGAAAAAAAAAGTTAAAATTGACAGGAAGACTTTTGGACGCACACCAATCTCGTATTTGACTTTTGGGGACACTGATTTTCAAAATCTTTAATTTTGAACAAGAATTTGGAAATTATGCTGATAATAATTAGTAAGTGTAGTAGTGGTAGAGAACACTTTTTGATACCCAACCTGTCAAACTCAAAAATTGGTCAAGTAAATTATTGCTAATTTCAGCGGGGTACTAGATAGATTAACCAGTGATCTGATACCTCACAAGACATATGTTTTTGCAAAAATGCGATTCCACGATTTATCTGACAGAAGTGAAATAAACAAGTTACACTATTATAATTGTCTTCATTCTCTAAGTTCCTGATATCTGTTATCTCTGGAACTACTTAAACTACTATTTTTATCACACAGGCACAGGAGTCATAATTACAACCGATCTCTTTTTGGTCGGAGGTTAAGTCAAGATAAGTAATGTACATTTATTTTGGAGATAATATTAAGCTATGTTAGATTAAGAAAACTTACTTGTTTAAAAGTTCAAAAAACAGTATACTTTAGCTCCACCTTCACTTCACGCCTATTAAGAAGGCATTTACGAAAGGTGTGAGTAAGTAAAGGCAGACATTAAAACCCGAGGTGTGAAAAACTCAGCGGGGCATCGAAAACATCATGGTCGCTTTTATCCGGTGGTGCGATTAAATTATGAGAGCCCTTAAATTATCCCTCTTTGTTTTGGTCACCTTTTTTTGTTTCTTATACGTCCATGGCCACCTTAAAACAATGGGGTATCCTATTCTTTCAGGTGTTGATGTTAAGGATATAGTGGCGGTTTGGTTATTATCTTTTATATCCATGAATCTCTTTCTAATGAAATGTGCAGTGTTTAAATTAGTTAATCGCATCTAATTAAAAAAATTTTTGTCCATTTTACAGTATATCCTGTTTAAAACACAGATAAAAAATTAACTTTGATTTCTATTACAAAATAAAAATACATAAACAATGTGAAGATACTATGGGGAGCAGGGGGTTTAATGACGTGGCAAAGCATAGATCAAGCAACTTATATTTGCAATACAGAAGACGTGAGACGTTTTAAAACAAAAAAAAAAGCAAAAATTCGATCCGACCTGCAAAGAAATGGTTTCCCCAATAAAACACTTTAGCCCACACCAAGACAAAGAAGGATGGCAAATGTAAATACTGAAAAAAAGGGGACTGTTTGGTATATAAATGAATGGAATAATATTACTATTTGTATATCATTTATCGACAACTCAAACTTCCATTGGCATTACCGTCACAACATATGTAAAGTTCATTACATCTCCCCTTCATCTTCACTCTCTTTTCCCCGTTCGAAAACAGAAATACCACATTTTTTTAAAAAAATTTCTATTTCTTATTAGAATTTTTCCACTAGGCATTTTTATTGTATATTTCCTTTTTTCATCAATTTCAACAATTTCTCCTATTCTGTCTCACTTTTTGGAAATAGGATTTTGAATTCTAAGTGTGTCTCCAATCTGTAAAGCAGATAGATTTTACGCATTTTTATTATATCTTTCTATAGATTTGCCTCTCTCAGCTTCTTTTTTGTCATATGCATCAGCTATCCCTTTCCATTTAACATCAAATGATTCCATACGTCAAAGGAATCGCAGAAAAAATAAGAAGAATATTGGGGAACCAATACCAACTTTGAACTATTTTCAAAACGACATACAACAATAAGAAGTTAATTGATTAAAACTAAATCATGACGACATGATACCAAGAACTGATTCTACCAAGTGCTGTGCGAGTGTGGGGATATTTACAACGGGGAAACAAGCTGACCAGTGGAAATTCACCTTAAGGCTACAGAAACGGCATAGATTTGACAACACTGCTTTGTTATTTTTTTGAAAGATCAACCATATGTGGCATCACTAATATCTTATCACTTGACATGTATCAATTTATTGGCCGAATATTCCATTAGACAAGTGACCGATGGCTATGGGAACCTGAATTTCAATACTCCAATCTAACTCACTTCAGTTTCCTTGGACCTACTAAATTACGTGACCTTGGCGTTTCAGAATTCCGGCAGAATATTGCTTACAAAGAAAAAAACCATAACTTTTTTGTTATCAGATAATAGGATTTATAAAAATCTACAACCGTATCCAAAGGATTTTTCAAAATTGTTAGGTTTAATTAAATTCAGACGGTTTACGCTAGAGCAATGAAATTTGGCACATATGTTTGCATTACGGCAAAGTATCCTACTGTTTCATAAAAAATTACATATGTGGCCCCTAGGGGGCAACAGGGGGGGCCAAAATTGGTTTTTAAACTATCCCTCATACCTTTCATACTAATGCACCTGCATATCTGAATCTCAGATCTCAAAAAAATTTCCTAGCTGTTAACAAGGCTAGGTTAAGGGCTAAAAATTTTGTCGATTTCAATTAAAAAATTATATTTCACTTATATTGCATATACATATTTAAAACTCATGAATTTGGTGTAACAAATATTGTGGAATATAAAAATCCACACCCCAGAGGTGACCACTAAATAGGGCCTAAAACTTTTAAATCTCGAAAAACTTTTTGGCAATAAGGAATAAGTTCGAGTCAAAACACACATTTTAAGAGCCTATATTTTTTACATCCAACTTTGCCCCAACCCCTTGGGGCTGTACGTAAAATCTTCATCGAAAGACCCACGGAAGTCAAATTTTCTACGCCCCCTAAGTATATTTGCGGACCTTTTGAATGTAGAATCGCAGGTTATGCAGTTACTTTCGCAACATAGGGATATATCGGTAAGTGTTTTGGTGTAACGCCAATGCACTGTCATTTTGACAAGAAAATAACACAAATAACTTTGAAGGAGTTGTCACGTCTCTTTTTCTTCAATAATGTTAAATTCCTTTAACCAAATCTGAGAGCTCGGAGGGCCAAGCAATTTTAAGTCACGTGACGACGGAGTGAACGGATTTAATCGAAATAAACGAACGCTCCTGGGATGTATTCTGACCACACTTTTAACTCTTTGGATAGAATAGATTTTAGAACCTCATTTTCAAAAACACACGGATACTTGCGTGCTAACAAAACAGGTCAGTAAAGCTCCCTTTAGAGGTTGGAAAGACTCTTGTCGTTGACGCTCCTGTTTAAAATAGAATACAATTATTTCGTCTAGCGCCAGTAGCCAATTTTTAAATACCTATTGTCAGTATCAGCTAGCGGGAGTGTTTCCAATTCAATAGCGACCTTTTGCACCTCTTATAAAAAATCCCCGTTAGGCGACTTTATTTATTTATTTTTAAGACAGCATTTTTAGTTTTTGCACGCCGCCTTTGATTTGTTTATTTATACGGTATTTATTTTTATAAAGATTTAGAAAAAGAATTTGTCCAATAATGTTTTTCATGTAGAATATCTTATTATTGTGATTTTTACGCTAAATTTTAATTATTATTATATTATTAAAAACTGAAAAACACAACAGAGAAAATGATAAACAGATCGGAATCACTTGTCATAGTTGCCAATGCAAATCAATGTTTTACATTTTTTACGAAATTCTAGCCAGAAAAAATGATTAAACAAAAATTGACTTATCTTTACAATTAAAAAGAATACAGAACATATTTGCATTCAAAAATCAATTTAAATTTTTTGTTTTTCTACTTAACGGTTTACTGTCGGCAACCATGTCAATTATAAGGGATACGGTATTCTCCCGCAGGTAACGTCAAACTTTATCGGTTAGTAAGGGATTCCGTTATTACCTCGTAACTGCGCATGCCCGAAATAACCGATAAAGTAAAAAGGCATCAAAATTATAGGTGCCAAAGGTCTCTAATTATACACCTGTAAATGCAACCTTAAACATTACACCCAGTTACTTTAATACATAGTTGGGTAGCGTTTTTTTAGCAGGTAATTCTGCAATAAATGGTTTTCTTTTATTTTAGTATTTTACTTGATTTTTTAGCGGCGCAGAACGCGAAAAGTCAGAATAAGTATTTTGACACGGTGCCAATTTTGCAAAAAAAAACATGTCGACATAGTTAAATTGATTGTACAGTGTTACTAAAAACAATTCCCCAGATTGTAACTACGACCTTAAACCCGGAGCAAAAAGATTTCCTCCAAACGCTCCCGATGAAATAAAGGAAGCGACAGAAATTTCGTCGATTACCTCCAGATTGTAAAAAGAAACGCAGCAGAGCAAACAGATTGAAAAGATTTGGTTCATTAAGGGTAAACGGAGTGGTACCATGCTCGTCTCTTTCGAGAGAAGAGGTAGGGAACACTACCCTTCGGGATGTTGCTAGCTGGCGCTTGCGCTGGTCGTGCAGCTCCGTCGGGTCTGGCTTCTCGACGTTTACCCCTGAAACGTGTGGTTTGACCACCCAACCCCAATAGCCTAGCTATTGGCCGTAAAGGGCGTCCACGCACGAGTTCTGAGAAGTAGTGGGTTTGCAAAAACCTGCGGCCGGTTACTCATCTACGGTGGCTCAGCATTGCCGCGAGGTAAGCTAGCTAACATGAGTACGGGTGGCAGCGCTGGATTCGTTCAGCAAACCCCCGGAAGGGAATGCGGTGTAGAGTACATGGCGTATTTCCTTAAAGTATGCGCGAACAGCGTTATCCCGGGCCTCGGTCCGGGGAGGGCGTTCGACGTGTATGCAATCGATATGTAGTAGGGGATACTCGCAAGAGTCCTCGACGGTTACTAGTCAAACGTGCCTGGGGTAGCCCGGGCGACACTAGTTCTGAGGGAGGGGGGAGCCCTACCGGGGATGGCTTCCTGGTACCCCCCGATTGGTGTCGGCCTCTCAGGGGCAAACGTCGCTTAGGTAGTGGGAAATATGAAGCGGAACCGTGAAAACATAAAAGTTACAATTTAGATTCAAATTTAACTATAAGGTAAATAATGCATCAATAGATTCCACGACAAACAATTTTTTTTATGTATGACACTTTACTAATCGAAATAAGATATTAATAGCAATACTGCAAGAAAAGGACGGTTTAAAAATGCTTGTCCTAAACATACCATTAGAACAATTTTAAATACTAAATCAATTTTATTTTAAACCGGAAAAAAATTGTTAACTTAGTTGTTTTATTTGGGTTTAAAAAAATGTAATATAAGGATTTTTTAATATAAGAATATATATATTTTAATTTGTGAGAAACTGTAAGGTAAGAGGATTGACAGTACATCGTACATTCCATTGAATGCACTATAAATGACATACATACAGGATGTCTAATTGAACTCTGGGACAGTTACGTCAGCAACAAAATCCGGATTTACCTACTATTTAAAGTAAATTTTCTCGCTTATACGGAAGCCGAAAGCAAAGATCCATTTAAAGTGGCGTACTTTATTGAAAAATTCCGGCACGGCAACTAGTTAATTTGGCAGGCAGAATGAGTATATAAAATCGCCTGCCTTTCGCTCTAAATGCCTCAAATAGCTTTTACGCCGACTTAATTCGTTTAATATTCCTGGAGGCACGCAACGACCGGGAACACCGCTCTTTTATCCTTAGACTCATCGATTATGGCATTAGTATTATGTATACTGGGTGTTCTTTTACTGGTGTATAATACAGTTTAACCATGATTCAAAAATAAAAGTAGGTTGTCACCAAAAACAGGATTTGATAAACAACCACAAAAAACTAAAAAATGCTAGAAACACAAAATACTGTATCTTAATTCCCCAAAAAGCAAAAAATAAAAAATTTTTAACAGCAGTTTGATGACTGGAAATGGTAAAGAGGCTTCTAATAAACGTTTTAAAAAAAAATGCGTGAGTGGGGCTCTTGCGGGGGGATTTGGTGGGGGTAAAGGGGGAGAAAAATAGTATTATTACAATTTCCGGCAAAACTGGACGTCATAGAGCAAAAACTTCAATACAAAAGTTGTAGACGGTGCAAAGGTCTACAAATTTTGTAAAAGTCACTTTTTACCATAACCTCAAAATCTTCGAGAAAAATGCGAAAAATCATAATATTTTTATTTTTTCGTTTCTTATTTTTCATTTCCGCAAAAATAACTGTATTTTCAGGAAACTTTGCCAAAATATACCCCTCTGTGTCCCTAATGCCTACAATTTTTTTTGGATAAGAAGGTTAAACATTTTTTGAGATATTAATTCTTTTCGTTCGAAATCACTTTTTTTTCAATCAAAAATTCTACTCAGGAAAATTCTCATAGTATTTTTTGACGTTGCTCAGTTTTTTTGCTTTGACATATACTTTTAGGTAGGATAATAAAAAAATATAGTAACAATTAAAAAACATGCTCAGAAATGCAAAAAAAAACAAATAATGGCTTTTGTAACAAGGAATGTTTCATTTCATTCTTGATAATTTCTTTCAATTTAAAAAAAATCAACAACGGATTACACCATCTATTTCTACCGAAAAAATACAAAGTAGACGGTATTTCATTTACTACGTTTATACGCGCCTAAAACCGGTTTTATATAAGAACGGTTTTAAATAAAGTCGCTTTCTTCTTCATTAAAATCATTTTCTAATAGCTGATCGAAGTACTGCCAATCCTCTTACCTTACAGTTTACCAAAAATTAAAACATCTATATTGTTATATTAAAAAAATCTTATCTTGCATTTGTTTTAACGGCAAATATAACAACTAAGTTAACAATTTTTTTTTCCGGTTTAAAATAAAATTGATTTAGTATTTAAAATTGTTCTAATGATATGCCTAGGACAAACATTTTCAAACCGTCATTTGTTTAAAACTTTATTTTTGTGCAGTATTGCTACAAACATCTTATTTCGATTAATAAAGTGTCATACATAAACAAAAAGTTGTTTGTCGAAGAATCGATTGGTGCACTTCGTTTTCAATATTTATTTATTTTTTAATTTTAACTAGAATTTTTTGACATTACTAATTTTTTTTTGTTTTGACTTTTTGGTGAGATAATAAAAAATTATAGTTACAATTAAAAAACATGCATTACAAACATTTCATTTTTCTGTAACTGTTTAAAATTTATTTCAATTAAAACAAAATCAAGAATCGATTACACCATTCAGTTGTACGGAAAAAGTGCAAAAAAATTTTTTGATCATTTTAGTAAATATGTATTTTTTTATCTAAACTGCTTTCTTTAAAAAAAAAACTTTTTTATTACCTTTTTTTGTAAACTCTGTTTAAATCAGGATAATATGAGAGGCGAATTTTTTCTATTTCTAACGAAATAATTGTTGGGCGGAAATAGCTCAAAATTTTAGCTTTTTGTTGGAAATTAAAAATAAATTAATACAAAATTATTGTTTTAATTAATTTAACTAATTAATTCAAAATTCCAGCTTAATAAGCTTTAATAGATTACCTTACGATTTTTCGTGAGCCAGTAATATAAATATCCATTGTAAAAATTTAGAAAAATATACTATTTTTGAAAACATAAAAGTTACAATTTAGATTCAAATTTAACTATAAGGTAAATAATGCATCAATAGATTCCACGACAAACAATTTTTTTATGTATGACACTTTACTAATCGAAATAAGATATTAATAGCAATACTGCAAAAAAAGGACGGTTTAAAAATGCTTGTCCTAAACATACCATTAGAACAATTTTAAATACTAAATCAATTTTATTTTAAACCGGAAAAAAATTGTTAACTCAGTTGTTTGATTTGCGTTTAAAAAAATGTAATATAAGGATTTTTTAATATAAGAATATATATATTTTAATTTGTGAGAAACTGTAAGGTAAGAGGATTGACAGTACATCGATCAGCTGTTACAAAACGATTTTAATGAAGGAGAAAGCGAGTTTATTTAAAACCGTTCTTATATAAAACCGGTTTTAGGTGCGTATAAACGTAGTAAATTAAATACCGTCTCCTTTGTATTTTTTCCGTATAAATAGATGTTGTAATCGGTTGTTGATTTTTTTTTTAATTGAAGAAAATTATCAACAATTGCTGAAAAATTCATTATTGCAAAAGCCATTATTTGTTTTTTTTGCAATTCTGAGCATGTTTTTTAATTTTAACTATAATTTTTTATTATCCTATCAAAAAGTATATGTCAAAACAAAAAAAATGAGGAGCGTGAAAAAATACTACGAGAGTTTTCCTAAGTAGAATTTCTCATTGAAAAAAAAAGTGATTTGGACAGAAAAAAATTCACATTTTAAAAAATGTTACACTTTTTTACCTAAAAAAAATTGTAGGCATTAAAGACACAGAGGGGTATATTTTGGCAAAGTTTCCTGAAAACACAATTATTTTTGCGGAAATTAAAAATAAGAAACGAAAAAATAAAAATATTACGATTTTTCGCATTTTTCTCGAAGATTTTGAGGTTATGTGAAAAAGTGACATTTACAAAAGTTGTAGAACTTTGCACCGTCTACAATTTTTGTATTGCTGTTTTTACTCTATGACGTTCAGTTTTGCCGGAAACTACAATAACACCATTTTTCTCCCCCTTTCCCCCCACCAAATCCACCCCGCAAAAGTCCCACTCACGCATTTTTTTTTAAAACCTTTATCAAAATCCCCTTTATCATTTCCAGTCATCAAACTGCTGTGAAATTTTTTTTTCTTTTATTTTAATTTGGTTGGATCAAAAGGTACGGGAGAGTATGAAACGATAAACAGTTTAAGTTGGTCATAATACGTGCGAGGTATACTAACTTGCAGATAAATTGCGTACATTGAAATAGTAAAATTGTTTTTTCTGAGCAGTGTATGTAGATCACAAACATTCATGACAAATAGGTGTCAACATGAAGTCTTGTCAGTTGCGATTCAATATGCCGAGACATTTGTCTACTTTTCTGAAAACGCAAATAATAGTGAAGATCGGTGGTCGCTGAGAAGAACGGCTGACCACTATGGTGTTAACAAAGCCACAGTTTTCAGAATAAGAAGCCGTTGGCTGACTACACACAGTTTAGAAAGAAAAGAAGGCACTGACAAGGTTAAAAAGACTAGTGAACAAGAAGACGAAGCATTGCTCATTCACTTGAGGGAAAATCTATTCGACTCCGCAGTGAACGCAGTCTCAGTGAAAAATTTTCCTGCATCCTGCTCCACGGCAACTAGGAGAATAAAAGGTTCAGAGTTACGTTGCCGTACTGCTGCAAGAAAACCAAAACTAACTCAAGAACAAAAACAGGCAAGAGTAATTTTTTTTATCACCGTGATGAAGATTACTGGGCACGGGTAATATTTACCGATGAAAAAATATTTCAATCCTCCTCAGATCGCAGAAGAATTAAAGTTTATCGGCTTCCACACTCTCGGCTTCATGAGCGATACACAAATCAAGTAACCAGGTCGGGTCATTTTTCCGTCAACATGTGGGGCTGGGTTAGTGCACGGGGGCTGAGGGTATGTTGGCAGATTGATGGTCGGTTCACTGCAGTACGTTATCTGGAGCTTCTTTCGGACAAAACTTCAACCGATGGCAACATGCCATCGGTTGAAGTTTTCTATCCAGAGAACCAATTCATATTCCAGTATGATAACTGCGCCGTACACACTGCCAATGTTTGCAAGACATGGTTCCGAAACCAGAACATTGAAGTATTAGCATGGCCATCGAACAGTCCAGACCTGAATCCGATGGAGAATGTGTGGGAAAGGTTGGTAAAGATCATTTACCAAAGAAATTGGAGGCCTCGAAACCAGGCAGAACCACTAGATGCCATATTGAATGCGTGGGACGAGATCGCTGACGATGTTCAGTACTGTCGAAATCAAATTCCATGGTTCGACGTCTACAAAAAGTTTTGGACAAAAATGGTGCTGCCACCGGATATTAACATTTTTTTTTTTTAGTTTACTCAATAAATGAGTTTGAAGACGATATGTATATTTTCGCTTGATAAAAATTCTAACTTGTTACAAGAGTAACAGTGCGCTGATTTTTGTATTAAGACCACTGATCTCGGAACAGCGAGCTGAATTCTATATTAAAGCCTCGTTGATCTCGAAACGCGCGTTTCGAGATCAGAGGCCTCAATACAGAATTCAGCTCACTGTGAGTGTCCTTTACATAACAGCTAGTTACACTGTTTAAAAACTAACATTTTACTGCCTGTGTAGGCATTGTATGTACAAGTTAGTGTGCCTAGCGGTGCCTCCGGGAAGATAACCGCATTTTGGTAAAATTTCTCAACGAAATTCATCCCAATCATTTGGTGGTCGTATGGTAGCGATTGGTACCCCTTCCACAACGTTTGGTACTCTCTGTTTTTTTCTAAAATTAATATTTTTTTTTAATTAATTAAAATTAAAAGAAAAAGCTTTCTGGATCAGAAATATGACCTGGAGGTTTGGTATCCAGCTTTTTTCGTTTGGAGACTAACAAAATAAGCCGTTCATCAAGTACTCTCTCGGTAAAAACAGGCTATTTGTGAAGACTGGGGGAGGTGCATGGTCACATGATCACCTAACCTAGGATTTTTTATTGAGTGTTCTTATATCTTATTTTATATGCTGTATAAATTCAGCATAAAAATCGGTTTAAGGCCCATTTTCAGGGGCGGACCCGGGGGCGATCGCCAGCCCCCTACCCGCCCCCCCCTTTTTCCCCAGGAAAAAGTAGACAACAAAGATGCTGGTGGTAACCTTGAAGTCTTTGGAGAAAAAACGAGAAATTGTAGAAGAATGTTCCTTTAAAGCAGGGTTGGAAAAAACCTGGGTTTTTTATACAAAACCCAACCCACTGGGCTTTTTTGGGTTTTACAAATGGATTTTATTGGGTTTTTTATGGTTTTCTTTTTAAATTATATACAGATAGTAGTTTTTCCTTAAAATTAGGACTCATTCTCGCGATCGTTTAACAACTATAAAATACGACATAAAAATGGGTGGAAACAGAAATCGACAGTTTGTTTATTGTTGCCCAGCTAGCGCAGCATCCATTGAAAGACATGATCATATTTGGAATAAAATAAAATAAGAAATTGTTTCGGATTAGGAAAAGATTTGCAACTGGTCAAAGTTTATCGAATCTTACGATCAGATTCAAACGACCGGTAATAATATACCTTTTTTTACGTTTATTTATTTTATTAATCCACTTTTAAAAAAGCCCTACGTGTTTTTTTAAAGTGGGTTTTACCCAAAAAAAACCCGGTGGGTTTTTTCGGTTATCCACTGGGCCGCCAACTGCTTTAAAGACATTCTATAATTCCTCTACAGTATTTTGGGACAGTTTGACCTTCAATTCGTCACACCAAGAATAAACAAACGCATGAAGTACTTACCGCGGAAACCACGATATTGGAAATACAGAACAGTATTATAGAGTTTCTATTTAATTTATAAACAAGTTTTAGACAAAATCATTTCGGACATAAAAAAGTATTTTTGACCTGAACAAATTCATACCAAGTTTTGTACAACGTGAAGCCAAAATCAAGGCAAAATTAACTAAAGTCAAAATTCTTGAACTTTTATTGGGAGAAGTCAGTTTTTGGAAACAATATTGTTTAGAAGTAGGCAAAAGCGTAAATCAACACATACCTGATAACATTTTCGAGGCAATGAACAAGTGTGGCGATATTTTTCCAAAGTAGGGCATAAATTGCGGCGCTATTAATTTTGTGTTAAAAGTGGCATTTGTAGTGTCATTTTCTAAAAAAATTTTCGCCTGCTGCTCTTTGAAACCATTGATATATTTACATTTTAAGTTTAATTTTAAATCAAAAAATGCATTTTTTGTGCAATTTTCTTAAAAATTTCGACTGCGGCGCTATGATACCGTTGATACTCACGATTTTAGTTTAATTTAACTCAAAAATTGCATTTTTAATGTAATTTTCCCTAAAATTTTCGGCGCATTTAAACATTTTTTAAAATAAAAAATTGTCTGAAATAAACAACTTAAAATTCCCCCCCCCCCAAGATTTGAGGTCAAATTCGCGCTTGTAGTTACTAAGTTTAGCTTGCATATATTGATATGTTCCTCATAAAAGCCATGCTTTTATCCTAGTTTTTTTTTCGTATCGAAACCGCCCCCCCCCTTTTCAAATGGCTGGGACCGTCACTGCCATTTATCCTAAAAACTTATGCAAAGGTTCATGTAAGACAACTACTGCTAAGTAGCCAGATCTTTTTTTTGCTTTTGCTTTTGTTTTTAATAAGTAGCTCAAAGGCCAAGCCTTTAAACTGTGTCAAATTTTTTGCAAAGTTTGTTAAACATGTGATGGGCCCTTCACTGCTGCGAATACTTGTACACTTTTAGCGCATTTACACAGAAAAATTCGGGCCAAATCTGGCGAACCTTTTTCGACGAACGTTTGCCCGAACACTCGGACATTTGCAACAAACATTTGCAGCGAACATTTGCCACGAACATTCTGGCAAAGTTTTTTTGGAAATATATTTTTGAAAGTGGGAATAAATAATATTTTTGGTCTCACATCACTGACCTCAATTCTTGAAATTAAATTGGAACACCAAAAATATTTTATTTTATTTTTCGATTAAATAGTAAAAGCGGATGGAAAGCGAAAAATTGGGTGGGTGGTAGGTTGTGAGGTTGGTAGATATCTACTAAATAATAAGTTTGTACCTAATTGTTGCTATGCTTTATCACTTTTTTGGTTTCCCTTAATCATTGTATAAAGAAGTATTATACAATGCCTTAATTAAGTGTTTAGGTTTTATATATCCTAAATAATTATCTTTTTCGGTTGCTTGGTGGTGCCTTGTATAGTTTCTGGCTCCTCCCTAATTTTTCTTAATTTTTATTTTACTCCAAATATTTCTTTCAGCAAATTTTGTCCCAACACCACGAACCTTTTTACCCGAACCCCGAAGCTTTTGGCCCGAACCTTTTGCGCGAATCTTTAAATAAATAATTCGCGCGAATGTTTGTCGGTATTTCGAAGATCAAAGGAATATTCGCCTAATAAATTTTTATTAAAAAAATTTTTTAAAGAACAAGCTTTTATTAAATGCAATCGAAAGTAGAAAGTAATTTTTTATCTCTCTTATACCATAATAAAAGCGATGGGCGCAAATTAAAAATTTGAACTTTAGGTATCGTATATCGGTCACATCGACGATTCACCTAAGTATTAAGTTTGTTCTTTAAAAGTTTTTTTTAAATAAATATTAATTTTTTAATTTTTTAGATTTGTACCCTAAATCGTCCATTTTTATCCGCCATATTGAAATTTTCATATCTGATCAAAAATTCATATCTTCTTCCCGAAAAACCCCTGTATGCCAATTTTGATTGAAATCAAACAAACTATAAATCTTTTCCGCTTTCCACTTCCCTCGTTAGAGAGAAGAATATAATTGTATTGTCCCGGAACTATAAACGCATACCAAATTTGAACACACACCCTTGATTTTTAGATTTGTAACCTTAATTGTCCATTTTAAATCCGCCATATTGAAATTTCCAAATCTGATAAAAAATTCGTAATCCTCTCGTTAGAGGGAGGTGGATACCTGATAATACCATATTATTGTGTTTTCACCGAAACCATATTGAATTTACAAAATCTGATCAAAAATTCTTATTCCTTATACCCAAAAGCCCCCGTATACCAATTTTGGTTGAAATCGATCCAACTTAGGTGTTTTCCCCCTCTACTCCGCTCTTAGGGAGGAGGGGTGCCTAATAATGACATATTATTGTATTGTCACTGGAACTATAAATGCATGCCAAATTTGAAGGCAATCGGATGTGTATAAGTTAGTTAAAATTGGTTAGCAAAAGATGACCAAAAATCGTCGATCTTGAATCCGCCATACTGAATTTTCTAAATCTTATTAGAAATTCGTCATCTCCATCCCGAAGTGCCTCAACACACTAAATTTCAAGGAAATCGGGCGTACTTCAACTGTATCCCCTCCACCCCCTTCAAGTAGGGGGGGGGGTTTGTCAATTTCATCACACTATATTCTTATATTATCCCCGCAACTATATAAGCATGCCAAACTTGAAGCCCGATCGGATGTCGGGAAGTTGGTCAAAATTAAGATTCCACCCGAACAAACATAGTCCTTTATTACATACGTTTTGCAAGTTAAATAAATGCTCAGTCAGTGCATCCAGTAGTTACTTTGCAAAACCTCATATATTGTATTATCTTTTGTTGAAATATGCAACTTAGTGTTTTGAACGCTATCAATAAAGAAATAAACGTTTTGTAAATTCTATAGCATCTATACTTACGTATAGGTTAAATGTTTCTTGGCATTTTCTGTTTCTGAACAAAAGGAACAACAAAAATAAGGCGGAAACCAATTATTAGCAAAAATAGAAGCCTTCTCAAATTCGCAAGGTAGTCAACGATACGATTTTGGTGCACAAAAAGGGCGAAAAAGTCTCGTGTAACTTAAACTTTTTCTTTTAGAAACGCACAGTGGTCACGAAGAGACTTAAAACAGTTTTTAAGAGTAGAATTTTTTTTTTTCTGTCAGTGATCTTAGCTTACGAAATGTCGAATAAATATCAGAGTTGGCTGAACTTTGAATGGAAGGCATATTTTGTAGTAACTAAGACATGACGGAGCATTTTTTTGATTTTTTGCCGAATGAGCTAAAATTTATTTCTAAGGCCACCGATTCCAATGTTTGAATATACTAGTCCTTAGGCAGTGGCATGTTCAATTCTTGCACGAACTTCTGGCATGTTGTCCCAGTTCTCATTGAGGAGGCAACCCACGTATTTGTATGAATCCACGCGTTCAACTTGCTGCCCATTTACTTCTAACATGCCTTGGATATGAACATCCAACTTTTGCAGGCTTTCCAGCATGTCTGCTATTATGACAGTGTCGTCGGCATATCGTAGGTTGTTGATTTTTGTGCCGTTTATGGTTAGACCCCCTTCGCAGCTTCTTATTTGGAACTCTTCGGACAGTTGACCATCAACCTTTACTTGAGCAGTCTGATTCCAGTATAGATTAGCGATTATATTTAGATCTCGGTCATCTAGACCAACTTCTTTTAGCGATTCGATGAGGTTTTCGTGTTGGACTCGATCAAATGCTTTCTCATAATCTATGAAGCAGGCACATACTTGCACCGACACATCCCTCGACTGCTGAACTAAGACTTGAATGCCAAACAGGGCCTCGAATCTCTTGTCCGAAAACCACCACGAAATCCAAACTGCGTGTCGCCTATAAAGGATTCGCATTCTCCATGAATTCTTTTATGGATGATCTTTAGAAATATTTTTAACACATGGCTACAGAAAAGATTTGTGGCGTAGAGGGCAAAGGGTGAGGGAATAAATAGGAAAAAAGCTTTTCCTCGACCAGGATTTGAACTCGGGACCTTTAGAATACCAGTCTAATGCTTTACCAACTGAGCTACCAAGGAACTGGGGTTTTAACTGGCTGTTTGGAAATCCTTTCGTCCGATTCCTTTGTTAGTAGTGGGGAGATCTTTGAAGCCTACTGCGGCTTTAAAAACCTAAACATGTTATAAAGACAAGGAAGTACACATTCACGATTATTAGATGTACGAAATTTCTATTTATTTATATATATAATACATTCATCACAATTTATACCTTCACACTTGCTCTATAACCTTTACTACACTTTAAAATATTTTGTTGAAACCAAATGCTCATTTCTTTAAAAGAAAATTCACCAGCGGCAGCCCACTTCATATGACTTTTATTTTCATAAAATTTTCAATTATTTTACATTATTTGTCGAAAATTTTTAACTGCGGCGCATTTTTATCATAATTTGACATTATTTTAAAATAATTTTTTTTTAATTTTCTCCTCTTCTTGATGCCCCCCTACCTAGCTTCTCTCAAGCTCAAGCCCCCTCCAGAAACAATGTCTGCGTACGCTACTGATTTTAGTATAAGTAGTTTACATTCTGTTAGATGGAATAAACTTTTTTATAAGACGGTTGCATTCCAGTTTCGCTTTGACTTTTACGGAAAGCGGCAAAGTGTTGTTGTTTTTTATTTGGACCGGCTAACAAAATTTAAACTTATACCCCGGACAATAAAATACCCCCCTCCCGCCTAGTCTGGATACGTCGCTGCCGCAATCCCGCATGCATGTCAATCGTACTACGGGAGCTGGGACTACTAATTAAATTTGAAGATAGATGCAAATTCAATATCCACTGATTTTAGCCATATCCGGTATAAGAACTTTTAGTAATTTCTTAAAAACTACGGCAATAATTGAACTCACTTTTATTCTGAAAAAATTGATTTGTAAACTGCCGATCCGACCCGATCTGGCTCTTTTCTGAATGACTTATGTTTTATGTATATGTCTTTTCCTAAAACCCATGATGGTCTTAGTGTGAAATGAACCGACCGCGACGTTTTGAACCCCGCACGAAATAAATTGAAAAAATATTTCGGTGAAATTTGATAAAATTATACTTATGTTATAGTGGGTTATGAGATAAGAAAAATGTGTAAATATAATATATTGGGCACGCTCAGAAAGGCATTTCCTGACCGAAATAAAATAACTTGTCGACGAATATGGGTTACTGAGGAATCACACATGGACATGGAAACAAAAAAAATTTAACTCAATTTATCTGAAGTTTATTTACTCATCGCTTTATATATATATATAATAATAATTTCGTAGTAGAAAACAATTTTCGTCAAGTTTTTATGGTAAAAAAAAATAAAATAAAACATGTAACACAAAGTAACTCTTACTGTAAGAATTGTTCCATTTATCTAGAAAATACTAAAACAAGATCAAAAATAATTTTATTATTTTTATACTGGGGAAAATAAAAAAATTTAAAAATGTTTTTTTTTATTAACCCCTGTATATAACCGGTTAACATTCTACCAACATAATACTAAGAAAGTTCATGTGTGGATTCCTCTTTAAACCATATTCGTTGGTAACTTATTTCATTTCGTTCAGGAAATGCCTTTTTGAGCGTGCCCAATATATCCCAAAACGACGTTTTTTTAAACTTTGACCGTCTATATCTCTAGAACTAGACATGAAAATCATTTTATATTCCCACATTTTTCTTATCTTATGGCCCACTATAACATATTAAAATTCTATCGAATTTCACCAAAATAATTTTTCAATGTATTTCGTGCCTACAGTGCACGTTTTAGAATTTCTAAACAGCATCTCCATAAAAAAAAATTATACCGAATCTAGACGTAACCGAAGTTAATACCTATTTTTCACTTTCGTAAGGGTGGATGGAATGGAGAGAGGGAGGATGTTTTGTATCCGCAGGATAAGAAAAACGCACCCTTCTTTTACAAAATAAAGACGTTGTGCGAAACGAGGGTTTTAATAGAGCGACCCTCGCTCTAATGGTGGTTTTTAGCGACTCTTTAAATTTACTTGTTAGGGGCCGGGTTTCTTGGTTAGGGATATAATAATTTTGGTATTTTTGACTAACTTCAGAGGTCTTTTTTTTCCTTTTTTCTAGAAAGTTAGTGGGGTTGCTATTCAGTAAGAAATCCTTTTAACTAATGAGATTATTTCGACCTGGGGTGATTATACCGAATGTTGGGAATTAAATTTCAAGAGCTAAATTTAATATCAATAAAGAACCGTAGATAATGCGCGTATCCACCAACCCAAAAATTCCCCAATGAGGCTTTAATCTTGATTAATTACTAATCGGTGTTTAGAATGTAATGTTTTACTTTGAAGCTTTTTTTGCTAAGACCCATTCCAAACTCTGATTAGTGATAATCATGATTAAAGCTTATTCGCATAAATTTTACGTTGGTGGATGTGGACATAAGGACGTAATAACTTTAAATAAGAAAGTTGTACATCTCGGAAAATCCTATAAAAACATTTATATACATGTATAGCATTTATAAATTAAACGCTATAGTTCTGAGACTGAAAATCGGTAAAATTCTTTTAGAACCGCTTTCTGATGGGCATGCATTAAGTCGCGTGTTGTGGATTATACAGACCGCTTCAAGCTACTGCGAACATAGGGCGAAAGAAGTCTAATTTGCCAGTGTACGTACATGCAGAGACACCGTACGCCTATCAGTGAAGCCACCAACACTCAGGCATCCGATCGCCATTCGCTGCCGTTCGCCGCCGTTCGTCTTGTATTTAGTACGCCTCTAACTACGGTGCTGTGTGGAGCGTAGTTAATGAAACCGGAATTTGGTCAATAAATACGCAAATTTTTATAACGTAATTTTTTTATTTTTTGACACTGATAAATAAGAGCGTTTTATTGTCAACTGCTCAGATTTATCAGTGACGACGTGTTACAATGAAAATAATAAGAAGAAACAAAATAAAAGCAAGTTCTTAAAATAAAATAATACATTCTAAAAACCAAAAAGATTCTCCCAGTCAAAAAAAAATTAAAGCAAATGTTCGAAAAGTCCTCCTTGCTCGGCTAGACAATATCCGAGCCTACTATAAAAACCCCTTCCAACGTTTCCAAGCATGTTAGGGGTGATAATTTGAAAAGCTTCTTCAAAAACAGATAGAAGTCATTAGGAGCAAGATCGGGAGATCGAGCTGGCCATAAAATAGTTCCCCGTGTACTTATAACCCCATTAGGAAATACATTATCAAGATATTCCCTAACAAGGCCAACATTGTGAGCGGAACAACCATCTTGTTGAAACCATGTTTCACCAAATCTTACACTTAACAACTGCCTAGCAGTTGGAATAATGTGCTGCTGCAGTAGATCCAAGTATCTAGGACCATTCAAATTGCAATTGCCGTTAATAAAAAATGGCCCAATTACATGTTCCCCTACAATACCCCCCCCAAACATTTAGTTTTTGGGGATACTGTGTTCTTACGTCAAAATATAAATGCAAATTTTCCCTCGACCAATATCGAACGTGTGTTGGGTTTCGGCAACTTCGTAGACATCCATTTTTAGTTTTAAAACTGTATTATTTCAATTAAGAACTTACCCATCTGTTTCTCGAGCAAGGCAGAAATAAAACAAAATAATAAAAACAAAATGAATTTCCAAAAGATAACACTGTAGGGTGCTTCGAATCCACCTCGGTCGTACGGCACGGAGAGTAAATTGGACTTGATTCCCCCTATGTTCGCAGTAGCTTGAAGCGGTCTGTATATTATTATTTATAGTAATAGCAGTACAAATGAGGTATCAAATTAAATCAAATGACCCCGCCTGTCGGCATGAAAATTGCCAAAAGTATCTGACAGACTGACATTTAATCTGGTACCGCTAGTCCATTTGGGTAACAGGTCATCCATCACTTATATAAACGCGAAAGGAGGGGTTGGGGGCGTAGGTAGAAAGTGCCAAAAAGGAGGGGGAAGAGGTTGCAAAAATGTTATAGTGTTGCAGGGAAAAGGGAACGGGTTAAAATTTAGAACAACTGTCTTGAAAAATGGTGTTTTGCGCACGTAGAACCCGATCTGAAAACGCCGTGTGCCAAACGTTTTGCACACGCTTACGTCATTTTGCGCACGCTTACGTCATTTTTGCACACGGCTCTCCCGTCATTGTGATTTTTGTTGTTGTCATCCAACAATGTAAGAGTTCCATAGCAACCGTCACGGTCCTTTGTTTTGTTCATCAGATACTTTAAATAGAATCTTATAAATTTTATTAATAAAAACGAGTTAAAATGAAATTTGATTTTTCTGGTCTCTGTTTATTTGCAGTCGAATAAAAAGTATCGTAGAAAACTCGTTTGAAAACCTCTTTGCACACTCTCGATCGTGTGCAAAGAATCGTTCTCAAACCTTGTAGTTTAAATAACTATTACATAATTGATGGTAGTACAGCAAAATTTTCATTTGTCGAAAAAAGTCGAAAAAAGCTTTAGATTAAAAAGAGACAAGATATCTGGTCCAACTCCTTGGCAAATAATAACCACTGTTTATTTACAAATTAAATCACAACAAAACAAAGGTGAGAAATATCGAGTCAAATGAGATATTTTCGAACGTTTTATAAGGTTTTTTTCGAGGTTTTTTTTATAAAGACGATAAAATAAAGCATACTTTTAATGAAGTAGTTAATGCGCAAATAAGATATTTTCGAACGTTTTTTTTATAGACTATAAAATAAACGTTCCTACCTCTTATCAGAATATTAAGGTTGATTTATACTGCGGCCGTTGCCATATGCGCTAGCCCTTCGAATTGATATTTAAATCTTTTTGCCTGTTCTATTATTATTGTGTACTGAAGAAGTCAGTATAAGTAAATTTCTGCTAATGACCAGAAAAAATAACAAAATTACCAAACACAATAAGATAATTTTTAGCTAGTGGGTAATATTTTTTTTTTCTTGGTGTTCCAGGTGCTATGAACTGTGTTTCTTTGTTTTAATGTTTGGCATAATTTTGTTGTGTTGAAAATTGAAAATACTATAAATCATATACAAACTTTGTAATAAATTTCTTTTGTATAAAATTATGCTACAAACATTTATCGTTAGGAAGCTTCCAAAACTCAAATTTTTGCAGATTTCATATTAAAGTAAAATTTTAATAATATAATCCATGTCTAAATTTCTATTTAAGTAGGTACGCCACTGGTATGTTTACTGTAAACAACAGAAAGGTAAACATTGTTCCATATAATAAAATAACCAAAGTCTCCGTAAGTCTCCGGTATCTTGTCTCTTTTTAATCTAAGAAAAAAGTGGTTCTCAAAAAATTTTACCGAATTTCAGTCGCTGTAGCTCATAGACTGTTTAATAAACAATATACATATTTTTATAGAACTTTTCCGAGATCTACAAATTTTTCATTTAATTTTTTTTTAAGTCACTTTTTCTTAGTTAAAATACGTTAAAACTGATTTTTTGTAACTTCGGTCCCATCTAACTTTTTGGGAACTAACCACAGAAAGTTGAGCACTTGACACAGACTTTTTCACCTCCGACCAATAGAAATTAAGGATGGTGATGAATGATGATGAAATTTTTGGCGTATTCAACATTTGCCATTTTGAAACCTATCAAAAAAAATTAGTTTTAAGGCATTTACAGCTAAAATATGGTATATTTTGAGAAAAAAAGCAGTTTTTCAGTGGTATTTTGCAAAAACAATACAAAACAATCAATATCTTTGTGTCTTTTCTGTATGGGTAAGTGTTTTTAAAATTTTTTGTTTAAAATTTAGTACCCCTACAGGTGTAAATATTTAGACCTGTGGGAGGTACTATTTTAGATCTTAGTAAATCTCACTGTAGAAGTTTAGTTTTCCGACAAAGATTAAAATCGTTAAAAAAAGCGTTGCTAGCTCTAAGGAGAAACTAAAGTGCAGAATTAAATATAGGTAAGTAATCGCCTTTTCTATTTTTTTAAAATTTAATAATCATCTTTTGGGGCTTCGAGATCACAAATAAAATAGTTCTACCACATTTTACCGTACCTTACCTTAAAATTACAAAATATGTTATAATCCGGTTGATTAAGCGATAAAATTAACATATTTTTTTTTATAACTTAATTATAAAGTAAACTGCCAAATTTCAGCTAATACTGATGTTTGCATTACCAGTTTTATTTTTTCATTTAAATCCAGGGGGACATTATGGCCTTAATAAAAGTAAAGAAGAAAAAAAATCAGTAACTTAAAAATAAAATAAACTACAAAATTTCAGCTAATTTCAGTTATGTTTTTTCTTTTAAATATAGGGAGAAGCAGAACTAAAGTTTTTTATATAAAAATGTAGTTTCAACTTCTGGGGCATCGATAAACTGAAGGCAACGTTTCCTATAAAAAAATACATTGAGCCAATGTATTTTGTATATGATTTTCGCTCCGATGTAAAGTTTTATTAATATCATAATCAAGTTTACATAAATTTTTTAGCCCAAACGAGTTATTGATTTTACTGCTGCAATACACAGTTTCAAAAAAAAGTTGTTACGATATAAAGAGTCTTTAAGAATGATTTTTGTAAAGGGTGTTCTGAAATCAAGGATTAAGATACATGTTTTCGTAGCTTTTAGTTACACCTAAGAATGAATTTAGTAAAAGACTGTTACGTACATAAATTTCATAACCATGTTTATGTATTTTGTATGCCCGGTTCATAATTTTCATAAACTTGTACATACATTCCATAACAACTTTTAAACGAAAGTCGATGATCGCCATTTATTAAATTTATTTAAGGCATTGATTAAAATCGTTAACATGTTTTACTTATTTAATATGCTCTTTTATTATCTCCATAACCAGTACATACTATTGATCACAAGTCTCTATAAAATGTCAAGAAACTTCGTAACTTCCGTTTATTAATTTCATTACTGTAAATGACAATTTGTATAACTTTTCTCCGATTTTTGTAACAGTTACTTGTTATTGATGTACAATTATCTATAAAAAATTAATAGACGCCTGTTATTAATACTATGTACGATATGTTTTTCAGTGTACCACATATAAAATGACGCAGTTGAAATATACGCACGTGCCATGGACTCTTAGGTAGCTTAGGGTATGGATTATTCGACACTTTGTACACGTAAATCCGCTACATCTACAAAGTCTTTTCTTAAATAAATGCCAACCGAAATAAAATCCGCGTAAAACCAATTTAAACTTCTCAACGGCAGGTTTAAAATTACCCATATGTCGTAATCCGCTTGATGGAGAGATGAAATTACTAATCGCGGGCCCGGGAATTGCCCAATAATCTGTCGCTTTGCGAAATTCAATTAGGTTAAAGTACCTACCCTCACACAGGGGATGGATGCTGAAAAAACCCCTGGGGGATGATCGAAATTGAAAAATAGGGGGTTTAGTTTTGGCGACTGAAAATCACTTTGTAAACTTTTTAACAGTCTTAGGAATTCGTGATGCGTATTTCGATTGAAACATTTTGTTTTAAGTAAGGTGAACACGGGTAAGTGTAATTTTGGTGCAAACGTGAATTTGTATTTCAAATCCGCCGAAAAAAGGGTGATCTTATTCAGGTTCGGGTACTCACCCACACATGTATGTACATTATTATATAAAATAAAACTTTTGGGTGTTGGTACATTTATATAGTATATTAGATTTCTTAAACGATGTACGTTTTAGCTTTCGCCATCATCAGGTTAATAAATAAATTAGTAAAAACATAATTTTAAAATGAAATATATAAAAATGTTACATTAACAAACGTTTATACTTACAAAATTATTCAAAAAAGTCTATATTATTAATATATTTACGTAGACATCTAGAGAGACAAATTGTAATATGAAGAATGAAATTACTTGTTGTGATTTTTTAATAAAAAATAATATCGATTGTATAGTTAATTTTTATTACGATAGTAAGGATGGAAAGAATTTGCAATTAAATTATTTTGTAAAATATTAAAATAAATTTTAGAAAAATTATTATTATGTCTGTTCTAAAACAAAGTTATGATTGTTTTCCACAAACCAAAACTACAATTTTTTGCACTCGACGCGCGTTTCGCTAACAACGTTAGCATCATCAGGAGACGATAAACAATCACCTACTTACAACATTTCTAAATGGCTAGCAAACGAGTTTGAAAATTTACCTATAAAGGAAGGTTTTTCTGTTCAAAATTCCCTTGAATTTATCAACAAAGTTAAAGATATTTCACTCCAAGAAGGTGAAATATTAATCTCGTTTGATATTAGTTCATTGTTCCCTAGTGTGCCGATCCCCAATACCTTACAATACCTGGAGGAACTACTAAGAAAAAACAATCTAAAAGACAAACAGACTTTAGAATACCTATCTTTAACAAAACTCTGCATGAATCAAAATTACTTTCAATATAAAAATAACTACCACCAGCAATTAGAAGGAACCACAATGGGTAATAGTTTATCACCTGTTATCGCAAACCTCTTTATGAGCAAATTTGAATCAGATACAAGTAAAGAATTTGAGTATTTCCCCAGAGTATGGTTTAGGTATGTAGACGATGTGTTTGCAGTGTTCAACACTAAAGTAACTAGGGTTGAAAATTTTATGGAAAAAATAAATAACAAATTTCCCACAATTAAATTTACTTATGAAACAGATAACAACGGTACACTGCCATTTCTAGACACTTTAGTTATAAGAAATAAAAATAAATTGGACTTTGACCTATACAGAAAAGGAACGGCCATCAACAGGTATATTCCAAATGACTCTTTTCATTGCTTACAACATAAGCTTGCAAGTTTGCACTTTTTAACATATAGATTAGTAAATTTCCCCTTAAACAAAGAAAGATTTGAAGCAGAAAAGAATAGGATTAGGAATATAGCTAGCGAAAACGGTTACGACGAAGGCTTAATAAATAAGCTGATAAATAGGCATTCTTTTCAAAAGACCTTTCGGAATTCCACAAACAATCATAGATTCACATTAGATAACCTAAAACTTCTAAAAAGTGTACCCAACAAAAGACTTTTGAATGCATATGAAAGTATGGAAATCATTAAATCCAGAAATAGTTTAAATAAAGATAGAGGACCCATCCCGTTTAGTACACTTTATTCTTTGGTTGAGGGGAAATAGGACTAAAAATCGTGATCAATCACAAATTATTAGTCTTATCTCCGCCCACTAAAGGATTGTATATAAGATAGAGCGTAGATTAATTTAGTTCATTGTTTATAGTCTCCTGATGATGCTAAAGTTGTTAGCGAAACGCGCGTCGAGTGCAAAAAAGTGTAGTTTTGGTTTGTGGAAAACAATCATAACTTTGTTTTAGTGCAACCAAAGGTTCCAAATTCCCAACATATCTGTTCTAAAGTTTACAGAATTTTTATTACTTTGTATATTAATAATTTCGATTACAGTTCTTTTAAAAAAGTTATTTTATTTTTCAACTATTTACACATTATCGAAATCAAAGGAGCGTTTTTTTCCAAAGAATGTTTACTTGGAGCAGTATTATTTTCGTTTTCATTTCTAACATCATATTGGTGTCTGTATACATGTTTATGTAAATACTGTTGTGTCATTCCTCATAGTTATATGGTTTTAACGTATTTTGACCAACCAAAACTGATTTTTTTTAACTTTAAATGAAAAAATTATAGATCCTGGAAAAATCCTATAAAAATATGCATATTGTTTATAATTAATTAAACAGTCTCTAAGCTACAGCAACTGAAAGTCGGTAAAATTTTTTGGGAACCAATTTCTGGGCACACATGAAGTCGCGTTTTGTGAATTATTTATTATCATTTATAGTAAGAGCAGAACAAATGAGGTATCAAATTAAAGCTTGTGTCGTGCGCTACACAAATGACCCGGTCTGTCGGCATGAAAATTGGTGAGTTTCGTTGGTTCGTTTGGTTGGTTGGTTTGAAAACCAACCAAACCAAACTCACCAAACCAACTTTACCAACAAAACCGAACCAAACTAAACGCCAAACCGAACAAAATCCACCAAACCAACCCAAAACATAATATGTATACGCATAGGTACATACATACCTACTTTTGAAAAAATTGTCATTCGAACAAAATGTTTTTCTTACAAAATGCTTTCGAAAACGATGCTTTCGAACATATTGTCATTCGAACAAAATGCTTTCGAAAAAATAACCGCGACCCGTTTAAAAAATAAATATTTTGACTGCAACGAGCGCAAGGGGCAATTGAACATAAATTATAAATTATTTATTATATCATCTCGTTCCTCTTTGGTCAGGTATTAACTCACAATTTCATAGTTTGAGTAAATTTTTCTACTTAAAACACAGTTGGCCTAGAGAGGGGTTTTAAGGAAAAAAAATATATAATCTCTAAAACATAGATTTTTGTTTTTGATACAGGCCAACTACTATTTACCGTAAAAAGTAAAATCCCCTGTGTAGCCTTTTTCTGGGGGGCTATTTTGACTTCATATTTGAATTCTCGCTGAAATTCTCTTTCCAATGGTACCCCATACCATAAGGTTTGCTTTACTAATTTTCGAGATATTGGCTTTCAAAATGTCAAAAATTCAATTTTCAAAGGCCCATATTTTAAAAACTAAACAAAATATCTATATTGTGTTTATTATCGATTTTGAGGGTTTTATAAGAACAAATAAAAAATGACAATAGTTTGACGTTTGCACATTCCTATTTACAGTTTATTGATTGTCAGTGATTTTGACGATATTATTCCAAAAATATGAAGTAGAAGGTCAGATTGTCAAACTGTTGTCATTTTTATTTCCTCGTAAAAAACCACTAAAATCGATAATAAACACAATAGAGATATTTTGTTTAGTTTCTAAGATATGGACCTTTGAAAATTGAATTTTTGACATTTTGAAAGCCAATATCTCGAAAATTAGTAAAGTAAACCTTATGGTATGGGGTACCATTGGAAACAAAATTTCAGCGAGAATTCAAATATGTCAAAATAGGGGGTTGCTATTTAAGGTTCCCAGAATATTTTCCAAAAATAGCCCCCCAGAAAGGGCTACATAGGGTATTTTACTTTTCACGGTAAATAGTAGTTGGCGATGGATCAAAAACAAAAGTGCATGTCTTAAAGTTTATATATTTTTTTTCTTAAAACCCCTCTCTAGACCAACTGTGAAAAAGAGGCGGGCGAAAGCGAAGGGGGGCATGAGAGATATCTTAGTCCCAGATAACAATTTTATTATTGATTTTTGGGAAAAATCCAATCTTTAGGAGTCGATATATAGTAGCTCTAGACGTGTATTCTTGAAAGTGATACGATCCTGCCTTTCTCTCGTGCTCCAAAAAAAAACCTCGTTATTGCGCAAGCATCACTAGATCATAGGTTAAGGAGCTACATTAGATACGACAGTTACGTGTTAAACGGTTTGGAACTATTTGGAGTTTGGCGAGTCTGCGCAGATATGCACGCGACCAATAACCATACTTTTATATTGATTTTTCTTTTTTAATTTGTAATATGAATACTAGATGGCTCGTGGTTAAATTCACGATAATCGTACTATTGATTTTTTGTTAGTTTGTAATATGATCACTAGATAGTGCTCGCTTAAATTTCTGTTTTTTTAATTTGCAAACAATTTGTATTTAATTTTTAAAAATATGCTTTTTTTCTAGACACAAAACAAAATTGTTAATGATGTTAAGTTAAAATAAAAAAGCATATTTTAAAAAAATAAATACAAATTACCCATAATAATGCACTTTTAGTACAAAACCTCTGGTTGTTTTATTATAAAAGATAGCATATATTTCAAAACATGTTAGTTTTTTTGATAATAAATAAAATATTACAATATTATCTTGTCTGTGCTTTTTTAACTATTAAATAATTTTCTTTAAATGTTTATCATGTTTTTAGTACATAAAAAAACAATAAATGCAACACTTTTGTATTCAAAACTAAATTTGTGAAACAAAAAAAATGTTAAGCTCAAAAAATTTACTGTATATATGTAGGGTAATTTATGGTAAATGCACACATTAGAAAAAATCTTGGTGTAAATAATATATGTGGTTTGGAATACACAAGTGTCGCATTTTCTAACTTATTATTGATATATTACAAAAATTGGCCATACTAAACTTGGCGCAATAAGGTGAGGAACACTATAAATAAATAGTTAAATGGAGGGTACCTATGAAGTATACGGTTTTCTGCCATGGAGGCACCTACTAGGTGTTTTTAATTTTTTTTGTTTTTTTTTATTTTTATTTTTTTTTTTTTAATTTTTTTTCACTAAAACAACGCAATCCAACACAGTCCAACCCAACCTAATCCAACCCAAAATAATGAAAAAACACATTACAACCCCCCCCCCCCCCCGGCAACCATAAAGAAGTTTTCATAAAAAATCAAAAATGGCAGAAAACCGTATACTGCATAATTACCAAATGGAGTCCAAATGCAAGTGTGGGTACCGCACTCCCTGAGGCCTCTGCGACCAGTCTGCAAAATGTCCTTTGGAGCAAAATATTTATCACACACGTAAGATCTGTTATATATTTCATCAGCACTTAGTTTATTCGCGTTTAAGAGCTTCACTATACTTTTGAAAAAACAGGATTGCCTTTGGGGAAAGGATGTCATTTTTTATTGGGATCATGTCACACTCTAACTCTTTGTTTCTCAGCCATTGTAATCAACGGATAAAATGACAATTTTTTGAACAGAAAAATCACAAAATCACTTTTTAAAAACCTTGGCGAACCTCAGTTTCCAAAATGGAACTCATAGTTATGTTATGAGTCATAACCGACATTCTGTCACTTTTGTCATAATGTGCCCTCTGATGGACAACCGTAGAAGGGGTAAGAGACGGAGCTGCAGATTTCTAGAATATTACCAACTTAAATATTATTATGTTGGCAGTTCCTTTGCACGCGGAAACATAACCGCACTTTTCGAGAAAAATAATTATTGGCGGAAAGGGTGAAGTGAATATATATTTCCTTAATTTATGCACTAGATTCAACGCTGTTCCCCGGTTTCGGACCATGCGATCAGGGACGTATGATATAACGTTTTGATCCCCTGTGATCATTCGCCATAGATCTATGCCGCTCCCTGTACAAGAACACACGTCCTGGAGGGAAAGGGGCTTCCCAAGTAACATTTATTTTTTATAATGGCCATCAATACCTTCTGGCAACTACTTAATAACACAAAAAGTTGTATTAGGTTCTCTTTAAAACCTTTTCAGGACTCCTATAAACCCCTTATACGTCTTAAGTGTCAGTTTTTAGAAAGGGATACATTACTACTTTCACATGAGCTTTAGTTTTAAAAAATATCTTTAAAAACATTCTCTAACCCTTTATAAAATCTCAGGTCAACTACAAGTAGTTTTCAAATGGTTGTCAGGTTATTATACTGTTTGGAATTTAAAGTCAAAAATATAAAATTTTTGAATTATGAAACAGTTTAGGAAAATGGCTGCCAGTCAGATATTTTACGTCAAGTTCTATAACGGTTATCAAAACCCTTATATAATCCCAAGAAGTTGTAATTACTAATATACTGGTCTCCCTCGATAGTGATTAATTATTTGGTAAACTGTAGTCCTAGTGGCCACTTTAACCATTTTAACCAACCAAATAAAAAAAATTATATACAAAAATTGTTTTTAATTCGAACTTTTTAATTTCAGTCACAAAACGTCAATTTATACACTTCTTCTTCAGGTTAACTTGTGTGTCTTCTTTTAGCCCTCATTATTCAGGCCCCTTAGGTATTGGACACTTGGCCTTTTGCGCATCTGCTGCATGGCTAATTTACCTAGTCACGTGATTTTGGCTTGCTCTTTAAAGCGAAGGATTTATATCAAAATTATTAAAAAGGTTTTGGTTACTACCTAACAACTTAAAAAACTCTTACACATGAAAGGCTTAGAGTAAATCTTCAGAAAGTTTTTTTTGCTATCTTTTAAAAGCTTGTGCAGCTATGGACACCAACAGTTTTGTAGTGATTATCTTTAAAAAGTTTTTATTTCTATCTTATAAAACTTAAATAGAGTTTTTAAAATGTTTTGCTAACTATTTTATAAAACTTGAACCACTTTAAGCTAAAAGTTTTATTAGAATAGTTTTTAAGGTTTTGATTGCTAAATTATAAAACCCAAAAATCAAAAGTTTTATAGGGAGGCTTTTTAAAATGTTTTGTTTGCTATATTATAAAACCAAAGACAAAAGTTTTATAAATATAGTAATAAGAATATTCTGATTACTATATTACCCTTATAAACATTAACATGTTAAACTATGTAGCAACCTAAAATGTTACTTGGGTTGAGTGCCTTAGCCCACCCCAACTGCCTACGCCACTGACTTCTCTTTTATTTGCTTGTCACGTAATCTAATTCATTTTGGTGGGTAAAAGCGAAAGTCCCGGGCCGGTCCTAATCGAGCGTTAAGCGGACTCCCGAGGGATTACTTGGGGAGTAAGACATGCCGTTTAGGGATAGTTAACCGGGATCGGGATATAACCACTCTTACAAATGTTTGAAAATAATCAATTATGTTTTATTATCGGTCGGTTTTTACACCATATATAGGGTGGTCCAAAAAAAACGAGCCTTTCTTGACTGTTCATTTTTTGTCCGATTTCAACATTTTTAATTCTTTTGGACAGTCAAATCTTCAAAATTTAATTCCAAAACTGACAATTGTAAAAATAAAAAAGGTCGAGCATTTTTTTAAATAGGATATTTAAGCTTTTATTTAACTTGCAATGTATGTAACTATCTATGTAACGAGATAGGTTTGTTCGGGTGGAATCTTGCAACTTAATTTTGACCAACTTCCCGACATCCGATCGGCTTCAAATTTGGCACGCTTATATAGTTGCGGTGACAACGCAAGAATATGGTGTGATGAAATTGACAGCTTCCTCCTACTCGAAGGGGGTGGAGGAGGGTACAGTTAAAGTACGCCCGATTTCGTTGAAATTTGGTGCGTTGGGGACTTGGGTATGGAGATAACAAATTTCTAATCAGATCAAATTCAATATGGCGGATTCAAGATGGACGATTTTTGGTCAACTTTTGCTAACCAGTTTTAACTAACTTATACACATCCAATTGCCTTTAAATTTGGCATGCATTTATAGTTTTCCGTGACAAAACGATAATGTGTAATTATTAGGCACCCAAGAGGACGACGGATACAGTTGATTATTGCGTCCAAATTTTTAGTGCTACTTTAGTTTTTTTGATGTATGGTCTACTTTATTGTTATTTCATTCTTAGCACCCTTTCTTGTAGTTGAGGAACCATTTGGCGTAGAAATAACGTAATTTTAACAAAGATATTTTCCTAAAGTGCATAAAATAGTATATAAACCTAGGGACTAAAGTGTCGCTTAATCCCTTAGCAAATTGTTTTTTCACGGACAACAAAATCATTTTTTTTTAAATTTTATTTGGCTTTGTTTTACGCAACAAGCCTCCTCCGGAGTGATTGTTGCTGAGCCTTAATATAAGGCGACGTAGAATAAACTCCAATTTGGGGTGGAGTTGCTGCGAACGTTGTATTTTGAACGGTCTTCTTTCAGTAAGCGGTACGGTTTCGCAGGTTTCTTTCTTCTTTTTTTTCCTGCTGGCAAATTTCATTCTTATTGATATTTGCATCCTTTAACGTTTTGCTTTTCGCTTTATTCCGACAGGCGGCGCGCTGCATATAGTCATCAAACATCTCGCGTTGTTTGACGACGAAAGTTGTTTAAATTCACTGGGTGTGGTTGTTTATGTTACCCTGATGATTCCTAACAAGGATGAAACAGGCCTGTAGGTTTCTGGACTATCCATTAGATCTTGCGCAGGCCTGGTCTACCTTTCCAAAACTCTTTTCTGCGTTAAAATCGGACAATAAAAAAAATTGGCATTTAAAAAAAAACCGTCCAGTTTTTTGTCGTCCACCCTATATATTCTGAACGCGAAAAGTTCAATTTTCGTGTATGAAACTTTTTTGCATCGTCATAAATAAAGGAAAAAAGTGGGGGTGACATTTTTGGTAGAACACCCTGTACATTCTTTATTTAGTAACGCGTCAATCAATGTGATTTTTGTCTAATTATATAATAAGGGCGGCAGTTTTGTTTTGACAACAGACAGAAAAGTAACCACATTCGGAAAGCGGCGCCACCAAGATCAAGTTACCATGTAGATGCTTCCGTCTCGATTGTTTTTACAAGCCTACTTGTCACTTTCAACGGCTGCTTGATACTTTTTTTAAACTTTGTGCATAATATACAGGGTGTCCCACAATAAAGAAGCTAGATGGTGTAAGTATGCGTAGGCTTAAGATAAGTTTAAAAATAAAATATATTTTTCTTTAAACCCGGGCAGGGAACTATTGGGGTGGGACACGAATACATCACTTTAAATAATATTTTATTTACCAAAAAGTCAAAAAAATTGCCAATATATTAGGAAAAGAATCAAAGGTGCTATACGAAAAAATCTTAACTTTTTGATGTTTATGAACTGTTTAAAACAAGGTAAGTTGTGTGTGTGTGTGTTTTCTTAAAGCAAGACTTGGGTGAGATTCCTCTTTTATTAGAAAATTAATAGATACATTTTTTAAGAGAATGCGACCTACACTCACATCAGAAACATCGGGAAGCCTAGTAACTCCAGCAACTCAAGTCGTCAAAATTCTGGAGATAGACAAGAATGTTCAAGTATCAAAGAGTGTGCAGTTAGTCAAGCACCTCCAAATATTTAAAAGTCCGTGGTTAGTCAAGAATCTGTCACCAGCATCTTCGATATCGGCAATGAGTAACCATCTCAGATACGGATAAGTATAACATATTGAAATTGTCCCTGAAAAAGATTTTAAATATTCTTTTTTTTATACCTTTATCAAAAATATGATTTTAGTAACTGTCTGGATACCGATACAAAAAAAAAACTTTTTTTTTGGATCACGGGTGCAAAAAAAGATTTCTATCAGTTTTTTACCCAAAATTAAAGAGAAATATGTTACCGTTAAAACCCGGTTTTTCCTAGTAAAAACTAGTTATAACTATTAACTCTATATTAGATTAGACTAGACTAAATTATATAAGTTTAGATTAGATTTTAATCTGACCTAATCGAACTGACCTAATCTAAACTAATTTTTCCTAAGAAAACCAGGTTGTAACTGAAATCGGGGTTTTACGGTAACATATATATATATGGTGTATATATATATATATATATATATATATATATATACAGGCGAATACTTGCCCCAAAAGAAGTATTTAAATTCTTACCATAAACTAAATAACTTTGTACCTATATCTTTAAAAAATGATTTTTTTTACCAAGAATAGCTAAACTCGACTAAAGATCAACTTTTACAATGCCGTAATAATTTATACTTTTTTAAGCACAATCATCGGGGCAAAAATAAGTACTGTTTATAAGACTTGCCTCAAAAATCCTTAAATTTTCGTGCTGTTAAAGTCTTGTCCGAAGGCTTTCAGCCAAGCTCTCCTTCTATTGCTGTTTGATTTTTCTAATAAAAATACTTCTTCACTCATTATAACTTAACTTTACTACTTAGTACTTGAAAAAGCTGAACTCCGTCGCAGGACTAATTTTTGCAGCCTGGCACACAACAGAAATAAATAATAATAATAATAATAACGAACAAATCAAAAATGACAACGCAAGTGTCAAAATAAATGTCAGGCTTCGCTTCCTCTAGGATTAGTGTCCTTAGCTGTAACTGTACTCCAAAAATGCATGCCGTAAGCCACGAAATCACCATGTTTGAGTCACTCATTAAATTTATCAATTTCAAAGTCAAGTAATACTCAAGACCATAGAGAAAGTAATAGCTACGCGAGAATGACCGATACTGTGTTATACTTAGAGAACATTGTTTATCGGTGACACGAGCGCAGCCAGTGGCTAAAGGAAGGAACTACTTGTACAGCCAGACGCATAATAAAATACATAGATATGAAAAACTTAACAGGCGCAGTTTCTCCATACTTTTTAGTGTTAAAAAAGCAATGCATTCGCGAAAGGTTTTAGCTCTATACAAACGTTAACCAGCTTTGTACTGTTCCATGCAGTTAAAAAACTTACACTTACAAACAGCTTACAAAAAGTTTTTTGGACCCTATAAAAGTCTAAAATAGAACGAGGAGGTTATAACTATGTTTAGGAATATTATCAAATATTAAAGGTAACAACATTTTATTATGTTCTTTTCTTTTATTAATTGGGTAAAAATCCCAGTATAAAAGTCTTACAGATTTTATACATTTTTTAACCTCTTTGTTTTTGTTGTATTTTAACCTATTATCTTCTTGCTTAACTGTGTATAAATCATCACAATATTTTTTTCAGGGATTTGGTTCGCAAAAATCTGAACCCCAATTTTCGGCACTTTTCAAATAGTCCCATGCTCTCTAGCTTTAATGGTAGTGATCCAGCCTGATTTTAATGGTATTTTAGACTTTATAATAAGTTGTTAATCCACTATATAGCTAATCCCATAAACTCACGCGATTTCCAACCAAAACTAATTAAAATAACTCACTTTTGAAAATCTAAAAAAACCGCTTGCCAGGCTTGACAGACTTTGACAAGCGGTAGCAAAAACCAGCAGGTACTAAATTAAAATTGTATGAAATATATTTCAACATTGAAAAATGTTCTGTGTTTCTTTCATGATCATATAGAAAGAGATGGACGGGGCAAAGTAAGTGTTGACTTAATACAATCGTTACTTTCAGTCTCCGCCGCAATGCGCTATGCGCTACAGGAACGTAGTTCCTGAGCGGCCCTATCTTTCTGTTAATCTCCGTAAGTTATTAGGTTGTCTCTACTCAAGACGTTAGAAACTGTGTTTAACGCTTCTGCATTAGTCACAAACACCTAAAAAAATTGTACGAAACCAGATGCAATGAAATACATGAATGTGTGTTACGATTCAAAAACAGCCATTTAACCTTCATTCAAGGCACAGAGTTTACTATTATCGCTTTTGAATACAAATTTCTTAGTTAGCCTTCATTTCTTATCGTACCTATTGTCTATGACGCACAACTTGTGTGTTGTTCAGGAAAAAGCTTTAGATATGAAAGATCGAAAAACAAAAGGTGGAAAGACAAAAAGGTGGAAAACATAAGATTGAAAATTAAAAGGTCGAAACAACAAAAGATCGAAACTACAAAAGGTCGAAATTACAAAAGGTCGAAATTACAAAAGGTCGAAATTACAAAAGGTTGAAATTACAAAAGGTCGAACACAAAAGGTCGAAATTACAAAAGGTTGAATATCAAAAGGTCGAAACGACAAAAGGTCGAAAGTACAGAAAATCGAAAAAACACCAAAGAATAATAACCAAAATAACCAACACAACCCAACATAACCAACTCAATCTAACCTAACCACTCCAACATAACCCAACCGAAAAAAAACAAGAAACCTCTAAAAAATTTGCAAGGCAGATTTACTAACATACCTGCATGGTCTCGGAAAATCGTTGTATTATAAGAAATTAGGAGAGGGATATAACGTATCAGAACCCCGCCCTTTTTTATTTTCGATCTTTTGTAGTTTCGACCTTCTGTAATGTCCACCTTTTTGCATTCGACCTTTTATAATTTCGATCTTTTGTATTTTCGACCTATTGTACTTCCGACCTTCTGTAATATCGACCTTTTTGCATTCGATCTTTTGTAATTTCGATCTTTTGTATTTTCGACCTTATGTAATTTCGACCTTTTTGTCTTTCGTCCTTTTTGTCTTTCGACCTTTTGTTTTTCGATCTTTAGATAACAGCCTACCTAGCCTGTAACAAACTAGTTTTACACAGAAAAACTAGCTCTCCACATTTTATGCGTATTACCAGCCAGTATTGCATCTGGCGGGCGAAGTTTTTCTAATTTACACCTAATCTTTGCCCAGGCCAACCAGCGTGGGCTTATCAGGGCGAAACATCGTTTAATGATTTCTCTTTTCGCTTTGGTCTTTTGGGTGTTCCTTGTGGGATACTCATTCAAAATTTCCACCCACGATCTTTTGATCTTGTGTTTTTAGATTCTTTTTAGTTCAAGTAACTGATTCGGAGGTTTTTTTAACTTCTTTTTCTTCTTTCCCTTTTGTTTTAGTTGCTTTAGGAGCACATTCCTATTGGAAATATTAACACCCCAGAACGAACCCGTATCAGGTGATTAATAATAAGTACAAGTGCCAAACGATGCCTATTTGTGAGTGATTCAAAGTTGGAAATCAACCAGAAATTGAACCATGCAATTTAATAAATTTGAATTTCACATCTGTCAAATTTTTTACAGGTACAAATTTTCATCAGGTATATTTTCCATGTAAAACTACCCACTGCAGCATTGTTTGGCCTATCAGTCAATGTCATTGCCAGAAGTTTGATCAACATGAATTTAATTTTAATCTTCTCGATGTTGCTCATAATTCCCAGAAACTGTATAGGTAGAGAAGATGATGATGATAAAATCCAGTACGGACAGGTATGCAGTACACGGCAATATCCTTACATGGTGCAAGTTCATCTTGGTCGTTCCTTATGTACAGGATCACTTATACATCAGAAATTCGTTCTAACAGCTGCCCATTGCGTCAATCGATACGGTACGATTCTTGTATTTAATCGAGACAAAGTATGGTCCTCTAGTTCTAAAAAAGAAAGCCAGAAGGAACAAATAGTCAAGGCTGAAAAATGTCACATACCCAAACCATATTCTCTAACAAAACATCGAGGATATGACATTGCAGTATGTGTTTTACCACCTTCATTCCGGCACACAATTAAACCTGTTAAGCTAGATGTATTTGATGAAATGTGTAACGATTTTACAATCATTGGTTGGGGAAGGACAGAGCGGAATAAAAAAGACGTGCTGAGAATGGCTCAAATACAAAGATATAAAAAAGACTGTGCTGAGTGTGTGAGAACAGGGGACCATTTTATAATTACCAATATAGTTGATCATCAGAAAAAACGCCCCGCAGCAGCTAGTGGGGATTCCGGAGGTCCGATTTTGTGTAATTGGTTACAGGTTGGAATAACCACGGGTATATTACAAAATAAAAAATATAACGAGAATGTTACAGTATTTTTAAAAATAAAAGAGCATGCTAAATTTATTAAAAGCATAATAAATAGTATTGAAATAAAAAGCGGAAACTCCAAACATTCTTACTGTCTTCAACTCCTGGTTTTCCCGATAACTTTATTATATCTAACTTACAAGCAAAATATATACAGTTATTCCTAAATGTTGGTATTATTATAATTTATATTTTTTTGTCAAAGTACCAACCTATGCACATACAGGGTATTACATTTAGAAGGATGCACGTGAATTTCTCGAAAACTAATTAAAACTTCAAAAAACCCCCAAACACGTCGATTATGTCTACGGGGAGAACACATTTTGGCCATATTGGAATGTAAAAAGCTTACCCTTTGAGGAGTGACCTATACCTCAAAATTTAAATATGATACCTTACAAACTAAACTAGCTAAACATCTCTAAGTAAGTAAAGTCCAAATTTTTTGACTAGCGGACTGACGTCATTTTTTTGGATCTCTAAATTTGTAAAAAAAGTCATGTCGTTGATTGTTTCAAGAGAAAAATGTCTCCTCTAGGTGCCGCTGGTCAAATAATTTGTTGTTTTCAATTTGAAGTAACAGTTGAAACAATCAAAGACATGACTTTTTTTTACAAATTTAGAGATCCAAAAAAATGACGTCAGTCCGCTAGTCAAAAAATTGGACTTTACTTACTTAGAGATGTTTTAGCTAGTTTAGTTTGTAAGGTATCATATTTAAATTTTGAGGTATAGGTCACTCCTCAAAGGGTAAGCTTTTTACATAGAAATAATCAACGTGTTTGGGGGTTTTTTGAATTTTTTCATTCAAGAGAAAAATTTCTCCTCTAGGTGGCGCTGATTTGACATGCGAACTGTTGACAACAAAGAAATACGTTTTCAGAGGACTTGTTACGGGTTATACATTTAATTAGGTACTAGGTTATTAGGTAGCGCTATGTTTTGTAATCATCACAAGATCCATAGTTGTTAACGTAATTTTTTTATTTGGGTTAAGAAAACTAGGAAAAGCTATTAGCGCATTACTGTTATTTAAATCGCTGAATATATGCCGATATATTTACTGACCTTTTAATATATTTTTTGGTAGTGTAAAATGTTTGCTCGTAGCTACATACGTAGCTACGAGTACAAAAGTTACACAAAGTACCGTTCAGTAAACAAATTTTATTAATGTACAAAAAAATTATTATAGGTTAAGTCAGATGATGGGGATTTAAAAATGGAAGCTGCATTGCAGGGTACACAGACCTTTTTTAATGGAAAAAGGTTCCAGAATAAATAAAGTGACTATTTTATAGAATATGATCCTTACCGATTCGGAAAATTTTTAAGTTCTATATTGTTTTTGGCATTATGGAAATTTTCCCTATAACTTTTATTTTACAAGCTTTTATTTAACTTGCAATGTATGTATCTTTCTATGTAACGAGATATGTTTGTTCGGGTGGAATCTTCTTGCAACTTAATTTTGACCAGCTTCCCGACATCCTATCGACTTTAAATTTGGCATGCTTATATAGTTCCAACACAAGAATATAGTGCGATAAAATTGACAGCTCCCCCCTACTCGAAGGGGTTGGAGGGGGTACAGTTGAAGTACGCCCGATTTCGTTGAAATTTGGTGTGTTGGTGCACTTGGGGATGGAGATAACGAATTTCACGTTTTGAAAATTCAATATGGCAGCATCTGGTGTTAGTTTTACTTTTAATATTTATATTAGATAGTTTTTGGTCGTGCCAATTTACATCCGGATAACTTTGCCGACGACGATAACTATACCACTATTTGACAGTTTAAAATAGCCTATTTGGTACAGGTTTTACGTCGACGGTCCGGTTGTTCTTAAATATATTGCTTTTATCTAAATGCGTTTGAAGCTGTTACCTATTTAATTATACATAAAAGAACGCTCAAACAGAAAAACGCGCTTGGGTGTATCTTTGGTACTCAGGGCAGCGCCACCCGGTCCGAAATGGTGCGGAGTAATAGAAGCTGGCCACGTACCTTAAAATTTTTTCGTTAACCGTCCGTAGGATTGCGGAGTTTCACGGCAGCCCTTAACCATATATGACGTTGAATTGTCAACAGTGTCAAATAGCGTTAGTCGTCGGGCATTTTGAGCACGACCACAAACTATCTATTATCTAAGCATTTTTCAGAATCAGACTGCTCAAATAAAGGTTGATGGCCAATTGTCCGAAGAAGTCCAATAAGAAGTAGTGTGCGCTAAGGTTGTATATTGTCTCCACTGTTATTTAATATCTATAGCAACAAAATAATAGAAATTGCACTACATAACTGCGAAGAGGGTCTGACCATAAACGGCATAAAAATAAATAACCTACAGGCGCAATTACACAGACGAACATGCTCAAACAAAAGCTCGTGCAAAAGATCTAAAATTTTTTGCGTGAACATTTTTGTGAGCTTTTCTTTGAACATTTTGTTCGGGTAAATTTTTGATCAAATTATTGCTATCTGTTTTGGAAACATATTTTTAAAGATGAGAATAAATAAAATTTCACATCAGTGATCAGTGATCTCAATTCTTTAAAAAAAATGGAACACCAACTTTTATTTTAAATTTTTGTGAAAAAAAGCCGACGGCAAGCGAAACATTATTCTTGGCTATCAGTTTTGTCAGATGGATTAGGGTTACTTACAATATTTTTTTCTTAGGGTTTTTCCCGGATTTTTTTGCCGGGGTGTTTTTTTGGGATTTTCTTGCAAGTTTTTTTTATTTGCAAGGGTTTTTTCCTAAATTCAAAAAACAACCTAGGAAAATTTTTCTTTTCCAATAAAATTTTGAGTGTTTCAAATATCGACAAAAACTCAAAAATTGCACTTTAAGCGGTGATTCGCGCCTCACGACTATGAGGAGTGGTGGGGAGGGGATTTTTTTTTAAATATATTTTTGTAACTTTACTTTACCCTTAGCTTTGATTGTTTTTTTTTTAATTCCTCACACCAGATTTACCTAGTTAGTTAAAAATGAAGATAGATATTTACTGTCAATTTAATGTAACAATCAAGGTCGATTACTGACACTGAACAAACAATATGCAAAGGAGCAACATTCCGATTCAGAAGTCTAGTCTATTACTGCTAAATTATATTTTTATAGACAAGGGTCGGGATCGAAGGGTTGTAAAAGTAAGTATAAACGGGTATTATTTAGACCGAACGTGCTTTTGTTCATATATTTGAGATTTAATAAAATATATATAGGTTTTTTAATTATTATTGTATTGTGTTTTAAACTAGGAAGTAAAATAAAGAGATATTTTTTTAAACGTAAATTTTTATCATTATATTTTACAGGCAACAGCAATAAATAAGTCCCAATTATAATTTTTTTATTCTCGTTTTTTTACAACCCTAAAAAAGTTACAAGTAATGAATTCCCATAAAACTATAAAATTTAAATTTGTAAGAAATTTCTATACTAACATTTCTTCAAACAAATTTTGCTTAACATTCTCTCCAAAATTTCCGTGAGTCTTTTTGTACGAGATTTTGCTCGAACTTTTTTTTGAACATTTTGCTCAAGAGGCTCGTGTAAATGTTTGTCGGCAATTCAACATCAAAGAAAAGTTTGTCTGTGTAAATGCGCCTTTATAGTGCGACCATAGATCTAAAGGCGTAATTACACAGACGAACATGCTCAAATAAAAGCTCGTGCAAAATATCTAAAAATTTTTGCGTGAACATTTTTGTGAGCTTTTCTTTGAACATTTTGTTCGGGTAAATTTTTGAGCAAATTATTGCTATCTATTTTGGAAACATATTTTTAAAGATGAGAATAAATAAAATTTCGCATCAGTGATCAGTGATCTCAATTCTTTAAAAACATGGAACACCAACTTTTATTTAAAATTTTTGTGAAAAAAACCCGACGGCAAGCGAAACATTATTATTGGCTCTACTATCAGTTTTGTCACATGGATTAGGTTTACTTATAATATTTTTTTTTTATGGTTTTTCCCGGATCTTTTTGCCGGGGGTTTTTTTGTGATTTTCTTGCGAGTTTTTTTTTTATTTCCAAGGGTTTTTCTCCTAAAAAAAAAGCCAGGAAAATTTTTCTTTTCCAAAAAAATGTTGAGTTTCAAATATCAGCAAAAAACTCAAAAATTGCACTTTTAAGCGGTAATCCGCGCCTCACGACTATGGGGAGTGGTGGGGAGGGAGATTTTTTTTAAACATATTTTTGTAACTTTACTTTACCTTTAGCTTTTATTGTTGTTCTTTAATTCCTCACACCAGATTTACCTAGTTAGTTTAAGGTCCCAAGGGTTACTTAAAAAAGCAAAAGGTTCATGAAAATGCTGAAGATATAGATATTTACTGTCAATTTAATGTAAGGTCGATTACTGACAATGAACCAACAATATGCAAAGGGCAACATTGCGATTCAAAAGGGTGGCCGGCCTACTACCTGAGAAATCCAAAACGCGGGATGATAGATCGGCGACACAGTCTACTAAATTACTGCTAAATTATATTTTTTAGACAAGGGTCGGGTTCGTAGGGTTGTAGAAGTGGGTAATAAACGAGTATTATTTAAACCGTTGTGCTTTTTTTCATATATTTGAGATTTAATAAAATGTATATAAGTTTTTTAATTTGACTTAATTATTATTGTAAAAGACTAAACTAGGAAGTAAAATAAGAGATATTCTTTTACGTAAATTTTTATCATTATATTTTACAGGCAACAACAATAAATAAGTGCTAATTATTATATTTTTTATTCTCGTTTTTTTTACAACCCCAAAAAAGTTACAAGTATACTGGCATATCCCCTATAAAAAACAGATCAATCGAAGTTGCTTATGAGGTAAAATGTGAATTTCGTCATCAAATCGTTTTTCCGTCGGAAAGCACTTGATTAAAAATACCTGTTTTTCTATTTTCAGTTAAGTTCAATGAATTCCGATAACAATAGATATTTTGAATTTGTAAAGAAATTTTTATACCCCCAATTCTTCAAACAAATTTTGCTCAACATTCTCTCCAAAATTTACGTGTGTTTTTTGGTACGGGATTTTGCTCGAACATTTCTTTGAACATTTTGCTCAAGAGGCTCGTGTAAATGTTTGTCGACATTTCAACATCAAAGGAAAGTTTGTCTGTGTAAATTCGCCTTACCCTAATAATCACCTATTATTCGGGGTGTGAAAGTAAATAAAAAAAGCTGTAAACCTGCTACCATTTCTGAGGATTACAGGTGCGGATTTAAAAATGTATAATTATTTCTTAATAAGTACACGTTTTTGGCCGAATTAAAATTTATCAACTTTATGATTAATTACGAAACGTTATAACATTAGGGTTTGATTACGTTACAAATTAATTTTCTTAAAATAATTTGGACAGGCTGAAGATACCAAGCTGATTTTTAGTTTTAAAAATCAGTTAGCAGGTAGTGTTCGGTTACAAAAGAAGTTATTTGTTATTAATTATGATTGCATGAAAAATGTTTCGTCCGTGGGAGGAACAACCGAGATCGTCACGTGGAGATACGGGGAATAATGGCGTTATAAGAGAAATAAGTGATAAAAAACAATTTAAACGCGATATTTTGTCACTTGATACAAAAAAAAAGTGATATTTGACGTTTATACCACCCTTCTTAAACGTGGGTTATCAAAATTTGGTTCAGTGAAGGAAGCGGCAGCTTTAACACAAAGATCGGTAAAAACAGTGTGGCGTGTAGTAAATCGTAGATAGAGGAAATACTGAAGATAGGTAACCTTACGGGCTAAAATGTTAGCAAAAATTTCGTTCGTGGATAACTCCCCAGAGCGCGCATAGTCGCTTTTGGACAACTCGACTGTCATCAACCCAGTGCATTTCGCCGCAGCGAAATCTGTAAGCATAGAAGACATAATAAATTTTCCTTTGCAATCTGTAATAACTCTCCAATGTTTCACTTGACTTCGTATAGGTGGCGCTATTAACTTAGCATTAACATTCCTCCTGCGCTAGATAGTGTAGAAAATAGAAATATCACTGCCATTGTTTAGATTTGGTGGAAATCGAACCGTATATCATTGAATTTAACTTTTTATGACGACATAGAGAATATTCTTCTTGTTCTTATCAGTACTTTTTTAGTGTTAGAAAAAAAAAGATTATCTTGTTGATTTTGTGATTTTTGAAACAAAAACAGTTCTATTCTTGTGATTTATTAACGCTTACAGGTAAGTGTTCCTTATTTTGCATGTTTTTGTTTTATAGTAACAAAAAACTGTTGGTAAATGTTTTCTCGGTAATTATGCAGTATACGGTTTTCTGCCATTTTTGATTTTTTATGAAAAATTCTTTATGGGGGCACCTATACTAGGGTCCCTAGGACCCCAAATCCGCCTGCGCCCGATTTTTTTTTAAGAGAAAAAAGGGTGCCCGGAGGGGGGGGTTGTAATGTTTTTCTGATTGTTTTGGGTTGGGTTGGGTTGGACTGTGTTGGATTGGGTGGTTTTAGTGAAAAAAAAATAACCGGCGCAGGCGGATTTGGGGTCCTAGGGACTCTAGTAGGTGCCACCATAAAGAATTTTTCATAAAAAAACAAAAATGGCAGAAAACCGTATACTGCATAATTACCGTTTTTTCGCATTAATAATTAAGTAGGTAGGAACTATTTAAAAAAAAACATCGGGCAGTTCGGGAATTTCCTAGAAAATTTCAGTTATAAACAAAATATTAAATATAAATAAATTTGGCTTAAGATATTTTAGCATAATTAAAGGGGTAACGTTTTTGTTTAAGAAATTTTTATGCCAAGATTTTGTTCCCATTGTATAGCCTTCTTTCCAAACTTTCGATTTTTAGAATAAAACACTCAGTTTTCTCAAGTTTTCACTTTTTTTTTAGCTTCAAAAAAGTACTGCAATAAAACCATTTTTCTCTGTTAAAATGAAAAATATTTAAGGTTGTTGAAGAGAGACAGCAGGCTATTAAAAAGTATTTTAGAGAAAGATGGAAATAATTTAAGGCAATTGTTTACTAAAAATTTCTGTTTTGTCTTCTGTCTGTCATCTTGAGTGTTTTTTTTTATCCAAAAAACGACAAAAATTGTAATTGTTTATCGTGTAAGTCATAAGGTGGTATTAATTTATTTCAATCAAAGTTCTTTATAGTGTTTAAAATTACAAAAAAACGTGTATATAAGTGTATTTTAGCACATCTTAAAATAATTGAACAGGTATTTAACTAAATTGTTTCCAGGTTCATCATGGTAGATGATTCTATTTTGTAATGTGGCCGCTAAATATTTAAATTTGAAAACAAATTGTTGTTAAGTTAAAATAAAAAAGCATATTTAAAAAAATTAAATACAATAAATACCTATAATAGAAATAAGATTATAGCATTTATTATATTTATGCTCATCAACTAATATAATATATAATAAAATAATTTTTTCCGAAATATTTTTGCAATGCTTAAATGCGACACTCTTGTATCCCAAAACTAAATTTTTGGAAAAAAAGAAACTTTTAATCCATATAGCTACTGTCATAGGGAGGAGAATTTATAATAAAATGGCAAAATAAAAATCATATGCACGACACCACTAAAGATGACAGATGACAACTAAAATTTTTAGTACACAATTGCCTTAATATTTTTGCACTTTACTAAATTATCTCTCCATCTACCTCTAAAATTCTGCCCTCTCTCATTAAATATTTTTCATTTTAGCAGAGGAAAGATGTTTTTGCAGTACTTTTTTGAACGCTAAAAAACCGGTGAAGGCTTGAAAAATTTGAGTGTTTTATTCGAGGTTTTTTTCATAATATTGTATTGTCATCGGATCTACTTTGCTGTGCCAAATTTCACTAAAATCAGTTCACGGGAAGTGTGTCAATGAATTTAGCCCCTTATTTTTAAACCTTAACCACCCCCTACCCACCAATTTTTTTTTCATAATATTGTATTATCATCCGAACTACACTACTGTGCCAAATTTTATTAAAATCGGTTTACGGGAAGTGTGTCAAAAACGAATCGCAAAATTTGATAGTCAGGCAGACTGTAAAGTTAAATATAATCGTTTAATAATAATAAAAACTGTCTTGCTTCATTCAGCATATTCATGAATTTATATTATGATCTCTCTACCAGCTCCCATCCCTTAGCAACAAGTTCATTCATTTACGCCACTGATAAACCGGTATTCAGCAAAGAATCAAAAACTTGCGGTAATTCCCCTTTCATGGCTTGGCTGGCTGTTCGGATACCGTCGGCTTTCGTCGGATATTAGCATGTATCCTCGTTGCCAGCACTACCTATTTATTGCGGTCTCCGCTAGCGCCCTCTAACAGTTACTCGGCAAAACAAAATTTTTGGTTTCCATACTTTCCGCAAGGTAAATGGGGGGCACAACTTGCCTGATCAGGGTTTATAACGAGTGGAAGTGCAACGGACTATTCTCACTTCCACTTATCAGTTACATATCTTAAGTATTTTCTATCTACGAGTAAATAAACCGATAGTTGGGAGAAGAAAAAGGATTCTAATACTTCTAAGAAATTGGACATGGGTGATGTGGATATCATTCGTAGAAAAATATATCAAATGTATAGGGAACAAATGATTTCTACTTTACAAACATTAACTTAAAGATTAAAAAAAGATGATACAGGAATACAGTGTTGCCGTGACACACTGAGAAAGTGTATTTTAAAAAACGGTTTTAAAATAAAAAACATTAATAAACAAGTATCATAATAAACGGCAACTGACTATGAAATCGGCCCGTTTAAAAAAATAGTCTATTGTGATGGATAATGCAAGCTACCACAGTACAAGGCTAAATAAAGTTCCGTGTTCAAATGACACAAAACTTATCATTAAGGACTACAGGTTAGAAAATAATATGTATTTTTAGGATTTGCTCCACCAAAAAACAATTGCTTGAAATAATTAAAGCATTTTCAGTACAAAAAAAAAACAATACTATTGTGATACTTTGGCGGGAGAAATGGGCCATACAGTGTTGAGACTTCCTCCTTATCATTGCATGTTTAATCCAATTGAACGCATATGGCATGAGCTAAAAGCAGCGGTTAAAAGAAATAATGTTTCGCCAAATTTAAATTCTTCTGTGGTAGCTTTAATTAGGTCGGCGGCACAGAATATTTTAAGTAAAAGCTGGGAAAATTGCGTAGCTCATTCCACAAAATAGAAAATTCATATGTAAATATAGATCTGCTCCCAGAGTTAAAATTATCACAGACTTTAATTACAACAATGACAGTGAAACTGACTTAAGTTAAAATTTGTTAATTTTTTTACTATCCCGTATTTTTTTGTACTATATATCAGTAAATTTAACTTATGTTTGTGTTTTTTATTTTATGAATGAAATATATTTTGTAGGTGTAGGATGTGTCTATTAGATTAAAAGAATTTTTTCATTTAAAAAAAATTGTTAGACCGAAACGTCAATAAAAAATATTATCTTCTTCACCTTTAAGATGATCCGTGGTAGAAATTCACTGATCTATTACAACACTAAGTGCATCCCTGCCTCCATTCGAACACCCGCTGAGTCGGCCATGAATAATAATGAGTCTCCTAGATCGATGGTCGGACTATACCATACAGTACAGGCAAATAAGTTCCAAATTTCCTTAATCGTGAGAAATACTAAAAAAACCTGAAATTTCGGTAAAGTGCCCACTAAAAAATAAAAACGAATGTACTGGTATTTACGTTACAAACCGGAAAAGGGAGCTTTGCAGGTCGACATAGAAAGTTTACAGGACGAGTCGTCATAGATGAAACCTAACTCAAACCATAAAATTATGTTGGTATTGCTCTTTAGATTCCTTTGACGACATTCGAAAATTTCCTTGTAATTTTTTTTCTAGAGATTAACTCTTTTTTAACTAATAAGTTTATTTTGATAAATAAAACTGTCAAAAATGGCAAAATTTATAAAGGCGTGTCAACTTGATTGAACACAAGTCATTTCCAAATTAATTAAAAAAATTAAAAAAAAGTTCGTCTGTAAAGTGCGTACTTTCCGGCCTGTTGAAAAAAAAATCTATTAATATTAGTGTGCAGACAGTGTCAATGGGGCATGCCTAATAAATTTGTTGGCCAAACATCTGTCAACATTCCTCCCATTGGGGCCCCAACGTGCAATTACCCATTATATTCCCGAAATGCGGGGTCTTATTTCTCAATCATCTAGTGTATCAACTTTCACTCATTCATTCAGACCCATAACCGAAGAAAGAGCCAGAGCATATCATATACAGGGTGTTTCAAAATTCAGTTTCATGGTTTTAGATCGTGTTGCTAGGTCAAAAAAATACTTTCTTTTCCTATAAACATGTTTCTCTGGTGAATTATAAAAAATGTTTTTAAATTTTTTTCTCGATAGCGGTCGGAGATACGAAAGAATAATGCAAAACAAAGAATTAATTTCGTATTTTAGAATCCACCAGCGGTGAACTACAAACTCTCTGTAGATTCTTACAAAAATTGGATCTCAATATCTCAAAAACTACAAGAGAAATAACGTTTTATATATCGGTAATGAAGCAAAAAAGTATTATTCTGTGCAGAAAAACACGTCCTTAAAATCTTGATACTGAATTTAAAAACACCCTGTATACATACCTATAAAGAACATGGATTTAAGGTTAATATAAATGGACCTTTATGTTGAAAACGGGATATACTTATGAACGCCCCCTATAATTATGTTGTTACATAGAAAAGGGTAAAAACGCATGTGCACTGGGAAAGGGTAAACTATTGACAGTTTTATATAAAAATTGAATATAACTGAATTAAATACAGCCAATCAGAAAAATAAACAACGGTAGAAGATCGGTAAGTATCATTCATCGGCTGACAAATGGTTTCCACATTCTCTTTTATATAATTGGGACGTTCTACAAAAGCTGGTATAAACTTTAAGTCGTTTATTTTTTTAAATGTATCGCTTTAAAAAATATTTAGTTTTTCTTTTTTTTTTTTCTTTCATGCTTTAGTACCCCAATTATCAGTTTCCTGGCAAAATTTTTTTTCAATTTTTTTTTCTTTAAAAAGCATTATCCATCCTAATGTAAAAACCACGTGTCGCTAACTGTTACGATCCGTGAGTTAAAACTTTTTTTAAAGTTTTCTCCCCCGTCCTACCATCTTGTCAACCCACCACGCCCATCAAAAACTAATCAGCTCTGCGTTTGGTGACAGAGAATTTTTGTGCCCAATTTGAAACGGCCTAGATTTGACAATACTCCTTTGCTATTTTTTTGAAAGATCAAGAATAGGTGGCGTCGCTAATACCATTTCGAGTAAGATCGTGCAGTGTTCAGAACACGGTGCTAACACCATATGTGAGGAAAAGTATAACTTAATAATTAATGCTTCTTTAAAAGGTTTTGATGCTCAGCTTCATGCTTTATGGATTGCAATGTCTCGAAATTAAAAAGAATTAAAAAAAATTATTCTTCAAGATTAAAAAAATAACAAATTTCGGTATTATTCTTATCACTTGACATGTATCCATTTATTGGCCGAATTTTCCATTAGACAAGTGGCCTCACTTCAGTTTCTTTGGGCCTACTAAATTATGTGACCTTGGCGTTTTAGAATTCCGGAAGAATATTGCTTACAAAGAAAAAAAACATCTTTTTTTATCAGATAATAGGATTTATAAAATTTGGTGCATTTTTTTCAAAAAATAAAAGAATCCAAAAATTGCTGTTACAGATTTCTGTATTATCGACGAGGTTAAAGAAAAAGGCAGGTAAGATTTTTGACTATTGTTAGCCGTATTTATTTTATTTCGAAAATGAGAAGTCCAGCAAAAAACTGTCTGGATACGGTTGTGAGGAATTCAAAAATAAACATTCCTGCCAAATTTCAACAGATTTCGTTTTCTCGTTTCCGATATTCTGCCCGGTAAAGATTGGCCTAAAAACAGCAAAGCAGTGTTGTCAAATTTCTGCCGTTTGCGGACAGAAAATTTTGTATTTAGGTTTTTTTTACAGAAATAACTTATTTTTAGTGGAAATAACAACACTTTTTTTGATGATCCCAATAGCCTCCAGATTATGTATGGATGGCTAAAAAATATATCGAATGTTTTTAAATTAAAATAAATATACAGCTATTAGGGAAATTTTGGTCAGGCAGTTTAACGGCAAATTTCGTTACTCTTATGGTTACCGTTACCGTAAATAAAGATAATTTCAAGAGGTTAAAAATAGAGCTTTTGAACGTAGTCAATAGTTTGGCGGTAAACATAACCTTACTTTTTTATTGACTTTTGTTGTTTTTTTCTCAAGTCTTTTTTTTATTTGCTTTTCTAACCATATACATCATGGAGTAAAATATTAATTTAGTGATCGGACTGGGAGACGGACAACCCAACATAAATTTAGTCAGGCAAATGATTTTGCAAGATATCTTTGGTGAAAACTTATTTGTACTTTCTCACCTGTTTACCAAAAAAAAAACGGTAAAAAGGCAACCCACTACTACTATAAACACGGTTAACAAAAAATAAAATCCAAACACACAAAATTTTTGTAAAACAAAACAAACTTTTATAACCTAAAAATCTTCCACCACAATCACATCAAGTTTCGTTGGTTGTCTTTTTAACAGCAGCCTGACAGAGCGCTACTGCGCCTGCCCAGAATAAAGGTAAGGGTAGCAGACTGACATAAAATCTGACCCAAATCTCGCTATTTAATAGGGAGTTTTTGGACAGCATACAAAAATAACAAACTTTGTCGTTATCGTTATTTGACAAGGCGTCAAGAATAAAGTGATTTCGGTTTATTTTTCAATCTCTATATATGCTTACTCATAAAGCAATGTATTCTGCATCTTCCCTAATTAAAAAGTAACAATTCTAAGCTTTCTTTTCGCAAAATTCTCCAAAAACACAAACACTCCGACGTGAATTGACAGAAGTAAGTATAAACAAAATAAAGAAAACTTCAAAAATCGTTGTTAATAACCACCAGGCGTGCTTATTACCGCTAACCGTTTGTTGGCGAATTTTGCAAAAAAAGCTTCAAATTGCTAGTTTTTTATTTAGGAAGATGCAGAATGCATTGTTTTATGGGTAATCGTAGAAATAGTTAAGAAAATAAACGGAAATAACCATATTTTTGACGGCTTGTCAAATAACGATAACCACAAAGGTTATCATTTTTGTATGCGGTCCAAAAACTCCCTAATATCAAAAGCATGTTTTGTTTTTACGCTTAATAAGATAACACAAAATAAGAGTTTATTTTATAAAAAAATAAAAACAATTGTGTCCCACTAATTTGTTATGTGTCCTCTGTGCGCAATGTATTTGAAAAAAAATGCAATAAAACATCGCACACGGGATCTGGAAGGTATGATTTTCACGAGATCAGTAAGATTAGATCAACGCTCAAGAATATAACGTTTTCATCCCATATCATACATATACATCTAAGCTGTTACCTGTTATAATACACGTGCTGAAATATTTGTCTTACTGCTTTGTATACTGATTTTAAGATGATTTTTTCAATCCCCTGGCTCTCAGTGCTCTAGATATTTGATTTTTATTTTGACGGTTTCTGTTTATGTTTTGTATAAAATATTTTCATGAAATATTAGTTAAATAAAAACTAGAGGTATCGCAATACAATATAGAATTATCGATTAAACCAATATTTCAAAATTATTAATTTTTTTACCTATTTCTGTATAACTACCAAAATAAAAAAATGGCGTAAGTAGAAATTATTTATGGGGGCGAATTAAGTAGCAGCAAATTGTGCATCCCTATGGGGGGCTTAATCACCTAAGCCCTTCCCCTCCCTGCGCACGTCACTGAACTAACAACTCTATCCAGAGAAACTTCTTAAGTTTTCATTATCTTTGTTTAAGGTTATTGGTCATTATGTAATGTAATGTCTTCTCTTGCCCGGGTCCTTCGGGAAAAAAAGAAAAATGAAAGGTTGGGCTTGGGGGCACAAAGTGTATATCCAAATCACTATTAATTATATTAATTAACTTAGTAATGTTTGACTGTATAATTTTCAGTCAAAAGAAAGTTTCGCAACGTTTCCAAACCATTTAACATTCTGCACTCTACCGACACAGCCTAAACTTAAGTCAAGCCTCGCAAGTTCAAAAGAGCAGAAGGGAAGTGAACGATTCTATCCCAATGGGCGTGGATCCAGTCAAAATAAATTGTATAATAATATAATATAAGTATATAAACAAAAAAAAACACAAATAATTTTAAAAATATAACTAAAAAACAAACAAAATATAGACAAACAGGAGGTTTTAAGTCAGACCGTTTTAACTGTCATTAAAAAACTCATCAACGGAATAGTATGCTTTTGCAGATAGTAGTACTAACTAGGGGGCGGCCCAAGACCTGGCAAGTAGGCCCAATCGGTCCCTTTTTACCTTACCCCAGCCCAGCCCTCTAATCCACCACCTGTACCGCTTGTACAGTAGTGGCCTCTCCGGGCCTTCCTGTTCTCTTCACAAAGTCCAGTACTTTGGCCCACTTGAGAGCTCGTAGGTCCTCAGCATCCAGGTTCGGTTGTCCGAGTACCTGATGCCTCATCCTTAGGTATGCATCGCACTCCGCAACGAGGTGCCGGGATGTCTCCTCCGCCCTCCCACAGGCACGGCATATGGAGTCATTGCCGATCTCGATGCGAGTCAGATGCTTACTGAGTCGGTTGTGGACGGTCAGTATCCCTGTCAGTAGTCCAATATCTTTTCGTGTCCTTCCCAGGAGCCATTTAAGTCTGGCCGGGTCCGGTCCGTCGATGAATTCTTTGGACTGTTTGCATCCTAATTCGTTCTCCCAGGAGTCTGCTAGTGCATCGTTAGCCCATTTAATGAGTCGACTTTGCAGCTGTCTCCTTGTTGTACCTAAGAGTGGTTCCGGCCCCACGTCTTGAGTGCTTGAGGCCCTGATCCGAGCGAGTTCATCCGCCTTTTCGTTGCCCGACACTCGCGTGTGTCCCGGTACCCACATCACTGTAACTCTTTTGTCTTGACTCAAGGCTTCCAGTGCTTCTACGCACTCTTTCACCAGAGTATTGGCAATTTTTGGCACCCTGAGTGCCTTTAGGGCCGCTTGGCTGTCGGAGCATATGTACATATGCCCCTCCGGACCATTGCGAACCTCTTCTAGTGTTGCCACTATTATAATGGCGTATACCTCGGCTTGGAAGACCGTAGCTTGCTCTCCGAGCGGGTAGCTCATCCGATCTTCTTCTCGGTCTTGCCCGTAGACCCCCGCCCCTGTTGTCTGCCTCTCCGATAGCTTGGATTCATCGGTGTAGCATATCACAGCGTTCCTCTCGAACTGTTGGTGGAGGTTCTCCCTCTGTCAGAATTCCCTGTCGGAAATTTCGACTTTATACCTCTTATTGAATCTCCAGGGAATTCGGGTTGCCTTGATCTCAAAGGACGCAAGAGGCATCTCCCTGGTGGCCATTTGGTCGACCCTTCTTTTGCAGATAAATAATTTTTGAATTTTACTTTGACGGTTTTATATGGCAGATCCCTATTATTAACATGGCGAATTTACCATTTCTGTGTATATCTCTACTATGCGCAATTTCATCTTTCAAAGAATAAAATTGACACATTCCAGGATATACAAAGAAAACAGTGTAAGGATTTTATTATTAACAAATACTTGCTTGACACTTTTCGATCCAAAAATGATCCTAAGGCCTCTCTTTTGCAATAACAGAATTCTAGTGGCTTCAGTTGAGTTACCCCAAAAAATAATTCCATACCTAACTCTTGCTTGTATGTATGCATGGAATGCTGACAGGCAAGCTGTTATACTTAAACTATGGCGAATTAATTTTAAAGCATACCAACTGACACATATTCCCCGCCAAACCTTCTACATGAGTTTTCCAGTTAAGATCTTTGTCGATGTGTAAGAAACCGAGTTAAAGTTTGGCAACTCAACCTCATCAATTTCAACTTTTGCTTTGTTATTTCTGAAATTTTTTACTTGTGTTTTATTGATGTTTAGTTTTTAATTAATTTGCACACTACATAAGTCATCGCCCATCAAAATGATGCCGTTTGTAAATATGATGTACATCAGTGGACCCAAAATGGATCCCTGCGGGAGTTATTTGTGTACAGATTTTAATAAAGATTTGACAAGTTCACCATTGGATTTTTCAACAACACACTGACTTCTATCACTCAAATAAGAAACAAACCAATTCACAACTCCCAATGTCATAAACCTCGAGTTTTCGACACTATGTTTTATGATCCACGCTGTCAAAGGCTTTAGATAAATCTAGGTACATAGCAACCGTTCGTTTGTTTGAGTTTAACCCACCCAAAATTTTATAACACACAATAAATAATAAAAAGCGATTTAAAAAGAACCAATGCCTTATATATACATATATATCCCTAATAAAAGTTCTAACCATTTTTTTCTTAAATGTTCTTGATTTACCAGTCCCTATTTATCAATTGCTTTTAAAATGTATAGATGTAAAGAATTTATGATGTGTAGATTATTTTTGACTAGAGATAACTACTTATCAACGACTTTTATGATTAGATTGGGTTAAATTTTTGTTTATTAATGTAATTATTTGTATTTATAAATCTAATCTTTAGCTAAATAAAGAAGTTCATAAAAAAGTCTATAAATTAAAAATCACTGATCGTGGCATCTCCAGGGTTTAAAGATTTGTTTCGAATGATCCCACGTTGAGTGCAGTTCGTATTCTTGAGCGGTCATCGCCCATCCCATTCTATCAAAAATTATTTATACTTAAACCCCTCCCGCCCCAAAGTCTAGTCCTGGGTGGGCCACTGTATCTACTGTTTTGATCCAAATCCTTGATCCAACAAGATCCTTCCCTTGAAATTCAGGAATTAGGCCTCTGAAGATCCCGAAAAACGTGGAACTGTCATTTGTCAAATAATCTGAGTGATTTAAGAGTGCGTAAGAGATAAGGATAGCGGACATGCACGCTTCTATTAAACAGCGAATTTTGAGCTTTTTTTGAATATTTTGCAAATAGCATATTTTTTCCTTACTCACAAGGATCAATACTTCAAACAGTACCTTTTTTTAAAACTACATTGATTGTGATTCTTAAGAAAAACGGTTTGTTTTTTTTTTGGGCAACAATCTTCAGTTGATGATATGTATGAAAGCCCAATTAATTTTTACAATTTTATTTATGTAACTAGATATGTTTATTCGGGTGGAATCTTCCAAGTTAATTTTCTATCTTTCTTATAGCATAATAAAAGTTTAAGGTGACAAAAAGAGAACTACAAAAGAACTAAATTCTTCTTTTATTCGAATGATAAACATAATGCTTTCATCTAAAGAAGGTGAGAAAGCCTTTGAAAATGTCCTTATGCTATAGAGTAATACAACTGTTTTTTAAGTAAATCGTCGATGTGACCGATTTACAATACCTAAAGTTAAAATTTTTAATTTGAGTCCATCGCTTTTATTATGGTATAAGAAAGATAAAAAATTATCTTGTACTTTTGAGTACATTTAATAAAGGCTTGTTCTTTAAAAGTTTTTTTTAAGAAAAATTTATTACAAATTGTTTCAAAGATATCTCAATATTTTGAGAATAATTTACCAAAAATCCACTGCGTTTAATGGGTCAAAATCTGTAGTCAATCTGTGTAGAATTTCAACCTTGCATAAAAGCTAAGCCTACTGTTGCTGTTTAATTTTTAGGCTGTGACCGGTCTACGAAAGGGTTACAAAAGCTAATACGCGTCCGGACCGTCACTAATTGCCCCATGGCTGGTAATAAATTGTGCTAATGGCCCGATGGAATTTCATATAAGGCCTTTACTGGCACGTTAGTTACCCCTTTTGCCGGGGGGGTTAAGAAATAGTTTTGCAAATACTGAAACTCGCGAGAGGGTTGAATTTTATAGCTTTGAAAACTAAGTCAGTTTCGGTAATTTTTGGAATCATTGGGAATGTTTTTTTCCTCAGGCACGGTCAGCCACTATTATATATATTTTATTTAATAACTAACAAAGATTAGATTTCTTCGAAGACATCGAAATAGACCACGAAATTAATACTAACAAAAAATGCTTAAACCTCTTCACAGTCTAATTTTAGGTATTGAAGACCACAAGGATGCACACAAAACAAGGACCAGAATTAATTCAATTTTACATTACAAACTTATTTTCTACAACAACAACATATAACATGTAAGTACTGCCTCCCCATTCATTCCTACATTTCAGACCTCTTTAACCTTTCTATCTCACCCCTCACCGAATACACAGTCAATCATTCCTTCCTTTTTTTAACCTTTTTCATCACATGCACCAGTGGTCAATTTGAAAAATTCAAAATCCCATCCCAACATAAATTTCAAGAATAGCATCAATCTTCATCAATTAATTAATAAAAAAGTCACCATTATTTTCGAAAATGACCAAATAGGTATACAATAATATTAAATGTGATGTCATGAGTATACTGTGATGTTTTATGTAAGTGATATTTTAATAATTTAATATCTAAGTCCATCTACTTGTACCTTCGCATTTAACGCATGTATGTTATATTTTAGTAACTCTCGTGGCATATCGGACAAAGCGTTTTTGTTTCTAACTTCATTACGACCAGGCCCCCAATGTCTAATGGAGAATCCAGACGCCTACAGACATGTTTCATCCTTATTAGGAATCATCAGGGAGTCATAGGATTGTACCTGGCAGTTGAAGCTACACAGGCAGGAGCAAACTACAATCAACTTCTAAGGCTACGTACTTATATACTATGGGAAATCACTTACCATCGATATCATCACCGCCATAGAAAGTCATCCTCTTCCACGACAAGACGCCGACGAGTTCAAACATCAAGTAAGGACCATCACTGACAAACCTATTAAGCATGCCTCTAATATAAGCAAGACATAGGAAATCGCGTTGAAGAATCTTCAAAAGGACAAATCAGTTAAAATCTTACCGGCAAACAAGGGCAAGAGATACTTGCCAAAGGAAACTATAAACTTCTCCGAAAGGAACCGACGCAATTAATCGAAAGTAAGGTTTATAGAATTAAAAAAAAAGTATTCCAGATATATTCCGGACAACACAAGGTCTCAACTTTATTCACCCACATTATAGCAAGCCTCCCCATCTATACGGAATTCCCAAAATTCTCCAATTACAAGTTCCAGAAATTCTCCAAGCAATCTGTGTTACATGGAGTGGTTCGAATCATACGCGGTCGATACCGCAACATAAAACCTATAAACCTACTTTTATTGTCTGGACCGGAAGTGACCAACAACTTTCAGAATGTCCTCACCACCTAAATAACATGAGACTCACCATTAAATTCACAATGGAGTTGGAGCAAAATTGTCAAATTTCTTTTCTAAAAACTCACTCACACAGGACAATATTTAAATCAAGGTTCAAATCATTCTAATACAACCAAACGAGGCATAATAAGGACTTTTTATAACAGAGCCGTTCAAATTTGTAACAATTCTCATGACTTGGAAGTCGAAATAAGAAACATTAAGAAGGATCTGCAGCAGAATGGTTACAGCCTTAAACTTATAACAGATACTACTTCTAAATTTCAACAAACAGGACGGAGATTACAAGACCAAAACCAAGCAAATGCATTCCTTACAATTCCATATGTTAAAGGAGTATCAGAGAAAATTCGTAGAGTAGCGAACAACTTTAATAGTAAAACAGCTTTTAAATCTAGCAATACAATTCGAAGGCTTCTTAGTAAAACAAAGCCGGACACCAAACAAAATAAGGAATGCATTTACCAAGTTCCTGGTGAGTGTGGTGAATCATACATAGGTGAAACAAAAAGACCTCTATCTATTAGGCTTAAGGAACATCAGACGAATACCCAAAGAGGTGAAACAACGAAATCAGTCTAGAAGGGACAGAAGCAAAGGTTTTGCACAAGAAGTCACACTGGAAGAACCGAAAATTCCTTGAAGCTGCCTTTATTGGGCAGAATCAAATTATTTTCAGTGTTGAAATTCCGAATATTTTGAATCCCCTCCTTGGGCGGAGCCAACTTCTTAAACTTCACGTTAGAGTGGTTTCCCATAGTATATATAAGTACGTAGCCTTAGGAAGTGATTGTAGTTTGCACCTGAAGACGATCAAAGATTGTACTGATCGAAACGTCGTGTATAAATAAAATATAGACAATGGAACTTCGAAACACAGAATTAATCTCAAAATAGTTATTTAAAATTTATTTTTGGTAAGAAAACCTTGAGTAACGAAGTAGGAAGCCTTGGACACCACTATAAATTTAACTGTAATTAAATGGCTAGTATTTTAAATTTGACTACAAACTTATTTTATTTTATAATTTGAAGCGAAGTAAGTTGACGCACGCAAAAGTCGCCGCCACTGGTGATGGGAAAAACGACTTTAAACAATGTTGCCGTTTTATTTCATTTTCTCCTCATGTATTCGTCTAGAAGGGTATTGGATTGTAAATATTAGAGAATTTCCAAAGGGAATGTTTGATCTCTTCTTTAGTTATTAGACTGAGAGTAAAACATTTCAAGTGATTTCCAGCTAAAATTAAGGTCACAGTTTACTCAAGCCTATACTGCAGAGCAAAATTTTCTTGATCAGTTTAGGGGATGTAAAATTTACGTTTTTCCTATGTTGGGGACAAAAATCAAAGTAATTATGTCATTCCCAGCAAGCTATTGAGGCACTGAGGTAAATAAATCCTGCTAGTGATAGAAACACAAGTATTTGGTAAAATTTTACCAAAGTTATGTCCCATATTGTGTTTTTACGTTAGACAAAGGGAATTGACCATTTAACCGACGTTTAATGTTAAACCTTGGCTAAAAATGAATGGTGCAACAGGCGGTCAAAGTTAAGTAATTTTTAATTCATTGTAAAATGAAAAACCTTTTTAAGTAGTCATACTAAGGCACCCTTACTGGATACTGTGCGCTCCAAGTTAAGTACCAGCACATTTTGGTCGATTCTAAGAAAAAAATATATATATTTGTTCCTTCATGCTAGAGAATAATACCCCAAAAAATCTGTATAAAAAATGCAACAATTTCTCAAAATTTAAGAAAAATAATTTTTTAAGGAAAAAAAAAATTGGTAATAAAATATTTCATTTTAAGCGATGAATGTTAATTAAACTTTTTTCTACCACATGTAGTTTTTAAGAAAAAAAATTATAAAACATTTTATATTGGAAAAAATTGACAATTTTTCATTTTAAACGCCATTGGTTTAAAAATTGTTATATTGAAAAAAAAATTTGTTGATAGTTGCATAGAACTTTATGTTTACTAAAAAGTGTCATACAAAGTTTTTCGTAGTACCTAAATTTTTTTCACAAAAAAATATGTACCACCTTGCCAAAATTACTTGGCTCAAAATGGGTGTACCTTATGGACAAAGACTGTTATTTTTACAAACTGGACATCAGAATATATATATTTTTTATGCAAGCTGCTGGACGAAGAACACAGCTATATGGAGTTTTTTGTTTTTTTTTTGTTTACATGCCAAATACTTGGTAAAATATCAGTACAAAAAAGCCCAATAAAATTTTCCATTTTTTCAAATTAGATTTTTTTTGAAAGAAAGTAGGTGCTACGAAAAACTTTGTATGGAATATTTTCTTATAATAAAATTTTGTACAACTTTCTAAAATGTGTTTTTAAAAATTTTAAACTTTTAAACCAATTTTATACTAAAATTCAAAATTGTCAATATTTTCACTAGTTAAAAATGTTATATTTTTTTCCTTAAAAAGCTAAACAGGGTAAAAAAAAGCTTTTTTGAAATTTTTTACTTAAAATTATTAAAATTAATTTTTAAAATTTTGACATTTCTTAAACAGGTGTTTGAGGTATTACTCTTTGCTTAAACGATAGTACTAGATGCCACAAACACAAAAACATCGAATTCAACAAATATATTATTTTTTTCATTCATAATCAATGACCTTCACTCATGTTTGTTTTGCCTCGTAGTGCCCTTATAAATATATTTTTTGTGCTGAAAACGGGTTCAAAATATTTTTTCTGGACAAAATACGAGGTGTTTTATTGCGTAATGAACAACTTGGGATATTAAATAAAGTAAATTAATCCTTGTAAAAACGGTTACTTAGGGAAATTATGAACGAATTTATTACCAAATGCCACAAAACAATCCTTTCTGGAGGTCTAAAAAATTACCAACTTTATAACCTCAAACACAAATAATGAAGCTTTTATGTGCCAAATTTTTGGCGTATTCACCATTTACCATTTGAAACCTGAAAAAAAAATAGTTTTAGGGCATCTTCTCCTAAAATATTGTGTTTTTTTTTAAAAAGCAGTTTTTCAGTGGTATTTTGCAATAAGAATACAAAATAATCAATAACTGTGTGTCTTTTCTGTATGAGCGTTTTTTAAAAGTTGGTTTTAAAATTTAGTACCCCCCCACAAGTGTAAATATTTAGGCCTGTGGGGGGTGCTATTTTAGATCTTAGTAAATCTCACTGAAAATTGCTTTTATTATGGTATAAGAAAGATAAAAGATTATTAATAATTATTATAAGCTTGTTCTTTAAAAGTTTTTTTTAATAAAAATTTATTACTTCCGTGTTTACGCAGCAACACTTTCCCCTTTAATTAACTACCTACTTACCTATTCGGTTTCAAAAAAATACTGATGAATCTTCTCTTACATTTCCATAAATCCCAAGTAGCAATTTTCTGTTCAAGTATCAATTATGAAACAAATATTTGGCAAAATCCGGAGCCAATATGGCTGCCGCCGGCGGGGAGTCTCGGTAATGAGCTCTCGGCACGAATGGGGGCCGCCGCCCCTCCCCGACCCCCCGGCGCGCATTAGGGGGAGCCATGGGCGGAAGAACGATTGTGTTCAAGAGGGCACGGATTTCTATATGCTTACATATTTCAACACAGTTTTCGACACAACCTAGCCATATAACCGAAGGTTAAGCGAAGATTTCACAGTTAAAAAATTTATTAAAAATGATAGTGGCAATAACCTTGAGGAATAATATGCGACGATAAGATCAGTATTCCTAAAAAGTCCGCAAAATTTAATGTTTAGGTAAAAAATTGTTAAAGGGCTTTGCACGCATGTTTAAAAAATAGAATTGGATACGCGTTTCTGCTATACTAACTGGCTCGATATGAATTCAAAGGCAGTGGTGCACTCTTTGGAGTAATTAAAAATTTCATTGTACTGGGATAAGCTGGTAAATTAGCAAAAACAGGCTACCTAACTGTATTCTTCCGAAATTTATCTTAAGGTTACAATCTGGGGATTTGTTTTTAGCAACGCTGTATGGAAAATCAATTTAATTATGTCGACCTGATTTTTTTGCAAAATTTTACGTCATTGAATTTGTTTTCCATGGCAACGCTGAGACTTTATTTATGTTTATCCACAGTGGGACACCAGAGATTTTTTTAGCACCGGGTCAAAAATTTGGGGTTAGGTTACTTATTTTGACTTTTCACATTCTGCGCCGCTAAAAAACCAAGTAAAATACTAAAATAAAAGAAAACCATTTATTGCAGAATTACCTGCTAAAAAAACGCTATCCAACTACGTATTAAAGTAACTGGGTGTAATGTTTAAGGTTGCATTTACAGGTGCATTTATAATTGAATTGGAAACACTACCGCTAGCTGATACCGTTAGAGTTAACCTGCTAAGTTAAAAGCATGCAGATTTAAAAATCGGCTACTGACGCTAGACGAAATATTCTTATTCTATTTTAAACAGGAGCGTCAACGACTAGCAAGAGTCTTTCTAACCTCTAAATGGAGCTTTACTGGCCTGTTTTGTTAAAAAAGTGGTTGAATCAAAATAAAAACAAAATTATGTGGGGTTAGGGGCGCCCAATATTTCTATGCGAATTCCTAGTAATCCCAGCGAGCCAGTAAATCTCTCTTGGTTCTTCGGAGTGGTTTCATATCTGTTTTAGACAAATGTTTTTGAAAACACATTTTTGAAAGATAAACATAACCTCGAATGGTTTTCTGTCAGAAAACGTAAAAATACTCTTCTGTCCCACTGCGGCCCGATTTAAAGTTTGTTGACAAAACACCTGCCGTTACCATGGAATCGTATAAATTCTGCGATCTATCGGCCAACACTTGAACTGCGTGTCTCCCAAATTCAATGAAGTGTGATTTATTGATCGGTTTTCTTTTCCGGAGTGCACAGGCTTTTAGAAAAAAGGAAACTTAGTTTTTATTTTCGCTAAAGCAAGGAAATATAAAGCGGAAAAATGTAATCCAGAGGATATTGTGAGTATTTCTCTATTTTTTTCGTAAATCGGGTTTGTTCTAAACCGCATTTATTTTGAGGCTTTTGGGATAGATGACAGCACCAGCTTTTATTTTGAAGAAAAAATAATTGAGAATTTTGAAAAATCCTTCATATATTTTTGTTAAGCATTTAAAAGTGAGCATTTAAAAATGATGACCCCTGCAAAATTTCAGCTAATTCTAATGTTTAGTTTTCCCTGTGCACTCTGACAAAAGATTAAAAAATTAAAGAACAAGGCGTTGCCAGTTGTACTTTTTTTACCTAAAATCTGGGGAGAAACTGTAGCCTGAAAATTTAAAATTGTAACTTTCTTCCTCCCCCTCCGCCTCTCCACCTGCACCGTTTGCCCCACAAACCCTTCCATCCAGTCGTATATCCGTATTGCCCGCTGCTTTTCCTGGTTTTTACTTTAATATATCATAATTATTGATTCCGTAAACCGATTTTGATAAGCCTACCCAAGCAACAATTATAGTCGTATCGTAGTAATATTTCCTTCAAAAACTATTTATGGGAAAAATGTCATTATTGTCACTCAGTATGGTCACTATTACGATTAAAAAATTATCACAGTGTCGTTAAAATATAGGGTGGGCCAAAAAATCTTGCCCACATTTAAATTGGCTATAACTTTTGATTGAATAGCTCGATTTCAAATTTTTTTAACTTTTTTCCGATCCAATTCAAAATTTGACATTTCGCAAAAATCCAAGATGGCGGACCGTTTTGAATATAGGGTAATTTTCACCCGCTGCAAAAAAAATACGTGCGACACTGGATCAAATCTAATGCATTGCGACAAAAGCCTTATGTATGCTTTCTATACCAAGGCATTACTTAATTAAATCGGTTAAGAGATAAGAAAACTATAAACCTCTGAAATAAGTGGTTTTTGACTCGACATTGTCATTTGCAAAAAAAATCGCAGTTTTTGCATTTGTTTTAACTATTGATCGGATTACTTGATTTTAAACATTTTTACATTTTTGGGTGAACACAGCTTGCGGCTTTGATATTTTTCGAATATCCAAGATGGCGGACAGCTTAACGCTTTAACCATTGGGTAATTTCACTCCCCTAAAAAATTAAAAAAACAACAACGGTATATGGAGGTATCACTTGCTTAAATCAGTTAAGAAGTAAACAAGTTAGTTTCATAATTTCCAGCGTTTTCAATAAAAATTGTGACTTGTAATAAAATTAAAAAAATTGCTGTGGTTTTAAGCTACTGATTTGTTAGCTAGAGTGGCGTGGTTATTTGGCCGAGCTTAAGCTGATTTTACTTTGTTATTAATCATCAAACACTTATATTTTTTATAAAATTTTTTGCACACTTATACATTTAAATAAAAATAACCAATAGGTAACGTATAATAATCTAGATCGGGCTACTCAGATTTTCTAAGCTGATCTCCATCTGTTTTTCAGACAGTACGCAAATTGTTACGTCATTTATTAAAAGCACTGGTAAAAATTTTTTGGGGCAAACTTCAATGGGCCTCTGTGATGCCTTGACACAGTTCGTTAATTTCGCCGTAGCTGTGGCCATTTCTGTACAGTTATTTTTCCAAATCTCTCCAATAATGGGTGTCTACCAGATTCAAATCGGGGCTGTTAGCAGGCTACTCAATGGGCCTAATAAAAACTGCGATTTAATTTAGTGATACCTTCATATATGCAGCAGGGAGGGAACTTTTGTCACATTAACTTAGATTTTGATCAGTATAGGTACCAAGAGGGGTTAAAAATTACCCATTATTTAAAAATGTCCGCCATTTTGGATTTTTGAGAACTGTTAAATTTTGAACCGGAACATAAAATGCTTAAGTCTTGTACTTCTATCTAAAGTTACAGCAAACCACTCCACTCAATATAAAAGTCAGTATTTTTTTAATTTCTTAACCGATTTAATAAAGTAATACCTTGGTATAGAGAGAATACATAAATCAATAATTTGCCACAATGGCTTAGATTTTCTCCAGTGCCGCACATATTTTTTTGCAGGGGTAGGTAAAAATTTCCCGTTATTTAAAACGGTCTGTCATCTTGGATTTTTAGGAAATGTCAAATTTTGTACCCAATCGGAAAACTCTGATGTCTTATCTCTCCAAAAAGTCAACACATTCTAAAATCGACCGATTCGATCAAAAGTTCAAATTTAAAAATGTGTAAGATTTTTTGACCCACCCTTTATAAAGTTATACGCGGAAGCAACATATTCCACTATATAACTATACAGGGTTCCTAAGCAAATCCTTAGGGGGCCAAGCAGCCGTGTATAAGACGCAGACAAACGGAAAAGCACATTAGGCAGAAAAGGATAGGCATGGAGCGATGTTGTCACTACATCTTATACGTAGTAAATCCATTCCAGGTTGTTGTTTTCTAATGTTTTCCATTTTCATACCTTTAGGACTGGAATAAAAATTGTTTTTGCTCGACTTTAATACCAAACTGATGAAAGATATCGTAAAAAAAAAATTTTCGGCTTTTCATTTTGTAACCATTGTCCTTACGCACTGTTTACAGGCTGGGGACTGAGATACATGCAAATGCCTAACCTAAAGCGTTCATACACGGCCGGAGAAATCGATTGAGATGTTTCCGTTGACGCCTTTGAACGTCCAACCCGGGTTTTGCACTTTGATTCGAAATCAAAAAGAAGGAACAGTCAGATGTGGGGCCGTGCACAAATTACATAACGGTGATTTTACCAATTTTTGACCCCCACCCTATGTAATGTTTTGTAACGCTTTGGCACATCACTCCCTTAATATTACGTAACGATTTCAGGACCACTACCCCCCCCCCCCAAAAAAAAACTTCACTTATTTTCATTCCAAATTTTCTTAGTTTCACACAAATGCAAACGCTGTCGAAAACCCTCCTCCCCCCTACGTAACGTTTTGTAACCCCCCTCCCCCCTATGACCATTACGTAATTTGTGCACGGCTCCTGTAGTTCCAGTGGAGGAGGGCGAGAAAATTGATATTTTTTTCTTAAAAATTATACTCTTTAGACCTATTTCTTTGCGTTCCCGAAATTACGTAATTTTTGAAAAAAAATTGTAAGCGGCGCCATTTTTATTTCGTGCTTTGTTTTTCTAACATTTTTGCGTTCGGCTAATTTAATTGAAAAATTTTTGCCTGCGGCGCCGTTTATCTTCTCACTCGAAACCAAGATCCCCCGTTTTAGGAAAAACTGATCCCGTCTGTGTTTCTAAATTTTTTCGAATAAAAGTAGAGTATGACCATGGGGGAAATAATTTTTTTCTACGGTATGACGACAATTTCGAGAAAGTTGAAGAAAAAAATTAAGAAAGTGGCAGAGCTCAATTTTTTCGTAAAAAAAACGTTTTTTGTAAAGAAACAGAGCAAAATAAATCTTTTCACCCTTTTTTGGGTGTTACAAATATTGGCAGCCCCTTATTTTTCGCTTTTACCCTCCCGCTAGTTTTGAAGAATTGGTTCGCTACATGTTTCGAGATCATGTCATAAAACACTTTGAAAATATCAAATGTAGTGTAGGGCCAGCTTTATTTAAAATCAATAATATCGCAAGCAAAAAGCTGTGCAGGAAAAACAGCGCCGTTTATTGATTTCTTTGGCTGCTACTGCTAGCTGCATGGTTTGGCCGTTTCCGGATAGATGTCACTGGTAGAACAGAATGGAAAGAAATTTAATTAAAAGCGAAGATATTTCTTTCTAATGTTAACAACCTCACGAGTTTATCGCTCAGTATCGTAAATAATGGACCTTGCCGCCTTCTTTAAACAAGAAAAAGCTGTGGTTTGGACCTGAAAACATCTAAATTTTTCCTCGATCATCTCATGGTGTGGCCGCCATCTAGCGGAATTTGCAGACATCTTGTCAACGGTTATTATTGCAACTATGATTTATGCTCACAATGAAAGAGTTGCGACAATTTTTTCTCATGAAAGCCGTCCGGAGATAATAACAAACTGGCACCATTGCTCAATATACCTGTTTCTTTTGTGCGCGCAGAACTTTATATGCCATTTCTGTTTGATTTATTGAAATCCTATCCCTAAAGAAAATCTTAGGAACCCTGTATATCATTACTAGAAGCACGAAGAAACTTTACAGTCTGATGCTTACTTCATAGTTGTCACATTTAATTTCTTTAATATTACTTTTACGAGGTAACGACTTTACTGATACTATTTTGGTTGCAATTCAGTAGCCCCGACTAAATACAAAACTACAAGGTTACGGTCGCCTATCTACCTACGAGTTATCGCTACTTTACTGACATAGTAAATCAATGTACCGTCAACTGAATGCGCAACGCCTTCATATTATTTACTTCTATTAAACGTGGAATTCAAATTAAAATTTAAAAAGACTAATATTTAGTTAATAAAAAATACTAAAACTGGAAAGACATTTACGGTGGGATTTACTAAAAGGGTTTAGTCTATTTTAGAACGGTCATAAGTTTAAGTGAAATTTTTGGTTTTAAGAATTTCAAACCAATCCTCCTTGAATTTGGGACATAGTTTGATTTATAAAAAGAATTTTAATAAATTTGTTTATTGAATAAACATCTTAACACAATCTTTTGTTGGATTTAAGAAGAAAGTTTCAACTGAGAAGAAGAGAAAATTAAAAAATTTATACTCACGCGGGTTTTAAATATTAAACACTCTGTAGAACAAATTAAAATTGAGGTTATATGTCACTATAATTGAAACTTACCTTTAATAATTATTTTTTCCATTTAATACTTGATGTCACGCTACGATTTAGATGGGTAATAATAAAATAAGGAGTAGATTAATTTTGTATTTATTTAAAAGGTATTTTTATTTATGAAATGTATTAAAAAACTTAAATGCAAGTTTTGTTTACATTTCTGTCACTGTCGAACTGTCAGTTTCAAAATATCATCTGCTTTCAAATCCAAAACAGCGAGTTCAGATCTCTTACCTCTGCTACCTTGGCTTGCACCAACCTCTACTGATGAAAGGTACACCTTTAAAAATGAGTGGGCTTTGAGTAAGGAAAGTTTTTTTTGACTGTGCTTTTAGGTAATTTCAATGTTTTAATTTCAGTTTAAATTTAAACCATTACCCAGAGGTGGTCTAAAAAATCATCAACTTTATAACCTCAAACACAGATAATGAAGCTATTTATGTGCCAAATTTTTGGCGTATTCACCATTTGGCATTTTGAAACCTGTCAAAAGTATTAGTTTTAGGGCATCTTTTTCTAAAATATGGTATATGGTAGGAAAAAGCAGTTTTTTTAGTGGTATTTTGCATAACAATACGAAATAATGAATAAATTTGTGTCTTTTCTGTCTGGGTAAATGTTTCTTGAAAATTGGTTTTAAAATTTAGTACCACCCACAGGTGTAAATAGTTAGACCTGTGGGAGGTACTATTTTAGACAAAAGCAGCCAGGGTCATTCTCCACTTAATTTATTGAAAACCAACATGTTTCGGCAGTATAAACTGTCATCATCAGGGTTTCGGGAAAAAACCCGAAGAAGAAATGTTAAAGTCAGGAACCCCTGTGCAACCCCTTCCCGCACTAACTCTCATTTTCAGAAGAAAGGCAAAACAAAATTACATTCCCAAAAAGTTAATGAAAAAGAGGAAAAAAAAGGTCACACAGTGTGCTTCTAACTTCGGGAGACCACCAGATATTTACAATATAAAAATTAAACAAAGCAAATTTTTTAAATGTATCCTTTCTTAAAATTAATCTTTACAGAAACAAGTGAAATTTTTATGTATTATTAATAATTTTTTGATTTAAATACATTTAACTTGGAAATCCTAACCTCAACTAGTTCCGATTTTTTATCAACATTTTAGATAAAAATAGGTCAAAGCTGGGGCGCTCGCGTTTTTTATCAAGAAAGCAGCATTTTTAATTCGTAATCTTTATAAATTTAAGATGTGGTGACTTCAGAAAAGTAGTTAATAAAATGGTAATTATTAGTTATAGGTTATGATATAGATAATATTTTTATGTTCTGTCATGTCTTCACATATTTTATGGTGTGAGTCCTGATATAGTTTAGAAAAAGATCAACATATTCTCAATTAATAATGTGGGAAAGAGAAAACCTATAAGAACCCTATAAAGTCAGAAATACTACTTTATGTGGTAAACAGGACGTCTGGATTACGTGCCTGTTCGATACCCACGACGACATAACTCCTATATCAATAGTAATCATTACCGTCGTGATATAGTTATATAACCGTCCCAATGCATTCCCAAATCAAAAGCAGTGAATACCTCGAGGTAGAGGCCCTGTATACGTTTTTTGACAGTTGTTGTTTTACCAGAGGTGGGCAACTGGATTTGACAGTTGCTAGGGAAATATTTAAAAACAAATTGTGTGTTGGCAATGATAGTTGGTAACCCTTGACAATAAATCATTTTGTCACGGTTACATTTTTGATTAAGGAACGTCCGGTTTAAAAATAGAATTTTGTTGAATAAAAAACTTTAAAAACACGTGCCTCGACGAATTTGTATTGTTTCGTTGTCCAACGGAGAAAGAAACTCAGGAAAAGTGAAAAGAAAACATGCATTTACCGAGTTGGAAAATTAATAAAAATAGCCGAATTGGCGAGGTAAGTAAGCTACAAGCAGTAATTACAAACATACGCATTTAGCATGCACTTCGTTAATAAATAACACATTATGTTTCCCTGTTTTATTGTAAGAAAAAGAGTAACAATAATATAGATCAATGAGTCTTTATATTTTACCTATTATTTATATTTTTAATATTTCCGCGTGTATATAACTAGCAAAAAATCAATCTTTCAAAAATTGTCTGAGGAAAGTATAAAAAGAGACAACAAAAAGTCAGTCCATTTTATAAAATCGCTTTTATGTGCAAATATGAAAAAAACTAGAAGGAAAGGGCAATATGAGCTGCCCAGTTCTGGGACGCATTCAGCGGCGGCTGGAGCCAAACCAAAAATGGTTTTACCCCTTCCACTTAAAATGTCAAAAATGTCATTGACATTGCCGAACCAGCTTTGAACGCGCAAAGCCGACTGTCGTATCTTTAGTATTTTCGCTAGGCACGGACAGGCTGTTTAAAAAGCAAATGACTGTCGGAACTTTAAGCCACGGCCATTTGATAGCTTTTTCTAAACAGATACCTACTCCCTACCTTCTGTCCGCAAAATAAACGCATTCTCATCACAATCCACAAGTGTGGCGTCTACACAATTCATTGTATGCAAGAAAAAAATGGAGAAAAGTGTTGCACTTTTCAAATAAGTATTTAAAAAATGGACAATGAGAAAGGCTTTTAAAATGTCTGCTCTCTCCCACTTCTCGAACTTCAAAAACCAAATAACTTCATCCATTAAAAGTAAGGTTTACAAAAAGATCGTTCAGGTACACTGTATCTGTGGCGTAGCCAGGGGGGAGGTTTGGGGGTTAAAATACCCCCGAGATCCCCACTTTTTTGACCCTTTACACCGGTTTGTGACGTGCGTTTGGTGTGATGGCTTAAATTTTTAAAATTTTGCCTGCGGTGCTATACCAATAATAAATGTTGTTACAATTTTCTTTATTTTAAGCAGTTTTTTTTCAACAACATTTGAAATGCGTAAAAAATACCATTTTGGTGTTCTTCAAAATTTCTGCCTGCCGCGCATTTAAGGGCTAATTTTGAAAAAAAATCTGCAAATGACACTGGAAGAGACTTGCTTTTAAACATAAGTACTTTTGCTTCGTATACTCTAACTCAACACCTATTAAACCGCCCCTCTCCCCTACCTTCATTTCAAGAGCTCAAGCAATAGGGACCTCTTACCTATAATTTTAAAATAGGCAGAGTCGTTTTCTGGCTACGCCACTGACTGTATACTACTACTAGGGAGACAAAATGGGTAAAATAAAGGATTTTCAAATTCTTCAATTCAAAGACGTTTTCCCGTTTCCACCGCACACAATTTTATTTATATTCGCCGACATAAAACAACTGATGCGAACTTTAAAACGACTTATTCGATTTTCTTTAAAGTATGTACATATTCTATTCACGGTTTTCCTATAAAAGGAAACTTTGCGACGACTGCATAATGCATCATGTTCAAAGTCTTTTCGAAAGACTGACATGTACAATTTTATTGTTAGACCTTAGTATGAAATAAAGTTTTACGGCATGGAAAAACACCTTTATTTAGAGCGATATTTTTAAGATTTCATTTTGAATGCATGTCAGGAGATACTGCTAGCACAGGGTGTCCCAACGAAACGAAACAGAGGCGTTTTTTAGTATTTGTACGATCTTCAAAAAACCCTCGAACACGTCGATTTGTTATTCAACGGGGGCACTTTTTAGCTATATTGTAATTTTCGTAGGTCACACCCATATAACTATGAGATACTACAGGGTTCCTAAGCAAATCCTTAGGGGGCCAAGCAGCCGTGTATAAGACGCAGACAAACGGAAACGCACATTAGGCAGAAAAGGATCGGCATGGGGCGATGTTGTCACTACATCTTACACGTAGTAAATCCATTCCAGGTTGTTGTTTTCTAATGTTTTCCATTTTCATACCTTTAGGACTGGAATAAAAATTGTTTTTGCTCGACTTTAATACCAAACTGATGAAAGATATCGTAAAAAAAAATATTTTTCGGCTTCTCATTTTGTAACCATTGTCCTTACGCACTGTTTACAGGCTGGGGACTGAGATACATGCAAATGCCTAACCTAAAGCGTTCATACACGGCCGGAGAAATCGACTGAGATATTTCCGTAGAAACTTTATCAAGCAAATAGGACGGGTTGACGCCTTCGAACGTCCAACCCAGGAACAGTCAGATGTGGGGCCGTGCACAAATTACGTAACGGTGATTTTACCAATTTTTGACCCCCTCCCTATGTAATGTTTTGTAACGGTTTGGCACGCCACTCCTCTAATATTACGTAACGATTTCAAGACCACTACCCCCCCCCAAAAAAAGAAAAGTTTTCACTTATTTTCATTCCAAATTTTCTTAGTTTCACACAAATGCAAACGCTGTCGAAAACTCCCCTCCCCCCTACGTAACGTTTTGTTACCACCCTCCCCCCTATGACCATTACGTAATTTGTGCACGGCCCCTTTAGTCCCAGTGGAGGAGGGCGAGAAAATTGATATTTTTTTCTTAAAAATTATACTCTTTAGACCTATTTCTTTGCGTTCCCGAAATTACGTATTTTTGAAAAAAAATTGTAAGCGTCGCCATTTTTTGTAAAGAAACAGAGCAAAATAAATCTTTTCACCCCTTTTTGGGTGTTACAAATATTGGCAGCCCCTTATTTTTTTGCTTTTACCCTTCTGCTAGTTTTGAAGAATTGGTTCGCTACATGTTTCGAGATCATGTCATAAAACACCTCGAAAATATCAAATGTAGTGTAGTGCCAGCTTTATTTAAAATCAATAATATCGCAAGCAAAAAGCTCTACAGGAAAAACAGCGCCGTTTATTGATTTCTTTGACTGCTAGTGCTAGCTGCATGGTTTGGCCGTTTCCGGATAGATGTCACTAGTAGAACAGAATGGAAAGAAATTTAATTAAAAGCGAAGATATTTCTTTCTAATGTTAACAACCTCACGAGTTTATCGCTCAGTATCGTAAATAATGGACCCTGCCGCCTCCTTTAGGCAAGTTTCCCAGTTTTTCCTCGATCATCTCATGGTGTGGCCGCCATCTAGCGGAATTTGCAGACATCTTGTCAACGGTTATTATTGCAACTATGATTTATGCTCACAATGAAAGAGTGGCGACAATTTTTTCTCATGAAAGCCGTCCGGAGATAATAACAAACTGGCACCATTGCTCAATATACCTGTTTCTTTTGTGCGCGCAGAACTTTCTATGCCATTTCTGTTTGATTTATTGAAATCCTATCCCTAAGGAAAATCTTAGGAACCCTGTATAACGGCCCTACCTTTGCCTTTCCCGAGAAAAATGCGTACCGATAATAACTCTCCCAATCAAGTTGACCTGAAAAAAAACGATAAACGCAGAGTGTAAACGGGCAAGCGCGTCGATTGCGTCAGCAGTGAAAGTGTCATTAAATTATCGTAAGGTCACTACGACTCCAGGCATGGATTTGTAAGTGCATGCGCAGTAGATTTTTGTTTATGGCCTGGTGACCCAAACAGTTTCAAAGCCAACCGCGATCTTCAATTTTCTCCTTTATTTTTCAAAGTTATTTTCGTTACACATTTTGGAGCATGTGGGCCATTATAGTATCTCATAGTTATATGGTCACACCCCTTTGGAGGTGTGAGTTTCACCACCAGAATTTAAATAGGAAAAGTTGGTGAAGTGATACCTTATTTAAATTAAATTTTAAAAATCTAGCAGTTAGTTTTTAAGAGAATTACTTTTAAAGATAAATTCGTTATTTTTTTAAAGAAATTTCCAGTGAGATTTACTAAGATCTAAAATAGTACCCCCTACAGGTCTAAATATTTACACCTGTGGGAGGTACTAAATTTTAAAACCAATTTTCAAAAAACACTTACACATACAAAAAAGACACAAAGTTATTGATTATTTTGTATTGTTATTGCAAAATACCACTGAAAAACTGCTTTTTTTCTTAAAATACACCATATTTTAAAAGAAAATGCTCTAAAAACTAATTTTTTTTGACAGGTTTCAAAATGGCAAATGGTGAATACGCCAAAAATTTGGCACATAATAGGTTCATTATTTGTTTTTGAGGTTATAAAGTCCGTGATTTTTTAGACCACCTCAGGGGGGTGGTTTAAATTTAAAGCCCCCAAAAAGGATTGTTTTGTGGCATTTGGTAATAAGTTCATTTATAATTTTCTTAAGTAATAGCTTTTACAAGGATTAATTTACCTTATTTAATATCCCAAGTTGTTCATTACCCAATAAAACACCTCCTATTTTGTCCAGAAAAACGCCATATTTTGAACCCGTTTCTAGCACAAAAAATATATTCATGAGGGCACTACCAGGCAAAAGAAACATAACTGAAGGACACTGATTATGCACGAAAAATATACCAAATAAAAAAACACAAACTATATTAATTTATTTACAAACTAAAAGTAAAACATTAAGGTTATCTAAAAGCTCAGTCAAAAAAAATTCCTTACTCAAAGCCTACTCATTTTAAAGATGTAGCTTTCATCAGTTGAGGTTGGTGCAAGCCAAGGAGCAAGCAGAGGTAAAAGATCCGAACTCGCTGTTTGAGATTGAACGCAGCTCTAATATTTTTAAACTGACATTTCGACAGTGACAGAAATGTAAAAAAACTTGCATTTAAGTTTTTTGATACATTTCATAAATAAAAACATTTTTTAAATAAATACAAAATTAATCTACTCCGTATTTTACTATTACTCATCTAAATCGTTGTGTGACATCAAGTATTAATTGGAGAAATTTATTAACAAGGGTAAGTTTTAATTAGAGTGACATACAGCCTTTATTAGTTAATTTATTGTGTGTTCGTCCTCAGGACCTGAGGACGATCAGAGATCGTACTGATCGAAACGGCGTGTATAAATAAAAATATAGACAATGGAAGTCCGAAATACGGAGTTAATTTCAAATATAAAATAATTGATTGTATCATGGACTATCCGTGCTTTCTAGCACCAATTTTTTTGCTTCTTGGACAATCTAAAATAACAGCGGCGTTTCCCGGCAATCCTTAACCATATATATGACGTTCAAATGTCAACAGTGTCAAATAGCATTCCTCGTCGAGCGTTATGGGCACGACTAAAAACTGTGTAATGTCAACGTTTTAAAAAACGTTAATCGTGGGCCGTTTCGAGAATGACCAAAAACTGATTCGAAATGCGCATAACTCACCCCTTTATTATCCGCAGAGCGATGAAAATCGGTCCCCGGACCTTATTTCTTTTTCTCTATAATTCTTTATTTCCACAAATGACATTTTTATGCCCTTAATCCGATTTAGACGCTTAATCGAACAATCTTGGCAACATGTCAAGGCGATTAAGTTCGGGCGGACCGCCCGCGGCGGAATTTACTAGCCATTTTCCATCGTAAATCGCCATGATTGGATGTTATGGCCGCATTACCAATATTACACTGCGAGAAAATTTACTACATTTCCCTTTGTTTTTGTTGGGAATTTTATTTTTAGTGCTTGGGCAGCGTTACTATATAGCCCCTACTTACACCAACTCTTCGACATAAGCGCATATTGGGATATCCCTCAGACTAATAACTAAAGAGAGACCAAACATTCCCTATTGAAATCCTCTAATGTTTACAATCCAACACCCTTCTGGACGATTATATGAACAGAAAAGAGATAGAGCAATAAAACGGCAACACTGTCAAAAATTGCTTTTCCCATTACCAGTGGCGGCGTTAATTTTAATTTAAATATATAAATGTGAAAACGAGATATAAGGTAGGGTTGGTCGGATTTTCTTATTCAAAAGAATTAACTGCCAGAACTTGCATAACCACAAAAAATAGATTTATTCAAGGATAAAGTTTAGTTTGAGGAATGTAGGTATTTACGAACAGATCAAAAGTTTACCAAAGAGCACTTGAAATGATTTTTAGGTAAATTATTCAGGATGGCTGTTATATATTTTTTTTAATTGTGCAGTATCCCACAAAACAAAAGTAAAAACAAATATTTTCATAGCAAAAAAAAACGGTTAATAACCCGTTTTATAACGTTTTTGTCCAAAAAAAAACACGCTAATAAACGGCTTATTAAGCGTTTTTTTCACTATGATAATAATGTCTCTTTTAGTTTTCTTTAGTGGAATATAAACTTTATTTATCAAATTAAGAGAACTTTTTGTGATGTTAATTATGAAAATCTTAAGGCCAACAAATTTTATTCTTTACACATTGGCTGCATGTTCATTTCTGAATACAGAACACAAGGAAAATTTAAGGAAGAGGTAAAAAATTACTAGTAGTTTTTCAGGAAACAGGAGTCAAAAGGCAAAAAAATAAATAATAAATATTAATGAAAATAAAAATAAGATTGGCTCAGAGTAAATATCTCCAAAACGGTTTTATTCACATTATAGAAAGTACCCAGGTACCCATTAAAATACAAAAAATACCTGCCCCAGTACCTATCAGCACTTGGTCTTATTGTCTTCTCTTGTTATGTATAAATTATAATAAATAAATATTTTACATGCTGCAAAAGGAGCAAAATTATCTGGTACTTTTGTTTCTTAAAAACTTAGTATTAGTCTTAGATTTTTGATGTATTAATAGTATAATCATAAGCTTTTTACGCAGTTTTTTACCTCATACTACGCCCATGACTAACGTAAAATGACAGGATCTTTCTTACCTCCGAAATATTAGTTCTGGGCTGGAATATCCGCTTTTATTGCATACCAGGCAATGGTAAACCATTTTGTTGGTCCTCAAAATAGCTTGATACAGTTCTTTTTTCACAAATAGTCACAATAAAATTCAAAAATCACCGAACAACACAAACCCCCGTTAACAACAACGCCGTCAGCTGCAACCAAACATGTCGGCATTTATTCGCGGTTCGTCGAAAAAACGTTGCCGGCTTGTGTTCTTTTTTATAAATCTCGAAATTCTACTTATTAAAAATTAAAAAAAGTTAATTATTGAGACTAAAAATTAGGACTAAGAATTAAGTTATTAGCATAAGAAAAATTATCCTATATAAAAATATGTCAAATAATCAATAATATTATCAAAAGAGCTTCAAGAAGTTTATGAATTGTTTTGTTTCTAGGGAAACCCCGCGGTAAATTGGCAACCATGTATTTTTTGGGAAATAAACATTGTGGCTGGTTGATCGGGGTAATATTGTTTACTGTTATATCTCATTTTTTTTATTAATCTGAGGGATATCCATATAACTACCTATACAAATAAAAGAACGGTAGTCAACATAAACTATAAACGCACAGGTCAAACCACTTGACCTACAGTTATGAAAATCAAGCAGTATTTAAATGGAAAATTGTTCCCCATGATATTTGGATTTGGTTTAAGCGTGTTATATAGGACAACCTAAGAAATATTTTTTACCATGAGCACAACCTTGGATCTATGACAGGGGAACTGAAAATAGCTGGCAAAGTTTGACATGTAATATCTAAAAGCAGGCAAACCATGGCCGATTTAAATTAACAAGGTGTCACTTCCTACTAAATTGAGTAAGCTGGATCCAAAAATACTAACCATTTTGACAGCTGTCAATTCCTGTCAAAATGACGGCACCTATTTTTTTATTTTTTGATACTTCGTGATATAACATTTTATACTTTTGTCGGAACCCTGAGAGAAATTTAATTAAAAGTGACAGCTGTGGTGACCTGTCATTTGTTTTAACTAAAAAGAGTGTCCAATGTTGCTATCAAAATTTGAAAAAATTGCAAGGGGTGGGGAAATAGAAGTATTTTTGTTGGACGTGGCAAAATTATGGAAAATAATATGAGACTTCCGCATTAATGTGAGTACCCACCTACTCAGGTAAAAATATGTGCTGTGGATACCTATTTAGATGCTTAATATACCTATACTAAAACGGTCTACTTTTTTTGTTATTAAAAAAAAACAAAAATTAGGGAGGGGGTGCGCTAAAAAAATTAATTACTTCATAATATATGGCTTGTGAGGTATCAAATTGAATGGAATGGAGCGTGGGATCCTCGGTAGAATCTAAAAACGGTTTTTAATTAATTTTTAAATAGTAGAGGGGGGGGCATTGGTAAATTGGTTAAAGTTCAATAAAATATGACTTGTGGGATATCAAACTGCGTTAAATCTAAAAACAGTTTTTTTTTCAATTTTTGAAAAAAAAATCAAATTTTGGAAGGGTGAAGGGAGGATTGCTAGATTATTCTTATAAAATATGGCTTGTGGGGTATAATAACGCATGGAAAGTAAAAACAGTGCTTTTGTATTTTTTGAAAAAAAAATAACTATACTACATGCGGCTTTTGGAACCACCTATGGTACCCTCTATCAGCTTGGCACCGATTGGTGGCTGACCTTGTGATCCTAGGTACATTTTGATAAATTTTGTATTAGGATCCACCTATAGCACCCACTACCGGCTTGGTACCGATTAGTTTCGAGAGATTTAAATAAAAAATCTTTAACTTTTTTCTTAATTTTTCAGAAATATTGCAATTTTGGACTAACTTGACGTTGTGCCACCTGGGTACATTGTGACAAATGTTCTACTAGGAACTACCTATGGTACTAACTACCAGCTTGGTACCGATTATCTTTAAGAGATTCAAATAAAAAATCTTCAATTTTTTTCTTCAATGACTAAATTGACGTTGTGCCACCTGGGTACATTGTAATAAATATCGTACTAGGAACCACCTAAGGTATCCACTAACAGCTTGGTATGGATTAGCTTCGAGAGATTTGGATAAAAAAAATCAATTTTGTTCTTAATTTTTCAAAAAAAATAATTTTTATTTAAATCTCTCTAAATCGGTACCAAGCTGGTAGTGATTGCCATAGGCGGTTTATAGTAGAACATTTATGACAATGGACCCAGGTGGCACAACATCAAGTTAGCCTAACATTGTAATTTTTTAATGACGAAAAAAATTGAAGATTTTTTATTTAAAATCGGTACCAAGCTTGTAGTGGGCAGGTGGTTTATAGTAGAACATTTATGACAATGGACCCAGGTGGCACAATGTCAAGTTAGTCCAAAATTGTAATTTTTTTGAAAAATTAAAAAAAAATGGAAGATTTTTTATTTAACTCTCTCGAAGATAATCAGTACCAAGCTGGTAATGAGTACAAAAGGTAGTTCGTAGTAGAACATTTATCACAATGTACCCAGGTGGCAGAACGTCAAGTTAGTCTAAAATTATAATTTTTTTGAAAAATGAAGACAAAATTGAAGATTTTTATTTAACTCTCTCGAAGGTATTCGGTACCAAGCTGGTAGTGAGTACCACAGGCAGTTCCTAGAAGAACATTTGTCACAATGTACCTAGGTGGCACAACGTCAAATTATTCCAAAACTGTAATTTTTTTGAAAAATAAAGAAAAAAATTGAATTTATTTAAAACCTTCAAAGCTAATCGGTATCAAGGGGGAACAAGGTCAGGTTAGTTTGAAATTTGTGTTTCTTTTTTAAATGAAAAAGAAAAATAAGAATATTATATATAATTTCTCCAAACCAATCGGTGTCAAGCTGATAGAGGGTACCATAGGTGGTTCCAAAAGCAACATGTAGCACAATATATGTAGCACAAAATCAAGCTAGTTCGGGGTTAATTTATCAACCTCCCCTTCCTTCCTACATCCAGTTATTTTTCCAGTTATTTTCAAAAAATAAAAAAGCACTGTTTTTACTTTCCATGCGTTATGACCTTCAGTTTGATACCCCACAAGCCATAATTTATAAAACTAATCTAGCAATTCCCCCTCCACCCTTCCAAAATTTGATTTTTTTTTTCAAAAATTGAAAAAAAAACTGTTTTTAGATTTCACGCAGTTTGATATCCCACAAGTCATATTTTAATGAACTTTAACCAATTTACCATTGCCCCCCCCTCTACTATTTTTTTTGCAAAAATTAATTAAAAACCGTTTTTAGATTCTACCGAGGATCCCACGCTCCATTCCATTCAATTTGATACCTCACAAGCCATATATTATGAAGTAATAAATTTTTTGAGTGCACCCCCTCCCAAATTTTTGTTTTTTTTTTTAATAACAAAAAAAGTAGACCGTTTTAGAATATATTAAGCATCTAATTAGGTGCCTACAGCACATATTTTTACCTGAGTAGGTAGGTAGTTACATTAATGTGCAACTCTCATATTATTTTCCATAATTTTGCAACGTACAACAAAACTACTTCTCTTTCCCCACCCCTTACAATGTTTTCAAATTTTTACAGCAATATTAATGAACACCTGTACAGCAAATATTTCTACCAAATGTCGTTTATTTTAGATCACAATTCGCACAGTATTTGTTTGGTCCCGTGTAATATTTCACAATTCCAATACCAATACCAAGCCAACTTCAGGGGGGTTTATTTTTGTATCGCAAACAAAAACTCCCTAATATTATTTTATTTTACCCAAAACTCCCTATTAATTCATTGAAACTTAATACCTTTAATGGAATTGCTGTACCAATTGCAAATAGGAAGGTAATTGGAAACATTTTTAAAATGTACTCTACCTTCCGTATATAGCTTCAAATTCAATAACAACTCGTTAAAAAAAGCAAACCGCATGGAAAAAATTTTAATTCGAGGAAACGCTCCCCTTTCTTATCTTCTCGTTTTTTTCACCCTTATATCAAAGAGAGACGTAAAAAATAAAGCACTTAATACACCTTGTCATAAAGACTTACTATTTTACTTATTTTAGTTACAGTAAAAGTCGCGAATAACATAAAAACAAGTCGCCTATTCTCGACTTCTTTGAGTGGTGGATCGGGGACGGGTGTAGGGGACTTGGCTTAAACGCCAGGGCCGCGTGATTGAGGCACTACAATAAAAACCTTCCTCAGGGAAACAGGCGCACCCTGTTGTATATAGCCCCCTCCCCGAGGTGATTTCAGCCGATTTACCGAGGGAACTCCAGAAGGACCCTCCGACAACCAGGAGGTAACACAGGTTACCGAACAGGTACCCAGTGGAACCTCTAAAGCTAAGGATCAACTTCAACACAAGAGGCCCGACAGGGAACTGCACAAGTACCAATTTGACACTCTTCAAACGCCTACGGACGTCGCTGATGTAAACAAATTGGCCAAAGAGCTCAGGAAGCTCCAGGTCAAAGCGTGGTCAGCATGGACGGTCCAACCGAAACAGAGCTGACTGATCGTCGAAGTCCTTGCTCCACCTAGGCAGGACGGATGTGAGACCAGCAACAGGGCTCCTATCAGGACACTGTTGTCTCAACAAGCACCTAGAGACGCTGGGAATCACCGGATACTCAGAGAGTCGATGGTGCATGGAGGACGAAAAATCGTCCTTGCATGTCCTGCTGGAAAGTCCGGCTCTGGCCAGGTCAAGAGAGTCGCACCATGGGAACTATCTGTTGGTCCTAGGCGATGTAAGAAGGTTGCCGCCCAGAAATCGGTTCTTTTGCGAAAGAGGCAGGCTTTCAGGGCTAAACCGTGAATAGTGGCCGTACAACGGGCCCAGTAAGGTGGCCTACGTACATGGGAATTGTCCCGCCCGCACTTCTACATTCATTGATTCATTCATTCATTCAAGTCGCCTATTGCGACGAAAACTGGAAAGTTTGGTTGGATTTACATTTAATGGAAGTCTAAAAAAGTTTCGATATAACGACGCCGCAGCCAGTTACAGCGAACAAGTCGCTTTTAGCGTCTCTTTGGAAACTAATAAGGACCCAACGCTCACCCAGCAATAACAACAGTTTTGTACTATACAATCATTCGAGTAACGAAAAACTTCTAGACGCAACCAGTTTCATTGAAAAAAAAATTGAATCGATTTATTTCAACTCTCGTTCCCAAAAACAAACAAAGATTACAATTTTTTGACTAACATAAGTAAAATTTATTAGATACATATGTAATTCGTGTAGGAAAAGGAATCAACTTTTTTGACTGTCAGTTTAGATTTAGTTTTTTTTTTGTATGGAGTAGTATAAATATTTTTATTTTTAATCTTTTATGTATTTGAAAAAAAACTATTATAGACGCGAGCTGGACATGTGAAAAATTGCTCCCAAAAAATTAACATTTTATAGTGTAAAAACAGTTTTTAAAAAAGTAAAATTAGTGTAAGTGTTTCTAAAAAGTATAATGTCTACTATGAAGTTAAAATATTGGTAGAAACTAATATGTAATCGTTTACAATCGTGTTTTTTGTGCTACTTAAATATTCGTTTCAGCAGAAAAAGACTGCAGTTTACTAATCCCAGGTTACCTAGGATCAGTTCTTTTTTAATTTTTATCTCAAATTAATACAATGGACTGCTGATAAGACTTCTGAAGACGAAAATATTTAGAGGGAAAACTAAAGTATGTGTTAAAGATATTTTTATAGTAAATATACAGGGTACCTAATAAAATATGGAAAGCCAAATAACATGTAATCCCTTATTCTTGATGATTGTGTAAATTAAAATTAAAATGATGTTGGAATGCACGAAGTGTCACTCTAATTGTATTTTCAAAAGGCGTCCAAATAATAATGAGATTTTTGGGTCTATATGTGATTGCTGCAAGAAGCCGTACTGCAGAACTTGTGAGAAGATTTCATCTACAGAAGTTGACAGCTTAGTTTTAAATCAAAGACAATTGCTTTTCTATTGTTCTCAATGCAAATATAAATTGTCTGAGATATTATCCGATCATGAGAACTTACAAATAGCACTGCAGAAGTCCAACGACGACTTGATTACAAAGGATCGGTCTCTGGAAGACCTAAAGACACAAAATAACGACTTGGAATTAGAAATAATTAAATTAAAAAAAGAAATTAATGACATGGATACTTACATTTTAAGATTAAAAAGAGGTTCTCTAACAAAGAATTAAAAATTATTAAAGAAGAGAATTTTCTTATGCAAACACAATTATTAGACGCTTATTCAAAAGTAGAGAAATCGAAGACTGAGCTTAAAGAATTAGAGGAATCTAAAAGAAAATCCACCCTGTGGATAAACACACTGGAAACAGAGTCAAGCATGTTAGCACATGAACTGAGAACTGCTAGGATTCAAAGTAGTGACCTTAAAGAAAAACTTGAATCCACAAATCTTGAAATTTTTGAACTGAAAATGGAAATTCATGATTACAAAAATGAGTTGAACAAATTAAAAATTCCTAAAATTAGTCTCTTCGAAGATCTAACCTCAAACCAAACAAATAAAACTTGCGAGGTAAAGAAAACTCCAGAAACTTCTAAGCGTAACGTAATAATAAATGATTCCAGCACTACTTCACACCCAGTATTGCCAAGACAAAATATAACTGGGAAAAAAGTTTTAATCTTGTGCGATGAACATGTCAGATATCTGAATAGCCATCTGCAAAAACAATTAACTCTACAGAACTTTACTACTGAGATAGTTATTAAACCGGGTGCACAACTAGATAGTGTCTTAAAAGATATTGATAAACTAATTGTAGACTACAATAAGGACGATTTTGTCATTATATCATGTGGTAATAACGATTTTTTAGCAGATAAGGTTCCAAAGATTAAGTTAATTTGGGATTCTATCAAAAACTGTCTCCATACAAACTTCCTTATTCTAGGATGTCACTTTTCAACAGAAAATAAGTTTAATAATGATAAAATTTCTCTCTTTAATAACAAACTTGAAAACTTTTTAAACAGAATTGATAGGGTCTCAGAAATGAGTTTGGAGTTTATTAATACAAACAATAGGAATGGATATCGTTTTCGTAACTGGCAAATCATTAAGCAAATTTCAAACAAAATTCAAGAGCCTTTGGTTAATACCAATCCTCTAATATTCATTAAAACATCTGAAGACATTCATGTTTGTGAAAAAACTTCAAACTCAGTAGATAGTAGTAGCAGTAGTTGTTATAATGTTAGTAGTAGTCTTGGTAGTAATAGTAGTAGTAGTAGTAGTAGTAGCAGTGGTTTCCAAAATGAGGCTGTTGATAAAGTAAGTGGTAATTCTAGTCCTGCTGATAAAAATAAATCGAAATCACCTGTTCTAGTTAATAACATCAACAATAGTAACAACTTAAATAGATCTGATATATATATAAGCTCCGAAAACCCACTTAATTTTTTAGATCCATCGTAAGGGAGGATTTAGATAATATAAACCTGTCCGTCATACTACAGAACATAAGATCTCTGAGACATAAATGTAATGATTTATATTTATTTTTAGAATCAAAAAATTTTCCGGATATTGTTTTGGTGACTGAACACTGGTTGCACCCAGACGAGTGCTTTAGTATCCCGAATTACCAGGCTGTTGCATTATCTTGTAGAGAAAGCTCACTTCATGGCGGAACCTTAATATTATCCAAACAATCGTATGACTTTATTAAAGTAGATAGTTTTGATTATTTGAAAACTGATGAAAGCTTTGAATTTTCTATGTCACATTGTAAAAAGTTTAATCTCTATGTTCTTTGCATTTACCGATCACCATCTTCAAATATCAAAGACTTTTTAAATAAGCTGGATTCGTTACTGTGTGAGATTCCGCAAAACTCAAAAGTTATTCTTGCGGGAGACTTCAACATTGACTTCGTAGAAAAAAATCAAATTAATACTACCATGTTAACCAATATGATAAATGCCTATGGTCTGTCGATGCATGTGAGGTCTCCAACAAGAATAACTGAATCTACCTCTTTCATAATTGATTACATGTGCTCGAATCTTGATGAGGTATTGTGTGATGTTCTACACTCAGGCTTATCTGACCATGAAGCAGTTAGCTCTGTTTTTGTACTAAAATCAGCTTCCGTCAAACCAAAAGGGTTACAAAAAAGAATATATAGTAAAAATGCCTATAATCTATTTCAAAATCTTTGTAGTGCTGTAAATTGGGGAGGAATATGTCAATCTCCGGATCCTATTGCTGCGTTTCATTCTGTTCTGATTAGTAGTTTTAATCGTGCATTTCCATTACGATGGGTAAAACAAAAACAAAAAAATACAAAGCATTGGATAACTACAGGCCTGAAAAATTCTGCAAGCAATCTTAGATCATTAAATTATCTTAAGAAATTCTTCAAAATAGATTGGTTTACCGAGTATTGTAGTAAGTATAGAAGTATACATAAGAAACTTATAGATGCTGCGAAAAAGAAATATTACAGTGAGAAATTTTTTAGGTCAAATAATAGGCAAAAAGAAAGTTGGAAAATTGTTAACAATCTTCGCAACAAAATTTCCCAGTCCTCAGACCTTAATGTTGATGTCAACACTTTAAATAATTTTTACTGCAGCGTAGCTGATAATTTAACAAAAAATCTTCCAATTGCTGTCGATCCCCTTACTTACCTTAATAATAATATTTTAGTCCCTAATTCCTTTCAATTTTCACCTGTGGAACCTTCGGAGCTTTTGGAGGCTTTAAAGGAAATTAAAAATAAAAAATCGACAGGTGAGGATGAGGTGTCGGCGGCGGTGCTGTTGAAATTGCCTCAGGATGCTCTTGTTGCACTGTGTGCAGCGATTGACGGTTCTTTTGCGGTAGGCTATTTTCCGGTTTGTTTGAAAACAGCAATTGTTATACCATTACATAAGGGTGGTGCTACTGATATCCCTTCTAATTTCCGGCCAATTTCCCTCTTGTCAACGCTTTCCAAGGTTGTCGAGAAAGTGGTAAAGAAACGGATGTGGATCTTTTTAACGAAACATAAAATAATTACAACCAAACAATATGGATTTCAATCATCCAAAAATACACATGACGCTGTTTTCGACTTCTTGGATGGAGTTTACAACACATTAAACAAGGAAGAGGCTGTTGCGGCGGTGTTCTGTGATTTATCGAAGGCGTTTGACTGCGTGGATCACGGAATACTGCTGGGAAAGCTAGAGCGTTATGGTTTTAGAGGTAATGTGTTATCTTGGTTTCGATCTTACTTCCGAACACAGTCTGTCAGAAATGGAGAATCCAAGTCTGCACACGTAAATATAACCTGTGGTGTACCTCAAGGGTCGGTTTTAGGGCCACTTCTATTTATCATTTATATTAATGATATAGTAAATCTTCCGATATATGGTACATTCACACTTTTCGCTGACGATACATCCGTCTTATGGCATCACAAAGATATTAACATTCTTAAGAATCAAATATCAGAAGATCTTTTAAAAATAAAAGAATGGTGTGATGCTAATCGATTGTGCTTTAATATTGACAAAACAAACATTATAGGTTTCAAGTGCGACATGCAGAATATCAATTTTGGTGATAATCCTCTACAAGATAAAAATGTAACTAAGTTCTTAGGCCTTCATATAGACGACCAGCTCAGATTTGAGGATCATATTTTAAAACTAAGCAAAAAGCTTTCGTCTGGGTGTTTTGCCATCAGATGTGTCAATGTTGAACTAGGTAAGGATATGGCTAGAAACGTGTATTTCGCTTTATTTGAATCACACCTAAGATATGGTATCCCATTTTGGGGTACAGCTAATCAAAGCCTTTTAAATATTCTCCTTATTCTTCAAAAAAAAGCAGTCCGTTTCATGGCCAATATCAGACAAAGAGAGTCTTGTAAGCCACACTTTATCAAACTCAAAATTTTAACATTAACATCACTGTTTATAATTGAAACTGCCACACTGGTGTTCAGGAATTATGACAGTATCCGTGGAACAGCAGATCTTCAACGACAAACAAGGCAAAACATGAACTTACCTTTACCAATTCCCAAAAGTTCTCTGTCTAAAAAATCATTAATCTACGAAGGTCGTAAAATTTTTAACCATCTTCCTAGTTATCTCAAAGAACTAAATACAGTTAGACGGTTTAGAAAAGCATTAAAAAGAGAACTACTTAATAGGCCATACTACTGCCTAAGTGAATTTTTTGCAGATAGGTTTTAGAATAGTTTAATAGTACATAGGTACCAAAATTGTTCTCTGTTTTGTTATTTTTCATAACTAAATAAATTTTAATTGTTTTGTTTGTGTTCTTCTATTACGTCATGTTGCTTATTGTTCTTGTTTTAAACTTTTAAAATCTGTAATGTTATCTATAAGTTTGTTGTATAGATTTAAGATTAGTACAATAATAACCAAAGAAAAACAAACCTAAAATAATTTTACTTATATCTTTTACCATTTGATATTGTTATTTTACATTTTATATTACTGTTTTAATATTGACATTTTACTTTTATATTAACTTTTAGCCAGCTTTGTCAATAGGATTTCTATTCTGGACAATAAAGTATTTTTTGATTTGATTTGATTTGATATTTTCGAGGTAAGTAATAAAAGGGTTTCGTAAAATTCCGATATTTATTGAAAAGAAAAAAATGTATATAGGTCTTCTAATAACGACCCTTGTTCATTGGTCCCTTCACCGTTATATCCGACTTTCACTGTACTTTTAATAGTTATTTATGTATCTAAGTCTTAAAGATAGCGTTTATCGCCCGCGATAATTTACGAACGAGATACAATGTTTTATGCACAACCGTGTTTTTTAGATGAAAAAAGACTTCATGAATTATTCCACAAAAAAAAATGTTGGTCTAAAGCTCTCTAATATTTTGACAACACACGAATCACTGTCAGTAGGCGGACGTCCAGTCTATTCATGGCACTTTTTAATCAAAGCAATCTGACAAAAACATTGAATACTGCTTCTAGCAACACGTAGCAACCAAATAAACAAACTGAGCGTCACTTGAGAAGAAGAAGAAGAAAACTATACGAAGAAACCTATAAAGATTTTTTTTTAAAACGACCGGAAAATAGCCACTTTCCGTACAATTTTTCATACGGAAAGTTCTAGATTACAAGGCATGTTCTTTCGAAATATTTCTACTCTTCAGAAAGGACCTTTTTGTTCAATTTTCCGGTCCCTTGATCCTTTTCCGGTCCCATTTTTGGCCAAGTTAGCTATGACTTCTTGTTGACAGCTTTTAGCTTATTTTTTTGGGCAGTTTTGACACTTTTAAAAAAGCTGTTTTAAATTTGATTCAAGTTTTGTTTACAAAAATGGACTTACATCTAGAAAATGAGTTGAATCCGGAGGAAATAATAAAAGCGGCTTCAAGAGTCACATACACCGAAAAATCGACCACACATTTTTAATTCTCAAAGTAAGAGTATACTATAAATATAGGTAAATAAAGAACAAACCTAGAAATCTGCCTTTTATGAGCTCTTTTATCATTATTTTGCTTGATAAGTTGGCCATGGTTGGCCATAACTGGTCGTCAGTCATCACTGATTTAGCTGTGTGAAGCTAATAGGCACTACACAATTTGTCTAATGTTTTATACAATTTTGCACAAGTTAAAAATACAAAAATCATTTCTAACCACAAAACTTTACTTGTTTTTCTTAGTTTTCATCTTAAAAACTACCGGCCTTAGCGGCAATGGCTATCTAGCTAACAAGAAGCAGAAAATATCAGGGGACTGTTCATAAATTACGCAACACGGCTAGGCGTCGACGAAAGTGATAGATACTAAAATGTTTTTTCTGATCGTTTGAAAAAAAAAGTACGTACGATACACGACCGGAAAGTGTCTTTACAAGTCTCCGCAGGTTTACAGGACTCGCCTGCGGCTCGCCCTGTAAATTTCCTGCGTCGACCTGTAAAGACCAATTTTCCGGTCTAGTGACGTAAATGCCTAATGTTTTAGGTTGTACTGGTAAAACATTCCGGAAAACCATCTAATGGTATAAAATAAGACGCCTTACTTGCAAACTTCAACGAAAAAGTGAAACAACACAAGCCGTCTTCCCTATGGAGTTATTATAGTTAGATATTATTATTATAGTTATTATTTAGTTTAATAAAAATTATTGAACTAAAAATTTGCATTTTTTCGTCTGCAAATTCAAGAAAAGAGTATTACAAAAAAATATAGAATAGGACTGCTTTTCATAAATAATTAAAAAAGCTCCTAAATTTAACACATGCGGCCTAAACACAAGTTTTAACGCCCACGGGCGTTAAAGTGCTTTATTAAGCCTTAAAATGCGGACATTAAAGTACACTTTAACGCCCTGTTGTGTATAAAAATATGTTACGTCTCTATCATATTAAAATAATTGACTCATGTTTTATATTTTTTTGCGAAAAAAGTAGCTGACAACTAGGAAGTTTTTGGGTCGCTTATTTCATACTTCGTTGTGGTTGTTGTCATTTTTATTGTTTCATTTTTATTAACAATATAAAATAATAATTTTTTTAATTAAAGCTAATTTTGAATTTTCTCTTACTCCTAAAATAGTTTTCAAATGACGGTTTTAAATGTGTTCTAAACACTCTGGTAGAATCGGTGTGTGTTAGTGGTCGATAATTCTTACCACAACGGCTGTCAAAATTTTATTTGGGCCTAAAACTCTCTTCGGGAAAATCGCGTTCGCGTTTAAAGTTTAATCATATTCGAAAAGTTAGTTTTTCCAATTTTTATTCCGCCGTCCTAATTATGCTTTTCGTTTAGCCGTAGTAGTGTGGTGTAGTGGCGCGCCCAGGAATTGACTTCGGTAGGGGTTTTTAAGGATAAATAATAAAAAAACTTAATTTAAAGTAAAATTATGATCATAATTGATACAAGTGCTTACAAGCACGGACCTGGGCTCAAATGTCGAGGGGGAGGGGCAAAATTTGATGTCAATATCATGCTTCAATGCACCGCAAGCAAAATTTTTTTGAAAAAATAACACTTACAATGTAATTTTTGACTTTTGACTTAGAATTAAACTAAAATCGTAAATATTGATGGAGTTTTGGGAATTTAAGTTGTTTATTTACCTTTAATTTGTTTGTAAAAATGCAAAAATGCGCCGCAGGCAAAAATTTTTGCGAAAATGACACTTAAAATGTCATTTTTGACACCAAATCGCAGGCAAAATTGCTTGATAAAACTACATTAAAAACACCATTTTGACACGAAATCGTAAAAATGAAAAATTTTGCAATTCAGGATTTTTTAAAGATTTTTGTTAAAAATTCCATTCCAGACTTTTGTATTTTATTCCCTATATATTTTATTTCTGCTGTTATTTGATTGTGCCAATTGTAACCAGGCTTCTCGGTGATGGGGGGGGGGTTAACCTCAAAACCTTTCCCGCTATACCCGACAATTGTTTTTCAGTGGCTGAAGCAAAAAAAGAGCTAAAATGAATTTTAAAAAAATTAAAACAACTTGTTCATTTTAGAAAAATAAAAAAAAGAAATAGTGTAGGGAAACTATCTGACCTTGGGGACTAGGAGGCGGTGAAGGTCCGAAGGGGAGAGCTATTGAATATTAAAAAATCTAAATATCTTTTCCTTTCCTACAATCTGCATCATAAAAACTGTGTAGCCTCAAACACATAAATGAATGGGCGTGCTAGGCTGCTTTTTTCTTCCCCCATAGAGCATTCTGACAATATCCACAGGTGGAGCTCTATCAAATAATATTGTGATTACCCAACGCTTACTGTTTAACGTTCGTATAAAAGAAATTTGATATCTGTATTTTGTTTAAGAATGTTGAGATTTTTTTCTCATATATATAAATTCATTGAAAAACCTTTATATAATAGAAAGGCCTTCACCCACCAACCTAAAACAAAAGCATTTTTAGAAGGACATGAGATATGTTTAAGATGAGAAATATTTGAGGAATGCTTTTCACTTCGATTTTCCTTTAAGTCTAATTATAAGATTTTGTGAATCAATGCTGTAATTTTTCCTTAAAACCATGATTGTATAGTGTGTACGTGACATTCTCCGGGAATATTTTTCTCAATTCTCGTGACAAGTAGGTTAATTAGTAAAATTCATGAAAATAATTGAAAGCCATCACACACAGACTATTCAATCAGAATTAGCTAATTATAAAAAAATTAATTGAATTAAGTAAGACGGTCTTATTTTTTTGCCATTTTGTCTGGATTAATTGATTGGTATAGTTTTACCTCAAATTTCGCTTAATTTTGTATACCAAAAATTGAATTGTAACGAAGTTAGTAGTAGTAGTATAGGGGCGGCCCGTGGGCACGGCAATTAGGGCTCTTCATGGGCCCTTTCTGCCATGTTCCGCTGCAACTCTCTCTCCGGGCCTCCCTGTCTTCTTTACGAAGTTCAGTGTGTCGGTCCATTTGAGCGAGTGCAGCTCTTCTTCCTCTATCGTGGGAGATCCCCACTTCAGCTGCCTTGATCTGGCATATGCATCGCACTCTGCTATTAAGTGCTGCACCGATTCCTCTTCGAGCCCGCAAGCGGGACACACGGGATCTCCTGCTACTCTTAGTTGCGTCAGATTTTTGTTCAGGCGATTGTCCCCAGTCAGCATCTCCGTCAGCAGTCCAATGTCATTTCGGGTCTTGCCTAAGAGCCATTTAGTTCTGGCTACATTCGGATCATCCACAAATAGCTTGGACTGTCTGACTCTTCCTTCCCGGACGTCTTCAGTTCATTGTTTGCCCATTTGTTGAGCTCAATCTGTACCTGTTTCCTTGTTATTCCCAGATGAGGTTCCGGTTCAATGTATTGGGTTTCCGCTTTTTCGTTCCTTGATATTCCCTCATGACCTGGGACCCACATCAGTGTTACCCTCTTGTTTTGAGTCAGTGTTTGCAGTGCTTCAGCGCACTCCTCCACCAGACTACTGACTATTTTGGGTTCACTTAGAGCCTAGAGGGCAGCCTGGCTGTCGGAGCATATGTGTACTCCTGACGTCCGATAGGGTTGCTGTTAGTCCCCCACATCATACAAGGTTCAGGTACCGACAAGGGAAGAATGGCAGGACAAATCGGACCAACTGATAAAGGCTGGCCTTGCTTGGTACACTGATGGATCCAAAACAAAAGACGGAGTGCGGGCAGGAGTAGCAGGTCCAGAGACTGAGATCTCAGTAGGACTTGGAAAGCTAGCAACCATATTCCAGGCGGAAATGGAAATGCATGCCGTAGAACTATGCGCTAGAGAGATTGCAAACAGAAGTCTATCCAACTAAGCGCTCCCAGAATTGAGTCCAGACTAGTCTGGAACTACCTAACTGCTCTACTTTAAGTGAGCAGAACCAACAGGATCACATTTATGTGGGTTCCAGGTCATACAGGGATAGAGGGCAATGAAAAAGCAGACTCCCTGGCCAGAGCGGGGGCTGAGACATCGCTCCAGGGACCTGAGCCCTGCTTTAGCATACCAAGGGCTACCATTGCCAAAGAAATCAAATAGTGGGTAGCTAGGAAACGCTGACTGGCTCTCAACGCCTGGGCAACTACACTGCAAGAAGTTCCTAGACAAGCCAGATAGACGCAGAACAGATCAGCTCTTAGACCTCAATAGGAATAGCCTGAGAATAATCACGAGACTATACACGGGGCAGTGCCGACTGAACAAGTACATGAACAGACTGGGAGGATGCAACACACCGGGGTGTAGGTTCTGTAGCTGGGAGGAGGAAACGCCAGAACACATCATAGATCAGTGAGTAGCGCTGCAAAGGACAAGAATAAGGATACTTGGCCCAGGCCTAACTGAACCTCAACACTGGAAAACAGTCTCACCGAACAGACTGATCTCTTTTGTCAGGGAGATTGGGCTAGGTGACACTTAAGTAGGGATGAGCAACTCATAATAAACCTAACCTAACCTAGTCCCCCAAACAATATTTTTTTGAATATTTTTATTTTAACACAGCTAATAATAATAATAATATTGCGCCTCCCCAAACATTTTTATATTAGGAGGATTCTTGAGTAACTGAGCTAGCGCCAATCCCAGCTAGCTATAATTCAATGCATTCTGTGCACTCGGTCCTCAGAAATATTTCTGGAGGCTGTGCAAGATTTCAGAATAGATATGTAAAAATATCAAACATACCATAAGGAGAATGTTTAAAAGGATATCGTCGAACCCTCCTGTTTTCAATATTTTACACACAAAACTGTATATCCCTTTCACAGAAAAATTGTCAAATTTTAATTTTTGGTGTGCAAGTGGTATGAATCTGGAATAATGGATTTTTTGAGAGAACTATGGTTTTTTAAGGATTCAGAAAATGATATAATACACAGGATTTTAAAAAAAAAGATAAGTTTGTGTTATATTTTATTTTTGGGACACCCTGTAGAAATCCCTAAAATGATCCTACATAAGTTTTTTCGATTAATTCAGAGAACTGAGAGACTCTGTATACAGTTTTTTAATTATCCAAAGGCTGACCAAAAACGTGTCAATTACCATTGTATTGATTTAAAACAATTTTCACCAATTAAAATTTCGAATAGTTAAAGTTTCTTCCCAAAGTGAAATTTTTCAGTTTTTTTTTTATAATCAGTGGCGTAGGTACTGTGTGAAGTTATAGAACCTCCAATAACTTTCTATTTCCAGCGACCAAACTTTAATTTTTGCTGACTTTTTTTTTCAATTTATTGCAGTGACGGCTTTAAATTTATTTAATTTTAAAATTTGCTTTTACATTTATCTCGTTATTTCATTTTTGTTTTTCATAACTACAGAGCTCTAATTCCCCACTGAGCCATTGCACCAGCAATAAACTGGTTAGGGGCCTTTAGTGCTACAATTTGCAGCGTTAAATGACTATGAAGTAATTCAATTATGATAATACGGCGAGTGTTTCGAAGTTTAGATTTAATTTTTTCGAAACATTTGGTAGCTATAGTTTTTAAAGCTTTATTCTCGTAAGTAATATTTTTGAATGCCAGATCTAATAGAAAATCCAAAATCCTACTGGCCTGTTTTATTCCGACGTTTTATTTATTCAGCGATTCGGGTTTTTCCATTTCAGTACTTTCTTCACTTTATTTGATACTAGCTAAAGACTCGAAGCATTGGTTGCGGTTTTACCCGTCATAACTTTTGTTTCCGTGAACTGATTTTGATGAAATAAAAGCTATGTCCTGCACACTCCAAGGAATCCCATCCTCATCAAAATCGTTTGTGCCAACAAACAGACAAATCCTAAAGAATTGGATTTTTGCTATCTATATGGTTTGATGAGAAGCCATGAGCAAAAATGTTAGAAAAATATTTAAGGTAAGGTGGTCCAAATTCGAGGGGCCTCTATAGCTTTGGGCTTTTGCAGCATAGTTAGCCCAAAACTAATATACATGTTACGGGCTCGATTTTCAAGAGAAGTCGAAAACTAAAAACCGCATTGCGATATGTCAAAGCGTTTCTGAGCTACACGGTTATTCTCAAAAATCTGCGTTTCTAAAAACAAAGATTTTTTAAGGACAAATCTACCTATTTGACCGATTTTGTCTCAAAGCCTTTAGTTCACGAGATATAACACAAAGTTACATTTTTTTAAATGGAATACCCCAATTTTTTAAAAAAAAATCAGTTTTTTAATAAAATGTCCTGTTAAACGATGCATCATACACCTATTTTTATTAAGTAGTTAAACAGATATCTGCAATTTTTAATAATTACCATAGTAGGCTGTGTTTAACTCTGACCTATGCAGTTTTAGGGTATCTATCTAGGTAGCTATGATCAAATAAAAACAATTACCATGATAAACGAGCCCAAGTGTCAAAAGTGGCGTCTTCGTCTTTGAAAAGTACGACATAATAAAATGTTATATTGAAAGTAACGAAAATCGACAGAGGGCGTTAAATCTATATTTCCAGAGATATCCGGAAAGAAGGCAACCTAGCTCAAAAATATTTTTGAAGTTAAAACGTCATCTACAAGAATACGGATCCCTTACAAAACCGCGGCCTAGGACGTATAGAAGCCTAGCCAGAGATAGAGTTGGAAGAACTAACGGTTCTAGGAGAAATAGAAATTAACCCGAATACTTCCACCAGGGCTATGGAGAGAAACACTGGAATTCCACGCAGCAATGCCGTTCGGGTGCTTAAAAAACACAAGTTTAGGCCCTATCGACCCCGACGGGTGCACCATTTACGGCAACGAGATTTTGCTACAAGACGTGCATTTTGCAGGTGGTACCTAAATAAAAGCCAAGAAGACCCCGATTTTGCCAGAAAAGTTATTTGGAAGGATGAGGCAACGATTTCTAGTGATGGAATATTCACCAGATATAACTGCTATTAGTGGAAACAGCAAAATCCCCATATTATGGTGGAACAAGCGAATCAGGGAAGGTTCAGTTTTAAGGTATGGGTAGGCATCTAAAGAGGACAAATTATTGGGCCATATATTTTTGATGGAAATTTAAATGCCGAAAAATACCAACAAATTTTAGAAGAGCAGCTGATTCCGTGTATCGACAATTTGCCACTTCAGCAAAATAATGAGCTATACTTTCAACATGACGGTTCACCTCCTCACAATGCACGAGACATTACTAATTTTCTAAATATTGTGTTTGCCGAAAACTGGATCGGAAATAAAGGTCCTATATATTGGCCCCCCAGGTCTTCAGACCTGACCCCTTGCGACTTCTTTTTGTGGGGGAGAGTCAAAGTCCTTGTATTTCGAAATCGCCCAACTACTAGAAGGGAATTGGAAGAGGCACTTCGTACTGCATTCAGGCAGCTTCGTGCGGGAGAACTTCTTAATGCAGAAAATAGCGTCAAGAGAAGATGTAGGATATGTTTACAAGAAAACGGCCGTCAATTTGAGCATTTGTTTTAGAATTAAAGAAAATTGTTAGATGTAGATTTTAGGTGTTACATAGTTTAATTAAAAAAATTTTAAATAAAAACTTTTAATAATTTTATTTTTGTTTATTATTTTAGGGTTGGTAATTATAGTATACTAGAAGTTAAAGTTCGAGGTTGCTGTGTCCCCTCGTGTCGTAGTCAACTTGATTTTGTATGAAAAAAAAACATTAATATTTTATTTACACATTTAGGGCGCGCACAGCGCCTACTATGGTAAATATCAAAATATGCAAATATCTTTTAAACTATGCAATAAAAATAGGTGTATGGCACAACGTTCGACAGGAAATTTTATTAGAAAACTGATTTTTTAGAAAAATTGGGGGTATCCCATTTAAAGAAATATAACTTTGTGTGATATCTCGGGAACTCAAGGCTTTAAGAAAATATCGGTGAAACAGGTAGATTTTTCTTTAAAAAATCTTCAAAAAACGTTTTTTATGAAAATCTCTATCTTTACAAATAAAAAAGTTGTAGAAGCCTTTAACATCGCACATTTTTGAGAATCACCCTGTTGAGCTGCTGCGAACGTTACCTCTTTTTAAGAGTCATGTTACAGTGACCTTATACTTTTACAGGTTTCTACTTTATAACCTGCTGAATGGTACAGGATTCTGTATTCACGGTGTCTTGCACTTTTCAATTTTGATGTTTTTGTTTCTCGGTTTATTCGACAGGTGGCGCACACAGTTACTACGTCCCCAAGGATTACAAACTTTTTGTTTTAAATTCTAGAGGTGTGCATGGTCACTGTGTAGCTTCAACTGCCAGGTATAAACCTATGACTCCCTGATGATTCCTAATAAGGATAAAACAGGTCTGTAGGTGTCTGGATTCTCCGTTAGACATTGGAGGCCTGGTCGTAATGAAGTGAGAAACAAAAACGCTTTGTCCGATATGCCACGAGTTTTACTTTGGTTTTTATTTGCGGACACGAGATTCATTTTGTTGTTTTTTAAAAAAATTTTGTCACTCTACGCAGAGCTGGTTAGTTTTTTTATGGGTGTAGGGGGTTGGCAAAAGGGTAGTAGGGAAGATTAAACTTGTTAAAAAATTGTAACTCACGAACCGTAGCAGCTAGCGACACGCGGTTTTCACATTAGGATAGATAATTTATTTACATTTACAACCAAAAAAAAATTAAAAAAATTTTTTCACAAATTTTTTTTTTTTGGTTGAAAATGCAATAATCGATCTTAATGTGAAAACCGTGTCATTAGCTGCTGGCTGGTAACTAAAAGGCTCGCTTAACTACAAAGACTTATGCCCAACATAAACGAGCCCAGTACTAGCAAGAGGAAGTTACTATACAGTGTAATCCATTCAATCGTGACAGATGGCGCAGTGATATGGAGTCCAGTACTGCGCACAAAGAAGTACAAAAACATGCTGATAAGAATGCAACGGAAAGTCTTACTAAGAGTAGCCTGCGGCTACCGAACGATATCAACGGAAGCTATTCGGGTTATAACAGGAATCCCGATCATAGATCTAATTCTCGAAGAAATTGTCTATGAAGATAAAAATGGACACAGTGAAGAAAACAAAGAAGCTGCAAAAGAGAAAACACTCTGGAATCCTGGCAAGCAAGATGGGACTGAAATACCGAAAAAGGACAATGGACGAAAATAATTATTCCCGACATTAAAACATGGATAGACTGCAAACACAAAAAAATAGATTAATATATGACACAAGCTCTAACGGGACATGGATCTTTCAGGACATACACGAAGCGAATAGGGAAAACGGACGACATATGTCGGTACTGTCAAAGAATAGATGACGCAGAACGTACGTTAATTTACTGTCCAAGATCTGAGAACTACCGCCAAACAACAAGACACGATCTACAGATAGAGAATATGACCATAGGGAACCTGTTCAAAGAAATGATACGAGACAAGACAAATGGAACCAGGGACATGATATGATCAGAACGATTCTAAAAACTAAACACGAAGACGAACGCACCTAAAGGCGCAATTACACAGACGAACATGCTCAAACAAAAGCTCGTGCAAAAGATCTAAAATTTTTTGCGTGAACATTTTTGTGAGCTTTTCTTTGAACATTTTGTTCGGGTAAATTTTTGAGCAAATTATTGCTATCTGTTTTGGAAACATATTTTTAAAGATGAGAATAAATAAAATTTTACATCAGTGATCAGTGATCTCAATTCTTTAAAAAAATGGAACACCAACTTTTTTTTAAAATTTTTGTGAAAAAAAGCCGACGACAAGCGAAACATTATTCTTGGCTATCAGTTTTGTTACATGGATTAAGGTTACTTATAATATTTTTTTTCTTAGGGTTTTTCCAGGATTTTTTTGCCCGGGGGTTTTTTTGGGATTTTCTTGCGAGTTTTTTTTATTTCCAAAGGTTTTTTCCTAAATTCAAAAAACAACCCAGGAAAATTTTTCTTTTCCAAAAAAATTTCGAGTTTTTCAAATATCAGCAAAAAACTCAAAAATTGCAATTTTAAGCGGTAATCCGCGCCTCACGTTTATGAGGAGTGGTGGGGAGCGGATATTTTTTTAAACATATTTTTGTAACTTTACTTTACCCTTAGCTTTGATAGTTTTTTTTTAATTCCTCACACCAGATTTACCTAGTTAGTTTAAGGCCCCAATGGTTGCTTAAAAAAACAAAAGGTTTATGAAAATGCTGAAGATAGATATTTACTGTCAATTTAATGTAATAATCAAGGTCGATTACTGACATTGAACAAACAATATGCAAAGGAGCAAAATTCCGATTCAGAAGTCTAGTCTATTACTGCTAAATTATATTTTTTTAGACAAGGGTCGGGATCGTATGGTTGTAAAAGTGGGTAATAAACGGGTATTATTTAGACCGAACGTGCTTTTGTTCATATATTTGAGATTTAATAAAATGTATATAGGTTTTTTAATTTGACTTAATTATTATTGTATGGTGTTTTAAACTAGGAAGTAAAATAAAGAGATATTCTTTTAAACGTAAATTTTTATCATTACATTTTACAGGCAACAGCAATAAATGAGTGCCAATTATTATTTTTTATTCTCTTTTTTTACAACCCCAAAAAAGTTACAAGTATACTGGCATATCCCCTATAAAAATCAGGTCAATCGAAGTTGCTTATGAGGTCAAATGTGAATTTCGACATCAAATCGTTTTTCCGTCGGAAAGCACTTAATTAAAAATACCTTGTTTTAAAACTTAGTCTTTCTATTTTCAGTTAAGTTCAATGAATTCCCATAAAACTATAAAATTTAAATTTGTAAGAAATTTCTATACCAACATTTCTTCAAGCAAATTTTGCTTAACATTCTCTCAAAAATTTCCGTGAGTCTTTTTGTACGAGATTTTGCTCGAACTTTTTTTGACCATTTTGCTCAAGAGGCTCGTGTAAATGTTTGTCGGCATTTCAACATCAAAGGAAAGTTTGTCTGTGTAAATGCGCCTTAAGAGATCAAAACAGTAACCGGCGAAATAGTGACGTTATAGTCCTGAGAATGGTTCCGCTATTTCGACCAAATCTACAGCGGAGGGTTTTAGTCAGTATGCGTCCTCAAGAGAGGATGAATCGGGCACATTCGGTAGACCACTAGATACCGGTGTCTATGAAGATTCCTCGCCGCTATAAAAAAAAAGATACTGGTAAAAGGGTGGTAGGAAGAGGGATTAAACTTTTAAAAAAATTGTCACTCATGAACTGCATCAGCCAGCGACACGCGGTTTCACATTAAGATAATAGCATTTTTAACCAAAAAAAAATTTTTTTTTTAAATTCTAGAAAAAAGAATTTTGAAAAAGGTTTTTTTATTTCATGGATGGCTATACGTGCCTGCTGGCGCCCTTTATTTAACTCTATAGTCGTTATTGTTTTCCACGCAGTTTTTGTTTTACACCGGGTGTCTTTATAGGTAGTTCGTCTAAGGTTATAATATAACCCTTTTAAGGGCCTCCGTGCTTTATGCCTGTCTCTGTACTTTCCAGACACACGACACGCTTCCAATACTGCCTTCCTATGACAGTTGTCGTATCTACAAAATCATATTTTTAACAAATTAAGCAAATTGTAAAATATGTCCATCCACGTGATTTTCTTAATAGTTTTTTTATTAGCTGGAATGGAAGCATTTACATAAATACATACAAGATGCCCTAAAAGTTATAAATAGCCAAATTCGTTTAAAAAAGTCGACTTTTGCTGGATAAGACATTTTGCCCATAGAGATATTTTTCGTTATGCGGGCCCAAGTGAAAGGAACTACAAAGCTTTGAAGAAAAATCAAAAATTCTAAACAAAAACGAAAGAAATATTTATTTAAAAAAAAGTTTTTATTAAATGCACTCAAAAGTAGAAAATAATTTTTTATCTCTCTTATACCATAATAAAAGCGATGGGCGAAAATTAAAAATTTTAACTTCAGGTATCGTATATCGGTCATCGACGATTCACCTAAGAAACAGTTGTATTACTCTATAACCTAAAGACATTTTCAAAGGCTTGGCAAGCAGGGGAATCTCACCCGTTCTCAGTTTCTTTAGATGAAAGCATTATGTTTATCATTCGAATAGAAGAAGAATTTAGTTCTTCATTTTTAGTTCTCTCTTCGTCACCGCAAAGTCCATCTTTTCCTTATCCCCAAAAGCCCCCGTATACCAATTTTGGTTGAAATAGGACAAACTTAGGTGTTTTCCCCACTCCACTCCCCTCTTGGAGGGGTGGGGTGCCTAGTAGTGGCATATTGTTGTATTGTCACTGGAACTATAAATGCATGCCAAATTTGAGGTCAATCGGATGTGTATACGTTAGTTAAAATTGGTTAGCAAAAGAAGACCAAAAATCGTCCATCTTGAATCCGCCATATTTAATTTTCAAAATCTGATTAGAAATTCGTTATCTTCATCCCCAAGTGCCCCAACAGACCAAATTTCGATCGGATGTCGGGAAGTTGGTCCAATATTTGATGAGGGGACTGACGTCATTTTTTCGGATCTCGACAATAAATATGTAAAAAAAAGTCATGTCGTTAATTGTTTCAACTGTTACTTCAAATTGACAACAACAAATTATTTGACATGCTAACTGTTAACAACAAAGAAATACTAATAATAAATGTTTTTTGTTCTAGTTAGATACCACAAATTGACCTAGTAATATTCAATACGACTTTCGAACGAGGTATGCAGTTTCTGCAGATACGACTTCCTGTCTAGCAGGGCAGAATACATATGCGCGTTTAATACCAGATCCAGCTAGCCTGTTCTTCTCGTGGACCCTTTTGCCTGTAAAACAACGCGCCATGTAAATTACCACCCAATTCTTGGAAAAGCTGGAAAAGCGACGGAAACGCGTCCCTGGAGCGAGTGTGGAGAAGCTAAGGGATGCACGGGGAAAAGGGAAACATATATCGCCTCCCTAGGTAAAGCAGCAGTATCTCCACATTTAATGATTTTAAGTTATTGCGTCTTTACTATTTTTCTCTAGGCCACCACGTAAAATATGTTAGAATGTTATGATAATTTTCTCCTAGTAACACAGTGTACTGTAAGACAGCACAGACAACGTTTCTACAGCAAAAACAATAACAATAATGCTTTTGCTGTTTTCTGCCACAACGATTTGAAAACTTTATTAAAATGTTGCCACAGCTATTTTGAGGAATATCTTTTGTTTGTGGCAATGTCAATGGAGCGAAAAATACAGCATTTTTGCACAAGCAGGCAATATTGATTAAAATTTGAATTCCCTACCAAAAAATGTATTTGGATTTAGCAATTATAGATAAATGATGATGTTTAACAAAACCACTATTCGTAAATACGCTTTTGAGCAGTTACTGGTCGGTGGTCAAATTTTTGTATGAAGGCCCGTTTACTGATCAAGCCTGTTATGATACCTCATTAAACTACACGCCCCTCAAAAATTTGGTATCCTCACTGTTTTATTTATTTCTCTTTTGAGGTTATATTTTCTTTTTTGAAAGATTATTTTTCAAATAAAAGTTAAAACACACATTAACTCGTACTGTTTCTAAATGTTTTTTTCGAACATTTATGTTTACATATTATAAACGTAGATGCGCACAATTTTTGACAGGAGTATTTTCCGTTTTTGACAGAGTAACCAATTTCTTTCGTGAGTTGTTTCGAGTATTTCTGGTGGACAACTAGAACATAGATTTTTAACAAACCGGTAAAAAAATACCAATAAACCGGAATTTTAGCCTAACCGCGATTAAAACTATAAACGCAAAGAAGGCTTCTTGGTTTAAAGGTGTTTTGTATGTGCGGTAGAGGGCGCGACCTTCGCAGCTGTCGTTTCGCATGTTTAAGTTTGTTCCCGCAATAATATGCTATAATAGCACGTTAGAAGGATTTAATTTCGCCTATTCCCCTTTGTCGTGGCTAGGGATCTTTAACCTGCTCCGCTATCAATATATGGATAACACGGGTCCCCTTAACGTCCTGTCCGAGGGACGGTATGAAATCGAATTAGTCTCTCTTACCAAATTATGTAATTTAATAAGAAAAAGTTCAAGTAGACCACTGACTGTCCCGGGTATTGAACCTGGATCTCCTGGTTGAAAGCCCAGGTATGTACCCACTACACCAACCAGTGCGGCACGTTCGTATGTCATATTCGCTTGGATTTGCATCGATTGCTTCTACCCACTCGATGTAAATTCGAGCGAAAACGACATCTAAGCGTCAAAAACCGTCCTATTTTTCCCGCCAAAAATGCAATATTTAAATTTTGGGCCTATTTTAATTAAATATTGTACGTTTTGCATACGATTTAGAATTTGTGGGCACATTTAGTATCTGAATTCGTAAAAATTTACTATTTTTTTCGACAATTTTTGGCTAAAATGTTATTTTACGCACATTTACAAAAGAACCAATTAATTTTAAAGATCCAGTAACTTTCAACGACTTGCGCGGACTAATTTTTGCGGAACTTTTGCTAAGATGATTTTTAGCTACCTGACAGCATCGCAACAGCGCATTAACCTAGGGATTTTTTGGCTGTCTGGTGGCATCACTGTTATTATCGCCATAACCTTTAAAATGTCATTAATTTTTTCTGTTTTTAATTTTAAGGCAGATTTCAGAGTTCTGTAAAGGCGGATTCAGGATTCCGTAAGGTAACATCACACGATATGAATATGAAATGTTATGACAGTCATGTGACGCGTGAGCGGGCATGCACGAAAAAGTCGTAGGTGGGAACCGGGTGTAAGCGGTACGAGGTACGCGGTAAGCCGCAAGGAAAATAAACAATAGCAAATGCATGCTGCTCTTACCGCTTACCTCTTGCGGCTTACCGAACACTATGAACAGCAGCATGTGTTTGCTATAGTTTATTAGTTTATCTTCCTTGCGTCTTACATCATACCGCTTACCTTACTCTGAATCCGTTTAAGGTAAGCTGTATGAGGTACTGCAAGTAAAAAGCCATGTTAATATGTATAGATAATGTCATAAGTGGGTTTTCCCCTCGGCCTTACCTATCTTTGTAACCTTATCTGGGTACTCCAGTTGATTCTTGATCCCTTCGAAAAGGACCATGACCGTGGGCTTGGTTAGGCGAAATCTTCTAAAAAAATCTAACTAACTAGTTCTTCGTAACGGTTGGGCCTATGAAAAAGCCTACGGGGATAACCCAAATCTACGAAGTCCAGCACTTCTAATTCGTCCTCCAGAATATCCTCCACAAGAACTTCATTAAGTATGTCGAGGTATTCCATTTTTCGCAAAATTAAACAAATACAAAATAATAAACATGAAATATTGGGGTTAGGAATTGACTAATTGTCCATTAAAACCGGCGCCAGATACATAAATCACTAACGGTTCTTTAAAGGACCATTAGCTTATAGCTCCATTAAGAAAAAGTCGCTGTAAGCGGCGGTAAAAGTCGAGTGATTCAAGAATTGGGCCCCTGGTCGGCGCAAATCGATCTGAAACCCCACTTACAGTAAACGACGAGAGGTGTCGCTATGTGAATGTAGTTGTCAATGTAGTAAAGTAAATTCGTTTTGAAGAAAATTAATAAAAATGTAGGTTTTTTTAAAAGTATACTAAATATTGTATCTATCTCTCCTGTAGTTGTTTATACAATTTGTGAAGACAGAGGGTCAGCAAAAATGAATAGTTGAGGTTAGGTATCAATATATTGACATTCCTCTGTAATTTCGTAGAGAAAAACAGCAAATTAAATAGTTTTATATCTCTTCTATGATAGATGTCTCCAAAAGAGGTAGATAAATGTACGTTTTACTAAAATGGTTGCATAATACTTTAGCTTTTTTAATTTTGATAAAAATATTCTTTTTCTATACCTTCATCAAAAACATGATTTTAGTAACCGACTGCATATAACTCAAGCATGGCTTTTTTGGTTACCGATGCAAAAAAACTTTGTTTTTGATCACGGGTGCAAAAAAAGATTTCTGTCCGTTTTTTACCCAAAGTTCTTGCCTAAGAAAAAAATCCTTTAAAAATATCGTCGAAATATCAAATTGTCAAAGATTAAAATGTCGCAACAATGAACGTCACCGAGTTAAAAGACACATCGCTATGGAAACGATTGTTATTTCATTTACCAGCCGCCTTGATTTATAGTGTAGAGATATAGTTTTGCGAGAAGTGCTCTTCGTTCGAGATTTTTAAAAGAATTTTCCTGTTTTTCTTGGATTTTTTGATAAAGGTTTTAAAAAAATTGTGTTAACCACTCGCGGCTAAACTGTGCTTTTTTTTACTCGCGTTATTTAAACCAACGCTTGTAAAAAAAAGCACTATTTTAGCCACTAGTTGTTAAAACTACTATTTCACAGATGGCTGAAACAAAACAATCAAAAAAAACTAAAAAAGAAGCTGAGAGATTAAGATATAACAGCACCCGCTCACTTTCCTGGAAAGTAGAAAGTAAATCTCACTTTGACAGGTAGGTTTTTAAATAAACTGCGCCTTAGCAATATTTTCCCAAAATTTATTTTTTTTTATGTTAACCTAATTTTTTTTAAAATGTGTACCTTGAAAGGTCTTAACTTTTTTGATATTCAAATGTGAAGATACCGAAAACGTTTAGACACAAGTAAATGATGCCAATACTGCTTTTTTTATCTCTCAGCGAGCTGCAAAAATGTCTCAGATATGTCAGGAGCGCAGAAACTCCAAAATAGCAAAATGTGGAGTTACTGCGTTCTAGCTTAGGAGGGCAGTACAGGTAGAAAGCGGTGTGTATACGAGAGAGAGAGTAAAAACAGCATAAATATTAAAAAATTCATGCGAGCAGTAAGGGAGGATGGTTTATAGCGAAGCTTAAATTACGTCTACTGCAGGGGTCGTATTTTCGAAACCATACGAAATTATTCGCATGCGACTACTTCCGTCTCTTCCTATACCGTATAGAAAAGGAGGCAAAAGATATGCCGATATGCTGATTCATGGGTAGTACGTGCAAGAATAACCGGTTTTTCATGCGAAACAACACGAATGCCTCGACCCACTCGTGCAATATTGCGTTAAACCAGTCGAATTCGAACGCGGTCCACACATACCGGCTTATCTTTCGCCTCTCATTTCACACGATATAGAAAGAGACTGACATAAAAATTGTTGATTATTCAGTATAGGTATGCGGATATTTTCGTATGGATTCGAAAATCAGACCCCAGAAGTTTGTGTTTGGATGGTTGGATAAAGTCAAATGATAAACGTGAATTGGTTAACATCCCTGCCAAAAAAGCCGCATTAAATCTCATAAAAACACACCTGATTTTGATTAGTTTTAATAAAGTTTATTAGCTTTTGTGAGGTAAAATTTTAGGTTTATTAAAGTTTGTAATAATTTATGAGTTATTTCTTTGATTTTGGTAAGATTTTGTTCGGTTTCAGATATTTGCTTTTTACCTGAGCCTAAATCTGACAGACTTATAGATATGTATAAAATTGTAAAGCATGGGTTTGAATATATATACAGTTTTTATGAGTTTTTCAGCATCTTATAATCTAACAGTCTCATAACATTTTATAGGAATCTATAATAAACTTACTATTGTTTTATAACCTTACACACTCAGTTTTGTTCGACTGCCTGAAAACTAATTAAAATACTTAATAATTTGACTTATTTCCAAAAAAAAAAAATTTCTTGGACTCATGCGGTGGGATTAACTAACAGTGTTTAATCTATTTTTAAACGGTCCTAAGTTTAAGTGAAATTTTTGGGTTTAAACATTTTAAACCAGCCCTTCTTGATTTTTGGACATAGCTTGATTTATAGGAAGAATTTTAACAAATTTGTGTATTAAATAATCATCTTAACACAATCTTTTGTTGGATTTAGGAAGAAAGTTTCAATTTAGAAGAAAAGGAAATGAAAAAATTTAAACCCACGCGGGGTTTAAATAGTAAACACTCTGTAGAACAAATTAAAATTTGGGCTATATGTCACTCTAATTAAAACTTACCCTTATTCATTAATTTTTCCAATTAATACTTGATGTCACACAACGATTTAGATGAGTAATAATAAAATAAGGAGTAAATTGATTTTGTATTTATTTAAAAAGTGTTTTTATTTTATGAAATGTATTAAAAAACTTATATGCAAGTTTTTCTTACACTTCTGTCACTGTCGAAATGTCAGTTTAAAAATAATAGCACTGCACATTCAATCACAAATAGCGAGTTCGGATCTTTTACCCCTGCTTGCACCTTGGCTACTGATGAAAGCTACAGCTTTAAAATAAGTGGGCTTTGAGTTAGGAAAGTTTTTTTGACTGAGCTTTTAGATAACCTCAATGTTTTACTTTCAGTTTGTAAATAAATTAATATAGTTGTTTTGGGTTTTTTGTTTTGTATAATTTCGTGCATAAGTAGTGCCCTAATAAATATATTTTTTGTGCTGAAAACGGGCTCAAAATATGGCGTTTTTCTGGAGAAAATAGGAGGTGTTTTATTGGGTAATGAACAACTTGGGGTATTAAATAAGGTAAATTAATCCTTGTAAAAACGCTTAGGGAAATTATAAACGAACTTATTACCAAATGCCACAAAACAATCCTTTCTGGGGGCTATAAATTTACACCACCCCCCTGAGGTGGTCTAAAAAATCACCAACTTTGTAACCTCAAACACAAATAATGAATTATAAATATTTGCCAAATTTTTGGCGTATTCGCCATTTGCCATCTTGAAACCTGTCAAAAAAAATTAGTTTTAGGGCATTTTCTTCTAAAATATGGTGTATTTTCAGGAAAAAATCAGTTTTTTAGTGGTATTTTGCAATAACAATAAAAAATAATAAATAACTTTGTGTCTTTTCTGTATGGGTAAGTGTTTTTTGAAAATTGGTTTTAAAATTTAGTATTCCCACAGCAGTAAATATTTAGACTTGTGGGGGGTACTATTTTAGATCTTAGTAAATCTCACTGATGAAGTCTTATAAACATAGCCTCACAAAATCTCATAAAAAACTCATCAAAGTAATATCTTACCTGCCCTAACCTATATGCCCTTTGAAACAATGATTAAGTCTGATTTTTTTTTTAAATATGTTATGGTCTATACAGAAGCCTCTCTTTCTTGCAAGTTCAGCATTCTTTTTAATAAATAATTTAATAATAATTCTTTTTAATGACCAAAGTGGTTATGGTTTTAGTTATAGGTTTTATTGATGAGCATTATTTTCTCGAAACGCGTCAGGGATAATACGTATTAGTAAATAAATTAAAAATTGTGAGGGAAAAGGACCACTGCTTTCTTTCTTTAAAAAGGTCTAACTAGCCAAAGAAGAAACACACATTGCCTTCCTAATAAGAGCCAGAAACAACAACATCGTGCCAAATGGTTAAAAGCTGAGCAGCATAATTCAAAAGGAACAAGAGCGCAGAAGAACCTAGAAAGTCAGCGAAAGTCACAGATGGAAGAAATCTCAACTCCTAGATGACATTTTACAACGCTTTGAAGAAATCAGACACCACGCCATTGCCGAGGACTATGAACCAATCCTATAAAAAATTGAGGAAAGCTATCAGAAGTCCATAGAAGAACATCAAAAGACCCACGACAAGAAATGGAAAAACCTAGTCCAAAAGAAAGAAGAACAAATCAGCAACACCAATACCGTCATCAACATCTCTCCCGACCGCTTACACAGACCGAATCATCGTTACTTAGCAAAGGACTTAACTACGCCATTGCACTCAACACCGTACCAGCAGTCGACATCATCACAGCCATTGAATCTACAAACATCGATGAAAGAGACAGAGTACAAGCAGAGGAATTTAGATGGAAGATCAGAACAATTTTGGACAACAAACCCATAATGAAAATGAAAAAAAAACTTAATACCGCAAAAATCAGCTCTCAAGGATCTTAAATCCGACCAGTTGATCAAACTTCTTTCTGCAGATAAAGGAAATGCAACTGTTGTAATGGACGCCATCACCTACGATCAAAAAATTGAAGACGCTCTACAAAAATGATCTCTTACCAAAAGACAAAACGGTCCAACCCAGGGTGGCTCGGTAATGCACTTTGATGTACATACACGTCGAAGGCATTTTGTGGCAATTTGAGGCAATTTAAAATATTATATCGTGGCATTTCGGGGGCATTTAGAGGAAAAATCTGGCAAAAATGCCTTTTGGTGTAAACAAAATGACAAGCGAGCGACCCCTTGGTTCAACCCAATTGATTCCTTAGTTTGACGTCGGGATTTCCTTGAAACAAGATAAAAACGCTGCGTTTAAGAGCCGGTTTTTTTTGAAGAGAACGATAGTCTTGATTGAAGAACCCCTATCCAAGATCGTAAGAACTTGATTCAAGCGACAACAGCAACATACGTAATTATTGCAGTCAGCTGTTCTGTCATCGTATCCACCATAAAATCGGGTCTCGTTCGAAACATGGCATAGACCAGTTAAAAATATATAGTGTCTTTTGGCTTCATTTGGAACGCGTTTGGTAGTATACGGATACGTTAAAATCATAGCTAAAAGTAACTAGTTCGATTAGTTGATTCAATTGCCTAATGATTTTTGATAAATTAACTTAACTAGATCACACGGGCCAATGACTCGAGAGTGTCAGAGATGCCTAATTCAATAAATTATGCAAAACAAGCCTCAAGTTAAAACCATTTGCATACATCGATTAATGACTAATCGAACCTTAACTGAGTCTCAATTAAGATTGATGGTTAATTATTTATTTATCGTAGTTTAGCAGCTAACCGGAAAGTGATAATTAAAACTTGATCGACTGATCGTAAAGTCAAAGTTATACGATCTATAATAATAGTTGTTAGCAACACTGCACACATGTTGGTAATTACCATAAAATCTGCCAAATCATTTTATTTATTTATTTTTTATTTATTTATTACAACAAGGATTCTCAATAGATTGACATCAGTCAATCCTATTACATAGAACCACATCGACGATTCGCCTAAGAAACAGTGGTATTACTCTAGAACCTGAGGACATTTTTAAAGGCTTGGCAAGCACAGCAATCTCACCAGTTCTTAGCTTCTTTAGATGAAAGCATTATGTTTATTATTCGAGTAGAAGAAGAATTTGTTTCTTTTTTTGTAGTTCTCGCTTTGTCACTGTAAATTTTTAATTTTTATTATGGGATAAGAAAGATACAAAATTTTTTTGTACTTTTAAGTGCATTTAATAAAAGCTTGTTCTTTATAATTTTTTTTAATAAAAATTTATTTTTTAATTCTTAGATTTGTACCCTAAATCTTCCATTTTGAATCCGCCATATTGAAATTTTCAAATCTGATCAGAAATTCATATCCCCTTCCCGAAAAATCCCTGTATGCAAATTTTCATTTATAATCGAAAAAACTAAATCATTTTCCCCTTTTACTTCCCTCGTTAGAGGGAAGTGTATACCTAATAATACCATATGATTGTATTGTCGGTGGAACTATAAACGCATACCAAATTTGAACACATACCTTTAATTTTTAGATTTGTACCCTCAATCGTCCATTTTGAATCCACCATATTGAAATGTTCAAATCTGATCAAAAATTCAGAATCCCCCTCCTTAAAATTCTTAAAAATCCCTGTATGTCATTTTTAATTGAAATCGAACTAAATATTTTTCCTTATAATACCAGTAACTGAGAATATTTTCACCGGAACTATAAACTCATACCAAATTTGAACACAATCTGATGTGGATAAGTCAGTTAAAATTGGTTAGTAAAACATGACCGAAAAAAGTCCCCGTATACCAATTTTGGTTGAAATCGGACAATCTTAAGTGTTTCCCCCCTCCACTCTCCTCGTAGAGGGGAAGGGTGCTTAATAATGATATATTATTGTATTGTCACTAGTACTATAAATGCATACCAAATTTGAAGGCAATCGGATGTGTATAAGTTAGTTAAAATTGGTTAGCAAAAGATAACCAAAAATTGTCCATCTTGAATCCGCCATATTGAATTTTCAAAATCTGATTAGAAATTCGTTATCTCCATCTCCAAGTGCCCCAACACACAAAATTTCAACGAAATCGGGAGTACTTCAATTGTACCTCCCACCACCCCCTTCGAGTAGAAGGGAGCTGTCAATTTCATCACGCTATATTCTTGTGTTGTCACCGCAACTACATACGCATGCCAAATTTGAAGCCGATCGGATGTCGGGAAGTTGGTCAAAATTAAGTTGCAAGATTCCACACGAAGAAACATATCGAGTTCGTTACGTATATAAGTTAAATAAAAGCTTGTAAAAAAGATAACCTTTATGAGATTCCTGAAGGTTTTCCTTCGCAAACGATGACAGCTCCAGAGCTTTAAAAAATTATTTTGTTAAGTTTTAAAATGGATAGCCCTGCAAGATTTCAGCTAATTCTGGTTTAATTTTCTCTGGGCACCATAGAAAAAATTTTAAAAAGCAATTATAATGCAGTAAAAGAAAGTCGTCAAAATAACCTTATTTTTTAGGCTTTACTTATTTTATGCTTTTAGGGATAAGTTTACATACAGACAAACAAAAGCTACAATATTGGTTAAATTGTGGAAAATTTGACCTTCATATACAACTGTCAATTAAGTTCTAAATTTAACCAAAATTCTGGAAAACGTATGAGAGCTTTTACAGTTTTACCATTCATCTGCTCGCAGATTATGTTTATTTATATAAGTTTTTATTAAGATTGATGGTTAATTATTAGGCGATACAAATTTGTATGTATATTTATTTCGGAAATATATTACAATGCTAAAGGGCGTTAATTCGTTTACAAGTCGATATTATCTCCGCCAAAACAGCGTTTGAGGGCGAAGTCGAGGGTGGCGCTACGTACAAGGCATTTGGGGGTGGTTTTGTGTATGTATGTAAAGTTGTACAGTGTTGGTAAGACTTAAAGTTATGAAAAAGAAAAATAGGAATACTTGATTGGCTATATGTACTTGTACACATACAGGCGCAAATTGGCGTCCGTCATTTTGAAATTTAAGATGGCGGGTAAAAAGCAAGAAAAAACATTCCTTTAAACTTTGAGTTTTTGATATTCGTTATTACGTTATACGCGTCTAAAACCGGTTTTATTAAGGGATAGTATAAATCAGATCTCTAAGAGAATACTCTAGGTACTTTTTTACTGTACTTTGTACAGTGGTTTATAGTTTTTTTAGAGATAATTATAACTTATATATCGTTTTTTACAACAATTGATAGGATTCGTCCAAATTTTTGATGTTAACTTTACTAGTGTTTATAGTTTCTCATGGGAATGGACGAGGAGGTTTATATAAGTTTTTATAGAAATCTATGTTGTTTTTTATAGTATTAATTATAATGCACGTTCATAGTAAAGCAAATTGTGATTTTTTGTATTGTTTTAACGGATAATTTGGTTGATTTTTATGATTTTTTAAAATATTTATGATCTTTAATGGGACATTTCATAGGTTACTTCAATTTATGTTTTTTTTTGTGTAGTATTTTATGTTCATATAGTACTTATGGAAAACGAAATTTTACGTTTTTATAAAAATTGATGGCAAGGATGTAGTCAAGTACAAAATTATTATTAAATACGATCACCATTTTTATTACGTAGTACTTACTGTTTATTGAAAGATCTCCATATATTAGTCCAATATTCTAAATAACTCGTTGAATTTCTTAACGTTCAATAATTGAAATGAATAGGTTATTACTAAAAAACAAATCAAACTACAAAACTAGATTCAAGAAATCTTTTAACTATAAAATATTAAAAATAAGCTAACTTTTCGTCCACCAATAAACAGAAGAAAATTTCTTTAATTTTATAGGTAGGAAGAACAAGTTACTGGTAGTTAAATTAATTTAATAAGATCACGTTTGACATTAAAAAACTAAATAAAAAGATCTTACAACTAGAAAGAGAACTCTCAATATTCCTAGTAAGCTCACTTTTTCCTCTAGGTAGAAATTACAAGTTATTGGTAACTATAATAACTGAAAAATTTCTACAAATCTACACTAATTTTATAATTAATTTGTAAAATTGTGTTTACTTCAAAGTTTGTCAGAGCCGTAGTTTTGGAGATATTAAAAATAAATATGTATAATTATATGTTCTTGTATGGACTATTTTCTTTAATAATTTTATTTATTCCTTTGCTCTAATCTAACATATAAAGTTTTAGATAGTAAAATAAAACTTTTTTAATGGTAAAATAAAACTTTTGAATTATTTATCTATTGTTTATTGTTTATTTATAAAAGTTCCGTTTAATTATTATAATAACATTTGAATATTAATAAAGTCTTAAAATTATATGGGAAGATTATTCATGTTTTCTTATAAAATATCTTAAAAATCATGCCTATAAAATCCCATTCACATAATATTTCACACGATAAAAACTTATGGGAACATTAATGCCGTTTTCTTGTAAAATCTTTTAAAAATCACGTCAAGAAAATTTCGTATCTCCCAAAAAAATAAAATAATATATCGAGCTCGATTTTTAATAGGTAAAAAATATCCTCCATAGAACCTTAAAGCCTATGAAAACGTGTACAATTTGTATATATGTTTTACCAGATTTATGCGGGACTTTTGGCAGTGTTATGCAAACTTTATATGCAAACAAAATTTACAAAATACTCATCTCCAAACCCCACTTGTGTGTGTTGATAAATTTCCATTCGGAAAGTATCCCCTTTTGCCTTCTTGCCCATCCAGTATAGTCTTGCTCATAAATTTTGAGGGACCTTATCATCATAAATTAACAGCCGATGCGGGCGAAGGGTAATATGTTGTGCCGGATAATCATTTTATTTATACATTGAAATGTGGAAATCATCATCAAATTATGATGCAGAGGAAAAAATCATTGTATAAATGCTGTTAAATGGAGTGTATTGTGTGCGGTATAATTTTATTGCTGGTGCAACACGAGGAACTTCAGAATGTTATCAGAAGTGATGTATTCATATTTATGTTTTATATAATTAGTTTATTTGTTTATTGAGCTTATTAAGGTGGAAAAATTAGAACTTCCTTTTTTTTAGTTCCATCTTTTAGGTTATAATATACTAATAGCCCAAGCTGGATTTTTGGCAGAATGTTAGTTTAGCCCTATCCGCCATGTTCGATTAAAGATGGCCGAAAGGGTTATTATTTATATTTATATAACTTTCTTATTTATTAACCGATTTTCGTCAAACAAATTTTGATATATTTTCCTGCAAAGACCCCATTTTTTTGTTTTTTTTCCGATTTCTTTTTAGCCAGCGGATTTTTCTTTTCCCGAATTTTGCGCTATTATACACTCTCGCCTGAGGAACTTCAGAATGTTATCAGAAGTGATGTATTCATATTTATGTTTTATATAATTAGTTTATTTGTTTATTGAGCTTATTAAGGTGGAAAAATTAGAACTTCCTTTTTTTAGTTCCATCTTTTAGGTTATTATATACTAATAGCCCAAGCTGGATTTTTGGCAGAATGTTAGTTTAGCCCTATCCGCCATGTTCGATTAAAGATGGCCGAAAGGGTTATTATTTATATTTATATAACTTTCTTATTTATCAACCGATTTTCGTCAAACAAATTTTGATATATTTATCAATACTTGGTATTTTAGATATTTTAGATGTTTGTGTACCGAAAAAAAAGTATTTTATTAATATCATTACTTTTCCATGAAACCTTTACGAATCCTTTGTTCCTCCAAATTCCTGCAAAGACCCCATTTTTTTCTTTTTTCCGATTTCTTTTTAGCCGGCGGATTTTTCTTTTCCCGAATTTCGCGCTATTATACACTCTCGCCTGATTAAGTTACACTAACAGCCTGTTAAATCTCCAATAATTACGTTTCCCCGTAAAGAAAAAGCCTCTTTTTTCCCCTATTTTTTTTCTACGTGTTTTTTTTGTGTGTAGCCTTTTGCAGCTTTGGCTCAAAGAGGGCTAAAGCGAATTCGTTCTTTAAAATGAGGTGTTAGGTGGGGGTGTATTTCTGAAAAGTGTTCCATGTTTCCTGTTTTAGTTCTCTATACTTTTATTAAAAGTTGTTACAACTAATAGTGCTTTTTCTACAAAAATGGTTTCAAACAACGAGCGCAGCGCATGATTTAAAACTCGAAGATTGACATAATTTATCAGAAAGTGCAAGATAAAAATTGTAAAGTGGCATAAAATACAATAGATTCGTACATTACAAAAAACGAATAAGGTCAGTGACGGTAACAGTGTTCTCAAAAAGGTCGAGCGTGAAGTCAAAATTTTGCAAAAGCAAAGAAATTTCATGCAAAAGGTCTAAAATTAATGTAACTTTTGAACCAATAGGGCACCACCGCCGCAGGCGAACAGTTTTGAAAAACTATTATAGTTTACTGTTTTTACAAAAAACCGGCGAGTTTTTAAATCAATTCTCGCCCCCGCCCCCTGCGACGGCCACTGAAAAGGTCAAACTGGTTGGTTGCGGTTTACCTATGGCCCGTGCCTCAGTGGGCATAGAAGAAGAAAGAAGCCAGAAGAGATTTTGACTCCCCGTTTGGTGCAGTGGGTCGAATGTGCACTATGTGCAAATGCACCACCTTCTAAAATGTAAAAAGCCTGTCAATAGGGACTTTACTGGAATACGGCCTGCCATTATTAGCCGATCTTATACAAGCATGGTCTGACTTGAAGACCCGATTTTTCAATAACGTTTTAAACTCGGTTTGGAGCTTAAACTTGGTTAAAGCTTTTGCCCTGTCAAATCCCGAAGGAGGCACACATCATCATCTGGGCTGTAGAGGTATCTCAGGGTATACCAAAATAAGTTTTATTTTGCATTTTTTCCATGTTGCAAAAACAACTAAAAATAAACAAATCCACAGCAATAAATCAAACAAACCGCATCTTATGCCTTTCTTCTTCTATGCCTACTGTCAATCACCTGACCACAGATTATAGATGAAACCGCAACCAACCAGTACTCCGTTGTACGGTTTTACTTTTTTTGATCTGCTGAAATACTTTCCTACTATTCGATTTTGATAATGTAACGATTTGCTCCTATGTATTTCTCTAAAATACGTTTTGATGGAGTATATTTCTTACAAATTATAGGGACTCAAACCCTGAAAAAATCACAATTTAGCCGCGAGTAGGGACCAAAGTGGTTTATATTACATACTATTTTTTTTTACTCGCGTGCGGAAAATACTCACTTTCCATACTCATTTTCTTGCGGAAAAATGCACTTTTTCACACTGAGTGCAGAAATAAATTTACCACTTCATACTTTTCCGCACTAGAATTTTGAATTATTGGCTTTTTTTCTTTGCGTGCACCTGTCTCTCTTTACGTCTGTTTGACGGCACATTCAAGTGGTCGTAGAAAAAAAATTGTACCTAACACGTGCGTAAAGTGACTGTTCCGCCATTGATTTCTCCGCTGACGCGTCTTATGACTGATAAGTGACACTTTCCGCACTATTTAGGTAAACTATTATTATGCACTTTAAGACTGAAAAACTTAAAATAATCATGGAAATATTGAAAGTCATACTCTCGCACTCGTAGCGGTACCCTAGTTTTAAAATTTCAACTCTTCTGACTGATGGGTGGTTATCAAATTGTTTTGTTGACATCGAAAAGCCTGTGATCCATTTCGGGGTCTACATATATAACTATGAGATACTATAATTAGTGGCGATCGCCCCTTCCTCTTTTTCGCTGGTTTTTCATAAAAACAGTAAAAATTATTAAAATTTTGGTGTTTTCGTGTTTTAAAATTTAGTGGCGTTATTTTCTGTTACTATTAGTATGTGCGTTATTGAAATAAACAATTTTTTGGGGTCTTTTTGCATCCTCCAAGCATTATTTAGTCCTTAATACACAAAATGTCTCACAAATTCCAGAACACGAACAGTGGGATTTACTAAGATCTAAAATAGTACCCCCCACAGGTCTAAATATTTACACCTGTGGGGGTACTAAATTTTAAAACCAATTTTCAAAAAACACTTACCCATACAGAAAAGTCAAAAAGTTGCAAAATACCACTGAAAAACTGCTTTTTTTCCCTAAAATTAATTTTTTCAAAATGGCAAATGGTGAATACGCCGAAAATTTGGCACATAATAGCTTCATTATCTGTGTTTGAGGTTAGAAAGTTGGTGAATTTTTAGACCACCACAGGGGGTTGGTTTAAATTTATAGCTCCCAGAAAGGATTGTTTTGTGGCAATTGGTAAGAAGTTCGTTTATAATTTCCCTAAGTAACCGTTGCAACAAGGATTAATTTACCTTATTTAATATCTCAAGCTGTTCATTAACCAATAAAACACCTCCAATTTTGTCCAGAAAAACGCCATATTTTTAACCCGTTTTCAGCAGAAAAAATATATTTATGAGGGCACTACGAGGCAAAACAAACATAAGTGAATGTCACTGATTATGCACGAAAACAATACGAGACAAAAAAATCCAAAACAACTATATTAATTTATTTACAAACTGAATCTAAAACATTGAGGTTATCTAAAAGCTCAGTCAAGAAAACTTTCCTTACTCAAAGCCCACTCATTTAAAAGTTGTAGCTTTCATCAGTAGAGGTTGGTGCAAACCAAGGTACAAGCAGAGGTAAGAGATCCGAACTCGCTGTTTGTGATTTGAACGCAGCTAATATTTTAAAACTGACGTTTCACAGTGACAAAAATGTAAACAAATCTTGCATTTAAGTTTTTTAATACATTTCATAAATAAAAACACCTTTTAAATAAATAGAAAATTAACCCTCTCCTTATTTTATTATTTCCAATCTAAATCGTTGTGTGACATCAAGTATTAATTTGAAAAATTAAGTTTTGATTAGAGTGACATATAACTCCAATTTTAATTTGTTCTACAGAGTGTTTACTATTTAAACCCCACGTGGGTTGAAATTTTTTAATTTTCTTTTCTTCTAAATTGAAACTTTCTTCTTAAATCCAACAAAAGATTGTATTAAGATGATTATTCAATACACAAATTTATTAAAACTCTTCTTATAAAAAACCAAAAATTTTACTTAAACTTAGGACCGTTCTAAAACAGACTAAACCCTTTTAGTAAATCCCACCGGAGAGGTCTTGTATGCCCAACTTTTATGCGAAAATTTCAAAAATAAATTCCAATAATACCTAAAGCAAGTAGGATTTCTTTGGAGAAAGCCATAGAATGACCTAAATTGTATAATTATACTCACCAATTAAGCCTCAAAGATCCTGGTTTTTGTTTTCTAATGTTGTTTTGTACATGTTTAAATCTAGAGGAATCCAGTTTTCTATTGATACGAAATTACGGGAAACAGTAGACAACATTTTAATTGTTTTACGATGGTGGCAAATAAAAATATTAAACATAACCTAAATTTTTACTGTTAGATGGTTCACAGTTGTTTTCAATACTGACACACTCTACCCGCCTGCCCGGTAGACTCTTCGCCTCTGGATTATTTTCAGGCTAACTTGATTGGGAGAGCTATTATCGGTACGGTACGTATAGCATCTCATAGTTATATGCTGCCGTCCTTAAGTAAAAAGCAGTAAAAATACATTATTTCCCTATGTAGTTACTGCTTTTTAGTTAAGGACGGCAGTATGGGTCTACGTAAGTATCGTATCTCTTTTCCGTAGGTATTTACTTTGTGGTAGAAGTTAATGCGTTCATTTAAAAATCGACTCCCACAAATCCTACAGCGTGCCTCCGAAAACGGAGCTAAAACGGGAGGTGGTGGCATTGAGCGAACTGCCCGAAGCGTCCAATTATAATATTACCGTGTTACCGGCAGCAGAGAAACAGTTGTAATTGTCACTTTGGGTTCCAATTAAGCAACTCTAGGGCATTTCCAATTTCCCGGATAAGCGTCATTATTATATACTTACGACACCATTCAGATTTTCCACAATACCGAGCCGAGTTTACAGTAGTTATAGATTTTCACGATTTAATTGATTCTAATAACATCAGCATACATTTATAGGACACTCTAAGTTGTCAAATATACGCATCCGTAGACGTGGAATTTCACACCATGGTTACGTTAACCGTACGTTGTTAACGCAACCGACGTTAAACTACGTGAGCCTACGTTTACCCTAAACGGTAACGTACGTTAAACGAGATGATCCGAAACGGAGCCATAGAATAGTCCCAAGGGCGACGGGCCACTTAATTGTTTACCCACATAGTCAAAAACGAACAAAACAAATGGGGAAATTATAAAAATTTAACAAAAAAATTAAATAAAAGGTCTATATCTAAAAGGGCTATACCTAAAGGCGCAATTACACAGACGAACATGCTCAAACAAAAGCTCGTGCAAAAAATCTACAATTTTTTTGTGAGCTTTTCTTTGAACATTTTGTTCGGGTAAATTTTTGAGCAAATTATTGCTATCTGTTTTGGAAACATATTTTTAAAGATGAGAATAAATAAAATTTCACATCAGTGATCAGTGATCTCAATTCTTTAAAAAAATGGATCACCAACTTTTATTTTAAATTTTTGTAAAAAAAAGCCGACGGCAAGCGAAACAATATTCTTGGCTATCAGTTTTGTCAGATGGATTAGGGTTACTTACAATATTTTTTTCTTAGGGTTTTTCCCGGATTTTTTTGCACTGGGGTTTTTTTGGGATTTTCTTGAAAGTTTTTTTTTATTTCCAAGGGTTTTTTCCTAAATTCAAAAAACAACCCAGGAAATTTTCCTGGGTTGTTTTTCCAAAAAAATTTTGAGTTTTTCAAATATCGACAAAAACTCATAAATTGCACTTTTAATGAGGAGTGGTGGGGAGGGGATTTTTTTAAAAATATATTTTTGTAACTTTACTTTACCCTCAGCTTTGATTGTTTTTTTTTAATTCCTCACACCAGATTTACCTAGTTAGTTTAAGATGAACATAGATATTTACTGTCAATTTAATGTAATAATCAAGGTCGATTACTGACACTGAACAAACAATATGCAAAGGAACAACATTCCGATTCAGAAGTCTAGTCTATTAATGCTAAATTATATTTTTTTAGACAAGGGTCGGGATCGTAGTGTTGTAAAAGTGGGTAATAAACGGGTATTATTTAGACCGAACGTGCTTTTGTTCATATATTTGAGATTTAATAAAATATATATAGGTTTTTTAATTTGACTTAATTATTATTGTTTTAAACTAGGAAGTAAAATAAAGAGATATTCTTTTAAACGTAAATTTTTATCATAACATTTTACAGGCAACAGCAATAAATAAGTGCCAATTATTATTTTTTTATTCTCGTCTTTTTACAACCTCAAAAAAGTTACAAATATACTGGCTTATCCCCTATAAAAATCAGGTCAATCGAAGTTGCTTATGAGGTAAAATGTGAATTTCGACATCAAATTGTTTTTCCGTCGGAAAGCACTTAATTAAAAATACCTTGTTTTAAAACTTTTCTTTCTATTTTCAGTTAAGTTCAATGAATTCGCCATAAAACTATAAAATTTAAATTTGTTAAGGCGCATTTACACAGACAAACTTTCCTTTGATGTTGAAATGCCGACAAACATTTACACGAGCCTCTTGAGCAAAATGTTCAAAGAAATGTTCGAGCAAAATCGCGTACAAAAAAACACACGTAAATTTTGGAGAGAATGTTGAGCAAAATTTGTTTGAAGAAATGTTGGTAATAAAAATTTCTTACAAATTTAAATTTTATAGTTTTATGGGAATTCATTGAACTTAATTGAAAATAGAAAGACTAAGTTTTAAAACAAGGTATTTTTAATTAAGTGCTTTCCGACGGAAAAACGATTTGTTGTCGAAATTCACGTTTTACCTTATAAGCAACTTCGATTGATCTGATTTTTATAGGGGATATGCCAGTATACTTGTAACTTTTTTGGGATTGTAAAAAAAACGAGAATCAAAAAAAATTATTTATTGCTGTTGCTGGGTTAGGAGAAGGTAAAAACCGTAGACTAGTAAGAGGGAGTTTTGATCAAATGAAAATTGACACACAAAATTACAGCAGTGTTTGACAGCGCTGCGTTCCGACTGTCTAAACCTTCCTATCCCCCCCCCCCAGGGAACAACTAACTACTCTCCAGAACAGTTCTCTAAAAATATCCACCTGCATTTTAAAAAGTAATTACTTCGAAGACATTTCCGTTTTCTTTTTATAATGAAAGAAAACCAAAAAATTTAAAGAAAAGAATTAAATGTTATTACCTCCATCATTAACTATTTTAACATTGCATATGACAAAACTGATAGCCAATAATAATGTTTCGCTTGCCGTCGCCTTTTTTTCACAAAAGTTTAAAATAAAATTTGGTGTTCCATTTTTTTAAAGAATTGAGATCACTGATCAATGATGTAAAATTATATTTATTCTCGTCTTTAAAAATATTTTTCCAAAATAGATAGCAATAACTTGCTCAAAAATTTACCCGAACAAAATGTTCAAAGAAAAGCTCACAAAAATGTTCGCCCAAAAAATTTCAGATCTTTTGCACGAGCTTTTATTTGAGCATGTTCGTCTATGTAATTGCGCCTTAAGAAATTTCTATACCAACATTTCTTCAAACAAATTTTGCTTAAATCTCTTTTTGTACGAGATTTTGCTCGAACTTTTTTTTGAACATTTTGCTCAAGAGGCTCGTGTAAATGTTTGTCGGCATTTCAACATCAAAGGAAAGTTTGTCTGTGTAAATGCGCCTTAACAACTGACACATTTACGGTAATGTGCCATTGCATCAAACTGAATTATCTTTACAAGCTTTTATTTAACTTGCAATGTATGTAAATATGTTTGTTCGGGTGGACTCTTGCAACTTAATTTTGACCAACTTCCCGACATCCGATCGACTTCAAATTTGGTATGCTTATATAGTTGCGGTGACAAGACAAGAATATAGTGTGATGAAATTGATAGAGCTGCCCCCTACTCGAAGGGGGTGGAGGGGCATACAATTGAAGTACAGCCGATTTCGTTGAAATTTGATTTGTTGGGGCACTTGGGGATGGAGATAACGAATTTCTAATTAGATTTTAAAAATTCAATATGGCGCATAGTTCACTTTTTAATTGATTTTAAGAAAAAAAATATACTCTTTTCGAAAGTTATATTTTTGTGTAAGTGACGTCCCTAAATAGTTATTCTGATAAACATTAAAATCTTCTACTATCCTACTATCAAAACCTGTCAAATATATGTCATTTTTCCCCAAAAAATAAAAAAATGTATTTCAAAAAAATACAAATTAGGACTTATTGAGCATTTCATTGTAGACAAAGAAAGGTCCAATAAGCATTTTTGTAGTACTAACCGCTTTTTTATTATGTCATTTAAATGTTTGAAAAATGGAAAAAATTGTCACATTTTGAATTTTAATTCTGTTATATAAAAAAATATATTTTCTGATAGAGCGATCCGAAACCTGAAAGAGAACATATTTTCGCTAAAAAAACGTTACAATTTTTTTTACATCACTTATAGTTTCTATATAAAAATAAAATTTGTTGAAGAAAACAATAAATTAATGACGATTGTATTGAACTTCTTTGCACCAAGATTTTGCTATAAACCTAAACTTCTAAAATAAATACAATTATGTAGGAAGTCTTATTACCTATCAAACGACAGTAAAAAAGTTTTGACTTTCTTATGTTTATTAAGTAAAAATAAGAAATAACCAAATTTCTGCCACAGAAAAATTATTCTTCGAATGACCGTAATACTGACTACTAAATGATGCTTTGTGCTCTGATTTTTTTTTAATGTTCTATAAATCTTTACAACTCACCGGGATTAAGGGGGCAAGGTAAAAACAGAAATAAGGGAAGTACCTTATATAGTAAATATTTGTTGTTATTTTATTGTATATAAAAAGATGTCTTTGAGAGAGCTCCTCTTATTTTATTCCGCTAGAGGTTGCCTTTTCAAATCTAGTTAGAAGTTTTTTACTGTCGTTTGATAGGTAATAAGACTAACTATTTAGCACATAATTGTTTTTTTAGAGTTTAGTTTTATAGAAAAATCTTGGTGCAAAAAAGTTCAATACAATCGATATGTTTTTAACATTTTCTTCAATTTATTTTATTTTCGTATAGAAACTATAAGTGATGCAAAAAAAATTTGTAACGTTTTTTTATCGAAAATGTGCTCTCTCTCTCTCTCTCTCAGGTTCCCCATCGATTTTTCGGAAAATATGTTTTTTGAACTAACAACATTAAAATTCCAAATATGACAATGTTTTCCATTTTTCAAACATTTAAATGACGTTTACAAAAGAAGGTTAGTACTAGAAAAATGCTTATTAGATTTTTTTTGTCTAGAATGAAATGCTCTATAAGCCCTAATTTGTATTTTTTTAACACAGGTTTTGACAGTAGGGCGTATATAGAAGAATTTAATTTTTATCAGAATAACTATTTAGGGACGTCACCTACACAAAAATAAACCTTTCGAAAATAGTATAACTTAGTGTAACTTTTACACATCCGATTGCCTTCAAATTCGGCATGCATTTATAGTTCCGGTGAAAATACAATAATATATCATTATTAGGCACCCTTTCCCCCTACGAGGGGAGTGGAGGGGAGAAAACACCTAAGTTTGTCCGATTTCAACCAAAATTGGTATACGGGGGCTTTTGGGGATAAGGAATACGAACTTTTGTTCAGATTTTGAAAATTCAATATGATGGACGATTTTCGGTCATGTTTTGCTAACCAATTTTAACTGACTTAGCCACATCCGATTGTGTTTAAATTTGGTGTGCTTTTATAGTTCCGGTGAAAGTAGAATAATATGGTATTCTCAGGCACCCACCTCCCTCTAACGAGGGAAGTTGAGTGGGAAAAATATTTAGTTTCTTCGATTTCAATCAAAACTGGCATACAAGGGTTTTTAAGGAGGGAGATTATGAATTTTTGATCAGATTTGAAAATGTCAATATGGCGGATTTAAAATAGACGATTAAGGGTACAAATCTAAAAATGAAGGGTGTGTGTTCGAATTTGGTATGCGTTTATAGTTCCGGCGAAAAAGATTTAGTTTGTTCGATTTCAATCAAATTCGGGCAGGGGATATGAACTTTTGATAAGATTAGAAAAATTTAGACGAAAAATTTCCTCAACTTTCTTAGTTAGTTTCCAAAAAGATAGAGGGCGCCAAAGTTGCAAATATCAGTTTTAACTTATTTTGACCAACAAAACGTGATTTTTTTTAAATTTAAATAAGAAAGTTGTATATCTCGGAGAAATCCTATAAAAATATGTATATTATTTATTGTTGTGGATTATACAGGGTGGATTCTTTCAACGGAACGGTGCTTCTAGCGGGTAAGAATTTGGTTTTACAAAAAAATCCAAAAACACGTCAACTGAGATTTTTAATTTTATTTAATCGTGCTATATTGGATTTTTTCTATGTCATTTTGTTTACGAGGTATGGCAAAAAAATATTTTTTTTCAAATGGGACACCCTATACAGTTTGACATTTTTGAATTACAAAAAAATTTATCTTTTTGACAATACCACACACTAATACTCTATCTCTTATGGTTTCCAAGATAGAGGCATTTAAACTTACATGGAATTGTTGTCTATGCCCTGTTTTACGGGGGATATTTGAATGAATATCGAAGTTTTCCATACGGATTTAGGTAAAAATATCTTGATTATCGTAAAAGATAGATCCTACTGTGTAGTATTGCTGAAGAGAGAATTGTTTGCAGATTTCAAAAATTGCAAAATATACAGGGTGTCCTATTTAAAAAATATATTTTTTCCAGACCCCGTCAAAAAAATGACATAAAAAAATCCAAGATAGCACGATTAAAGGAAATTAGAAATCTCAGTTGACGAGTTTTTTATTCAATCAAATTCTAACCCGCTAGAAGCACAGTTCCGTTTAAAGAATCCACGCTGTATTGCTGAGTGCAGTACAAATGAATTATCAAATTAAAACTTGTGACGTACGCTACACAAATGACCCAGTTTGTCGGCATGCAAATTGCAGAAAGTATCTTAATATCTGCTGATTGGTTTAATTCTATTCTTATTTTAATTTTATTTCCTGTATAAACCATCAAAAAGTTCTTATTTTTAATTTTATTTTATTTTTAATCTAGCTTTATTTTTTCCTATATAAAGCCAGCTTTAGTAGTATTAATATCTTTAAAATATTGGGCAAACTTATTTTGCTAAAAAAAAAGCCAAAAAAATTTTTTAAATGTCAAAATAGAGTTTCAAAATATTATCTGTCATCCTTCATAAACCAAAAAAGCAAATGTCCATAAGGAAAAATTAACTTGACAGTGCTCCTGTCACACTGAAATATCAAATTTAAAAAGGAAGCTGTCGTTACGCAGATCTTAAAAAAGTGCGAGTAGAGAGTTTTAAGCGTTTTTTGAAAGCTTTAGGAATAAGGAGGAAGAAAAATATAAACTAAAAATGAAAATTTCAATTTTTTTTGCCAAAACTAACCTGATTTTTGTTGCGCAACATTGCCGTAGTTTAGACATTTTCGTATATCCTAGCGGGATTCTACGTCTTTTTCTCTATCCAACAAATTGGTATTAAAGTTATTGTTGGCTTTATTCCAATAATGTTGTTTTAAAAGCTTTTCTTCGTCTCCGTTTTTTTAAAAGTATATGGTATCTACCTACTTACCCATAACTTTTGTCAAAATGATAAACAGCTGTACAAAATAACCATAACCGGCAGGTCTCCTTAACCAACACTCAGTTATGTTTAATAAGGATAAAGAATCACAAGTTGATACTGCGCAGCCTCAGTAATGGAAAACACAATAACGAAGTAAGTCTCAGCTACTCTGTCATCGCATCGATCATGGCATATAAACAAGTAAAAATAGTTGATTTGCCGTTACCTAAATTTGGTGATTTTTCTTGTATACAATTTAAATTAAATTTGTTACGTTTTTGCAATCGAGAAACATACTCAAATACGATTCGAGTATTAGATAATAGACAGTGAAAGTAAATATTTTTTCTAACGCGTTCAAAACAAAGCTAAAAGAGACTACGTTTTTCACTTGTCTATGCCATGTTTTGAACGAGACCCGCTGTTATGGTGGACGCGAGGCCTGAACAGCTGATTGCAATCGTTGCCTACATTGGTAGGTCCGTAACGGTACGTACATCACTCCGTACGCAACGAGTGGAGTCAGCTGTCCTCCCATCGCATCCACCATAAAAGCAGGCCTCGTTCGAAACATCCAGTAAACAAGTGAAAAATGTACTGTCTTTTGGCTTTGATTTGAACGCGTTAGGTATATCGATACCGAAGCGTTGAAATATTTACTTTAAGTGTCTATTATTTTTATAATAAACGATGAAGGCCTTTCATAGTAAGGTGTTACAGTGCTTTCATGAGTTACAAATAAAATTTTCTTTCAATAGCAAACAAAAATATATTATAATCACAATTTTTTTAATGCGCCTGCTGATTTATGACCACAGGCGTAAAAGATCCACTTCTTTCCCGAAGCTTGAACCGCGTAAACACAGCAGGCCATGAAAGACGACGGCATTGTTGACTGGCTTTGTTTCCGGAAACCGAATTGGGACGCCATTTTGAATCATGGCCGTTAACGCGTTTCTGCGTCCACACGCGAGATGGCTTCGCGGGTCCTAATGCGCACCGAACCTAAAGTTCAAGTATCCTATTGTGCATTCATCCTACTCCAGCTCGGCGGCATACGTCGACTTTCGGGTAACATCGTCCACAATTTTTTAGGGAATTATATGTAAAGGCCGCGAATATCTGAAACGTCGCAAATTCATTTCAAGTCGAGATTTTGTAGAGGTCACAACTAAGACTGCTCTGCTTCAAGCGTTAATCGGGCACTTATTTCAATAAGATGATGCCATACGGCAACGGGAATTAAATCGTATGGTATTTGTATTGCAAAAAATACCGTTATAGTCTATTTTTCAAAGTCGGTGTTTTAATTACACCTACTTAATTTTTCAAATAAACGGAAAAAAACTCGAAAAAAAAAGTGAAAAATATCTACTTAGCCCCTGAAAAAAAAACAGGAAAAATTGATAGTTACATATAAAGAAATCGGAAAATATTACTTTGAGTTCGGCTGAGTTGGATGGGTCTAGCTTGAATTGGTTCGGTTTGGGTTAGTAATTAATACTAACTTTTTCTTGATGTTTTTTTTTGGGGTTTTTTCCAGGTTTTCTTTTTTCGGCAGTTTTTTACTAGATTCACCTTTGTCTATGATGTATGTATCTTATTATTGGTTAAATCCCAAGGGCGTAGATAAGGGGGGGACAAGGGGGTAATGCCCCCCCCCCCCAAACCAGTGTCCGTATCCGTTACTCTCCCGATGTTTGCTGGGTAGCTTTCGCGCGTTCTGTATTCCCCTCTTTGTAGCTGACCCAACCCACATTTTTTTAAATAATTTACAAAAAACCACGAAAAAATTAAAATTTGCATCTTAAGTTTGATTGTTAGAATTTTAGTTTATATCCGGTTTCACAGCAAATTTTGCCTGCGGCGCTACAACACATTGATTGTTTAAGTAAAAAAATAGTATATTTTTACAAAATTTTCCTTTGCGGCTCATTAATGACATTATTCCAGATACAAATCCAGCTTTCTTTTATTTCATGAAACACTTAAAAAAGATCAAAATTTCTGAAGAACTTTCTTCTTAAACTGCAAAAAATTTTGCCTGCGGCGCTATGACGCAAAAGTATATTTTTACTAAATTTTCACCTACGACACATTTATGACATGACTTTACCAAACAAACAAATCTAGGATCAGAACCAGATCCATACCCAGTTTTTTTATGATTTGAATTGAATTTTTTATACTGCCCTCCCTCCCAAGTAAAAATCGTATCTACGCCCTTGTTAAATCCCCTGTTAACTTGCCTATTACGAGAGATCGAAAAAAACTTTGCAAACGTTTTATAATTTTTTAAGTGATTTTAGATTTACCTCCCAAAAAAAAATGTATTTTTAAAATCAAGAAGGAAAGCCCGATAATAAAATGCAACAAATACTTCGATTTTATTAAATTTCGGCTCTATTTGAGAACGAGAGGACAATAATAATATCATTTAATTTTTATTAAAAGACTTGATTATACATATTTGTGTAAACTGTTAACGAAAAAAAAATTGTCCTGGAAGCGGGAAAAAAGAAATGGTTCTGTAAACGCGTTTATTTTCAGTCAGTGACCTTACAGCACTGTCCGATTTTATTTTTTTTTTACGTTTCTTACTTACTTGTGTTTTTATGAAAACGACAATAGCATGAGCAGGGTGTCCACCAAGACCTGATTTCTGGCAGTCCTGATAAGTTATGATTTTCACATTAAGACTCAGCAGGCCATGACAAGTCCTGAGAAACAGTTGAAAAGCCAAAAAAGTCCTGAGAAACGATACTAAAGTGGCGATTCGGTTGCCTGCAGTAGCATTTATTTTAGATATATTTGAGTAATTCCTCTTCCGCAAATTTTCCCCTGGTGCGCCATTTTCGATAATTTTTTTAAAGTTTAACATTATTTTTCTGCAAATTTTTGCCTGCGGCGCGAGAGAGAAAATAAGGAAAAATTTATCATTCGTGTCTGAAATTTTCGTCCTGGCCCTGTTTTTATTCATTTTTTAAAAGTAAACACTATTTTCCTGCAGATTTCTTTTTCAGTCAAAATTTTAAGACAAGGTTGCATATTATAATTTCCACAAAAAAATTTCTTGTCGCTCCCACCCTCTTTTGGGAATTCCGCGACCGCTGCCCCTGCCGGAGAAGTGAATTAATACACGTGTTTTATTTTAATTTTTAATTGGTCATGAGCACTTTTTCACTTGGGCCTGTGAAGTCCTGAGAAGTCCTGATTTTTCAATCTTAAGTTTTGGTGGGCACCCTGTTGAGGAAAAGGTCCAATTTTTAGGAAGGAATAATTAGCATTTCTCAATGTTATCATTTTGCGCTGTTGTTTTAAATTTAGTTATAACAAATCGATTAGAATCTTTTTTTGCACCCGTAATAAAAAAAAGTTTTGCATCGGCAAGTCAAAAAGCCATGTTTTTTATTTTTTTTTACTTTGCGGGGTATAGGTAAAATCGTTTTTTTGATAAAGGTTTAAAAAAATATATAGGTTGTTCTTAGTGGATGGCTATATAACGGCTCCATTTTAAAAAGGTGCTTAGATACGCAAGAAATATGGGTAGGTAATGTAATCTTATGTAAAACTTTATTCATATTTTGTTACATAAGGATTTTAAATGGCAATTTATATTCGGTAGAATTGCCTGACTTTGTTATATGTTGAAGTACTCGTCCTAAGAAGATTTTTGTTTCATTGCGCCCACTCTCTACCCCTCCCAGAAGTACCCAAAAAGTAACGTCAAAGTAGTCGATTTCGCACTTTTTAGCAATTTTTGAATTATTGTACTGAGCTTATTTGCAAACCCATCAAAATATATTTTTTTTTAATTTGCCAGAATTACCTTTTTAAAAATAAAATTTTAAACGTTAAAATTGTACTGCCATCTTCTATTTCTTATCTAATTTAAACGAAACTTTCTCTAAATTATAAAACGTTTCCAAGACACCTAACTGTGACAGAAAACATGTCAGTCTCAATCAAGGTTTTCTAATATTACTTAAATAGTCGACCATATTGATCTTCATTAGTTTTAGTCCGATTTAAACAAAACTTTTTTGCACATAAAGCGGTTTTAACAATATCAAATTTTTTCCCAAAACTGACATATGTCAATTGAAATCATTGCGTACGTTCGTGGGTCCGTAACGGTACGTACACTCTCCGTACGCACCCTTCAAAAAAGCGGGAATCGTTCGAAACATGGCATGAACAAGTCCAAAAAAAATTTACTGTATTTTGACTTTGTTTCGGACGCGTTAGATATACCGATGCCTCGAAATATTTACTTTAAGTGTCTATTATTTTTAACCTTTACGGTAACATATATTTCCATATTTATCTAGGAAAAACAAACTGAAAAAAACTCCGGAAAAAAAAGGGAAAATGCTCTCCAAGAAAAATTTTTTATAATAACTAACCCAAACCCACTCAAGCTAGACCCACCGAACCCAACCCAAAATAATTTTTATTTCATACTCCATTACGTTATCGGTTTCAGTCCGGGAAATGATACTCGTCTAGAAATTCCGGACTCGGCTCCTTCGTCGCCTTGTCCGTAAATTTTAATTTAGTCCGTGTATTTTAATAGAGCATTTCTTGGCCTTTTTACGTAAATTACTATTTTTTACGAATTTTTTAATATGTTACACTCAATTTTTTCCTGGGGTTTTTTATCTGAAATTTTCTTTCCGAGAGGGTTTTTTCCGGAAATTTTTTTTCGGATTACTAATATTAGCATAGGTCAAAATTTTACTTCATATGTGTGAGCAATTTGAAATTGTTCTGAGAATCGAATGAAATTAAAAGGGTCACTCGAGATGTTTTGTAATATGACACTGTGTTTATGTGATTTTTATAAATGCTAAGGCTTGCAAGGAAGATAACGCACAGCAAACCCATCGTATTTTATAAGACAACTCGATAGTACAAGATCTCACTGCAAGATATTTACGTTCATCTGTGGCTTGACTATCAATAGTGTATCAGTAGCGTTGGCTATTAAAATATGCATCGCAAGTATCTACCCCCCCCCCACTAGCAATAAGGGTGTTACTTAAACATGCTGAAGATTTTGATTTCATTCACTTACTTTTTAGTTAACGTCTTGACTTGTTTTTCCTCTGAAATAGTGTTGTCGAATATTATTCGAGAAAATAATTTGTTGAGCTATTTTTTTCTGGTAAGTATATTATTCAAGTTTATTAATTATTAAAAAAAAAAATAGTATTTTTTTATTAAAATAGTGTCTCACAAAAGAACCCAAAAGGAAGTCTTTAAGAGTTTACACAGGTTTTTGCTTAATTTAGACCATGCCTTACTTTACTATAAAAATGGATGCTAGAAATCATGGATAGTCTATCATATAAAAGCGCCAAAAATCTAAAAATGTTTTTTTCATTGAACGATTTTTACGAATTACGACGCAATCTTGCAGTAGGAACTTAGACTATAGTATAAACTTTATTTTGGATAAGAGAACCTAAAAGCGTAGAATTGACACCACCGCCTTTTTTTATTTAAACATTTAAAAAATACTCGTGAATTCACACATTTTTACGAAATAAAAAAACTTAAATTTAAAAATTACACTTTTTTAACGAAATTTAGTTTAAAAAATTGGCACCTATGTAATTTCGTAAAAACGTGTGAGTTGCAAATCTTTAAACGCGAATAGCATAAGGCTACGGCTACAGGGTGAGATATTTTGTAGTTTTGACAAAAAAATTAAACGATAAACCTCTTTTTTAGCTCACCGTCGAGAAAAACGATTATTCGCGCTAACCTAAGTGTTCATATTAAGAATGTATGTACACTGATAAATTTAAACCAAAAAATTAGTAAGTAAAGATACGGAGGAAAAATAGAGGAAAAAATTAGAACCCAAATTTTTTTTTATTAACAAGCTTAGGAAGGCCCACCATTTAAAATACTAAGGGCCGGTTTCTCAATAGCGAGTTAGCGTTAACTTGAGCCACATAACCTTGTCAAATTTTTTTAAAAAGCAGGTTAGAATTAACTCCAGGGTAAACACGGCTTCAAGGCGAGGGTAAGTTACTTTATCTCAGGGTTAATCTAAAAAAATATTGCCTTAAAGCAGCAAAAAACTGGTATTTATAGCCCGAAATAATTGAACTCTCTGGTAACCCGCTATTGAGAAACCGGCCCTAAAAATCCCCATTCCTACCCCTTCGGGAACTGTTATTTCTAACCTCCAAAAAAATCTATCGTTTTTCTTGGATAACTCCTTAACGGTGACAGACTGTCAAAAGTGACATATGGGAAAAATGTTGCAAATTTAATTCTCTATCAATAAGTTACTAGGGATAGTGTACCTTAAACCACTCCTTCTACCAGAAAAATTGAAAAAAACCCAAGCGAAATGATGCCCATTTGAACAATTTCGTGCATATTCCTCTTTAACTTTTTCATGATGATTTCTTAACCTACGAGTACCAAACTTGGCAGGGTTGATCTAATAATACGTTTACTTCTTTAAAATTTTTAAAAAATTTATAGTTTAAACTTTTATGACATGACACCTTAACTATATTACAATCAAAAGTCAAATAATTTCGGCCTACGTCCCTTGGGGGGGCGGTTACCGAATTTTTAATGGAAAAGAGGAAATTCTAAGCATTGTTCAAGTTTTTCATGAATATCTCAAAAACTAAGACACCCACTTAAGAACGATTTTCATTTCCAGAAAGCCAAATCGTTGGTTTATTTAAAAAGGTATTTGTTTTTGTTTAAAAGTAAGTGGTACGAAAACAGTAGCGGCTCGTTTTGGAAAAATTTTAAAATTACAGCTTTTTCGACCTCTTTGCAAGTTATTTGCCTTTGTTCTGGTTTTTAGGTTTGAATTCCGAAATTATATGTATTTACTTTAGAAATTTACCCATTATCTTACCTTTCTTTTGCTGCTTTTAAAAATATTTTCTGGTACAGATTACGCTACCCTTTTTAGCACAAAGGGTACCGAAATAATTGTTTTTTTTTTTGAAATCTGCAGCCTCAGAGCCTTTTTTTTTCGCCTATAGATATGTTGCCATTTTTGTTGTTATATATATTTTTCGAATAACGTTTAAATATGCCTTTTAATCTTGTCACAGTTTGTTGTTTTTTTTTCAGTAGCGTCCTCAGCAACGGTTAAATTTGAAAAATCCACTAATTAAAAATTTTGAAAATTTTCTTCGAAAAATAACAACGCAATATCTCTCGCTGCCATTTCTACAAAATTTGTGAGATTTTGATAAGGCTATATTTTTTATAGCTCTTTTCATTCCCTTTTAGGGCTGCTATTACATATGCAAAAAAATTGGGATGGTGCTATGCTAGAGAGGTTCATCTATACCCATGCTAGTCAAGTTTGTACGAAAATCGCATAGGTGAAACTTGCATGCATAATAAGTAGACCCTTAGATAATTTTTGATAAATATTGCTAACATAAAGTTTTCTGAAAAGCGCCCCTATTTCCGAAAATAACACAAAAATTGTTAAAGGTTTAGAAATTATGGTGGAGTCATGAAATTTGGCACAAATGGTCATTGACCCCGCAATTCTTTTTTGTCGTTTGTTACTTATTCGAGGTCTCTTGCCTAGGAACCCAATTCTCGACATTAAACAAAAAAATAGGAAAATATTAATAACAGCTATCCAAAAAGTGCTATAAGTATCAGATTAAGAACAAATATATTTGTCGCTATATTGGCTTAAATTAAAAAAAGTTTTATGTAGAGGGCTCCAATTCTTGCCCCATTTTTCTTGGGAAATGCAAGGGCAGGGCCGTTATATCATCACATAGTTATATGGGTTATACAAACAACTATGGGGGTAATGTTATTTTTATTTTAAGCGTTAAATTTATTCATTTTGACAAAAATTGTAATTTAATTTTTTGTTATGTATATATACTGTTTTGTAAATATGTTTTCCTACAACCGTGCGGAAGTTACTTTTCTGCACGATTTTTCATTTTGAAAGTTGAACTTTTTCTCGCTACTGCTGAAAAGTTACTTTTCCGCACGATTTTTGTATTGTTAAAAATGAAGATATTTTAGGCTAATTAAATGATTTATGTAACTATTCTATCTTATCTGTCATTTTGTCGCATTATTATAAAATCTTGGCGTATTAAAAACATTTCCTTCCTTCGTCGTTCGTGCAACTGCCGTCGCGTGCGGCAAAGTACCACTTTCCGTACTTGTTAAGTAAATAACTATTTCCTAGGAGCCTGCGGAAATTAATACTTTTCCGTGCGATTTTACTTTTCAGCTCAATTTTTACTTTTGCGCAAGATTTTTCTTTTTATACCCGATTAGATAGATATAGATTATAGATACAAAAATAATTTTTTCTCTATTTCATATATTTTCCGTTCTAGAGAATAAAATATTTTTCTAGAAAAATATTTCGTCCCTAGAGAGAAAAATACTCTTTTCTCTTAAGGTAAAGCACTAGGCGTCTAGGTAAACTAGATGAGCAGAATGTCTAGTAATCTTAAAACTAATTGTTAAATAAACCCGTCAATAATACAAAAGTTGTTTTACTTTTAAAAATATGGGCCCCCTGTTCTACTAAAACACGATCTGTTAGTTTGCAGCTTTTTGGCGTAAAAAGTACATTTTTTAAATTAACTTCGGGATTAAGTAATCATTTGTGCCAAATTCCATGATTCTATCGTTATGCTTTAGGTGATATTTAATGTTGTTTTTTTTTCAAAACACTGTTTATTTTTTAATTTAAGCTAATATAGCGACAAATATTTGTTCTCAATCTGATATTTCTATCACTTTTTGGATGGCTGTTATTAATATTTTCCTATAATACCTCGAATAAGTAAGTCACGACAAAAAAAATTGCGGGGTCAACCATAATTTCTTTAACAATTTTTGTGTTATTTTCAGAAAACTTTATATTAGCAACATTTATCAAAAATTATCTAAGAGTCTACTTATTATGCATGCCAAGTTTCACTGCTGAATTATTATTTTTTCTTAATTAAACTTCTCATCTTCAAGACTAGTATGCGATTTTCCTACGAACTTTTGACTAGCATGGGTATACAAAAACCTTTTCAGCATAGCCCGACCCCAATTTTTTTGCATCTGAACTAGCAGGCCTAAAAGGGAATTAGTAGAGCTACAAAAAAATACAGCCTTATCAAAATCCCACAAAGTTTGTAGAAATGCCAGCGAGAGATATTGCGTTGTTATTTTTTGAAGAAAATTTCTACAATTTTGAATTAGCGGATTTTTAAAATTTAACCGTTGCCGAGGACGCTACTGAAAAAAAAATTGAACAAACTATGACAAGATTAAAAAGCATATCTAAAAGTTATTCGAAAAATATACATAGCAATAAAAATGGCAACATATCTATAGGCAAAAAAAATAAAGACCCTAATAAAAACAATTATTTGGGTACCCTTTGCGCTAAAAAAGCCACGGGTAGCGTAATCTGTACCAGAAAATATTTTAAAAAGCAGCAAAAGAAAGGTACAAAATAATGTGTCAATTTTTAAAGTTAATAAATATAATTTCGGATTTCAAACCTAAGAACAAAGGAACGTAACTTGTGAAGTTGAAAAAGCTGAAATTTTAACATTTTTCCAAAACGAGCCGCTACTGTTTTCGTACCATTTACTTTTAAACAAAAACGAATACCTTTTAGATATATAAATGGACTACTAAATCATATCAGAAAATTTAATTTTTGCACATTTTTCCAGATATAGAAAAACGCGGGTTTGGTGGTGCAAATAGGCAACAGTATTGGAACTTTTTATTTTTCGTTCTTTTGTTTTAGTTCTTTTAAAATTCCGATTAAGTGGACTAACTAGAAAATTTGAAAAAGTACCAAAACTCTTTGATACGCCACTGCTACTGCCTTATATAAAAAAGGCCCCGCCTTTCACTGGATCTTATACTAGATAATAAAATAAGAATTTTTTTAAGTCATAATTTTTTATATTGTTTTTACTAAAATTGTTAAATGAAAGAGCTAAGGTCCCCTACTACTTCCAATATAAAAAATTATGACTGCGTGACGTTATACATATCTATATTTTGTTTCTTTTCTAAAAAGTAAGAATTTCTTGTAGAAATTGGAGGTATACAATATATTTTTTATTTTTTATATACCTGTATATTTTTTTGTCCGTATTAATTTTATTATTAAATTCGACAGATACAACACTTTCCAGTTTCCATTCAGGAATATGGATGGTAACACGTTAGTGAACCCCCACTTAAAATTAAAAAAAAAAATTATTGGAATTGATTGCGCACTTTTTTCGCAATATCGCGCAACCACTTTTATCTTTCCGCAGCAACCGTCTGAAAACTGTAGGCATTTCTTTGTGGGTGAGGCCATCTTTAAGCTAGAATTTTTTGAACTTTTTATCACTCAATGAAATTGGACACGTTTTGCGCAGCTTTGCGCAGCATTGCGCAGAAACCCCTCAAAAGATATAGCTATTGGAATAGCGTGAAGTTGGCCCCTTCACTTAAAAATTTTTCAATATCAAATATTGTATTCACTATAGTATTCCTTTTACTCAGCATTGGGCAACCAATAAGAATTTTTGCGCAGCAACTCCAAAAAAGCTTCATCTTTTTTAGTGGGTGTGCAGTAAGTATGTTAATTTTACCTGGCAAAATAATATTATATCTGACATTTTACCTGTATTCAACTTTTACATTTTGCCAAAAAGTACATTTTTTTGAATTTCTTGACCTTAAATCATACGAAATCCACGCCCATATTACCTGTGTTCAACTTTTAATATTTTTTACATTTTTCTCACGCCCCTTTCCTTTTTTACTTTAAACAATCAAATCTTAACTCATCTGTGCCTCAGAGAACGTTTCGTCCCACTAAGGCAAATGTTAGGTGTGTATATTATTTTGCAAGGTTGAATTAGCATACTTACTTCGCAATCACTAAAACAGACAAACTTTTTTGGAGTTGCTGCGTACAAACTTTTATTGGCTGCGCAATGCTACGCACACGGAATACTAGTAGGTACATTATTTGGTTTAAAAAAAAAATTAAGTGGGGAGCCAACTTCATGCTTTTATCCATAGTTTCGATACGGTTGCTCCACAAAAGATAAAAGTGTTTGCGCAAAATTTATTTTTTTTTAAAAGTGGGGCGCAGCTTAACTGACCTGAAGGCTACAATGTTTTTTTCTGTGCAAGAATAGCGGTTCAGGACTATTATTTTAAAATAAGAATATAAATTCTTTATCTTTGTTTAAATAGCCCATATAAATAAAATTGAAAAATATTCATTTTTGTTTTAAAAATTATATTTTTGCTGTTAGGTTACACGCATAATTAATTTTAAAATATAATATAAATAATATTTTCAAAATAAGTATATAAAGCCAAGTATATATATTAAATATGAAATAATACATATTTGATTTAAGATGCGAATAACAATTTTCTGTTTAAGAAAGGCATATGTTCAAATAGAAAAATAACTAGGTGTCGCTTAAAACTTTGTAATACATGTATTAAAGATTAGTATTTTCAAAACAAAATTAAAAAACAGCAAAATTGAGATTTTTAATATCTCACTTCAAAAAATATTATTTTAAGAATAAGGTGAAGCCGTAAAATTAAAATAAAATTATGTCGTTTTAAACCGAGTAAGATAATTTGAGAATGTAATATTCTTAAGTGAAACTTCACTCTATTTTCTACAGTGTGTGATCTAAAAAAAATAAACTTTCCTTAGCACTGCCCCTGCATTCAATTATGGCCAAACTCCTATTTGGGTCAAACTATACCCTGAATATCTCATGAAAATATATCCAGCGTATTGATTTTTCATTTTTTTTTTTAAAGCAAGCTACTACTACTACTACATTCAGGTAAAGTGAAATGATAGCTTTTATAAATTTCCAACTTTATTATGAATGACACAATCGAAATAAAATATAAGCCAATCGATCTGCCTACGTATAAAATGGTGATGCTTTCTGAAGAATACCTATCTAGCCCAGCGTTAACCTACCAGAGCCAGACGGCCAGACAGGCTGACTGTCGACTTGCACATAGTGATAGTCTATTGATGTGTTCGCGAAAATTATCTTTTTATTGAAGAGAAAGCCAAAATCATGGCAATACTGCATTAGAGTTTTAATCCCACTTTTGCAACATTTTCAGGCGGCGCGATCCCCCTTTCGTACCATTTTCGGGCGGTCCGTGGGTGGTCTTTACAGTAGGATGAATGAACATTAGGATCAACGTGGTTTTCTCCCACACGCTAGTTGCCTTTATTTCGTTTGTTTTGGGGCGTTGATGCGTGTTTTTTTTGCTGGAGACCGTGGTTTACTTGCGCCAGTTGTCAGGCTAATTATCTTTGCGGTAATAAAATTACTGTTCGGTTGGGGTTAGTTTTATGTAGCGTTTCTACTTTTTTTAGAAAGCTTACTTTTAGAAGGGGCAATCATTTTTTAATTAAAAAATCTACCATGAATTAATCTATACATACCATTGGCCATTTAAAAGGGTTCACCTGGATTTTTTCAAAAACTGTTAAGAATTTTCCGATATGCCACGATGTTACTTTAATTTTTATTTGCGGAAACCAGATTCACTTTGTTGTTTTTTGTTATTTTTCAAAAAATATAAATAAAAAACTGAATGAAATTATGTATACTTCTATCACAGTTTCACCTTTTGTTTTAAACACACCGTTACACTCAGGATCACCATAAGGTACTTTTTTTATGAAACACCCTGTATTTTTTTTAAATTTTGATAAAATGTACCATATATTACCTGTGTCTTCGTTACCCAACACACTACCCTTATGGCAAATTATTTTTGATTTTACACGAGAACATATTATATATTTTTGGAATCAGAAAGAAAAGAACTTGCAAAATTTTAAAAAAGATCCAGGTATCCCATTAAAAAAACAGAACTTTATGCCGACTGTGCTAGAGTGTGATTAAGGAAAAAAACTGAAAATATGACGGAAATCTACTTTTTTTAACAAATAACAAAAATTTTTTTGGATATTTAAAAAAAAAATTATGTTGTCTTTTAAAGGAACGATATAGACAGCTAAAATCTAATTTTTAGAATATATGTTTTTCTGTCTTTTTGTATGTTTGTCTGTTTATTTGTTCCAGCATCACGCAAAAACATGCTGCATTACTTGGATTTCTAGGCAAGGCATAGGCTTTATTTAATCAAAATCGGTTCACGGGAACCAAAGTTATGATCATTTGAAGCAACAAAGCTGCGGGTCTTGAGCTAGCAATAAGTGAATTAACTTATAACATTTTAATTCATTCAGAACTCAAATTGGACTTACCTGATATACAGGAACCTGGTGATGCTGAACCAAAGCTATTTTTGAACTGACTCAAACCTGTAAAACAACAGAAATTATAATTAGAAAAGCCTAGAAACTATAAAGAACTTAACTTCTATTTGGTAAAAAAAACAGAAACTAAAAAAACCCAGTAATCTGAAAGCAAACTGGTTTAACTTTTTGAAATTTTTAAATTTGATTAAAAACATACATAGTACGGTGTATAAACTTAAAATCTCAATAGTTCTCTGATTGTTTATATTTTTTCCTTTTTTAGGTGATAAAATAAAGACCTTAAATAGTAGTTTTAACAACTAGTGGCTGAAATAGTGCTTTTTTTACAAGCGTTGGTTTAAATATCGGGCGCAGCGAGGTATTTAAAAACGCAAGTTAAAAAAAGCACAGTTTAGCCGCGACTTGTTAACACTATTTTTTTAAATACCTTTATCAAAAAATCCAAGAAAAAACTTAGGCAAGAATAATTAGACTTTTTCAATATTACTATTTTCCGCTATTTTTCTTTAACTTTGGGTAAAAAACGGCCAGAAATCTTTTTTTGCACCCGTGATGAAAAAAAAAGTTTTTTTGCATCGGTAACCAAAAAAGCCAAAGCCTTTAGTTATCTGCAGACAGTTACTAAAATCATGTTTTTGATGAAGGTATAAAAAAAATAATACTTAATAATTTTACAATACATATATTTACTGAAAATGATTAACTTTAAGGAATTTGACGTTTAATGTCTAATGTATTGCTTTTTTAAAAGTAGAGAATCTTTTTTTTATGTCAGTGACCTTAGCTTCAAAACAGGTCACGTGATATTCACGCCTACTTTTTGGAGTAAACATCAAAATTGTCTGAATTTTGAATGGAAGAAACAATTTTAAAAAACTAAGACACGACCCGCAGCACTTTTTTGATTTATTACCGAATAAGCTAAAATTTGTGTCAAGTGTCAGTGACCTTAACTTAGGAAATATCGAAGTGATGTTCAAAATGGGTTATTTTTTTTCGCGCATCTTGACTTTTTAATAAATGTAATTTTTGACACTTGTTCTGAGAAACAGGGATTATATTTTTTCCAATTGTGTATTTTTTTTTTAATGGGACTATCGGCTTTCTCTCATCTTTATATGAGATGGACCAAAAAAAAAACGTACATATTTTTTCGGCTGTAGTTTTGCAACCGTAAGTTTGATATTTATGATTTTAGTTTCCGCGAAAAGATAAAGCTTCAGACTACGTAAAACTTTTGTCAAAATTGACATTTCTTTTTTTAAATATCGCCATTTGTAACACCACCCGCCAAAATTCTATGTGTGCCACTGTACGCGATTTTAGACATCTGCCATAAAGACACGTCTTTGTCGTGCACAGAGACATATCACTTCTAAAAATGGGACAAGATTTAATTTTAACCCTTTGTAAAACATAGGTCTAGAAAACCTGTAGTTTTTGTTCTACTAGGGATTTGTTAAATCTCATCCGATTCTTTAGATTTTGATCTCTCCGAGAAGCTAAGTCTCTGGCGTATATGCGCTTTCTGTCAAATTTGACATTTTATGAAAATACGTAATGGCGCATGCGTTTTAAACATAGATATTTTTAACTCCTTTCTGCCAAACTTGTTTGTAAACCTGATTTCAATCATCCGGAAAGCCACATCTTTTCAGTGTACAAAAAGGTATCATTCGTAAAAATCGGACAAGAACTAAAGAGCTTTGCTTAACAAAAGAGGTGCTGTTTTTAACCATGTAAGTGCGCATAAAAACACTAATCTATTAATCCAGTCCAGTACGCCATTGTTGTTTTGGCAAAACTAGACTAGACACCGTCTATAAAATAACAAATTCGGATAAAAAAAATCAGCTAAATAAAAATTTCCTGCATTTTATCTATTTTACACAGGTTTAAAAATAGCACATTTTTCGTTAAGTAAAGCTTTTGTAGTTCTTGTTCAATTTTTACGAATGATACCTCTTTGTACACTTAAAAGACGTGGCTTTCCGGATAATTAAAATCAGGTACATTGGTGTAGAAAAAAGTTTGGCAGGAAAGAGTGAAAAATATCTAAGTTTCAATAGCATGCGCCATTACGGATTTTCATAAAATGTCAAATTTGACAGATAGCGTATATAGGCAAGAGCCTTAGCTTTCCGCAGAGCTCAAAATCTAAATAATTGGACGAGATTTAGCAAATCCCTAGTAGAACAAAAACTAGAGCTTTTAAGACCTATGTTTTACAAAGGGTTAAAACATCACCCAAATAGCATTTTTCCGTCTTCCGACTAGTTCTGTACGGCATCTAACGTCAGAGGGAGTATAAAATATAGTCAGTTGACGACTTTAAGTCTTCGAGATCACGTTTGGAGCCGTTATGTGTGCTCTAGTGCAGATTCCCGACAACGCTTCGAAGTCGCGTGGTTAAAGAGAACGTTGGCATGTGCTACAGAGTAAGACGTTAGCCCGACGTCTGAACTTGTAGTACTTGTGTTAGTAAAGTTTTCTGACGACAGTCCAACGTCTGTGCTGCCAACGTTGCAATCAGTAAAAACTACGACGTCCAGTCCACGTCTGCGATGCGACAAATTTACTCATTGTATGTGGTGATGATATTTGACCTACACCGGATGATTTTTCAACGTTGTATTTAAATATATTACAGTTTGGTCTTGGTACAAACCAACACATCATTTCTGGAAAACCCAGACAAAACTGACTGAAAATAATTTCAAGTTTCGAAATATTTTGCAATGTTAATTAATATTACAATTAAATTCAAAGCTTAAAAAACTAAGTGGGTCTAAATGTTTACAATGATCGTGCGAATATTTAATGTCGTATAAATTTCCATTGTAAATTCTTCGTCTTTCTAAGCCACTTTCGAGCTACAAAAGGGCCCAAATTTCCTATTATACTTGAAAAGTGAACATGCACGCAAGATATAAATCACAGATCTGTAAGATCAATCTTTATTGTGATTTATATATGAATTCTTGGATTGCCATGCGGGGAAAAAAGGGTCGTAAGCATTTAGTAAGCTTGTTAAGTCATAAATCTTATCTTGATATTTGAATATGGGAATAAGTTTTTGCAAATAGTATATGTATACGCGCAGAATTTTTTGCAGAAGCTTAAATTTAACCGGAAGTTAGCAATCCAGGGGTAAATTTCCATTAAGACTTAATTTTACAACCAAAAGTAAAAAATACACGGAAGGTGGTTGTGACACTGTAAATCTAACGAAATTACAAGAGTATTTTGTACTTCAGGGAAAAATGAACTTCCTTTATTTCGATTGCTTACACAGGAGGTGAAACCTAGGTCGACGCCGTTTCGTCCTTATTAGAGACTCATCAGGTAGCTGTACCAAAGATTACTGCTCAAGCGGAAGAAATCCTATCAATGACGCCCTCTGTGTGAACGATCGAAACCAAGAAAATACCTACTGTAGTTAGCAGTAGGTTGAGGTGGCATCGATCCTGCGAGAGACATATAATTATGGTAAACCTTGCTGATGAGTCCCTAATAAGGACGAAACGGCGTCGTCCTAGGTTTCACCCTCTGTGTAAGCAATCGTTTAATTTGATTTTCGGCTCGACCGCGTCGTATCACTACGCAAACTTCTCATCCTTTACAAATCTATCATTGCACCTGATCACCAAATATAATGTAAATCAGTGACAAATGGGAAACTCCGCCATTTTGTTTTTTTTGAGTTTGAGTTAAAAATTGAAAGCTTTGAGATATATCGGATTATAAATAAAAAAGTCCACCATTTTGATTTTTTTAAAGTTTAGGTCAAAAATTGTATTGAGTAACCTTAAACAAGAAAAACTTTCAAGTTTTAGACAAATCGGTTTATAAATAAGAAAGTGCGCCATTTCGATTTTGTTAAAGTTTTAGTAAAAAATTGCACTGAGTGACTTTAAACACCACAAACTTTCAACTTTGAGCGAAATGGATTGATAAATAATAATAATATTTTGGATCCGCCATTTTTGTTTTTTTTTTCGTTTGGGTGATAAATTATATTGAATGACCTTAAACACGACAAAGTTTCAAGTTTGAGACAAATATGTTCATAAATAATAAAATCCGCCATTTTATTTTTTTCTAAATTTGAGTCCAAATTTGTATTGGGACTTAAGAAACGCTATTTTGCTTTTTTCCAATAAATTTTTTGTTCAAGTTTCTAACTCATTAAAAAAAAGGCAACGATCCGCAACAAAAAAAGGCAAAAGCTCTGTAGATAAAAATAAATAAAATTAAAAGCCGGTCCTGCATTTTTAAACGTCGAAATTGAATTTGAATTCACTATTATTTGGGTGACTTCGCTTATCAGTCTGGGTATCTCCATCTCTCTCATGCATATTGGGTCTCGCATCGCGTTTTCTTTGTTATTTTCGGTAGACAAATAAAACCGAATTTCGTAGTCGCTTTAACAGGCATATTCATTTTTCTATCATAAATTATCCCAGGGTGCCGATTCTCGAATTTCGTAGGAAAGGTCGCACGGGAACGGTCACCTCCCTGATATCGACCAATAACACGCTTTAATGCTATCACGAGTTATCCGAAACCTATCCGACCATGGCCGAACTTCGCCCGATTGCCGTGTATCGAAGGAACATTCCTACACTTTCGTACACCTGAACAGGAAAACGGGCGCTCTTGTAAAACGATAATCAAGTCAGCTTTGCGCGTGCAAGGCTGACTTGATTAGCTTGGCAGCTTCTGAGCATTCTTATTGGTCAAAACCAAGGATGTGAACGTTCCCAGGCGACCGTTCTCTCGAAATTCAAGAATCGGCATCCTGGCATCATGTTTTTTCACTTTGGAGTGTTTGATTCATATGAAAGCGTAATATGAGGTGTTATTCGGAATGATTTAAGGTTAGCGGTAAAGTTATAATGTATATTACCAAAGTCTAGGGGTGTTGATTTGGCAACTTAAAAATCTTGTGTGTGTTTTGTGCTGTGGGTCATTGAGGTTATGACTATATTTTTTCATATATTTCATTAAATGAACGCCCAAAACAAATAAATATTTTACAATAATTTTACAAAATATCATGCTGCTATACATAGTAGTCAAATTTGGTACCCCTAAAAAATATGAGCAAAAAGATAAGCACAACTACTTTTATCTTCAGTTAAAACAATGCGTTGTTATCCACAAAAATGTTGAAAATAACAAAGTGGCAAAAAAATGGTCCAAAAATCTCCAATTACAATCAACACACATGATAAAATCAAAATTAAACAAAAACTAAATGCGGCACTGGCACTAGTACTGTGACAATAATAGTGCCAAAAAAAGTCAGGTAACTCTCTATTGTAATCAACGCACATGATAAAATTAATGGCCATATCTGGTACCATGATCAAATATCTGACGATAACAACAATAAAATGGAAAAAAAACCAATAATAAAATTTAAACAGTAGCCCTGGCCATACTGTGATCAGTAAACGTCAGACTGAAAATTCTCGTTGGCAGTTGACGTCAATCAAATGTGTACGCGTGGAAAATACTGTAAATACGAAAACACATTTGCCAACAGGCTGCAACTTTTATCTTTCGGAAATACAGCGCGTTGTTATCATTATTAAACATAGTGACAAAAGAAATGGTCCAAAAACCACACATGATAAAATTAAAAGAAAAAATGATTCCCTGTCAAAGTCAAAAAACTATCTATTGTAATCAACACCCATAATAAAATTAAAATTAAACGAAAACTTTCTAAAATGCTGCCCTGGCCATATCTAGTACTACGATCAAGTGTCTTACGATAACAATAACAAAATGGCAATAAACGATCCCAAAACAAGCAACACACAAGATAAAATTTGAACTAAACGGAATCGAAAATTATCTAAATGCGGCTTTGGCCATACTGTGAGAACAGTATGACCAGGGATCTGGGGAGAAACAAAATTACTGAAGGGCAGACTGAAAATTCTCGTTGACACAATGACAAATGCATATAAATTTCAGGTGGAAACTACTGTAAATCCGAAAACACATTTGCAAACAGGCTGCATTACCTGCGTTTAAAAAGTCAAGTGTTTCAAAAAACAAATGAAATTCAGTATCTGCGCTGTTAAGGGGCATTTACACAGACAAACTTTCCTCTGATGTTGAAATGCCGAGCAACTTTTATTCAAACTTGTATGGCAAAAAGTTTGTGGGAGAGTTCGACGAAAATTAGTTTGGGGAAACATTTGGTATAGAAATGTTATGAACAATAGAAGAAAATGTCGTTGTCGAAAATCATTGAACTTTTAATTGAATAACTAAACAATTATCAACAAAAGTTTAAAGAAAAACATAGTACTCTATTAATAATGTTTCGCTTGCCGTCGGCTTTTTTTAAATAAACATTAAAAGGAGTATGTTTTGCTTTTTTAATAAAAACATTTTTATTAAAAATATTTAAAAAGATTGCAAAAATTTACCCGAACAAAATTTTTAATTTTAAAAAGCTCGCGGAAATGTTCGGACAAAAAATTTCAGAATTTTTGCCCAAATATATTATTTTCTTAAATTGAGATCAGTGATGATAGACCAAAAACATTTTGAAGACCATTTTCCTCGACGAAAAGTTTGTTTATAAAAGTTTGTCGAAAAATTCAAGCAAAGGTTTGTGAAAAACTTCCTGCTATAGTTTGCCAAAAAAAGATCGCAATTATTTTCGCAAACTTTTGGACGAACCAGTTTCTGTGTGTAATTGCGCCTTAAGAAATTCAGATTTCAGAGCAACTGCTGCTCTATAGTCTCGACTACAATAAGCCATCTTGAGCCGTAATTGCTTCCAGGCTTGCTTAATTTGGAATTTCATTTGGCTCTCGCCAGGTCGCAAATCACGAAAGAGGGTAATTTTATAACAGGCCTGCTGAGCTGATGCTGGAGGAAAAACATGATATTTTTACGTAAGAGCAAACTAATAATTGATCTTTCAATTCAACATATTTTTGACTATCAAAACTGTAATTTATATGTCAAATATACCCCTCCATCTACTGAATGTTAAACAATTAGGGTCTCACGACGACACAGAAGATTTCTGCGTATAGACTTCTTTTTCAGGAAACTGATGTTGAAGAGAATAAAGAAATAATGGGACGTCGGGGTTTTCCGCGCATAAGGAATTATATTATGCAACCAGATCGCAGGTCTTCTTAATATCTGTCCAGGCATTAGCCAAAGAAATTGATCCACTTTAACAAATTGTATTTTATAGATTTGTTTATAAAATTCGGTTCAGATTTCGTTTTTAACTGGTTTTTTAACAGCGTTAACAGTTACTTTTCCGCACGATTTTTCGTTTTTAAACTTTTTCCGCACTATTTTACTTTTCCACACGATTTCTTTACTGTTCCGTAAGATTTTTAATGTAACGTACGATTTTCACTTTAAAGGACAATATTTTAATTCTAGATGTACTTTAAATCAAATGACTATCTATGGGTACTATTTTTCATTCAGAAAATTCATAGCATTAACCATCAAACTTAAAAAGTCAAATGCAAGCACAGTTCTAAAAAAATCGTGCGGAGAAGTAACCTTTCCGCACTAGTACTGAAAAGTTACTTTTCCGCTCGGTTTTTGTATCGTTACAAATGAAGACATTTAGGGCTAATTAAATGTTTTATGTAACTATTCTATCTTGTCTCATTTTGCAGCATTATTATAAAATCTTTACGTATTAAAAACATTTTTTTTGATAAATAAGATAAAAATCAATCGTAGGAAAAACATTATACCTAACTCTTGCGGAAAATGCCTTTTCCACTCTTGACGCCTTGCCTGAACTCCGCTCCGCGTCATTCGTGCAACTGCCGATGCCGTCGCGTGCGGAAAAGTACCACTTTTCGAACTTATTAGGTAAATAACTATTTCCTGGATAGGGGTGAGTGAACAATGGGGTTCTTGCATATTTTTCAGTTACCGCATATTTTTAAGTTACCGCACGTAAAAAAATATTCGAAAAAATAACTACAAGCGGAGAAAAACGAGTTTAAAATTGAACCTCTTGGAAAACTGCTAATTCGGCTATCATGCTCTGAAGTTAGCGCGCCAATTACCTTGTTTGCACTTAGCCTCAAAATTATTTTTTACGTTTTTCACTTGGACGTTGTTGTTCTGATCGATTGCAAAATTGATTAGTAGCGGTTTCCATTGGTAAAACTGGTGCGCCACCAGTCCACCACTGAGTCGGTGCTGCTGTTCCATTGGGGTGCACTTTTTGCGGCTCTGAGGACTCGTAGCGACCCAAAAACTTTTTCCCGCCTTTATATGTCAAATAAAAACCCACTAATCAACCTTAAAAAGAGTTTTTTTCAATGGTACTAAGCTATACGAGTGTTCTGTTTGGGTGCAGTTTTTTTCATGTTCCATTCAATCTGCACTCAGACTGCATTGACGCAATTTTTTGACAATACGAAGCCAGTGTTAGTGCGCTACGAGTGACGCACCAATTTTACCAATGGAAACCCTTATAAGACGACTTGAAAAAGTGACATTAACAACAATTTAGTAAAAAAAAGAACCTAATAACTAAGGGAACATAAAAATAATTAAACAAGACTCAACAAAAAATAGAATAAATGTGCAGATTTTTCTTAAAATAGCTCATCAAACCAACACTTAAAAAGAGAAGATCAAAAGATCTTGGGAGGAAAGAACGAAAATTCAAAATTGGATGAGTGTCCCACAAGGAACACACAAATGACCAAAGCGAAAGGAGAAACAGTTTGGATGAGTGTCCCACAAGGAACACACAAAAGACCAAAGCGAAAGGAGAAACAATTAAACGATGTTTCGCCCGGGGTGACCAGCGTGGGCTCGTCGGTGGATTCACTAGTCACCCTCAATCCAGACATCATTTAACACCATCGCACACTCTGACTTCCAACTCTGAATCACTCAAAAATAGGCATCGTTCCGCATGGTACTTATTATCTTTCCAATAGGAATATACTCCTAAGAAAATTAAAACAAAAGTTAAACTTCTCAAAGATTAACACGCCAGGACGAACCCGTATCAGGTGACTTATAATAAGCACCATGCCGAACGATGCCTATTTGTGAGTGATTCAGAGTTGGAAGTCAAAGTGTGCGATGGTGTTAAATGATGTCTGAATTGAGGGTGACTAGTAAATCCATTGATGAGCCCACGCTGGTCACCCCGGGCGAAACATCGTTTAATTGTTTCTTCTTTCGCTTTGGTCTTTTGTGTGTTCCTTGTGGGACACTCATCCAGTTTTGAATTTTCGTTCTTTCCTCCCAAGATCTTTTGATCTTCTCTTTTTTAGATTCTTTTCGGTTAATGTAACTGATTTGGAAATTTAACTTCTTGTTTTATTTGTCTTAGGAGCATATTCCTATTGGAAAGATTAACACGCCAGGACGAACCCGTATCAGAGGACTTATAATAAGTACCATGCGGAACGATGCCTATTTGTGAGTGATTCAGAGTTGGAAGTCAGAGTGTGCGATGGTGTTAAATAATGTCTGGATTGAGGGTGACTAGTGAATCCACTGACGAGCCTACGCTGGTCACCCTGGGTGAAACATCGTTTAATTGTTTCTCCTTTCGCTTTGGTCTTTTGTGTGTTCCTTGTGGGACACTCATCCAATCTTGAATTTTCGTTCTTTCCTCCCAAGATCTTTTGATCTTCTCTTTTTTAGATTCTTTTCGTTTGATGTAACTGATTTGGAAGTTTAAAATCAACACCTATTATCAATTATACACTAATTTGTTATTGGTTTTCAAAATAATATGAAATTGACAGTTTAAATCAAATGAAAACAGCAAAATAATTTTTCTACTTATCTTTTAGTTTTCTTTAGTCATTTTTAAAATTAATAATCAAATGTACTTCATTTTTGGATGTAGAGTTGATCCATTTTTGAACTGATATCTTAAATTTTTTTAGACAATTACTATCTTTAACATTTTGTGGCAAATAAATACAGTGCTTATACAAGTGCTTCGAAATGTTGAAAATTGCTTTTTCCGGACGCGTCTCCGAGTTAATTGACCAGGAGCACAATTTTAAAGTCACAGATAATTTATATATACATGACAGACACTAACAATTGGTTGGTTGACCGCAATCTCGGGTGGCTAACGGAAAAAACCGATCGTATTTACTCTAAAGTTTGCAACGTTAAGCACCAGTGACGGTACGAGGATTTACGGAGGTTTTTTAAAGGGTTCCAAGTTTGAAGCGAAATTACATGATGAAGAGGCAGAAAAAAATGTTGTGAGAAAACTTTTCGGCAATTTAAGGGTCCCAAAAATATAACAAAAAATGTTATCGCTTTTTGAACAGTAAGTCAAAAAAAACACAAAATTATGATTGTTTTCCACAAACCAAAACTGGAAAACAATCATAATTTTGTTTTAGTGCAATCAAAGGTTCCAAATTCTCAACATAACAGTAAGTCAGTTAAGTTAGAATGCCCTCGCTGTACTTGATCGTACAAGACATCCCACTGGTTCACTGTATTTGGAAAAATATGAGTGGGCTTAATCAGCGGTCTTAAAACAATATTATTTAAGAATTACGCGTTATACTTATACCACGATACATATTTCTATTTTATTTGATTTTTCACTTATACTTTTGAAAAACTTTGCGGCAATAAGTTAAAGATTTTGACAGGTATTTTTTCCGAGAATTTAATTATTTTGTGGTCTTTATAGGTAAATCTGGAGCTGTCGTCAATGCTAATAATAATAATTTTCCAAGAAATAATTAAAATTTACTTCAGTTGGGGGTGGTATGTTCTATTTTAAATAAGTAGGTATGGTTTTATTTGCTTTTAGTTTTTTTCTTATTGTGTGTGAATTACGGAATTTAAAGCAGTTATAAAGCAAAGTTATGGAAAATGTTCAGCAAGGTGATACAACGCCTAGAAAGTGCTTATCTCCAGGTGAGCGCCGTTTGGTATTACAAGTTGAACGTTATTTTACGTTACAAAAAAATAACTCGGTCCGTTAGTGTCTGTTTTGGCAGTGCAAAAACGAACGACTGACGCTTGCGGCATTTCAGATAAGACCTTAAGAAAACTTCGAAAAAAGAGTGGAGAGGAATTGGACAGACTATGTAAAAGGGTTCGACAGCATTCAAAAACCTTTGATCTATCCCAAGGTATTAAACTATCGATTAGAAATATTGTTTATGATATTTATAGCTATTATAGAAAAGATTAGGGAAAAACAACTTTGCGATATTGGAATTACCAGTTTGTCCAAAATTTTAAAAGAGATGGGCTTTAAATATAAAAAAACAAACAACAGCAAAGTGCTTTGCGAGCAATACAATATTGTGTCAAAAAGATGGCAATTTTTAAGAGACTACATAAAAAACAAAAAATCGGAATTGCCAAGGCAAGTTGTTTTTCTTGACGAAGCATGGGTATTTGCGCACGGAACTTCAACAAAATCGTCTTGGCAGGATGAATCAAAACATTGCTATTCCAGTACCCGTGCAAGTAATGGAAAATAATACATGCAGGCAATGAAGAAGAGTTTATTTCAAATGCCAGTTTAATATTTTCATCAACAAAACAAACTGACGATTATCACGGCAATATGGATGCTAAAATTTTTGAGCATTGGTTTGAGGAAAAACTTTTAACAAGTTTACAAAACCCTTCCTTAATTGTTCTGGACAATGCGTCTTACCATACGAGACTCGAAGAGAAATTTCCTACAAGCAGCTGAAAAAAACAGGAAATAAGAGAGTGGTTGTCAAAGAAAAACATAAACCATGAAAATTTATTTTTAAAAAGGGATATTTTAAGCAAGTATAAAGAGCAGCCATTTAAAAAAAATATGTTGTTGACGAATTAGCCCTTAAATATGGACATCAAGTTTTGAGATTACCACCCTACCATTGCCATTACAACGCAATTGGATTGGTATGGGGTATTAGCAAAAATTATTACGACAAACATGCCTGTAAAAATATCGGTAAGCCTAGCGTTATAAAGTTGTGGGAGGAGGCACTTAGCAAAGTGGGCAAAGAAGAATAGCGGAAATGCATTGAACACACGAAAAAAATTATAGACGGTTATAGACGAATTATTACGGTGCGTTCTATCGCAAGACTGCAATATCGATTCTTTTTAGAACCAAAACTTAATAAAAAAGAATTCGTAAAACTAATTTGCCTAAATACTATAAAAGCTAAGAAATAATCTTTTTTTACCTAATTATTTTTTATTAACTTTAAATGATTTAAGTACTGTTACAAATGTCCAAATGCATTAACTTTAGTTATGTCAAAAAATAGCATTTTTAGTGTTATTTTTTTAAAAATTTTCATCTGCGGCGCTATAACACCACTGAAATTTACAATTTCTCTTTCTCTAAAAAATGTGTGCCTGCGGCTCATATACTACGTTTATACGCATCTAAAAGCGCTTTTATATCGGAACGGTTTTAAATAAAATCGCTCTCTCCGAGGATTTAAACGTCGTTTATTAAATGTCATTAAATATATGTCAGTTTAAAGAAACACAAATAAAACAACTTAGTTAACCTACAGATTTTTCAGAAAACCAGGGTTAAGTATTTCTTTAGGTCGGAAGAAATGCTCTGAAGCGTTTTTAAAGGGTTTATAACGACCCTAAAATGGGGCTTAAAGCGATAAACCGCTTTCCTAAATCGCTTTAAAATAAAATCAATTTAGTTCTTAAAACGGTTTTAATGGTGTTTATACGACAACATTTCCAAACCGTCCTTATATAAAAGCGCTTTAAGAGGCCCGTATAAACAAAGTAGGTGATACGATATATTTTTCCCAAGGAGTTTAGGATATACCCCACCCCCCTACGTTTAAGGCGAAGGATCCGATTTTGCCGTTAGATTCAGGTGAATCGAAAACTAACTGTAGGATTTACTAAAAGGGTTTAGTCTATTTTAGAACGGCTCTAAGTTTAAGTGAAATTTTTGGTTTTAAGCATTTTAAACCAGCCCTCCTTGAGTTTTGGACATTGTTTGATTTATAAGAAGAATTTTAATAAATTTGTTTATTGAATAATCATCTTAACACAATCTTTTGTTGGATTTAAGAGGAAATTTTCAATTTAGAAGAAAATAATATTAAAAAACGCGGGGTTTAAATAGTAAACACTCTGTAAAACAAATTCAAATTGGGGTTATATGTCACTCTATTTAAAATTTACCCTTGTTAATTAATTTTTCCAGTTAATACTTGATGTTACACAACGATTTAGATGGGTAATAATAAAATAAGAAGTAGATTAATTTTGTATTTATTTAAAAGGTGTTCTTATTTATGAAATGGATTAAAATACCTAAATGCAAGTTTTGTTTAAATTTCTGTCACTGTCGAAATGTCAGTTTCAAAATATTAGCCGCGTTCAAATCACAATTTGGACTCTTACCTCTGCTTGTAGCTTGGGTTGCACCAACCTCTACTGATGGAAGTTACAGCTTTGAAACGAGGCTTTAAGTAAGGAAAGTTCTTGACTGAGATTTTGGATAACCTCAATGTTTTAATTTCAGTTTGTAAATAAATGAATATAATTGTTTTGGGTTTTATTATGTTTGTTTTGCCTCTTAGTGGCCTCATAAATATATTTTTGCTGAAACCGGGTTCATCATATGGCGTTTTTCTGGACAAAATTGGAGGTATTTTTTTGGTTAATGAACAACTTGGGATATTAAATAAGGTAAATTACTCGTTGTAAAAACGGTTACTTAGGGAAATTATGAACGAACTTTTACCAATTGCCACGAAATAATCCTTTCTGGGAGTTATAAATTTAAACCAACTTTATAACCTCAAACACAGCTAGTGAAGCTATTATGTGTCAAATTTTTGGCGTATTCACCATTTTGCCATTTTGAAACCTGTCAAAAAAAATTCGTTTTAGGACATTTTCTCCTAAAATATGGTATATTTTGAGAAAAAATCAGTTTTTCACTGGTATTTTGCAATAACAATAAAAAATAATCAATAACTTTGTGTCTTTTCTGTATGGATAAGTGTTTTTTGAAAATTTGTTTTAAAATTTAGTACCCCCCACAGGTGTAAATATTTAGACCTGTGGGGGGTACTATTTTAGATCTTAGTAAATCCCACTGTAAAAGTCTGTCTAAAAACTGCTAACAGTTTGCATGCTGCATTTAAATTGATTAAAACAATTTTGGCTTTTATAGTATGGTAAGTATTTTATCCAAGATTTCAATGTAATACCATGAATCCGAAGGTCTTTATCTCTCCTTAATTAATTCTGTTAGCCGAATAATGAAGAAACATGGAGGCAAGCATGCTGATGAACTAACTTTATTAAGGGATAAGACTATGCTTATGCTCGGCACAGAAAATGGAGGACGAAAAGTTAAATAACCTATTATTGTAAGTTTGTGACTAATTTTAATTATATACGTTATATTGTAAGCAGTTCTAAATAGATCTGTATGTTATGCCATTCGTTATGGGAAGCGCTTACCGTTTTTTGTTAGGTACGAAAATACGGATTGCGGATTAAAAGCGCCAAGCATTTCTCAAAACAAATGAATGTCAGAACACCAAGCAAAGTTTTGAAAATGCTTAGCGCTTTAAATAAAAGAACTAAATAAATATCCCAGCAAACACAAATCGTCGGCATGAAATCGAGCCGAAGTCGACAACGTCGGCAGTGTGTCGGCATCGGCGACTATACTCTGGCCCGATGTTGAACAGATTGCGATTTTCAGTTTTCGGTCAATAATCGGCAACTGACGGAGGTCCACATTACTACAGTCGACTTTATGCCGACACCACTTTAGTACCGACGATGATCCGATTGGAACTTTGTTTAATCGGTCGAAAATCGGCACCTGACGATGGTCCGATTTACTATAGTCGACTTTATGCCGAAACCCACTTTATTTGATTTAGAGCGGACGATGCGACGATGGCTCGATTTACTATACTCGACATTATGCCGACGTCCACTTTATCTGCTTTAGGGCCAACGATGACCCGATTGGAACTTTGTTTAATCGGACGAGAATCGGCAACTGACGATGGCCCGATTTACTATAGTCGACTTTATGCCGACGACCACTTTATCTGCTTTAGGGCCGACGATGGCCCGATTGGAACTTTGTTTAATCGGACGAGAATCGGCAACTGACGATGGTTCGATTTACTATAGTCGACTTTATGCCGACGACCACTTTATCTGCTTTAGGGCCGACGATGGCCCGATTGGAACTTTGTTTAATCGGACGAGAATCGGCAACTGACGATGGCCCGATTTACTATAGTCGACTTTATGCCGACGACCACTTTATCTGCTTTAGGGCCGACGATGGCCCGATTGGAACTTTGTTTAATCGGACGAGAATCGGCAACTGACGATGGCCCGATTTACCATAGTCGACATTATGCCAACGCAAACCTTATCTGCTTTAGGGCCGATGAGGGTCCGATTGGAACTTTCTTTAATCGGTCGAGAATCGGCAACTGACGATGGTCCGATTTACTATAGTCGACTTTATGCCGACGACCACTTTATCTGCTTTAGGGCCGACGATGGCCCGATTGGAACTTTGTTTGATTGGTCGAGAATCGGCAACCGACGATGGTCCGATTACGTCACCTTAAAATGTTTTACTGCTTAAAAGTTTCTTCCTAGTATGTAGAGATGGCGCACTATGTTCCCTGTACAGTGGAAGATAATATTATATATATAATGAGCAAAGATATTTTAAACGTTGAATGCGGACTTGACAAGATGGTGGTACTTCTCTATAAGAATCACCTCTTTGGCCACTTAAACCAGCCCGACTGATTAAGCACCCGTATTATCAAAACTTTGTAGTTTGCCAATGTCGGGCCGCTTTAAGCTACCACCGACGGACCTCCGTCAATCGCCGACGTTGGACCGATTAAGGAAACCAATGTCGGACTTGAATAGTTTACCGATGTCGGGCCAGCTTGCCTACCTTAGATCGACCAAATTAAGCAGTTATGGGCGGATGGTCGGTACCATGTGGTTAAACCATATCGGAACTTAACCGTACGGCGACGGTATGCCGATTTCAGCAAAAAGTAATTTTTACCATTGGTTCAACGACGGGACACAGTCTAACGCTGCTTCGGCAAACATACAGTGGGCCTACATCGCAAAGCGGACAAAAAATACTGCTGGTCCGATGTCGTAAATCGACGTCGTGCCGATGACGACAAATTCGGCAATCGACAGCGGACCGACGAAGGCCCAAGAGAACCGTGTTTGCTGGGGTGGATTGCCTTCAAAATCCTCCTACCATAATATTTTGTGAAAGTTTTAAGAGTAGATTTTTACTTCCCTCGCTAAGGGAAGTGATGTAATCATGTAAAAATCGCACTTTGAGATTTTCATGATCCTCCACGAATTTTGAGGTTCCGAATAGTGACAAGGACGAATCCAGACGCCGTTGCTCTGTCTGTCGGTCTATCTGTCGCCTACTTTGTCGCCACTCTAACTTAAAAACCCCTGCACCAATCATAACAAAATTTTACTTAGTGATTACTTGTAAAACAAAAAATCAAAAGATCTTGGGTGGAAACAACGAAAAATCAAACTTGGATTAAACATCATCAAACACCATACATCATTAAACACCATACACTCATCATACACTTTCATTTCCAACTTTGAATCACTCACAAACAGGCATCGTTCGTCCTGGCGTGTTAATATTTTCAAAAGGATTATGCTCCTAAGGCAATTAAAACAAAAAAGAAACGCTAGGCTCACCGATATTTTTACAAGCATGTTTGTCATAATAATTTTTGCTAATACCCGATACCAATTCAATGGCGTTGTAATGGTAATCTCAACACTTGATGTCCATATTTAAGGGTTAATTCGTCAGCAATATATTTTTTTCAATGGCTGCTCTTTACACTAGCTTAAAAGATCACTTTGTAAAAATAAATTTTCATGGTTTATGTTTTTCTTTGACAACCACTCTCTTATTTCCTATTTTTTCCAGCTGCTTCTAGGAAATTTCTCTTCGAGTCTCGTATGGTAAGACGCATTGTCCAAAACAATAAGAAAGGGTTTTCTAAACTTTTTAAAAATTTTTCCTCAAATCAATGCTCAAAAATTTTAGCATCTATATTGACGTCATATCGTTTTTTTTGTTGATGAAAATATTAAACTGGTATTTGAAAGAAACCCATCTTTATTGCCTGCATCTATTATTATATATCTTTTTCCATTACTTGCACAGGTACTGGAATAGCAATGTTTCGATTCGTCCTGCCAAGCACAACACAACAAATACCCTTGTTTCGTCAAGAAAAACAACTTGACTTAACAATTCCGATTTTTTGTTTTTTATGTAATCTCTTAAAAATTGCCATCTTTTTGAGACAATATTGGATTGCTTGAAAAGCACTTTTCTGTGTTCGTTTTTTTTATATTTAAAGCCCATCTCTTTTAAAATTTTTTAAAATAGCTTTGAGCGTAACATATTCCTTTGACTTATACATATCATAAACAATATTTCTTAGCAATAGTTTAATCCCTTGGGATAGATCAAAGGTTTTTGAATGCTGGAGAACCCTTTTATATGGTCTGTCCAATTCCTCTTCACTTTTTTTCAAAGTCTTCTTAAGGTCTTATCTCCGCCAAATTGGTTTCTGTACATCCGATCATAAATTTTCTTGACCACGATCCTAAAAAATTGTTAAAAAAGTAAGCGTACCAAATTTGGTGCTTTCCGCAAGAAATAGGGTACATAAGAGTACCTATTCGGGGCGACTAAACACATGTTGGTGACCAATGACCATATCAAACTAAAGTTATTTTTATAAAAATTTACACACTTCAGCTATACATAATCGATTATATTATTAAATATGCATGCCTTTTCTAAGCTACTAAAAATATATGAACTTTTATCAAATCTAAAATCGAAAATTTAGGTGCCATGTCGTCCGCGGCGCCACCTATCCAAAAATTTTTTAGAATATCAGTTGATCTTTACAATTGTAATAATCGTACCAAATTTGACATTTTTTCCTTAAAAACTAAAAAAGATACGGATGATAATGTAGCTTTTTAAAAAAATCTTACTTTGACTGGCCAGATATAACTAAACCAATCACCCTGTAAGCAAAAAGTCAATTAGAAAAGTTAGTTTGATGTTCTTTCTAAATCAGAAAATTACAACAAAAGACCTGTCGCGGCTTATTAAATTATGAAAAATTATCAAAATAAAATCTCACTTTTTAAGGACGATAAACGTCCTACGTCAATGTAACCATTTTTTTTCAATTTCTTTCTATCGATTTATATGGATTTGAGTATAATCTTGTTTTGATGGCGAACCTACAATTTTTTTAAAAAATAGACGTCCATTTTGAAAAAATCGCCGCCATCTTTGCTCCTATACATCCGATCATCGATTTCCTCTACCAAAATTTTAAAGAATTGTCTAAAGAATAAGTGTGCCAAATTTCATGCTTTCTGTACAAAATGAACAATTGATTTCTATTTGCGACTTAAGCCAGACGACTATGTTCAAAAAGCGATAACATCTTTTGGAGATTTAATCCGATATAGGACCTCATACAGCGAACCGACTTTATCTCATAGTTATATGGGATTACCTTGTCATCACTTCTGACTTTTGATTAACAAATTTTGGCTTACAAAAACCGTCAACTTTAAACTGGTTTTCTTTTTCCGCCTTTCACATTTATGGGTACTTTTTTGTTCCCACAAACACATATTTTTTTATGCACACGTTCATATTATAGCACGCAAAAATTTTCGCCTCCTTTTAACAATAGACCGGAGATTTAGACTCAAGAAAGAAAAAAGGATAGGTGTGAACCTCGTGTGTTATGGATTTATTTTTTGTTAACACTTGTATGGGATACGTTCAAAAATACTGAGTTCGCCTTCAAGATAAAAAATGGTGCTTCACTGATTTGTATGAAAGTTTAATATATTCTCGTATTATAAAATTATATTTTGACGTAAAAAGTTAAGGTCTGTTGAAACATACCATTGTCGGCCATCTTTAATCCAAGATGGCGGAGGAAGCAAGCGTCCCTCAGAGACATTTTTTTCCAAACCACTAACATCTGTCGAAAATCCATCTTCATCCATGAAAACCCCCCCAAAGTGAAACCAGATGTCGCGTCTGTTACCCTGGTTTTAATTTAAAAACACACGTCTTTTGAGAAAACAAACAGTGGTGGTTTCAAGCCCGTACATTGTGACAAAATTATTTGCTTATAGCGCCATCGCATCCGTTGCTATGGAATGGCTGCTTAAGAAAATTATAATTTTTTGAAAAATATCCTTGTAAGCCATCTTTAATCTAAGATGGCGGAGGAAACAAGCAACATCGGTCAAAAATACAGTTTCATCCATGAAAACTACTGTGTGAGAGATAAAACGCTTCTTAGGCTAGTCTTTTAAACCTTAACACATAAATCTAATTTTTGAACGTGCCCGCTTCGCTCTTTAAGCACCCACTTCTGGTAAGCCTTTTCTTACCAAATAATGGCCTTTTTGTAAAGACGTGTGTTGTTGGACAGCACCGTTATCTCTATAGCCCAAAATACTTGACGGTTAAGAGGGTTTTGAATGGCTTTTATATCAATAGTGCAAAAAATAGAGCAAAAATAATATATTGATCGTTTACAAAATTGCAGCCAAAAAATCTGATGTTTATATTTCATGAAGCCAGAGGTGCTCGATGTACTTCACAAAGAAAATAAAAATTATTGAATTCAGAGAGGATTTTTGCTTCTTAAACTTGATACTTGGACACTAGGTAAACAAATATTCCACTCATATCTTTTATTTCTTTGAAAATAATAAAAATTAGGGCCGGTTTATCGATTAAGGCTTAACTCGCATAGTTTGCTGACCCTGGGTCAACTCTAACTCTGGGGGCTAACTCCCGACTTAAGTCGAAAAGTGTTTAGCCAAGCTTTTTTAACTCAGAGCTGGTAAACTCTCGGGTTCTTCGAATTATGTAACCTTGCCAGCTCACTTTTGTCGATTTTTTGACTTTTTTTCGGTTATTTTTTTGGTTTTTTTTTTCGTAGAAGAAGAGTTTACGTTAAAAATCTTTAGTTAAAATGTCTGAAAAAATTGGTTCTAGAAAGCACGGATAGTTCACCATAAAATCAATTATTTTATGTTGAAAGGAAATGAAAATATCTCCAAAATTGTAGTTTGAAAAATTTGAACCTTCTAACAAAATTTGTAGTCCATATTCATGGAATCTAAATCGCTACTTGCCTTTGTTCCAAAGTTACAATTTTTTAAATATTTTATCCTCTTTTCTTCCCTTCAACCTCCACCACTTTATTTTATTTATTTATCGACTTTCTGTGTTTGCTGAGAACGCGCGTAAAAAAATCACCATTTTAGCCACTAACTTTTTAAAACTACTATTTTTTACAAACAATAAACAAAGAACAGGACAATAATTGGAGTCCAACCACCTCTCTCCCCCCAAGCGAGAATCTCTATCTAATTAGTGGGGTGATCTGCTGATTAATTTTTGTATTATTCGTAACTAGCTTTAATTTTCACTAAGTATCCGTAACTGCAACTTTTGTGTTTCATTTAATCCAATTTTTACTTCCTCCACTTTGTACCTTTCAACAATACCCTGCAAAACGATACCTACATTATCCGAAAATTTGAACAAAAACCCCCCGAGGTCCCGAATCGTCCCGATTTTCGCAAAAACTCGAAAATAAAGCGCCCAATAAAAGTATCCAGTTTCACCTCGGAGCAGCCCCCGAGTCTATAATCCTATTTAATTCTCTGAATGCCCGTGTCTATTGTAGGATTACACTTATGTTAAGTGGCTGTCAGCTAGTGTCATACAAATTTTATTCTAAAGGCAGGCTAAATAAAAGAAAGAGGAACAAAATAGAACCACCGAGTGAGTATTAAGAGATCGCATGCCAACTACTTGAACTTTGTAAATCATTAGGCTCCTTCAGTGGCGGCTCTGGAACCAGTGGCGGCTCTGGAACAAGTGGCGTACGTAGATATTGATTCTGGGAGGGAGGGGATGCTTGAGTAACAGCATAGTCTCAGATAACCATATTCTAGATTTTTGGGGAAAATTCAATCTTTAGGAGTTGATATTTAGAGGGTCTATTCAACTGCTAGAGTGAAATACTGGGGTGTAGGGAAGGGGTATTAATTACATTTTTGGTGCTAGTATATAATTTGAAAAATTCTTGTTATTTTTTCCGATTTCCTATTTAAAAATAGTTATTAAAAGCTTTTATTTAACTTGCTTGTATGTATGTAACTATGTTTCTTCGGGTGGAATCTTGCAACTTAATTTTGACCAACTTCCGTTCATCCGATGGGCTTCAAATTTGGCGTGCTTATATAGTTGCGGTGACAATACAAGAATATAGTGTGATGAAATTGACAGCTCCTCCCTACTCGAAGCACTTTAGGATGAAGATAACAAATTTCTAATTATATTTTGAAAAGACGAGAATATAGTGTGATGAAATTGACAGTTCCCCCCTGCTCGAAGGGGGTGAAGGGGTGAAGTATGCCCAATTTCGTTAAAATTTGGTGTGTTAGGGCATTTAAGGATGGAGATAACAAATTTCAAATCAAATTTTAAAAATTCAATATGGCGGATTCAAGATGGACGATTTTTGGTCATCTTTTGCTAACCAATTTTAACTAACTTATACACATCCGATTGCCTTCAAATTGGGCATGCATTTATAGTTTCAGCGGCAATACAATAATATGTCATTACTAGGCAACCCTCCCCACTACGAGGGGAGTGGAAGAGGGAAAACACCGATTTCAACCAAAATTGTTATACGGGGGCTTTTGGTTATAAGGAATACGAATTTTTGATCAGATTTTGAAAATTCAATATGGCGGCTTCAAGATGGACGATTTTCGTTCATGTTTTGCTAACCAATTTTAACTGACTTATCCACATCCGATTGTGTTCAAATTTGGTATGCGTTTATAGTTCCGGTGAAAATACAATAATATGGTATTCTCTCCCTCTAACAAGGGAAGTAGAGGGGGAAAAATATTTAGTTCAATTCAAAATTGGCATACAGGGGAGGGGATATGAGTTTTTGTTCAGATTTGAAAATTTCAATATGGCGGATTCAAAATGGACGATTTATGGTACAAATCTAAAAATTAAAGAATAGATATTTATTAAAAAAGACTTAAAGGACAAGCTTTTATTAAATGCGCTCAAAAGTAGAAAATAATTTTTTATATCTCTTATACCATAATAAAAGCGATGTGCGCAAATTAAAAATTTTAACTTTACGGTGACAAAGAGAGAATTACAAAAGAAGAACTAAATTCTTCTTCTATCCGAATAATAAACATAAGCTTTCATCTAAATAAGCTGAGAATGGGTGAAATTGCTGTGCTTGCCAAGCCTTTGAAAATGTCCTTAGGTTATAGAGCAATACAACTGTTTCTTAGGTGAATCGTCGAGGTGCCCGATATACAATACCTAAATTTAAAATGTTTAATTTGCGCCCATCGCTTTTATTATGGTATAAGAGAGATAAACAATTATTTTCTAGTTTTGAGTGCATTTAATAAAGGCTTGTTCTTTAAAAGGCTTTTTTAATAATTATTTATTTTTCTTAACAAAAACTCAAGGTACGCGTCCCACTTTTCGTCACCATAATCTTCTTTAAAGTTAATTTTTTATTGTGTACGAGACTTTTTATACTAAATTAAAATTTTAGACTATTATTTAGACTTCAATTTTAAAATAACAAATGTTTTATTTTAATCATTTCATCATGGTACTGTACCACTTCTTCTGACCAGAAAGTAGGGCATTGAAAACTTCGACTTTTTCGTGGTGGGCCGCAATTAATTTTTTTAGAAAAAAAAGCATTACGAAAGATTTTGAACAAATCCTAAAATATAACAACCTGGCCCTGTTTTTGTCAAACTTTGATGAAAACTGGGTCCAAGTAAAATTTATGGCTGTCCGAAACTCCGCCACTCTCTGAATTTTGGATCTCAATTAATCATCTCTCCCCTCATCCCTCATCGGTTGCTTTGTAAAAACTAGTCCTAACTCTCATCCCAGTTTTATCGTTGTCCATTTCAAACCAATCTCATTATGAAAGGTATAAACCTTCAATTTTAGAGGCCTTGCGTTTGCTGAAAGCCACTGTTCGCATACAATGAGCCGGATCTAATGCCTCCAACCCCACAAGACCCTTAGGCTTACCCTGCATAAAGGCCATTTTCCCCTATTTTCCTACGAGCTATCGATTTAAAAATATTTTGACCACAAGAAATGGCCCTTTGTGCGGCAGAGATTTTGCGGATAATGGGCTATATTCAAGTCTTTATGTCAGAATAAGTGTAATCCTATATATATGTACTTTTACGACGGTTTTACTGGGTTTTTCAATCTCCGAATCTGGACACAATGAGTTTTTTCAAAACATTTAATTTAAATAAATTTCCCAGGCTTTTAGGGGAATAATTCTGGAACACATTGGTTGTTGAGTTGAAAAATAATTCACTGGCCGCAACCGTTGTTAAAACGGCGCTAGTAAAAAAGCTCTATTTTTATAGCGAATAGTTGTAAAAACTATTATTAAGATTTTCCGGTTGAGCATTGTAGGCACCTATCAACTAAAAAAAAATTAATTAGAAATAATGTATGACTGGTATACTTTTTTGTCGCTTCATTAAAAATTAAATATTTACACAGTTGTATAAATGTTTTTACCTACGACCAACGAATAATACTAATTATATTTGGCCTCGTCTCGTAAATAAGACTAATATGTACTTTAAAGACGCAAAACTGCTTTTTTTCAGTAAAATTTGGTCAGGTCCTATGTATTATTTTCAATATGTTATAAAATTAACATTGTGTTGGTTAACACTAAGTGGAAGCCTGATACCTATTTAGTTCTTGAAAAAAAAACGAGTACACTAGGTTGTACAACACAGAAAGGTATTTTATAAGTAGGTAGTACTGACCTTCTCACTTGATCCATTTTTCTGCTACAAATGGGACCCGATTAGTGAATTCTGTTTCAATTAATTTCCAGATCTCATTTCGTTGTCATTCGTCTTTCACTTTTCCAAACAAAAAGTAGGGTTATATGATCTAAAACTGACGTACGTATCCTACGATAAGCACGCGAAGGCCGGAAAAAATTCGATAATTCCGGCGTTGCCACTTTCCTGATCTGGTTTGCTCGATCTGCCTACGGTGCATCACAACGAGCAAGGATTGACTTGAGCGGGTTTCGCCGATCCGGATCGGAGTGCTAAAACGGTGCATTTGGAGTGTTCGTGTTTGATATTTTTAATAATTTCTGATGTTTATGATGACATTTTTATTGGTCGTAGGTAAAGTATAGTACACTAACTCGCATGTTATGGTCATTACACACTCACATCAATTAAGACGTCTGCGGCTCGCGTCTCAAACTACATATTCGCGTTTAATGATCGACATAACATGTAATTCCGTAACTTTCAACTGGTTTCGGGTAAAATAAAGCCACCATCAAAGCATCACTAAATCAGGTGTTTGAGAAATCTTTTTTAACCTTTCATCCATCTATATCAAAGAGTTATTTGATTAGGCCCTAATTAGGTAAGCAGTAGACGCAAAGCAAAGGATCTGTTTTGTAGTTAACTTGTTAACTTTTATTTGACTTAAAACGGCTATATACAGTCACCTTTTATCTCTTTGACACGTCCTCTTTATACCGATTCTGCCTGGTAACTAATTAATTACTTAATATTGGAAGATGGAAGGAATTCTCATCTAAACTACCCTTCTGTGTTAATTGGGTTGATTTTTAATATTTGGGATATCTATGAGCATGAAAATAAAAAAAATCCCCTAAAACTCTCAAAATTTATTTAACTCTCAAAAACTAAATTTAACTCCACACTCTCCAAAACTGAAACTAAGTAAATTTTTCGTTCAAATCATTAAATATCTTGTGGAAAATGAGTCGCACACTTTTCATTTCACACAGATTTTACTTTGGATAGGTTTTAAAATAAAATCTGTATAAAATAAAAAGTTTATCATTCATTTTCTTCAAGATATTTAATGATTTGGACCACAATTTGGCCCAAAAAGGGTCATCTGTTTTTTGCCTTAGGTTGTGTAATTTCCCTATGTATTAAACAATGGTAATGTTCATACAAGGCATATGCTTAGTCACTTGATTGCTCCCTATTGGTTTTGTTATAGTATTTCTTACACTCGTGTTATAGTCATAACTTCCACTGGATAAATTTTGGTTCATTGATTTTTTTGAAGTTTTGTTTTTTACAAGCTTTTATTTAACTTGCTATGTAAATATGTATGTTTGTTCGGGTGGAATCTTGCAACTTAATTTTGACCAACTTCCCGACATCCGATCGGCTTCAAATTTGGCATGCTTATATATTTGCGGTGACAATATAAGAATATACTGTGAGGAAATTGACAGCTCACCCCTATTCAAAGGGGGTGGAGAGGGATACAGAAATTTGGTGTGTTGGGGCACTTGCGGATGGAGATAACGTATTTCTAATCACATTTGAAAAATTCAATACACAAAACTTATACACATCCGATTGCCTCCAAATTTGGCATGCATTTATAGTACCGGTGACAATACAATAATGTCATTATTAGGCACCCCTTCCCCCTAATAAAGGAGTGGAGGGGGGAAAACAGCTAAGTTTGTCCGATTTCAACCAAAATTGGTATACGGTGGCTTTTGAGGATAAGGAGTACGAATTTTTGATCAGATTTTGAAAATTCAATATGGCGGATTCAAAATGGACGATTTGGATCATGTTTTGCTAACGACTTTTCACTGACTTATCCACATCCGATTGTGTTCAAATTTCAAATTTGGTATGCGTTTATAGTTAAAAGGTGAAAATACAATAACAAGGTATTTTCAGGAGAGAGGTGGGCCCTCTAACAAGGGAAGTGGAGGGGGGAAAATATTTAGTTTGTTCGATTTCAATCAAAATTGGCATACAGGAGTTTTTCTGGAAGAGGATATGAACTTTTGATCAGATTTGAAAATTTCAATATGGCGGATTGAAAATGAACGATTTAGGGTACAAATCTAAAAATTAGAAAATAAATTTATATTAAAAAAAAAACTTTTAAGGAACAAGCTTTTATTAAATGCACTGAAAAGTAGACAATGTTTTTTAATCGTAATTAAAAGTTTAATCGCAAATTAAAAATTTTAACTTTACGGTGACAAAGAGAAAATTACAAAAGAAGAACTAAATTCTTCTTCTATTCGAAGGAGAACGGGTAAGATTGCCGTGTTTGCCAAGCCTTTGAAAATGTCCTTAGGTTATAGAGTAATACAACTCTTACTTAGGTTAGACCGATATACGATACCTAAAGTTAAAATTTAAAAAAATCAATGAATAGGGAGCTTTCCCTCAAAAAAGGTAACGGTAACCGTAGATCTGGATTTCGCACTTGTGGTGCTCATCAGCACGGTGCTAGGAATTAGGAGATGAAATGTTGATAAAAAAAAGTGTGACACAGGATTCATGTAAAAGACAACCATCTGTCAAATTGCATAATCGGCAAATATACCTTCAATTTGAAGGAAAATTAAGCAATTAAGCGTCTCTACGGAGACAGACAGCTATCCTAAGCTCTGGAATTGAAAAAAAGCTCGCTATTCATTGATTTTGTTATTTATTCACCCTCGCTAAATCCCTTTTTAGATTTAAAATATTTAATTTGCTCCCATCGCTTTTATTATGGTATAAGAAAGATAAAAAATTATTTAATACTTTTAAGTGCATTTAATGAAAGCTTGTTCTTTCAATGTATTTTTAATAAAAATTTATTTACTAATTTAGATACCAAATATGCCCATAAATTCTAACTCGTATGCAAAATGCACAATATTTAAGTAAAATAGGCACAAAATTCAAATATTGCATTTTTGGCGGGAAAAATAGAACAGTCTTTGACGCTTAAGGCGCATTTACACAGACAAACTTTCCTTTGATGTTGAAATGCCGACAAACATTTACACGAGCCTCTTGAGCAAAATGTTCAAAAAAAAGTTCGAGCAAAATCTCGTACAAAAAGACTCACGGAAATTTTGGAGAGAATGTTAAGCAAAATTTGTTTGAAGAAATGTTGGTATAGAAATTTCTTACAAATTTAAATTTTAAAGTTTTATGGGAATTCATTGAAGTTAACTGAAAATAGAAAGACTAAGTTTTAAAACAAGGTATTTTTAATTAAGTGCTTTCCGACTGGAAAAACGATTTGATGTCGAAATTTATATTTTACCTCATAAACAACTTCGATTGACCTGATTTTTATAGGAGATATGCCAGTATACTTGTAACTTTTCTGGGGTTGTAAAAAAAACGGGAATAAAAAAATAATAATTGGCACTTATTTATTGCTGTTGTCTGTAAATGTAATGATAAATATATGAACAAAAGCACGTTCGGTCTAAATAATATCCGTTTATTACCCACTTTTACAACCCTACGATCCCGACCCATGTCTAAAAAAATATAATTTAGCTGTAATAGACTAGACTTCTGAATCGGAATGTTGCTCCTTTGCATATTGTTTTTTTAGTGTCAGTAATCGCCCTTGATTATTACATTAAATTGACAGTAAATATCAATCTTCAGCATTTTCATGAACCTTTTGCTTTTTTAAGCAACCGTTGGGGCCTTAAACTAGCTAGGTAAATCTGGTGTGAGGAATGAAAAAAAAACAATCAAAGCTAAGGGTAAAGTAAAGTTACAAAAATATGTTTAAAAAGAAATCCCCTCCCCACCACTCCTCATAGTCGTGAGGCGCGGATTACCGCTTAAAAGTGCAATTTTTGAGTTTTTTGCCGATATTTGAAAAACTCAAAATTTTTTTGGAAAAGAAAAATTTTCCTGGGTTGTTTTTTGAATTTAGGAAAAAACCCTTGGAAATAAAAAAAAACTCGCAAGAAAATCCCAAAAAAACCCCCGGGCAAAAAAATCCGGGAAAAACCCTAAAAAAAATATAAGTAAGTAACCCTAATCCATGTGACAAAACTGATAGCCAAGAATAATTTTTCGCTTGCCGTCGGCTTTTTTTCACAAAAATTTAAGATAAAAGTTGAGGTTCCATTTTTTTAAAGAATTGAGATCACTGATGTGAAATTTTATTTATTCTCATCTTTTAAAATATGTTTCCACAACAGATAGCAATAATTTGCTCAAAAATTTACCCGAACAAAATGTTCAAAGAAAAGCTCACAAAAATGTTCGCGCAAAAAATTTTAAATCTTTTGTACGAGCTTTTGTTTGAGCATGTTCGTCTGTGTAATTGCGCCTTTAGATGTCGTTTTCGCTTAAATTTAAATCGAGTGGGTAGAAGCAATCGAAGCAAACCGAGCGAATATGACATACGAACGTCAAAACTTGCCAAAAAAAGCGCATCGCAAACGTAAAATTGGAATTTTACAGCGAATTTAATTTAATATTACAGAATTTCATCGTGACTTTAATGTTGTGTGTGCGTTAATAAGTGGATAAAGTGGTTCAAGAATTGGGCTCCAGAAAACGTACAACGAGAGCAAGAAGAAGAAAATTTCAGATTTTTTTCTGTGTAAGTATTAGACACTTAAAGTTAATTTTCAGTTTTATCAGCATTCGTATCCTAATCTCTAGCGAGTCGACCAATCAAGGAGGTGCACTTTTAAAATCATGGCGAATGCATGACAGCTCCAGCTGATTAAATGCACGAATACCTCGTTAGGTACGATAAAGGAGTCGTAACATTACTACGGTCCCTGCATACGAAACGATGTTTTGACGAATTTAATCACTTGGAGCTGTCACGCCTTCGCCATTAGTTTAAAAGTACACCTGCTCGATAGGTCGACTCGATCGAGATAAGGATACGAATGCCGATAAACCCGAAAATTAACTTTAACAAGAAGATGCACCGTGAAAATATTAGAATTAGTTTAGCTAATCCATGCTTCGTGTTTGTTCATTTATGTGGGATCAAGAGAGAAAAAGAATGGATTAGATTGCCAATCGCTATTAAGTGCCTACGGTGCATTTAAGGCTAAGTGTCTATTAGGAAAGACAAGAGAATCCAACCTCCGGCAGTTAATTACAAAACTCGCGCACGGTTTGCTTCCAGCCCGCGCCACCTTCTCCCTTCGCGTCCCTTTATGGATCTGCTTGCTGCTCCCGGCCTTTTGTTTTACTATAATTTAATTTTCCACATTCACGCCGAAACCCTTTCGAAGCGTAATCAAACTGTCAATGGAACGACACCGGTTTCCGATAATTCGACTTCGTTAATATACAAATTTGCGTTTCTCTCTTAGATTAACTGGGCCCACAGATACTACATGCCCAGCAAACACATCTGGTACATTAACATAATATTTACGTAAATCTAAACATCCATAATAATTTTGTTTTGAATAGTCAAATGGTACATACATTTTTGATGAGTATAATAATAATTGTATAAATATATAAAATTGTAGAACTAAGATTTTTTTGGCTTTTTAAAATTATATGGCAGAAGTATAAATGGTCTTGAATGAAGTTTCAGGGTACTGAATTTAATAATATTGCGAACAAACTAGTAAAATAAATATCGGAGGCATCGATTAGGTTTATAAAGTAAGTATGAATAAATAATAATTAAATGTTTGACATCAGATCTGATGTTCATTGACTTTTCATGGTTTTGTATTTCTACCATTTCTAAAAATAATCTTTTTTCTAGGTTTCTTCTTCTTAGGATGATGGTGAGTTTCTATAATGTGTTTTGAAATGGCTGTAGTATCTTTTTGTAATCTTATATCACTTTTGTGCCCCGACATGCGATTTTTTATTGTTTGAGATGTTTGTCCAATATAGGTTAGTGTACTGTGATTACAAGGTAGTTCAAAACAATTAGTTTGCAAATCTATAAATAAGTAAAAAAAAACAGATCCAAAAAAATCTTAGTTCTACAATTTTATATATTTAAAAAATAAGAAGGACTTCAAAATTACAAATGTATGAGGAGAAAACAATAGATAAACTAAAATAAACTTATATAAGGTATGTACCATTTGACTATTTAAAACAAAATTATTATGGATGTTTTTAATGTTGTTCTAAATGTTATTTCTTTGTTTTATTTAATTTTAGTCCTGAAGCAGGAACATACAGTTCCGAAAGCTTGGTTTTATAAAAGATTTTTAATAAATTAGTTTTACATTTGGACCGAAAATCCTGTTATTCCTGCAAACCAAAAAAAGTTTTTACAAAATTTACGCAATACTTAAATAACATAACTATAATTACATTATATTTACGTAATAAGAAGGGAACTTTGTTATAACACAATATGAGTTTAATATGACTAAAAAGGTAAAATTAGAGTTAATATTTTTACATAATATTTATATCTCTTACAAGTAACATCAAAGTGACCTTGACGTCACGTAAATAACGTACTCTTGATGAAACTACTATAAAAATAAATAACATATGTGTTATATAAATATTACGTATTGGAATGTAACATTTATGTTATAAATTTTTATAGTAGTTTCATAAAGAGTACGTTATTTATGTGACGTCAAGGTTACTTTGATGTTACTTGTTGGAGATATAAATATTATGTAAAAATATTAGCTCCAATTTGATCTTTCGATTTACTTTCTAGTTACTAGTTAATCGATATCTGCCGTTTCCCAATTTTTTGTTGTCATATATTATTTACGTTATTTTAATTACATATTGTTTACATAAAAAGTAGTGAACTTTGTGCATGGCGTTATGCAGAACATGGAAGTTACTTTTTATCTTGTTGTGACTTCCAGTTTACCTAGAATTTATGTAACAAAGTTATCATATGTTATAACTTTTTTAAAGGGTGGCCCAAAAAATCTTGCTATTACGAAATTTGCTATAACTTTTTATCGAATCGGTCGATTTTGAAATGTTTTGACTTTTTGGATAGACAAGACATGAGACTTTTCCGATCTTGTCCAAAATTTGACATTTCCTAAAAATCCAAGATGGCGGACCGTTTTAAATAACGGGAAATTTTCACCCTCCTGCAAAAAAAATATGTGCGGCACTGGAGAAAATCTATGTTATTGTTACAAAAGCCTTATGTATTCTCTCTATACCAAGGCATTACTTAATTAAATCGGTTAAGAAATAAAAAATACGGGCTTTTATATTGAGTGGAGTTGTTTGCTGTAACTTTAGATAGAATATTATAAATTTTGAGCTTTTTGGAATTACAAGCTTTAAGGGTTTTATGGTTTAAAATTTAACAATTCTCAACAATTCATGATGGCGGAAATTTTTAAATAATGAGTAATTTTCACCCTCCCTCCGCCTCTTCCCCGAAAAAAAGTTATGTTAAGGCGCAATTACACAGACGAACATGCTCAAACAAAAGCTCGTGCAAAAGATCTAAAATTTTTTGCGTGAACATTTTTGTGAGCATTTCTTTGAACATTTTGTTCGAGTAAATTTTTGAGCAAATTATTGGTATCTGTTTTGGAAACATATTTTTAAAGATGAGAATAAATAAAATTTCACAGCAGTGATCATTGATCTCAATTCTTTAAAAAAATGGAACATCAACTTTTATTTTAAATTTTTGTGAAAAAAAGCCGACGGCAAGCGAAACATTGTTATTGGCTATCAGTTTGGTCACATGGATTAGGGTTACTTATAATATTTTTTTCTTATTGTTTTTTCCGGATTTTTTCTCCCAGTGGTATTTCCAAAAGTTTTTTTCCTAAATTCAAAAAACAACCCAGGAAAATTGGGAGTTTTTCAAATATCGGCAAATATTTAATATTTTGGATTATAAAGGCGCAATTACACAGACGAACATGCTCAAACAAAAGCTCGTGCAAAAGATCTAAAATTTTTTGCGTGAACGTTTTTGTGAGCATTTCTTTGAACATTTTGTTCGGGTAAATTTTGGAGCAAACTATTGGTATCTGTTTTGGAAACATATTTTTAAAGATGAGAATAAATAAAATTTCACAGCAGTGATCATTGATCTCAATTCTTTAAAAAAATGGAACACCAAAGCCGACGGCAAGCGAAACATTGTTATTGGCTATCAGTTTGGTCACATGGATTAGGGTTACTTATAATATTTTTTTCTTATTGTTTTTCCCGGATTTTTTCTCCCAGTGGTTTTTTTGTGATTTTCTTGCGAGTTTTTTTTTATTTCCAAAAGTTTTTTTCCTAAATTCAAAAAACAACCCAGGAAAATTGGGAGTTTTTCAAATATCGGCAAATATTTAATATTTTGGATTATAAAGGCGCAATTACACAGACGAACATGCTCAAACAAAAGCTCGTGCAAAACATCTAAAATTTTTTGCGTGAACATTTTTGTGAGCATTTCTTTGAACATTTTGTTCGGGTAAATTTTTGAGCAAATTATTGGTATCTGTTTTGGAAAAATATTTTTAAAGATGAGAATAAATAAAATTTCACAGCAGTGATCATTGATCTCAACTCTTTAAAAAAATGGAACACCAACTTTTATTTTAAATTTTTGTGAAAAAAAGCCGACGGCAAGCGAAACATTGTTATTGGCTATCAGTTTGGTCACATGGATTAGGGTTACTTATAATATTTTTTTCTTATTGTTTTTCCCGGATTTTTTCTCCCAGTGGTTTTTTTGTGATTTTCTTGCGAGTTTTTTTTTTATTTCCAAAAGTTTTTTTCCTAAATACAAAAAACAACCCAGGAAAATTGGGAGTTTTTCAAATATCGGCAAAAAACTCAAAAATTGCACTTTTAAGCGGTAATCCGCGCCTCGCGACTATGAGGAGTGGTGGGAAGGGGATTTTTTTTTAAATATTTTTGTAACTTTACTTTACCCTTAGCTTTGATTGTGTTTTTTTTTAATTTCTCACACCAGATTTACCTAGTTAGTTTAAGGCCCCAAGGGTTGCTTAAAAAAGCAAAAGGTTCATGAAAATGTTGAAGATATAGATATTTACTGTCAATTTAATGTAATAATCAAGGTCGATTACTGACACTGAACAAACAATATGCAAAGGGCAACATTCCGATTTAAAAGTCTAGTCTATTACTGCTAAATTATATTTTTTAGATAAGGGTCGGGATCGTAGGGTTATAAACGTGGGTAATAAACGGGTATTATTTAAAACGAACGTGCTTTTGTTCATACATTTGAGATGTAATAAAATGTATATAGATTTTTTAATTTGACTTAATTATTATTGTAAAAGACTAAACTAGGAAGTAAAATAAAGAGATATTCTTTTAAACGTAAATTTTTATCATTACATTTTACAGGCAACAGCAATAAATAAGTGCCATTAAAATTTTTTTATTCTCGTTTTTTTACAACCTCAAAAAAGTTACAAGTATACTGGCATATCCCCTATAAAAATCAGGTCAATCGAAGTTGCTTATGAGGTAAAATGTGAATTTCGACATCAAATCGTTTTTCCGTCGGAAAGCACTTAATTAAAAAATACCTTATTTTAAAACTTTGTTTTTCTATTTTCAGTTAAGTTCAATGAATTCCGATAACAATATATATTTTGAATTTGTAAAGAAATTTTTATACCCCCAATTCTTCAGACAAATTTTGCTCAACATTCTCTCCAAAATTTACGTGTGTTTTTTTGTACGCGATTTTGCTTGAACATTTCTTTGAGCATTTTGCTCAAGAGGCTCGTGTAAATGTTTGTCGGCATTTCAACATCAAAGGAAAGTTTGTCTGTGTAAATGCGCCTTTAGGTACCTACACTGAACAAAATCTAAATTAATGCGACAAAAGTTCCCTCCCGGACGCATATATAAAATTAAAATATAAATTTTTATTGAAAACGCTGGAAATGATGACACTAACTTGTATACGTCTTAACTGATTTGACCAAGTGATACCTCATATACCTAGCGGAGATGGGAGGTAGAATGGCCTTGATTTTACTTTGTTACTTTTTTAGGGGAGTGAAATTACCCAATGGTTAAAGCGTGTTAAAGCTGTCCGCCATTTTGGAAGTTCAAAAAATGTCAAAGCCGCTAGTTTTGTTCACCCAAAAATGTAAAAATGTTTAAAATTAAGTAATTCGATCAAAAGTTAAAGCAAATGCAAAAACTGCGATTTTTTTTGCAAATGTCGAGTCCAAAACCACTTATTTCAGAGGTTTAATTGAGTAATGCTTTGGTATAGAAAGCATACATAAGGCTTTTGTCGAAATGAATGATTTTCTCCAGTGCCGCACATATTTTTTTGCAGGGGGGGGGGGGGTGAAAATTAGCTGATATTCAAAACGGTCCGCCATCTTCGATTTTTGCGAATTGTCTTTCAAAAAAGTTTAAAAAAAATTAAATCGAGCTAGTCAATCAAAAGTTATGGCAAATTTAAAAGTGTGCAAGATTTTTTGGCCCACCCTATATAATATTTACGTAACTGTGTTAGCTGGTTGATTGCATAGGGTGAGGTTTCTTGCGTTTTTTCTGCAACGTTGCGGTGCAAATTCTGACGTTAAATATGCATTTTCAGCAGGTTTTCGATATATCGCCAACTAGCATTTACCGTCAAAAGTAAAATCCCCTATGTAGCCCTTTTGTGGGGGGCTACCCCCTATATTTGAATTCTCTCGAAAATTCTCTTTCCAATGGTAACCCACATCATAAGGTTTACTTTACTAATTTTCGAGATATTAGAAACTAAAGAAAATATCTCTATTGTGTTTATTATCGATTTTGAGGGTTTTTTTAAGAACAAATAAAAAATTACAACAGTTTGACGTTTGCACATTCCCATTTACAGTTTGTTGATTTTCAGTGATTTTGACGATATTGTTCCAAAAATATGAAGTAGAAGGTCAAATTGTCAAACTGTTGTCATTTTTTATTTCCTCGTAAAAAACCTAAGAAATTGAATTTGTGACATTTTGAAGGCCAATATCTCGAAATTTAGTAAAGTAAATCTTATGATGTGGGGTACCATAGAGAATTTCAGGGAGAATTCAAATATGAAGTCAAAATAGGGGGTTGCTTCTTCTTAGAATATTTTCCAAAAATATCCCCTCAGAAAAGGTCTACTAAAAATCTATTTCTTAAAGATTATATATTTTTTTTCTTAAAACCCCTCTCCAGACCAACTGTGTTTGAAATTTTAGTTAAAACCCAAATCTCCACATAAAAATGTTTTATTTACTTTTCAGAAATTCATATTGTCCTACCGGTTTCAGTCCAGCATGACCATTTTCAAAGACTCCAATAATGCTAAAAAAAGGGGGGGGGGAAGCAGATTTTGACACTTTGTTGTGTGATATATGATATATGAAAAACGTTACGAAATTATTTAAACAAAACGAACATCTGTTTTTGGTATAAATGACACAATGGTAGGTTAAATGCACCACAAACAGAAGTGAGCCGTCTATCAAATTAATATTTATATTTAAAAGGTAAAAGTAATGCCAAACAGCGAATCCACCTTGTCCCAAGTTTTATTAATGTTGGTTTATTAATTAATTTGTTCTTATTTTTATTTTTGAGGTTTCGGTCAAATGAAATGCTAGTTTGGAATAACTAGACAATTAAAGTGGTAGTTCAAATGCACATAATAGAGAGTAATAAAACTATTGGCTCTAAAATTAAGGGGACTGAGAAAACTACTTTAAGGTCACTGAAATAGAAAATTTGAAATCAAGTGATTTTGGACTTTAGGAAAGTTTTTGAAGGGATATGGATTGTGGGAGTCTGGGGATTATTAAATATATTCTAATAATGCTAAAAAAGGGGGAAAAGAAAATATTGACACTTTGTTGTGTGATATTGTTATGTTCTTAAAAACTTAAAAATTAAAAAATTTAATTCTTAAAAAACATTGTTTGTTGTTAAAAAAACATATAACATGTACTTAATTGTAAAAAACGTTACGAAATTATTTAAGCAAAACAAACATCTGTTTTTGATATCAATGACACACTGGTAGGTTGAATGCAAACAAAAGTGAGCCATGTATCAAATTAATTTTAATATTTATAAGCTCAAAGTAATGCCAAACAGCAGAATTTTGGCACAACTAATTTCAAAAATATTACCAGGTTCCAACATATAAATCACTTATTTTGCAAAATAAAGCCCAATTTTGCGTTTTTTTTATCTATAAATTTTTTTACGAGTGACAGTTTCTAATGTGTTCCAAAAACTGTAAAATCGATTCGTGGTAGTGGTACTACCACAGCGGTTGTCAAAGTTGTCAAAATTTTAAGCGTTCCAAAATTTCCCTATTTTGTTATTTTTTGTATTTTTAAGCTTTCGGTCAAATGAAATCCCTTTTTGGAATCACTGGACAATTAAAGTGGTAGTTCAAAATCACATAATAGAGGCTAACAAAACTAGTGGCTCTGAAATTCAGAGCATTGAAAAAACTACTTTAAGGTCACTGAAATAGAAAATTTGAAATCAAGTGATTTTGGATTTTAGGAAAGTTTTTGAAGGTATTTTTGGTGAGTTTGGGGTTGTTGGATGGGGAAGGCGAAAGGGATATGGATTGTGGGAGTGTTTGGGGATTATGAAATAGACTCCAATAATGCTAAAAAGGGGGGAAAAGTTAATTTTAACACTTTGTTGTGTGATATTGTTATGTTCGTAAAAAGTCATTTTAACTTGCTCTATACAAAGAAAATAACGGAAATAACGATGTGTAAAAAAAATCATTTGTTGTTAAAAAAACATATTACTTGTACTTAATTGTAAAAAACGTTACGAAATCATTTAAACAAAACGAACATGGATATAAATGACACAATGGTAGGTTGAATGCACCACAAACAGAAGTGAGCCATGTATCAAATTAATCTTAATATTTAAAAGGTAAAAGTAATGCTAAACAGCGAATACACCGAATGTTCTTTTTTTTAGTTGCTGTTTTTTTCTCAGTACCCTTAATTTCACAGCCACTAGTTTTGTTAGCCTCTACTATGTGCTTTTGAACTACCACTTCATTTGTCCAGTAATTCCAAACAGGAATTTTATTTGACCAAAAGTTCAAAAATACAAAAAAGAACAGTTATTATTATTATTATTTTTTATTATTTACTTAGATACACTTTACTTTGAAACTTTAGGATATAGGTCTAGTGTATATCAGTATAAAATAGCATACTAATAATCTAATGTAGAAAATATATTACATTCTTTTTTAATTATCAAGGTTATAAAGTGATGTAAGGTTTTGCCCCTGTTAAAGTTTTAATTCTTTTTACAAAAATTAGTTTTAATAAAACCACTCGTACGTTTTCGAATTTTGCCAAATAACTTGCCGGTCTCCATAGCGCAGTGGGTAGCATATCGGCCTGCCACACGGAAGGACTCGAGTCTCGGCAAGTTGCATGGATACTTTGTGTTTGTCTTTAACTTTGCAAAAACTTGGCCACACTGGGAACTGATCCCATAATGGATGGAAAGTCCCAGTAAAAAAAAGGATGTTGCCAAATAACTTGTTGTCCAAAAAAAATGTTAATGGAATACTCGTCTAAAGCTATATTGTTGATATATGGGCACTCAGAGGCCATCTTTCGAGTAGCCTATTTATTCTAATGTATCTGTAGTATGTATGTGTGCATATAGAGCACACGAGTAGAGTAATAATGGGTTTTCGAAAAACTGATTTAAAACAATTGTTAAAAATAGTCTACCAATCTGATAAGTGAGCTTATGCGATGTTACTACCTATAATTAAATCTTCATGAGCTACAAAAAAGATATTAGAGACATGAAGCCATATCATAAATTTCTATGCTTATCCTTATCAGTATACATATCCGAGGAAGATCAAAAAATGAATAAAGCACGACCAAATATTTTGAATGAGACCATAGATCACAAATTGCTACCGAAGCGAACGTATCGTATTTGCGCATGCTCATTTCGATCCGGATGCGGATAAGTGATGACTTTAAATGCTGCTTTATGTCTCTCGTATGTTCAGGTTCTAGACAAGAACATACAACCCTGATATTTTAACGTTTTTATAATATTTTTAAAATAAAAAGATCTTTTTTAAATTTAAAACTACATTTTTATTCGAATCGGTTAAAGAAATCATCCCATTTGTCGTTTTTCATAGACATCAACCCCGACTCAAAAGTCGCATCACGTGACATAGTTTTTAAGATGTCCATGGGGAAACTTCTGGGTAGCAATCGGTTGTACGACAATCCAGACCATGAAAAACATCTTAAAATTAATATGTTATGTTCGTAAACCTAAAGGCGAGTTACGAGATCCATCTCCATACTACGTCGCATCGCCCAGAAAATAACTATAAAACACAAGGATTTAATTAAACTTATCCATCTCGGGCCAAAGTGGGATGATGTTCCGCACCGTAAAACTGCATTTAATTAAGAACTCCGAATTCTTGGCGTTTTTGACATAATTACGTGCCTCCATCGCGAGAGAAGTTCTTTTGTCTCAAAGAACTTAATTCAAAAAGCAGAAAACAGGAGCGTATCGAGCACTATAAAAATATCCATAAAATTATGTTTTTATTTCGCATAAGAAAATATATTACAAGCTTTTATTTAACTTGCAATTTATGTATATAACTATAACCAAGAACAATTTTGTGAAAATATTATCAACGCGAAAAAACTACATATTTGTTGATAATATTTTTAGAATTGGCGCAAATCTAAGAACAATTTGTGTAAAAATTTTACACAATTGTAAACAATAACTCCACACATTTCCCCCTACTCCAAGGGGGTGAAGGGTGGTACAGTTGAAGTACGCCCGATTTCGTCGAAATTTGGTGTGTTGGGTCACTTGGGAATGGAGATGTGATTTTTGGTCATCTTTAGCTAACCAACTTTACCTAACACTTACATATCCGATTGATTTCAAATTTGACATGCATTTATAGTTCCGGTGACAATACAATAATATGTCATTATTAGGCACCCTGCCTCCCTACGAGGGGAGTGAAGTGGGGAAAACACCTGAGTTTGTCCGATTGCAACCAAAATGGTATACGGGGGCTTTTGAGGATAAGGAATACGAATTTTTGATCAGATTTTGAAAATTCAATATGGATGATTCAAGATGGACGATTTTTGGTAATGTTTTGCTAAACAATTTTAACTGACATATCCACAACCGATTGTGTTTAAATTTGGTATGCGTTTATAGTTCCGGTGAAAATACAATAATATGTCATTATTAGGCACCCTGCCTCCCTACGAGGGGAGTGGAGTGGGGAAAACACCTGAGTTTGTCCGATTGCAACCAAAATTGGTATACGGGGGCTTTTGAGGATAAGGAATACAAATTTTTGATCAGATTTTGAAAATTCAATATGGAGGATTCAAGATGGACGATTTTCGGTAATATTTTGCTAATCAATTTTAACTGACTTATCCACATCCGATTGTGTTTAAATTTGGTATGCGTTTATAGTTCCGGTGAAAATACATGGTATTCTAGGTACCCACCTCCCTCGAGGGAAGTGGAGGGGGAAAAAGATTTAGTTTGTTTAATTTTAATCAGAATTGGCGTACAGGGGTTTTTAAGGAGGGGGATTATGAATTTTTGATCAGATTTGAAAATTTCAGTATGGCGGATTCAAAATGGACGATTAAGTGTACAAATCTAAAAATTAAGGGAGTGTGTTCAAATTTGGTATGCGTTTATAGTTCCGGCGACAATACAATAATATGGTATTAATAGGTAGACACTTCCGTCTAACGAGGGAAGTGGAGGGGGGAAAAGATTTAGTTTATTCGATTTAAATCAAAATTGGCATACAGGGGTTTTTCGGAAGGGGGATATGATTTTTTTTATCAGATTTGAAAATTTCAATATGGCGGATTCAAAATTATGCACGATTTAGAGTACAAATCTAATAATTAAAAAATAAATTTTTAATAAATAAAAAAAAAAACTTTAAAAGAACAAGCTTTTATGCTATTCATTGATTTTGTTAAAATTTTTAATTTTGGCGCTTCGCTTTTATTGTGGTATAAAAAAGATAAAAAATTATTCTTTACTTTTGAGTGCATTTAATAAAAGCGTGTTCCTTAAAAGTTTTTTTTTTAATAAAAATATACTTTAGGCTTCAGAGTGGCAATTTATTATTACTTAGGGGGCGGGGCATAGCGTATTCTATGGAACTTTTGATAAAGATTTTACGAAACCTGTTTTAATCGATTATTTAAAACGGTTTAACTGACGTTTATACGACCAGATTTTGTTTGACGGAAAGACCAAAAGACCTCCTTTTACAAACCCTTTTTCATTGCCAATATGGACAATTATCAAACGTTTTGCCTTTCCTGACGGCGGCTTTATCCCTGTCGACCAACCTTCCATGAATGCCTTTCGGGCACTTAATATTTAGAACCAACTCATGTGTACCTATAATACCAGGAAGAAACAAAAATTGTTAATCATCCAAAATTCTTAAAATCATAAAATTTTATTATTACTTAAACTTAATCCTCTAATTCTCTAATTATGCATTTGAAATAATTATACCATTATCTGCATACCTACGTATTATAGTGCAAAAACAGAACACGCATAATAAACAATTTCTCTATGAGGTTAAAATAGAATATATATTTTAATGTTGGCAAAACACCTACGCCAATGGTACGCTCGAGAAAATGGGTTTTAAATCGTTTTATTACTCTCTCTTCTTTATAAATGGACTATATAAGTGTATTTTAGCACATCTAAAAATAATTTAACGGGCATTTAACTAAATTATTTTAAGGTTCATCATGGCTCTACCATTATCGTGTTGTAGGTAAGTTGGTCTAGAGAGGAGTTTTAAGAAAAAAAATATACAATATTTTAAACATAGTTTTTTGTTTTCAATACATCGCCAACTACTATTTACCGTAAAAAGTAAAATCCCCTATGTAGCCCTTTTCTGGGGGGCTATTTTTGGAAAATATTCTGAAAATCTTAAATACCAACTCCCTATTCTGACTTCATATTTGTATTCTCGCTGAAATTCTCTTTCCAATGGTGCCTTCCTAATTTTCAAGATATTGGCTTTCAAAATGTCAAAAATTCAATTTTCAAATGCCCATTTGCTGAAAGGTCAAATTTTGAAACTGTTTTAATTTTTTATTTCCTGGTAAAAAAATCCTTAAAATCGATTCTTTAGTTTCTAAGATATAGTCCTTTAAAAATTTAGTTTTTTATATTTTAAAATTCAATATCTCGAAAGAGGAAAGAGAATTTCAGCGAGAATTCAAATATGAAGTTGAAATAGGAATTTGCTATTTAAGATTTTCAGATTATTTTCCAAAAATAGCCCCCCAAAAAAGGGCTACATAGGAGATTTTATTTTTTACGGTAAATGGTAGTTGGTAATGTACCGAAAACAAAAATCTATCTATAAAAGATTATATATTTTTTTTTTTAATACCCCTCTCTAGACCAACTGTGATAACGAAAGCGTTTAAAAATTAGCGAATTTATCCCTACCTCACTGGTTAAATCCGCCGCAAACTTTTTCTTATTAACTTCCCTAAAGAAATACTTTAATTTAATTTCCAAATTGAAAGTGTTTCCAACAGAGAGAGGCAAGCTCTGGAACGTGATTCGCTCGAGCGTTTCTCGAGAAGCGGGTGGAAAATGAACTAATTTATGAAAGTAGCGTTCCGTAATGAAGAAATCCCGATGATCTCGAGGAATTTCCACCAATGCCGGGGAAGGAAATAGGCTTATAATCCCTATCTGGTAATAGAATTTACTGTAAACGAGTTTTGCGAGTGTTGGACGGTTTGAGGCGTTTCAGTTTAAATATTTTAAACTTGTACAGATTAATCGACCTATAAAGAGTGTATACCATCGCTGTAAAATAGGGTTACCGCTCAATCAGTAAATTAGGATATGACCTGTAGACGACTCCATTTATAAAAAGGATTGACCTAACGTCAAAGAAATCGAAACAAGGCATTTTTAACTGTTTTATCTGTGTAGCAGAAGGTAGAAAATAAACTAATTTATGAAGGTATTATTTCGTAGTGAAGAAATCCCGATGATCTCGAGGAATTTTTACCAAAGCCGGGGCAGGAAACAGGCTTATAATCCTTATCTGGTAATAGAATTTCCTGTAAAGGAGTTTTACAAGTGTTGGAAAATTTGAGGCATTTAAGTATGAATATTTGAAACTTGTACTGAGAAAAAGTGGGGCCCGGGGCGGTATCTTTAGATGGTGGCTCCCCTCTCATTTTTCTATATACTCATCTTAGTTTTACTCGATAAAAACACTATATTAAATCGTAAAATTTTTAAAAATATGATATTTACAGGTACATATTTGCAAAAAATAAGTTTCAGTCAACTGAAAAAGCTGAAAAAATTAATTTAAATAAATCTTTTTTTATACCTTTATCAAAAACCATGATTTTTAGTAACTGTCTGCAGATAACTAAAACATGGCTTTTTTGGTTACCAATGCAAAAAAAGATTTCTGTCCGTTTGTTACCGAGAATTAAAGAAAAATAGCGGAAAATACTAATATTGAAAAAATTTAATTATTCTTGGCTAAAAATTAAACCATTTCGGCCAGTTTTCACCAAGTATTTACAAAAAAAATCATTTAAAGAAGTGCTTTTCGTTCGAGATTTTTGAAAGAATTTTCCTGTTTTCCTTGGATTTTTTGATAAAGGTATAAAAACAATAGTGTTAACAACTCGCTGCTAAACAGTGCTTTTTTTTACTCGTATTTTTAAATACTTCGCTGCAGTCGTTATTTAAACCAACGCTTGCAAAATAGTACTTTTTTACAAGCGTTGGTTTAAATAACGAGCGCAGCGAGGTATTTAAAAACGCGAGTAAAAAAAAGCACAATTTAGCCACGAGTTGTTAACACTATTTTTTTTTTTAAATATCTTTATAAAAAAATCCAAGAAAAACAGGAAAATACTTTTAAAAATCTCGAGCGAAGAGCACTTCTCGCAATACACCATTTTTACACTATAAATCAAGGCGGGTGGTAAATGAAATAACAATGGTGGTTTCCATGGCGATGTGCCTTTTTATTCGGTGACGTTCATTGTTGCTACATTTTAATCGTTGAGAGTTTGATAATATACTTGGTGAAAACTGGCGGAAATGGCCTAATTTTTAGTCACGAATAATTAGATTTTTTCAATATTACTATTTTCCGATATTTCACTTTAATTTTGGGTAAGAAACGGACCGAAATCTTTTTTTGCACCCGTGATCAAAAAAAATTTTTTTGCATCGGTAACCAAAAAAGCCATGCTTTAGTTATCTGCAGACCGTTACTAAAATCATGCTTTTGATAAGGGTATAAAAAAATACTATTTTTCTACCATTTACCGCAAACGCAACGCATGCATAACTTCATTAAAATCGATGTTTTTGGCCACTTCGATCTCAATGGATAAAATCGCCAAACTTATTATCCGTTCTTTTCGAAAAACTGCGCTCACATGTAGCGTTTGAAACGCATAATGTAATAAATAGTTTTAGATTTAAAAAAATAATTTAAACATATTTAACAATTTTAAGAAAATCTAAACAACTCCAAGACGAACAATAATTTTTTACTACCATAAGAATCAATTTAATATGTTCAGAAATATGGTTGATTTAAAGAATTAAAGGGATGGTAAATCTAATAAAATCAAAAATATATTTTTTAGGGTTTCAACTTTGGGAACAATATAAGATTTTTATGTCTGAAAATTTTGTCAGTGTTTGACTACACATACTGTTTCAAATTATTAAACAAAAATTAAACTATAACTTCGATAATTTTTTGAAATAGAAAGTCTGTGGTTGAAGCACTTTTCTTCTAGACGGATGCTAGACAGACTGAGAGAGAGATTGTGCGTACCGGAATACCGGATATCTTTTCTATCATTTTAGGTATCTTATACCTACCTATTTATGCATGAATGATGATGAGTTCTGACTTTTACCGGTTTTCCAGAAAGCGGCCACCCCTGTATGCGTATACTTGGTGCTTTTATCTTATCCCTTCCAAAAAAACTTAAAATACCGCGTTCAATCTCTTACAAAAGCTTTACGAGATTTTTTATAATGTTTTACCGGGTTTTACATGTTTTCTATGAGGTATGTTAAACAAACTTAAAAATCTAATAAAATCTCATGAAGTACAAATTTTTTCTTCTAGCTTGGCTCGTAGAATCTTATAAAATCCTTCAAACAGCATAAAAACTCACCAACTTTCATAAGAATCTATGTGGTTTTCGTACCTGGGATAACTTAAAGTAGGTTTTTGGATAATTGTGTACATGTGGGATAACAAGGGGGCCCCCCGTAATCCGGGGCCCACCGCCCCCCACACGCTCCCGTCAGTACGCCACTCTATAAAATAGGGTAACCACACAGTAAAACAGAGTATGACCAGTAGACGACTTCATTTATGAAAAGAATTCGTCTTACCTCAAAGAATTTAAAACAAGGCATTTTTCACAGGTTTATGTAGGTAGTAGTAATTTATAGGTAGTAGTAATTTATAGAAGTAGCTTTCCATAATAAAAAATCCCAATGATCAGGAGCAATTTTCACCAATGCCGGGGAAGGAAATAAGCTTAAAATTCTTATCTGCCCTGCCAAAAAAAACTCACAAAAGATTATAAAAAATAACACACAAAACATTATAAGATTTTATGATCCATTTTCATATAAATTTATGATATTTTATAATTTTTGACTAATGAAAGTGAAACACTAATCCTGCATGGGATTTCGTCATATTTCACCAGCCAGTTGATTTATAAAAGTTTACAATATTTTATTATTTTTAATATGACAATCCCTCATAAATGTTTAAAAGATTCTATAAGACCTACCTGCAATATTCTAATATAAAAAATTGCGGAACAACTTAGCGGTAAGTAATAGTAGTAGAAGTAATACATGGATTAATACAGGCAAACCAAATTATAACCTAACCTAACAATAAGTTACTATGAGATTATTTGAAGCATTGTTTGTAAAAGCCTACAAGATTTCATAAACCAAAAAATACTTTTTTAATAAAAATATTTATGACAGATGATGTGATTATAATTTATTTATAAGATTTTATGCAAGTTCTGGTGGGCAAAAAAATTCAAAAGGCTAGGGCACGTAAAATATTATTTTGATAGGTTTCTATGAGATTTTGTGAGGCTTTGTTACAATATTCTATAAGATTTCATGAGTCAAAAAAATTTTTTTTTTTGTGGAAGTATCTACAACAGTATATAACTAAGTAAGTAAGTATACTCTGCTAAGTATAGCTTTTTTAATTAGTTTTCAGATTGTCGAAAAGAACGGAGTTTTTATGAGATTTTTTCTCTTTTGAAGGTCTTGGCCATGTAGAAGTAAGGTCATAAAAAAATAATGAATGTATTATAGAAACCTATAAAATCTTATGAGTTTAGAATGAAAAATTGTAGATATATTCATATTAGTAGTACATATTTTTTTAAAGATGGACACATAATAGATTATAAAATGTTGTGAGTGTATCTGAGTATAGAATCTATAGGAAGACTTATAAAAACTTGTGTTTTTACGAACCAAGTTTATTATGACATCTCTTAAAAAACGTTTTTTTTATCAACCTATGAACTATTTGAACATAAAAAGTATGTACTATAAAATGTTATACATATTTATAAATCTGTCAGATTATAGGATCAGGTAAAAAATAGCACCGCACAAAATCATACCAAAATCAAAGAAATAAGTCATAAATTATTACAAACTTTAATAAACCTAAAATTTTATGTCGCAAAAGCTTATAAAACTTATAAAAACTGATAAAAATCAGGTAGATTTAGTGCAGTTTTTTTGGCAGGGTGGTAATAGAATTTTCTATAAGTAAAAGAGTTTTGCGAATGCTGGATGGCTCGAGTTTTTTATACGTTTTTAAAAGAGTGTACCATTGCTATATAATAGTATAAAGCTAGATTCGTCGGAGAGCAGGTTTATGGAAGTCTTGAAGAGCGCGAAGGGCGCTTATTTAGTTTTAATTCAACTAGAAAAACTAAAACAAAATTGCTTCGTCAATATCTCAACACTGTAAATAAGTGAGCTAACACCTTCATGCACTAAAAGCTTTAAGTCTTATCACTTTTTTTGTTTCCGTTCTTTAAAACTGCGCACTCTATATTCGTTCTCGTAAAATCCAGATTCTGAATTTCGCTGGAAAAAAAGCTTATTATTGTTCTCAGTTACGAGTAATATCAAGCTCGTGGGCAACAAAATGAAAAAAAAAATATTTTTCGTGTTTTGTGAGGGGTTTTCACCCACAGCTATTTTCATGTCTCGAGTGTTCTATAACTCTTTTGTCTTGAAAATTTTCGGTTTAGAATTTTATGCGAACTCAATTTTTGAGATTTTTTATACACCCACATCAAAATAAAACACCATAAAAATTGCTGTAATGTATGCAAAGGTTAAAACTTTTTTATCTTGAGAATATTTTGGTTTTAAAGTTTGAGGGAGGGATTTTTTTTTTAATTATTTTCCTTTTTGCAAATACCTTTTTACAAATATATGACATTGAACAACTTTTACTTTATTTTTTTGTTTTCTAAGAAAAAAATAAATTTGACCCCCTATATCTCGAAAAAAGAATTCCATGTTATGGGACTTTTTCTTGTTTTGACAAGTTTGAGGTTGGATCGCTTGCGAACCCTGTATAAAACAATTTAATTTTGGCCTGCGAGTAATTAATATAATATGCCAACCTAATAGAAAGGGATTAGTTGCCTATCAAATAAAAAGGTCAATAATGCCTTTTCAGATTAACTCTGGACCCTAAAAAATTACCATATACGTAATTGACGCATACCAGCGCTTACAATTCTCCAAACTCCTCACCCTGGTTTTTAAATAATTGAATCAACACCATACCATTCTTTTTAACACCTTTAACTCATTTCATATTCTCCTTTTCACACCCTTCGCATCCTCGTTCTTTTTCTAACACATTGAGAAGGTGTCAAGACGTGTGTCTGAGTTAATGGGAGGATGTGAAAAGAGTCAGTTTTAAAGAGTTAAAGAATCGAAGGTTTTATATTCCAAATGTTGGGGGGATGGTATGTAAAGAGGTTTAGAAAAAGAAGCGGTCATTGATAAATTTCTGAAAATATAACTGAAATTCAAATAACTTGTAAACCTTAACACATCTGAAATATCGACTAATAATGAAACCGTTAGCAGGTTGAACCGAACAAGTTAGGAGTTTTTGCTTGCCGATGTGTTCTAATCTTTTTTTAAATAAAATCCTCTTCTCAGAAATATGTCGCATGTCTGGGTTTTTGTTATTAGTTCGCGAGATATTTTCAGAAAACTTAGAAATACATAAAATTAAACAAAAAAATCGACGCCTATGACAACAATACCCAAATCGTTTATTTGTAGAACGTAACTGCGAAAAAAGCTTGACACTTGTAAACTGTCAACTATTCTCATAATCAAGGATACTTTCAAAAAATAAATATTCATAATTCTTTATTTGCAGATATCTCGAAGGAACCATGGACATGCAATATATTTTTAGAAGAGGAAATTCCTGATTCATCAAAATAATTTGCTAAGAGCATATATGGTTCCAATTAAGAGAAGGTAACTTAAATAGGATGAAAAGCAGCCACAGTTAAAATATTATTCTGCAATCCTGTGAAAAACTTTTCTGTGAAACAATATATAGCGGTACCTATCTATAAATAATTAATTAGTATTTAAATTTTAGTTTGAGTAAAAATTTTTATTAAAAAAAACATTTAAAGAACAAGCTTCTATTAAATGCACTCAAAGGTAGAAAATATTTTTTTATCTTTCTTATACCATAATAAATAAAAAACCATCGACGATTCACCTAAGAAACAGTTGTATTACTCTATAACCTAAGGACATTTCCAAAGGCTTGGCAAGCACGGCAATCTCACCCATTCTCAGCTTCTTTATAGAAAAATAATTTAGTTCTTCTTTTATAGCTCTCTCTTTGTCACCGTAAAATTTTTAATTTGCGCCCATCGCTTTTATTATGGTATAAGAAAGATAAAAAATTATTTTCTACTTTTCTTTAAAAGTTTCTCCATTTTGAATCCGCCATATTGAAATTTTCAAATCTGATCAAAAATTCATAATTCTCCTTCTTAAAAACCCCTGTATGCCAATTTTGGTTGAAATCGAACAAACTAAATCTTTTTCCCCTCCACTTCCCTCGTTAGAGGGAGGTGGGTATCTGAGAATTCCATATTATTGTATTATCACTGGAACTATAAACGTATACCAAATTTTAAAACGATCGGATGTGGATAAGTCAGTTAAAATTGGTTAACAAAACATGACCGAAAATCGTCCATCTTGAATCCGCTCTATTGAATTTTCAAAATCTGATTAGAAATTCGTTATCTCCATCCCCAAGTGCCCCAAAACACCAAATTTCAACGAAATCGGGCTTACTTCAACTGTACCCCCTTCCACCCCCTTCGAGTAGAGGGGAGCTGTCAATTTCATCACACTATATTCTTGTGTTGTCACCGCAACTATATTAGCATGCCAAATTTGAAGCCGATCGGATGTCGGGAAGTTGGTCAAAATTAAGTTGCAAGATTCCACCCGAACAAACATATTTAAATAGATACATTGCACGTTAAATAAAAGCTTGTAAAAAACCTCTGAACCAAAATTCTGTCATCTCGTTCTTAACTAAAAGGTAGTAAATTCTCGTTTGAGAGTTTTTAAAATATAATAAGAACAGTTTGTTACCAACAGATTTTTTTGTAAATTTTGTTAAACAGTTTTTCACTTTATTCAGAAAAAGTTCTCACTAGAACTTTATTCTAAGACATGCCCACTTAAAAATCGACCGTATCTCAACACCACTTGAATATGAACCTTACGGCCGATGGCTATAAGGGCCACGTTGGCTTAGAGGCCAGTTATTCCCCTGCTGGGATCAGAGTTTTTGTCTGCATGTCACCACGGGATCAACGAGAGCATTCTTTGGGGGAACGGTTTTAATATTTTGCATGTTTGTTCGCTGGGATATTATACTTGGTCACTTTTCATAAGACAAATATCCAAGGTCTACTGCATTACTTACAGGGACTTACCTAACTAAATAGTTACCTGTATAACTAACGAACAATAGTGATCTTAGAAAATTATAATAATTGAGATATAAAGTTAGTTATAAGTGGTATCAGTATCCGCAATAGTCGAGCAATCAACTATGTTCCCAATTTGACTCATCTCCTGATGGATTTTTATGTGGGTTTAAAATATTTCTTTTGAGGTCACTAAGCGCAAGTGGAAAAATCTCGTTAGTTTTTTGCAACATTGCATGTACACATGTGGGTTATTACCATGAAACGCCAATAAATCCGTCTAATGACCTCGACGGAACTCCGGTCTATATTACAACACATAAACTATACACAATTTTCTCTCAAATTCATAGAATCGCATATATAGCAAGAATTATCAATCTTTGATTTTTTTTTTGCTAAAATAGGAAATTATAAAAAGGAATACATAAGATAATAGAAAAAAAAACTCTTGACTATTTTACTATTTTTTTTTAAGTCGGGTATGCGACTTTGCAACCTTCGAGAAACTTGGCCAGTACAAGAGCCTTTATTATCAAAAAAAAAAAAATCTTGCACAATCCTTCATATATTTTTGTTAAGAACCTGAAAATAAGCAATAGAGCAAAAATTTCAGTTAATTATGATGTTTAGTTTTCGCTGGCAAAAATTGCTTGGTGTTCCTTTGGGGAGGGGGCGGCTTAACAGTATACTCTTAAATAACCATTTTACTCTTGATTTTTGGGAAAAATGCAATCTTTATGACTCACCATTCAATGGCTCTGGAGGGGCATTGAGTTCCTAAGCCCTCCTGCCCCCTGCGTTTGCCAATATCTGGAATAGCTTTGATGAGTTGATGCAACTAGCTATAGAATCATAAGCACTACTTCATTTAAAAATAAAGTACAAAACCAATATTTGTTTTTTCAATAGAGAGTTAATAGACCACTAATTTATCGTCACCTTATTTGCTTACCGTAATTGAGATACTAAAAAGAGTTTTTAAACCACAAGCACAAATTACCTTAACCGTATTCTTTTCCTCACATACAACTGCCAATGTAAATAGAATAAAAAAGAAAACAACGAAATTCCTGTTTTTGCAAATTTAATTTTACAAAAAATTTAAAAACCTCACTAAACCAAAAAAAAACGAGTTATTACCTACTAGATGCAGCTTTGGCACAGAAATAAATCTGGTTGGTTGCAAAAAATAACCAAGCGGTTCCCGTTAAACCTCCATAAGTAACGTATTTCAGTTTGGTTATTTTGATGATCTATTAACGCTCTAATATTTTTATATATGATCTGCTTCTTTAGTAGAAGGACTCACTTTTTATTGGGTTACAAAATAGTTTTATTTTACTTCTATTCGTGTTTCTGTGAATAATACATCAAAATTCCTCGACAGATAAAAATTTTAAAAAACAAATTCAATTTCGAAATCGCCGAAAGTGATCCTTCCATAACAATTTGGTTTAATATTCTATGGTTATACTATTGAATACAAAGAAAGTCTCGAACGGAAAGAAATATACATTGGCGCAAGCAAAAATTGTTCGTGGGTGGTTTGTGGTTTCTGGGGGGGAATGGGGCTTGAGTAACTGAATAGTCTCAGAATACCATTTTATTGGTGATTTTTTGGGAATGTTCAACCTTTATTTATTCATATTTATATTTTTATTAAAGTTGTTGTTGTATATTTTATTTTAGTATTCTTGAATAAATATATTATTATTATACATAAAGGAGGGGGGCTTGCCTTGACACCCCCACTGCATACTCCGAACTTGAGCTAAGGGCGCGATCGGGTTGTAACCAGGCACTTTCACACTTTGTGATACTTAAGTACCTATTTAGGGCTATTCACCAGATCAATAGAAAATGGGAACCAGCCAATCAATGGTAATCGATAGTGCTAATTAATTCTCTTTTACGTTAGCATATAACTTTTACGGAGAAAGGCCTTATTTATGGAGGCGATGACCAAACAGCTGACTGCAATCGATGCGTGCGTTGGCGTGGTCGCAACGTTACGTCCATCACAACGTATGCAACGAGTGCAATCAGCTGTTCTATCATCGCATCCACCATAACTGGGACCACGCTCGAAACATGGCATAAATAAGTCAAAATTGATTTGAACGCGTTAGGTATAAGTACACGCATTAAATAATAGAGATATTAGCGACATAAAGCTATTTTTAACTCATCGCCGTATACGTATCCACATCTAGCGAGAACCAAGCAAATTAATTGGTCAGAAACTTGTACCACGTTCGAAAAGAGTAGATATATGCTAATCTAAGGTGTTTTTGAACGCGATAGGTGTTTAGATGCGTTAGGTATCACGTATCATTACGGCACACGTATCGTATCTCAGCACCTATTGCGTTCAGAAACACCTTATATCTGCTCTTTTCGAACGTGCTACAAGTTTCTGACCAATCAATGTGCTTGGTTCTCGCTAGATGCGGATACGTATACCGCGATGAGTTACAAATAGCGTTATGTCTCTATTTTGGAACGCTTATTTGACACTTCGTAGTGGTTGTGGTAATTACTGCGTCTGCGCAATAGCTAAACGTCATTCCGTTGTGGTAATTAACCACTACCACTGCCGTAAGCTACGAATCCATTTCGTTGTGGTTGTGGTTATTTTTCTGGTTAATTTTAGACAATTTTGGCACAATTAATTTTTAAAATAATAAAATATTACCAGGTTCAAACATATAAAACACTTATTTTGTAAAATAAAGCCCAATTTTGTGTTTTTTCTTATCTCTAAATTTTTTTACGAGTGACATTTTCTAATATGTTCCAAAAACTCTGGTAAAATCGATGCGTGGTAGTGGTTGTTAAACACTACCACAGCGGTTGTCAAAGTTGTCAAAATTTTAAGTGTTCCAAATGTCTCTATTAGCTAAATGACCCTATTTACACTATACTTATACCTAAAGCGTTCAAAACAGAAAGGGCTATTCTTGACTTATTTATGCCATGTTTCGAACGAGGCTCTATTTTATGGTGGATGCGATAGTAGAACAGCTGACTGCACGTAGGCCGGAATGGACGTAAAGTTACTACCACAGTCATGCACGCATCGATTGCAGGCAGCTGTTCGGTCATTGCCTTCACCATAAAATCTAGCCTGGCGTAAGTCGAAAATAGCCTTGCTAACCAATTTTAACAAACTTATGCACATCCGATTGCCTTCAAATTTGGCATGCATTTATAGTTCCGATGAAAATACAATAATATGTAATTATTAGGCACCCCTTCTCCCGACGAGGGAAGTCGAGGGGGGAAAACACCTAAGTTTGTCCGATTTTAACCGAAATTGATATACGGGGGCTTTTGGTGATAAGGAATACGAATTTTTGATCAGATTTTGAAACTTCAATATGGCGGATTCAAGATGGACGATTTTCGGTCCTGTTTTGCTAACCAATTTTAACTGACTTATCCACATCCAATTGTGTTCAAATTTGGTATGCGTTTATAGTTCCGGATAAAATACAATAATATGGTATTCTCAGGTACCCACCTCCCTCTAACGAGGGAAGTGGAGGGGAAAAAAGATTTAGTTTGTTCGATTTCAATCAAAATTGGCATACAGGGGTTTTTAAGGAGGGGGATTATGAATTTTTGATCATATTTGAAAATTTCAATATGGCGGATTCAAAATGGACAATTAAGGGTGCAAATCTAAAAATTAAGGGTGTGTATTCAAATTTGGTATGTGAAGTGGGGGGAGGAAAAGATTTAGTTTGGTCGATTTAAATCAAAATTGGCATACAGGGGTTTTTCGGGAAGGCGTTATGAATTTTTGATCAGATTTGAAAATTTCAATATGGCGGATTCAAAATGGACGATTTAGGGTACAAATTTAAAAATTAAAAAATAAATTTTTATTAGAAAAAACTTTCAAAGAACAAACTTTTATTAAATGCACTGAAAAGTAGTAAATTATTTTTTATCTTTCTTATAGCATAATAAAAGTGATGGGAGCAAATTAAAAATTTTAACTTTACGGTGACAAAGAGAGAACTACAAAAGAAGAACTAAATTCTTCTTCTATTCGAATGATAAACATAATGCTTTCATCTAAACAAGCTGAGAATGGGTGAGATTGCCGTGCTTGCCAAGCCTTTGAAAATGTCCTTAGGTTATAGAGTAATTCCGATAAGACCGACATACGATACCTCAAGTTAAACTTTTTAATTTGCGCCCATTCCTTTTATTATGGTATAAAAAAGACAAAAAATTATTTTTTACCTTTGACTGCATTTAATAAAAGCTTATTCTTTAAAAGTTTTTTTTAATAAAAATTTATTAAACCAGCAACTACTTTTGACATTGCTTTTGCATGACCTGTTGGAAATAAAATTCTATTGTATTGTATTGTATTGTATTGAGACAATCAGTCCTTATTGGTACCTTACGCCACTGGATAATCCTTAGGCGCCCTACACAGGCGCAATTTGGTGTAAACGTTGTGTGTGTGTGTGTGTGTAGGCCAAAACTAAAGGAGCTACCGGTCTTTGAAGCGGCTCATCAGTACATACTCAGTACCCACGGTCTCTAGAATAAACACAGTCAAGTACTTTTTTTGCTCCGCCCACCTGATGACGACATAAAGATATCAGCCTGCTTGCTGTATTGATTTTTTTGATGGGTGACATTTGGGGTTATATTATTTTTGCATAAATTTTTGTACGAAAAATTGTAGTTGATCATCATTTCTTTTCTTCTGGCCCTAACTAAATACCCTGTGATATTACTCACATTATTTTTGTCATGGGTAGCTGCATTTATGCGTTTTTTTTAGTGAAAAGGCTCATCATTAAATAATGAAAAAAACCAAACCAACAAGGCACCTTATAGTTTTAATTTGACATCAGATTTATTGCATATAGCATGCACAACAAGTCTTTCCTTCTAAATAACAAAATAAATACTCTCACAAGAATACCTGGCAAAAATCAAGTGCAAAATAAAATAGCTTGCAAAACAAGAAAAATAACAACTGTATATCCTAACTTCTGAACTACGAGGACGAACTAACTCCAACTCGTCCGATGAGTTTCTTGACGGAATCGATAGATTTGTACCCTATATCGTCTGTTTTGAATCCGCCATATTGAAATTTTTAAATCGGATCAAAAATTTATATCCCCTTCCCGAAAAACTCCTGTATGCCAATTTTGATTTAAATCGAACAAACTAAATCTTTTCCCCCCTCGACTTCCCTCATTAGAGGGAAGTGTGTACCTAATAATACCATATTATTGTATTGTCGCCCGAACTATAAACGCATACCAAATTTGAACACACGCCCTTAATTTTTAGATTTGTACCCTTAATCGTCCATTTTGAATCCGCCATATTGAAATTTTCAAATCTGATCAAAAATTCATAATCCCCCTCCTTAAAAACCCCTCTATGCCAATTTTGATTAAAATCGAACAAACTAAATCTTTTTCCCCCTCCACTTCCCTTGATAGAAGGAGGTATGTACCTGAGAATACCATATTATTGTATTTTTACCGGAACTATAAACGCATACCAAATTTGAACACAATCGGATGTGGATCAGTCGTCTATCTTGAATCCGCCATATTGAATTTTCAAAATCTGATCAAAAATTCGTATTCCCCAAAAGTTCCCGTATACCAATTTTGGTTGAAATCAGACAAACTTAGGTGTTTTCCCCTCCTTTCCCCTCGTGGGAGAGAGGGGTGCCGAATAATGATATATTATTGTATTGTCACTGGAAGTGTAAATGCATGCCTAATTTGAAGGCAATCGGAAGTTAGTTAAAATTGATTAGCAAAAGATGACAAAAATCGTCCATCTTGAATCCGCCATATTGAATTTTCAAAATCTGATTAAAAATTCGTTATCTCCATCCCCAAGTGACCCAACACATCAAATTTCAACGAAATCGGGCGTCCCCCTTCGAGTAGGGGGAGCTGTAAATTTCATCACACTATATTCTTGTGTTGTCACCGCAACTATATAAGCATGCCAAATTTGAACAAACATATTTCCATAGATTGCAAGTTAAATAAAAGCTTGTAAAAAAAAGAAAAATCCGAAAAGTTAATTTAATTGTCAAGCCTTCATAAAATTGTTAAATGGCGGACAAAAATCACCTGCTATGCTATCTTTTCCGTATCTATTCTAGGGACCGTGCTCACTACCTCAGTTCTGGGACATATAAATCTAATGGTTTGTTCGGGTTCGTCGAAATTTCCTGTTCTAAACGCGTTCTGGTTCGACCACAACTGTTATGAACTGAAAAGCTTTGTGTTAAGTTACTACCGAAAATTTGTCCAGGACCGGTTCAATGCTGTTCTGTACAGTCCCTTGAAGCCGGGCGGAATTAAATGGAACTGTTTAGGACTATTTTCTGACGTATGCGCAAAGTCATTTACGCATGTAAAGTTTGTGCGAAAAAATAATTTGTTCCTTGAAAATATACCCAAATAAATGGGTTTTTAGGAAAAAGAATAAAAAGCCAGAGTGTAATCTTGAGGCGTTTTCTCGCGTTAAAATTGTTTAAAATGTTTTTAAAAAGTTTGAAACATCTGTTTTCTCGCGTTGCAACGGTGACGTCACATCTAAACGGGTTAAAAATATTTTGAAACGGAATCCACTCTAGTTTTAAAACTGACGCGTGCGTAGAAGATACGTCAAAATTCTACATTTTTGTTTTAACCTAAGATTTTTTTTTGTTTTTGCGGGAAAATGGATGAAAAATCGCATTCTAGATATCTTGTTAGCCGTTCTTCATGGTATCCCTGTGGTCTTATATGATTTTCGGGGCTTAAAAGAACAGTAAATAAAAAACTTCACTATCCATGTAAATTCCAAAAAATAAACAGAAACACAAAAAAGTGAGGTTACACTAAACTACGTCAACGTTTTGAACTACTCATTTTTTCTCGGTGCTAAATAATGACGTCACATCTAAATAGTTTACAATAATATATCAAAATAATTTCAACGCGAGAAAACGCCTTTGTATTATTTTATTATCCGCGTGTATTTTTATAAAGGTTTTGTCGAGGGTTTTGTATGGTGTGACCTAAAGAAGAGGAATCCCTGCCTAATCCAAAAATTCATCTTTTTCAGTGTTAAATTTCTGTTCTTTCAAGAACTGCAGAATTTCACTTTGGAAGAATTAGGGCAAGATTCTACCTCGTCATCAAGTAGTGGTGATGATAAAGTCATTGGCAGATTTTTAAATGCAATGTAAAAAAGATATGAAGCTATGAATTTTGTAGAAACACAAAAGCTATAAATTTTGCAGAAGAAACTGTGGACCTATATGATGAGAACCAATTCATGGAAAATTTTCGGTAAAATATTTACTTTATGCTAAAAATAAAGAGATAAACTTAAGACACTCTGGATCACATCACGTGCTTCTTCTTCACTCTATTATTATGGCTTGCTATCAATGTATACATGCGGCAATTTTATGAAAATGCGTTCGGGTTCGTCCAAAAATTGTAAACTGTTAAGAACAGTCCCGTCGATTGCGCAACTATCACGCGCAGTTCTAAAACGTTCTAAGACAGTTTTAAAATTCGGAACCGAACAAACCATAAGTCTAAATTAACCTCAAAAAAGTAGCTGGCAAAAACACACCTTGCTGCGACTCGTGTGAAAAGCAGGGGACTTGGCATTTGAAAACAAGATCATCGCGGGGCGAAGCGCGGTTGTGAGGGAATGTCGCGTTTCCTGGCCTTCTATTCAAAACTTGGCATCCCACCTTTTAAAAAGTTCTTCTTTTAGAATACGCGAAAAATATGTCGCAAAGAATTAATTTATTATAAACGAAACCCGTAAGAAGTTGAAGTTTGTATAAGGACGTTTAAAACCTTTACAAATAATTTTTGGGTTTTATGTTAGATAGGGTGACCAGATTTTCTAAGCTTTAATACAGGACACTTTTAGAAGGTTTTTTTTTTGTTTAAATAGGTATGTATCTATTTCTTTTTAAACTTATACATTTATTTAAAAAATTATAAGTATTTTTCCGAGGCGTGTACTTTTTTAAATTGTATTATTTTCAAATTTTCCATAAAAATCAGTGATCTTTCGTTTTATATTAATTTTTGTAACCAGAACTAATGATTTTAAAATATCTACACTATATATGCTTTTTTCGTGACTCCAAAAAAATGTTAATGCAGCTGAATACTCTTTCAGTCACCAAATTTGTCCCTGAAGACTGAAAGAGTATCCCACAATTTTGTGAAAATTTTTTAAATAAGGAACATGATCCTCAAGCGCGGACCTGTCCTCAAATCTAGGAATGAATAACAGATTTTAAGTGAACAGGACATTTTCCAGGACATCTGATGATGCAGGACACAACTTGCAAATACAGGACTGTCCCTCCCTTAGATTAAAAAGAGACAAGATATCTGGTCCAACGAAAACTCCTTGGCAAATAATAACCACTGTTTATTTACAAATTAAATCAAAACAAAACAAAGGTGAGAAACATAGAATATTTTTCTATCCTGTTAAACGATAGCGAAAGATAATTCTTATAAATAATAAATAAAATAAATTTTATAAAGTGACACTAAAAATGTATTTTTAACTAAAAATTAAACTAAACTCGTAAATATTAATGATGTTATTGCGCAGCCCGCAAAACATGTTGCCATTTATGCAGAAAAAGTGGAAGGGTTGACGTAAACAGGACATTTTACAGGACATCTAATGACGCAGGATACAACTTGCAAATATAGGATTGTCCCTCCCTTAGAATAAAAAGAGACAAGATATCTGGTCCAACGAAAACTCCTTGGCAAATAATAACCACTGTTTATTTACAAATTAAATCAAAACAAAACAAAGGTGAGAAATATCGATTATTTTTCTATGCTTTTAAACGACGTTAGAACGATAGTGTAGAAAACCGTCTATTTAAAAAAAATATTAAATCTTTTATTCGGATTTGTAGCACCCTATATTTAGGTGTTAATAAAAAAAAAACAACAAAAAAGAAGCATGCATTTGTGTGTGTGTGTTTTTTTACGAGATTCGGAATCAGGAGATAGTAGTTGGTGCTGTTTGGTTGATGAGAACGAATTGTTTACAGGTCAGTAAAATGCGTATTTAAAAATTATTATATTTCAAACAAAGGGTTCTTTTATTTCTATTATATTTGATGTGTTGGTTTATAACATGTGTATATTTAGATAGAATCGTTTTATGCTGTGAACCATGCAGATTTAAATCAAAACATTTGCTGTCTTTTGTGCTGGGATTTTAGTTTGTATGACGTATGCCCAAGGATGTATGAAATAGATATATCATATATTTTTGGTATGATTCAGGATGTGAGAAAGGGCCTTGGTGAATCTACTAACATTTTCCTTCCCTGATTGACCGAATATCCTAGCAAGTAAAAACAAAGTATAGTCTAGAGATATTAGCCCAAAATATCAACTATTAGCTGAGTAGCCTCCCGTATGGGACCTCAGTACCTTCTGGCGATGTCCGGCTAACTAACCACAAACTCTTCAGTTTTGAATGTATTGTTATAAATGTAGAACGACAAATTTTAGTACTGAGACAGTAATTTTAATTTTTCAAGTAATTTAATTATTACTTGTAATTCAATGTTTGGACGCAGCATGACTCGATTTTTGGAATTGAGATCGAGGGTTTCTCTGCCGTGCTCTTTCCCCTCGTGAATTTCAGGCTGAGTACGGCACTACTATTGATTTTTCTTCGAATTAATAAATTAGGAGTATTTTTCAAATTTTGTGTTTATTTTACATATCACACCTTACCTCAAGTCTCCCTAAATTTGTTATTGTCAGGCGCATTCTGGGCAAGTAAAATTATGTTGAGCGGGGTTAACAACGTGAGGCTTTTTATTTATTTTGGTTGTTTTATTGTAATTTGTTAAACGAACCTGGGTAGGTGTGTTTTACTACAATAGGGACAGATAATTCTGTGTCAACCACTTTGGGTCGTGATTGGCTTGTGGGCGAGGAAAGTCGGCAGAGCGCAGATGGTCGGATGATATTTTTATTGACATAAGCTTTTTCGTATTATTTATTTTAAAATTTCAGGATGTTTTAGGCAGTTTGGAAGCCTTTTTAAAACCACATTTTGTCAAAAAACGTTTATAGTGTGTTTTTTAGTAGGAGAATACTCCAGTGCATTTAAAGTGATATTTTGGAACAAATCAGTCAGTGGCGATACATGCACAGAAATAAAAAAAGGTTATGAAATATACTTAAATTAGCAGATTCTTAGATTAAAAGATCAATAAACACGTTTTTTCTTAATTTTCAATGCATCAAATGAGATATTTAGAAGGTTTTTTTTCAGGTTTTTTGCGAGGTTTTTTTTTATAAAGACGATAAAATAAAGCATACTTTTGATGAAGTAGTTAGTGCGCAAATGATATATTTTCGAAGGTTTTTTTAAAAAGACTATAAAATTATTTTCTTCATATTTTAACTTTTAGTATGAAATAATAAGAATCTAATTCAAATGAAATTTAGCACACTTCTAAGACCTTTTGACATAATTTTAATGATAGTAAAAATTTTGAAATAAAATCGCAGTTGGTTCCTCGCTTAGCTCAGGTTACAGATTTTTTGACTGCAGACAATATACAGACCGCTTCAAGCTACTGCGAACATAGGGGAAATCAAGTCCAATTTACTCTCCGTGCCGTACGACCGAGGTGGATTCGAAGCACGCTGCAGTGTTATCTTTTGCAAATTCATTTTGTTTTTATTATTTTGTTTTATTTCTGCCTTGCTCGAGAAACAGATGGGTAAGTTCTTAATTGAAATAATACATTTTTAAAACCAAAAATGGATGTCTACGAAGTTGCCGAAAAAGTGCAGATGGTCAAATGGTCAAATCGTCATAATCCAACACACGTTCGATATTGGTCGAGGGAAAATTTGCATTTGTATTTTGACGTAAGAACACAGTATCCCCAAAAACTTAATGTTTGGGGGGTGGTATTATAGGGGAACACGTAATTGGGCCATTTTTTATTAACGGCAATTGCAATTTGAATGGTCCTAGATACTTGGATCTACTGCAGCAGCACATTATTCCAACTGCTAGGCAGTTGTTAGGTGTAAGATTTGGTGAAACATGGTTTCAACAAAATGGTTGTTCCGCTCACAATATTGGCCTTGTTAGGGAATATCTTGATAATGTATTTCCTAATCGGGTTATAAGTACACGGGGAACTATTTTATGGCCAGCTCGATCTCCCGATCTTGCTCCTAATCACTTCTATCTGTTTTTGAAGAAGCTTTTCAAATTATCACCCCTAACATGCTTGGAAACGTTAGAAGGGGTTTTTATAGAAGGCTCGGATATTGTCTAGCCGAGCAAGGAGGACATTTCGAACATTTGCTTTAATTTTTTTTTGACTGGGAGAATCTTTTTGGTTTTTAGAATGTATTATTTTATTTTGAGAACTTGCTTTTATTTTGTTTCTCCTTATTATTTTCATTGTAACACGTCGTCACTGATAAATCTGAGCAGTTGACAATAAAACGCTCTTATTTATCAGTGACAAAAAATAAGAAAATTACGTTAAAAAAATTTGCGTATTTATTGACCAAATTCCGGTTTCATTGACTACGCTCCACACAGCACCGTGGTTAGAGGCGTACTAAATACCAAAGGAAAGTCATGCAAGTGGTGATCGCAAGCCTGAGTATTGGTTGCTTCACTGATAGGCGTGCGGTGTCTCTGCATGTACGTACACTGGCAAATTAGACTTCTTCCGCCCTATGTTCGCAGTAGCTTCAAGCAGTCTGTATATTACTACATTATATACCTTAATATAATTTTTAAACTTGCACATTAGCATAAGATGTACCAGTTTACTCCCTCTTGGTATGTGTTGGGTGTGTTTTCTTAATAGAAGTAAACTTTAGTTAAAAATTGGCTCTTTAGAACAAGGTGTTAGATATATTACTTACTTACCTATATTATTGTAGATTATTAAGTCATGGATCACGAGAGCAAAAATTACAATATTCTATCTCATTTATAAATAGGTACCTACTTAAATATTCTATTTCAAATAAAATATTGCTTTTGTGGAATTAAATAAACAAAAAGTCATATAGTTTTACCTATATGTTTCCCATGGAAAAAAGACCCCTATAACCACAGATTACCTAAGTCCTCTGTGCTATACAGGAGATTTTAAAATGCCTTTACTTGAATGTGGAACATTTCACAAACACAGTAACAAAATTTTTAGCTAGTAGGTAATATTGTATTATTTTTTTCTTGATATTCCAGGTGATGTGAACTGTGTTTGTCTTAATGTTTGGCATAATTTTATTGTGTTGAAAATTGAAATTGCAATAAATCATATGCCAATTTTGTAATAAATTTATTTTGTATAAAACCACTAAAAACTTTTATTATTAGGGAGCTTCCAAAGCTCAAATAATTTAAATTTAAGTAGGTAGGTACGCCACTGGTGTGTTTACAACAGAAAATTAAACATTGTTCCATATAATAATATAACCAAAGTCTCCGTAAGTGTCAGGTATCTTGTCTCTTTTTAACCTAAGGTCCCTCCTAATACAGGACGAATGGTCACCCAATGTTAGATGAACTACGTAAAGATACCCGATACTTCCTGAGACTTTGATTATATTATAATTTGAGAAATCTTGGGATATAATTTTCGAAGCCGCGAGAGGAATTGATCACGCAACAGCCAGTTCAAGAATGACCGCGGCAAAACCAGTGCTCGCTCTGCCATTCACCTGTTCATTTAGGCTTGTTTTCACGACTGCGTCATACCCTACATATCTCCGTCACTTTCCTTCTCTAACGTTTAGAATGATATGGGATTTATTCCAACTCATTATTTTGGTTTCGTCGGGTGTTGGCAAATTTTGTAAATAAACAGTGGTTATTATTTGCCAAGGAGTTTTCGTTGGACCAGATAGGTATCTTTTCATTTTTAGTTCACCATACCAAAATGGTATGAGGACTATTAAAATTGTAAATTTTTTACTTTTCTTAATTTTATCATAAATGAGTTACTAAGGTGCCGAAACACCTTAATCGATGAAAAAAAATTGGATAGGGTGGTGGGGTGTTGAAAGGGGAAAAAGAGGGATAAAATATTTAAAAAAATTGTAATTTTGGAACAAAAGCAAGTAGCGATATACGGTTTTCATGCTTAAGTTTCCATGAATATGGACTACAAATTTTGTTATAAAGTCCAAATTCGTGGGAGCTTTAGTTTCCGAGTTATTTGTAAAAACGTTAAAATATATTTTAAAAAAATCATAACTCTACAAGTAAAGCAGCTATTGATATGTGGTTTTCAGATTTTGGTTTTCGTAAATATTACCCAAAAATGTATAAAGTTCAAATCTTTTAAATCTACAATTTTACAGCGCACTCATCAATCGCTGAATTTAAGCTGATATAAAGAACTCGCCCCTTTAATTAAACTTGGTCGTATACCGCTTTTCTACTTTCAACTGAAATCATTGCATGTTGTACAGGGTGTCCCATTTTCGATGGGTCCTTATGGAAAACTCCGTTAATATTGATCAAGATGCCCTTTGCACATTACTGCCCTACTTTTTCGAGACTTGCAAAATGGTGTTATCAGATTTTGGATGGCCCTTGTAGTTTCTGAGCTACAGGGGGAAATCGAAAATTTGGCAATTTTAATAATTTGCCATATTTTCCGTAGTATGCAAGATATTTTAATTCTGTAAAAACTTTTTCAATGCAACTTTTTAACGAAAGAAAATGGCGCACTTAAAATTTTAATTCAACGTTTCGTTTTTAACTGACCATCATCAGAACCGAAAACTTAACTACGTACCTGAATTTTGTTTTTAGTGCTTTTTTAACTGGTTTAACTTATATTTTATTTTAACGACGTTTCGAACCCAAAAACATCAGTGCTATATTTTAAGTTTTAGTAATAGAGACGGCCCTGGAAAATAGAATCTGTTTTTTATTTTAAATTGTTTTGGATGCTTTAAACTCTATGTAATAATCCAACTACCCACCCCAGAGATATTTGTTTGTTTAGTTTTATTAGTAACCTATACAATAATTTAAATATGAAAAAACAAACAGAAACAAACTTAACCTGCTTACATAAAACCAACAACTTCGTCCGTTGACGTCATATTTTCTTTGAATTTTACTAAGAGCATTTATTATTGCTAAATGCCTCCCTTAAGGCATTTTTTAAATCTTCTATGTTATCATATTTTTAAGGAAACCCCAAAGAAAAAAATCTAAAATTGGCAGATCCGGAGATCTCGCAGGCCATGGAATATGGCCCACAGTTGGTCTAAAGAGGGGTTTTAAAAAATATATATATATAATCGCCAACTACCATTTACCGTCAAAAGTAAAATCGCCTATGTAGCCCTTTTCGGGGGGCCTATTTTTTGAAAATATTCTGAGAACCTTAAACAGCAACACCCTATTCCCACTTTATATTTGAATTCTCCCTGAAATTCTCTTTCCAATTTTACTAATTTTCGAGATATTGGCTTTGGCTTTCAAAATGTCAAAAATTCAATTTTTAAAAGCCCATATCTTAGAAGCTAAAGAAAATATCTCTATTGTGTTTATTATCGACTTTGAGAGTTTTTTAAGAGCAAATAAAAAATGACAATAGTTTAACGTTTGCACATTCCTATTTACACTTCATTGATTTTCAGTGATTTTGATGATATTATTCCGAAAATATGAAGTAGAAGGTCAAATTGTCAAACTGTTGTCATTTCTTATTTCCTCGTAAAAATCCCCTAAAATCGATATTGACTACAATAGAGATATTTTCTTTGGTTTCTAAGATATGGGCTTTTAAAAATTGAATTTTTGACATTCTGAAAGCCAATATCTCAAAAATTAGTAAAGTAAACCTTATAATATGGGGTACCATAGGAAAGAGAATTTCAGGGAGAATTCAAATATAAAGTCAAAATAGGGAGTTGCTATTTAAGATTTTCAGAATATTTCCCAAAAATAGCCCCCCAGAAAAGGGCTACGTAGGGAATTTTACTTTTTGAGGTAAATGTTAGCTGGCAATTTATCGAAAACAAAGACCTATGATCTATGATCTATGTTTTAAAGATTATATATGTTTTCTTAAAACCCCTCTCTAGACCAACTGTGGGCCATGTGTTTTAATCCAACGCCCTGGGAACATTTAATTTAACATGCCTCTTATTACGGCCAGTGGCGGTCCCAGGGGGTGGCAGGGGGGCGACCGCCCCCCCTTTGATCCTGAAAAAAGTAGACAACAAAGATGCTGGTGGTAACCCTGAAGTCTTAACATAACCCAACACACGTTCGATATTGGTCGAGGGAAAATTTGCATTTGTATTTTGACGTAAGAACACAGTATCCCCAAAAACTAAATGTTTGGGGGGGGTATTGTAGGGGAACATGTAATTGGGCCATTTTTTATTAACGGCAATTGCAATTTGAATGGTCCTAGATACTTGGATTTACTGCAGCAGCACATTATTCCAACTGCTAGGCAGTTGTTAGGTGTAAGATTTGGTGAAACATGGTTTCAACAAGATGGTTGTTCCGCTCACAATGTTGGCCTTGTTAGGGAATATCTTGATAATGTATTTCCTAATCGGGTTATAAGTACACGGGGAACTATTTTATGGCCAGCTCGATCTTCCGATCTTGCTCCTAATGACTTCTATCTGTTTTTGAAGAAGCTTTTCAAATTATCACCCCTAACATGCTTGGAAACGTTGGAAGGGGTTTTTATAGTAGGCTCGGATATTGTCTAGCCGAGCAAGGAGGACTTTTCGAACATTTGCTTTAATTTTTTTTTCACTGGGAGAATCTTTTTGGTTTTTAGAATGTATTATTTTATTTTGAGAAATTGCTTTTATTTTGTTTCTCCTTATTATTTTCATTGTAACACGTCGTCACTGATAAATCTGAGCAGTTGACAATAAAACGCTCTTATTTATCAGTGACAAAAAATAAGAAAATTACGTTATAAAAATTTGCGTATTTATTGACCAAATTCCGGTTTCATTGACTACGCTCCACACAGCACCGTGGTTAGAGGCGTACTAAATACAAGGCGAACGGCGGCGAACGGCAGCGAATGGCGATCGGATGCCTGAGTGTTGGTTGCTTCACTGATAGGCGTGCGGTGTCTCTGCATGTACGTACACTGGCAAATTAGACTTCTTTCGCCCTATGTTCGCAGTAGCTTGAAGCGGTCTGTATAACAAATTTGCTCTTTCAAAGGCGTCATGCAGATTTTCCTGCAACCAGAAACGACTATTGTTCCTGTTGAACATCTCGTCGCTACTCATCGGACCAAATTATCTTATGGGTAAAGTTTTCGTCTAACTCGGAATGCTGCAAGTACCACCGAGAAAATTCAAGCCTACGTTCGGCATCTCCTAGTCGCAAATGATGAACAATCCTTTTAATACAGGTAAAATATTTATGCTTTTTTAAAATACGCTGAGTGCGGGTCTTTGAAATACCAACCAAAGTTTTCACGTCCCTTACGCTTGTTTGGGGAGTAGCTTCAATCTTCAACGACACCAAGAACCAGCGTTTCATCGTTTTCTGTGGTTTCTTTTTCGTACTCTTGTGGTCTTGGTTACATACTCAAAGAAAATGTGAGATGTGCATTGGCGTCAACGGACAACAATTTGAACATTTGAATTAAATTAAGTTGTTAGTTTTATGTAAGCAGGTTAAGTTTGTTTCTGTTGGTTTCTTCCTATTTAAATTATTGTATAGGTATTTTTTATTAATAAAACTAAATAAACAATTATCTCCGTGGTGGGTAGTTGGATTATTACATGGAGTTTAAAGCATCCAATACAATAAGTTTAAAAACAGTTTCGATTTTCCAGAGCCGTCCCTATTACTGAAACTCAAAATATAGTTTTTACAGAATCAAAATATCTTGCATATTAAGGAAGATATGGCAAAATATTAAAATTGCCAAATTTTCGATTTCCCCCCGTAGCTCAGTGGCCCTTGTAGGGCCATCCAAAATCTGATAACACCATTTTTCATGTCTCGAAATGTGTAAACGGCATCTTGATATCTTCAATATTAACGGAGTTTTCCATAAGGACCCATCGAAAATGGGACACCCTGTCGTCTTCTGTTATTACACTATAAAATTTATTTGTCAAAGATCTTTTGAAAAAGATGTTTGATGAAACATATTACATTGTAATATACCATATTTTTTAAAATAAAAGAAATATTTTATAAAATATGGTATCTTTATTTTATAGTGTAATACCGGCCTAAAGGCGCAATTACACAGACGAACATGCTCAAACAAAAGCTCGTGCAAAAGATCTAAAATTTTTTGCGTGAACATTTTTGTGAGCTTTTCTTTGAACATTTTGTTCGGGTAAATTTTTGAGCAAATTATTGCTATCTGTTTTGGAAACATATTTTTACAGATGAGAATAAATAAAATTTCACATCAGTGATCTCAATTCTTTAAAAAAATGGAACACCAACTTTTATTTTAAATTTTTGTGAAAAAAAGCAGACGGCAAGCGAAACATTATTCTTGGCTATCAGTTTTGTCACATGGATTAGGGTTACTTATAATATTTTTTTCTTAGGGTTTTTCCCGGATTTTTTTGCCTGGGGGTTTTTTGGGATTTTCTTCAGAGTTTTTTTTATTTCCAAGGGTTTTTTCCTAAATTCAAAGAACAACCCAGGAAAATTTTTCTTTTCTAAAAAAATTTTGAGTTTTTCAAATATCGACAAAAACTCAAAAATTGCACTTTTAAGCGGTAATCCGCGCCGCACGACTATGAGGAGTTGTGGGGAGGGGGATTTTTTTTTAAATATATTTTTGTAACTTTACTTTACCCTTAGCTTTGATTGTTTTTTTTTTTAATTCCTCACACCAGATTTATTATTATTATTTATTATTATGTAATAATAATAATAATAATCAAGGTCGATTACTGACACTGAACAAACAATATGCAAAGGAGCAACATTCCAATTCAGAAGTCTAGTCTTTTACTGCTAAATTATATTTTTTTAGACAAGGGTCGGGATCGTAGGGTTGTAAAAGTGGGTAATAAACGAGTATTATTTAGACCGAACGTGCTTTTGTTCATATATTTGAGATTTAATAAAATGTATAAAGGTTTTTTAATTTGACTTAATTATTATTGTATTGTGTTTTAAACTAGGAAGTAAAATAAAGAGATATTCTTTTAAACGTAAATTTTTATCAATACATTTTACAGGCAACAGCAATAAATAAGTGCCAATTATTATTTTTTTAGTCTCGTTTTTTTTACAACCCCAAAAAAGTTACAAGTATACTGGCATATCCCCTATAAAAATCATGTCAATCGAAGTTGCTTATGAGGTAAAATGTGAATTTCGACATCAAATCGTTTTTCCGTCGGAAAGCACTAATTTAGAATACCTTGTTTTAAAACTTAGTCTTTCTATTTTCAGTTAAGTTCAATGAATTCCCATAAAACTATAAAATTTAAATTTCTAAGAAATTTTTATACCAACATTTCTTCAAACAAATTTTCTTCAAAATTTCCGTGAGTCTTTTTGTACGAGATTTTGCTCGAACTTTTTTTTGAACATTTTGCTCAAGAGGCTCGTGTAAATGTTTGTCGGCATTTCAACATCAAAGGAAAGTTTGTCTGTATAAATGCGCCTTAACAAGTGTTTTGTGTTCAGGATAATGGAAAATTTAGTACTTTTATTTTATCCAGTTTCCATATCGAAAATTCCGCCAGACACATTGAATAACGCGAGGTGTTTGAGGAATAACCAACTTGTATACCTGCTCGTTCTCCTAGCGTAAGTGGATTATTATTATGATTATTTTAAAGGCCGAGTTAGCGGATTTTTAAACGGTGTGTGCAACAAGACGATGAATAGGCAGCAACCGGTTTAGCACGAGAATTTTTGTGCCGAGGTGTTGGGCATGATTTTTTAAGAAGAATAATCGTTAGGCGTCCCTTATGATTTATTTATTATGCTTTTTGAGCAAGAGTTCATGGTATAAATTGCGATGTATATAATTGGTAACTTTGCATAGTATTTTTTTGAAGTAAGTGAGATACTTAATTTTGCCTTGAATCATAAAAATTGCTCCTCTTTATGGTAAAACCATGATGGTAATTTAAGGCTTAAAATATTTTAGTATAATTTAAGGGGTATCGTTTTTACTTAAGCAATTTTTACTATGTTTTTCACATTTTTATGCCATGATTTTGCTCACATTTTAAAGTTTTCTTTCCAAACTACTGTTGTTTGTTAAGGGTTCAAAAAAATACTGTCAAAAAACATTTTTTTCTCTGTTTATTTAATCTGGACTTGACTAATGTCATACATATGATTTTTATTTTGCCATTTTTATCCAAAAAAACAGCAAAAATTGTAATTGTTCAAAGCGTAAAGTGTGTAAGACATAAGGCATTATTAATTTCATTCAATCAAAGTTCTTTACAGTCTTTAAATTTACCAAAAAACGTGTCCTACTATAAGTGTATTTTACCACATCTAAAATAATTTAACAGGTATTTAACTAAATTATTTTAAAGATCATACCATAAGAGTGGTGTCCCAAAGAAATTTTCTTGGCCACTGCTACTAAATCTGACGTCGAGCAACATAAATGTTTTTTTTATACCTTCACCAAAAACATGATTTTAGTAACTATCTGCAAATAACTAAAGCATGACTTTTTTGGTTACCGATGCAAAAAAAAATTTGTTTATCACGGGTGAAAAAAAAGATTTCTGTCCGTTTTTTACCCAAAATTAAAGAGAAATAGCGGAAAATAGTAATATTAAAAAAATCTAATTATTTTTACCTAGAAATTAAGACATTTCCGCCAGTTTTCACCAAGTATTTCCGAAAAAATCATTTAAAAACATCGTGAAAATATTCAACTGTCAAAGATTAAAATATCGCAACTATGAACGACACCAAGTAAAAAGGAACATCGCTATGGAAACCATTGTTATTTCATTTACCAGCCGCCTTGATTTATAGTGTAAAGATGGTGTGTTGCGAGAAGTGCTCTTCGTTCGAGATTTTTAAAATCATTTTCGGGTTTTTCTTGGATTTTTTTGTAAAGGTATTAAAAAAATAAACCTTATATGCATATATCTCGAAAACTATTAATGACAAATTCAAAGTGTTTGGCATTGTTAGAAAGGCTATTTTTTTATGAAACCTAAAAAGGAAAAATATATAGTGTGTTCCATTAAAAAAAAAATTTCATGTTGCTCTACGTCAGATCTAGTGAAGGCTGTCTAAAAAAAAGTTAAAAAATATTGGGCATTGACTTCAGAATTAATAAAGTTTTTCTTTCATATTTCTACGAGAAACAGTAAAGAAGTTATGGCGAGGCACGTTGATAATTACGCTTGAAGTAACTACTTTTAGATTGTTTTTTTTTTGTTGATCTAAATTATCGATGATCCGAATTACGACTTATTCAGTGAAGTAAATCATTCATCCATTTGACGTATAAGATCTACAGCTGTCTTTATACTATACTAGCTGGTCGCCCGCGACTTCGCTCGTGTGTTTAAAATTGTAGACTTCTCCTCCTTCTTCACCTTACTCCACTTTCATGCCTTCAAACCTTTAGCCCCTTAAACCCTTCCATATCCGCTTTGCTTAAAGTTTTTTCCCGTTTTTTTGCTTTAAAGGGTCATAACTTTTGTTCCCGTGCACCGATTTTGATGAAATAAAGCCTATGTATTTCTTTGATTCCGGTTTTATAGGTAAATTATTTTTTAACAGTTTGATCATTGTTTTTATCAAACATGGTGCTGGGGAAAAGAAGAGGGGTAACAAAAAATAGCAAAAATAATAGAAGAAGCACTTTTTTCGATTCCGGACTTTATTTCCTTTAGTTTGATATCACACAACCCATATTTTAGTCATATTTTATATAGTCAATATTTTCATTATTGGGAGAAGGGACGGGTAATAAAAAAATGCAAAAGTTATTAGAAAAACCCTATTTTTCATTCCGGACTTTATATCTTTCAGTTTGATACCCAACAACCCATGTTTTAGCAGATCAAAATTTTTATCAAATATAAGAGATAATCCCCCCTATTAATAGGGGGTTGGGAGAAAAACGTTGAAACACATCCATCTATTATATTAGTAGAATCTATACTACCAATTTCTAAACCTCTGTGACTTTTTTCTTCTGAGATACAGAAGATCCCTTTACCCCCTTCGAAATGGAATTACCCCTATTTCTCCACCCCCAGTTAAAATTTCGAAAAACGCCAAAACGCGTGTTTACCTATTTTATTATTAGAATCTACATACCAATTTTAAGACTGCGGCCTCTTATTTTTTTTACCCTCCAAGGAGTAAAATTTTCAAAAAATCCTTTCTTAGCGAGCGCCTACGTCACCAACGCAATACCTATGTTTTTAAAATTCATTATTGTAGGTCAAGTGTTTTGACCTGTGCGTTTATAGTTGATGTAGACTACCGTTCTTTTATTAGTATAGATACTATGTAGACTGTTTAAGCATAACTTAAGAGTCAGCATTCGTTACTTTGTTGTTAAAAACAAACTGTCGAAATTCGAAAAAAGTTCAAGTTATGTTGGTACTAAGCCATTGAATAAGTTACCTAAAGAAGTCGTTAAATTACTGTACAATCTGTTTAAAACAAAGGTAAAAAAATTCCTAATCAAAAAAGCATACTATTCGGTGAACGAGTTTATAGCAGATTCAATTTTAGCAAAAGATTTTTTGATTAATCTGGATGCTGGAGCCTATGGGCCCGAAGTCCATTGAAGTAAGAAGAATAGAAGAATAGAATTTTTTGATTAATGTGTCGTGATTACCACTATTTATTTAAATGGTAATTGTTGATTGTATCTAAATGTCAATTTTTATCTAAGACCGTATATTATTTCTTATTATTAATTTATTATTAAGGTGTTATAATTTATTAACTGTTATGTTGTATTACAGTATTGTATTATATAACCTAATGTTCGGTCCTATATATCTTTTATTTTACATTTATTTATAGTTTGTTTTATTTATTATTTGTGTAGCAATTTGGCTGATCTTATTATAATTATTTATTTATAGTTGTATTCTACAATAGGCTCAGATTAGATAATAGAAGACAAAATACCGCTGGTAATCATGTAGATATTTATAAATTTATTATTTAATTTTATTTTTAATTTTATAAAAATTGACGTGTACATCCATATAAATGTACGGCTGCAATTATGTAAGTACACGAATAAAGAACTTGAACTTGTTTATACGGGTCTCTTAAAGTCCTTTTATGTAAGGACGGTTTAAAACTTTTGTGGTATAAACACCACTAAAACTATTTTAGGCAATAAATCTATTCTATTTTAAAGCGATTTAAGAATGTGGTTTTAGCTCATTTCTTTTAACCTAAACAAATACTCAAACCTGGTTTTACCAAAAAATTACTTGCTAACTTAGTTGTTTCATTTGTTTTTTCTTCAAACTGACATATTTAATCACATTTAATGAAGGACGTATACACCCTCGAAGAGAGCGATTTTATTTAAAACCATCCTTATATAAAACCAGTTTAAGGTGCGTAAAAACATAGTAAGATAGTGAGTTAGGTTTACCTCTGTGTATGATTAAGATATTAGGCAAACTAAAACAAATATTAGTTACTTTACGGTCATCTCCCTAGTTCGAAAAAAATAGTTTTTTTTTAAAAGTTGAATCACATGTTGAAATGTCATAAAACACTTAAATTATATTTAACGTAACCACAAAATAAAAAGATATAATAAGATTTTTTTTGCAAATAGCGTTACCGTTATTAAACATGAAAATAATAACTTCGATGTTAAATGTGCTGACTAAACTGACTATTTCTTAACGTTCTATACTACTTTGCAATACATACATTTCCTAAATGGATAAACTTAAATTTTAAACAATACTTACTCTAACATCTTAACACGAGTTAAACATAAACATGCATATCAAGATGACTGTCAGATATAACCAGGCGTCGACATATTAATTATCGTATACTAGACCAAGAGTGGACTATCCTTAAGACCCATAATGTAAGGGGCATTCTAGAGTATTCTATTGAGGCAATCAGTGCGGCACTCGGATATTTCGGTTTTTGTGCTTTTAGATAAAAATAAGAGACAGAGTTGCTTTAACTGGCTCAATGAAATAGGCCAGAAGAGTCTCAATAGGTAAATCATTAGCAGTGGAATTTACTAAGATCTAAAATAGTACCCCCAGAGGTCTAAATATTTACACCTGTGGGGGGTACTAAATTTAAAAACCAATTTTCAAAAAACACTTACACATACAGAAAAGAGACAAAGTTATTGATTATTTTGTATTGTTATTGCCAAATCCCACTGAAAAACTGCTGCTTTTCTCAAAATATGCTATATTTTATTCGAAGATGCCCTAAAACTATTTGTTTTTTGACAGGTTTCAAAATGGCAAATGATGAACATGCCGAAAATTTAGGTCAAAATAGCTTCATTATCTGTGTTTGAGGTTTCTGACAATTGATAATAAGTTCGTTTATAATTTCCCTAAGTAACAGTTTTTACAGGAATTAATTTACCTTACAAATAAAACGCCATATTTTGAACCCGTTTTTAGCACAAAAAATATATTTATGAGGGCACTACGAGGCACAACAAACATTTACAAACTGAAGTTCAAACATTGAGTTTATCTAAAAGCCTGATCATCAAACAAAACTTTCGAATGAAAGAAAACACTCAAAAGTCTCAAAGCTGCAGTTTTCATCGGTACTTCGCTAATGGCCATTTTCTCATGTTCTACCATAGAACCTGGCACCGTCCAGTTCGTTGAGCCGACATGACTCTTTTGTGAACGCATCAGTGAATGATCGATGGATTCAGGTCTGTTTTTAGACGCATTTGTTTACATGACCTCCTTTGATAATATTTTTATTTGTGCGATTGCGATGGGTTTGTGTTTGTAAAGTTTTTTCATTTTTTCGGTAGAGAAAAAGTCCTTTTAAATAAATCTAAAGTTAATCTAATCCTTATTTTATGATTACACATTGAAATGGTTGTGTTACAGTGAGTATTAATCGCGAAAATAAATAAAAAAAGGGTAGGTTTTGATAAAAGTATAACGTCAATTTTAATTTGCTCGACAGAGTTTTAGGGTTAAAAAACACTTCTTTTAAATTGAAATTTTCTTGTTAAATCCAACAAAAGGTTGTGTTAAGATGATTCTTTACTGGAAAAAAATAATTAAAATTATGACTATAAATCAAACTATTTCCAAAACTCAAGGAAATTGGTATAAAATTATTAAAACCAACAATTTCACTTAAACTTAGGACCTATCTAAAATAGGCTAAACCCTTTTAGTAAATCCCACTGTAGAGCACTTCGAATTTTTGTCCACCGAGTAGGCCTGCTTATGAAGAAGGTACCTCGAACTCGTATCATGTTCATTTTATTCAAATTTTTAAAAGGTAGATTATTCACACGTATATCCAAGAAGGGGAATTACCCCCCCCCCCTCTCTTTTTTGGGTCAGAACACATTCGTGTAGCAGGTAAGTAAATTCAAGTGAATTCTATTAGTGGTAATCTGCTCCCGGTCTATATTTAATTATCCATCACTTATACAACTTTCCGTTTATTTTTTAACGAATTAATAATACACGTAGGTAACCGTGCAACGCCTGTCAGTTATTTTACCTGTACTAATTTGACATAATTAAGGTTGGAAAATTGTATTGTGTGCTGAAGAATTGCCTAGTCACCTCGACTGTCCGCCCGTCAGTTGGCTCGTTATATTGTCAAGATTTTTATTTTGCTGCCAAAAAAGGGGTAAAAAGAAAACAAGCACAATTTTTGTTGACTGAGAAGGGTGAAATAACTAATAAAATAAGTAAGAAATCCCGGTTATATAGAGCGTTATTGCTTTGATTACGTCGGGTTGGATTGCCTACAATTTTGGAACCTACGGTCAAAATAAAAAAAAAATTATGTTTGGAACGAATATAGTTCATACTTTTCAGAATAAGTGTCAAAAATGGCGTTTCGTAAAAATTCACGATAATGGACAATTTTGGTAATGAAAGAAAAAAGTTAGAACTAATAAAATTGGGTCGTAAAAATACTAAAAAAATCAACTTTAATGTGCGCCATCTTGAAATTTTTTAAAATGTCAAATTTGACGTTTAATTTTTAATGTCTAGTGTATTCGTTTTTTTAAACGTTTTACTTCATTAAAAGGTAAAAACTGTATTGTATCGTGTTGTATAAACAAAGAAAAAGTTTTATGCTAAAGATCTAAAATTAATGTAACTTTCAACTTCGATTTTTGATAAACTATAAAAAATTTTACTGTTTCTATCAAAAACCGGTGATGTTTTAAAAAAATTCTCGAAATAAAGGGGGGGCCGATTGCCCCCACCGTCCCCCTTCCCCTGGGACCGCCACTGCAAGAACAAAGATCCCTTGCATTGCTAGTTCTTTATACCGATTCTCCCAAGTGGGATTGAGAAAAATTATTTTTGTGCCAGTAGCGCACAAAAAAAAGTTTTATGGGGAGGTGCAATTGTGCACCAACTTGTATTTTTAATAAATGTCATTTTGGATAGTTGTTCAGAAAAATATGAAGTATATTCTTCCCAATTATGTATTTTTAGCCATCCATACATCAAATTTGGCACAAAAATTCTTTGTCACCCGACGCAGAGCTGATTAGTTTTTGATGGAGGGGGAGGTTGGCAAGAGGATAGAAGGGGGGGATTAAGCTTTTTAAAAAAATTGTAACTCACGAACCGTAGCAGCTAGAGACATGCGGTTTTCACATTAAAATAGATAATTGCAATTTCAACCAAAAAAAAATATTAAAAAAAATGATTTTTTTTTTATTTTTTTAAGAATTTATGGATCCGGTTTTGCTGGCGCCATTTTTTATGTATAATTTTAGGGATAAAAGCATCAATTTCATGAATGCATCAATTTAAAATGTTTTTCCACAGTTTCGGCCTTGTCTATCCGAAAATAACGATACATTTGTTATATCATGTCAGTTTCAAAAAGTGTAAGCAACTACTACGTTTATACGCACCCAAAACCGGTTTTATATAAGGACGGTTTTATTATCTCGGCTTTCTCCGATATCAGTTTCAAAGAAAGAACAAATAAAAAAACTAGGTTAACAACAGATTTTTCAATAAAACCATGGTTAAATATTTCTTTAGGTTGGAAGCAAGGTGTTAAAGCATTTTTAAAGTGTTTATACCAACCTTAACATCAGTTTTAAAGGGATAAGAAAGCTTTTTTAAATAAACTTCGGGTGAAAAAGATAATAAAAGATATGATAGATAGAAGCTGGTCCCTATTTCTTTTACCTTAACAATATATTACAAAACAAAATATTATGAATTTCCTTATAACAGATATTATTTTACCCACAATATAATAATATATATATATATGTATAATGCAACAACCTATTTTACTTTGAAGACAATGGAGTATGAAATTTCCCTTTATTAACCGGAAATTTTCCTGGAAAATTACCGTAACGAAGCCAATCAGTGGCAGTAGATTTTCCGCAGCGATGATAATTATAAAATAGTTGAATGCCCACACGATGCATGCTGGTCCAGAATATAGATTTGCGTGGACCAAATTAAAAATCTAATGAGGCGCCATGAATTATTTGGAAATGATAGATAGAAAATAATTTATCTAGTCCAAAATAACTAATTACTTTACATGTCATTAATAAATTCCTTATCATAATAAATTCTTATACAATAAAAAGGCAAAAAAATAAAATATGTCTCATAATAACTACAGTACAAAAGGGTTATGTACAAACTTGTTCATATAATAATAGATACAGAAAACAATTTGAGATTCGGCAACATTCAGATATAGATTTACATACAAGGGTATAATAACACACTAAACAAAATAGAATAAAGAGTAAAAATAAATTAAGAATACAAAAAAAAATATACAGGTTAAAAGCATCGACTAGACAAGTGGTAAATAAAAGTTTTTTTTAGTAACAAATAAAAGTAAGTGCAGTAAATATTGGTAAAATAAAATAATTATAGTAATGTCTTGAGATTAATTAACTAATTAAATTAACCTTAATTTTAAGGCTCGTTTTAAATGTTTCCAGGCGAGCATGAATGTATTTTTTTACAAGAACTTCTTTCTGACGGAACTCTTCTGTCTTCAATTTTTTCTTCTATTATTATTAGTTTAATTGCATATTTGTCATTTTCAAAATATTCAACCTATAAAACTTCGCGCGGTCGTAAGTTTAAGTAAAATTTTTGGTTGTAAGCATTTTAAATAAACTTTTTGTTCCTTCCCTCGAGTTTCTGAACATTACTAATGTGCCTCAAAATCTGGGGTTATGTAATGAATTTTAGAGCGTAAACGCGTTCGATTTACGATCGCAAGTCGAGCGCTCGTATTCGGATTCGCTTTCAGAACACTCCCAGACAGATGTGTGACGTCACTGCTCTGTCTGGGGGTGATTTGAAAGCAGAGTAGATCGAAAACGAGGTCAGTCAAGCCACACCCCCCCCTTCCCCGAAAGGCATTCGAATTTTGATATGCTTATAATTTCGAACTAATTTTGTACCACTTTTAAAAATTTTGAACCACACTCCCTCCTGGTTTTTGACTAGACTGAAGCTACACCCTTCTCATTTAAAGCGTAGAGAAAACATGAAAAGCAACTACCAAAAAGAATTTCGAAAAATCCGCTATTGATTTGGACGCTCTCTTGTTTGTGTTTCGGACTTCCATTGTCTATATTTTATTTATACACGACGTTTCGATCAGTACACTCTCTGATGGTCTTCAGGTGCAAACTACAATCTATTCCTAAAGCTACATACTTATATACTATAGGAAATCACTTAACCGTGAAGTTTAAGAAATTGGCTCCGCCCAAGGAGGGGATTCCAAATATTTGGAATTTCAACACTTGGTTTACTGAAAACACCCTGATTCTGCTCAATAAAAGCAGCTTCAAAGAATTTTCGTTTCTTTCACTATGACTCGTGTCATAACCTTTGCTTGTGTCCACTTCATTCGGTGTTGTTTTGACCATGCGTGTTCGACGATTCCTGATTTCGTTATTTCACCTCTTTGAGTATTCGTCTGATGTTCTTTAACTCTAACAGATAGTGGTCTTTTTATTTCACCTATGTATGATTCACCACACTCACAAGGAACTTGGTGAATGCATTCTTTATTTTGTTTATACTCCGGTTTTGTTTTACTAAGAAGGCTTCGAATATATTATTAGATTTAAAAGCTGTTTTAATATTAAAGTTGTTCGCTACTCTTCGAATTTTCTCTGATACTCCTTTAATGTATGGAATTGTAAGGAATGCATTTGCTTCCTTTTGGTCTTGTAATCTCTGTCCTGTTTGCTGAAATTTAGAAATAGTATCTGTTATAAGTTTAAGGCTGTAACCATTCTGCTGCAGATCCTTCTTAATGGTTCTTATTTCGATTTCCAAGTCATGAGAATTGTTACAAATTTGAACGGCTCTATTATAGAAAGTTCTTATTATGCCTCGGTTGGTTGTAGCAGAATGATTTGAACCTTGATTTTGATTGATTTTTCAAACGAGTAGAAAGCGACATCAGAACAACAGTCTATCGTAAACCCACTCAGACAGGACAATATTTAAATCAAGGTTCAAATCATTCTGCTACAACCAAACGAGACATAATAAGAACTTTGTATAATAGAGCCGGTCAAATTTGTAACAATTCTCATGACTTGGAAATCGAAATAAGAAACACTAAGAAGGATCTGCAGCAGAATAGTTACAGCCTTAATCTAATAACAGATACTATTTCTAAATTTCAGCAAACGGGACAGAGATTACAAGACCAAAACCAGGCAAATTCATTCCTTAAAATTCTATACATTAAAGAAGTATCAGAAAAAATTCGAAGAGTAGCGAACAACTTTAATATTAAAACAGCTTTTAAATCTAATAATACAATTCAAAGCCTTCTTAGTAAAACAAAACCGGAGAACAAACAAAATAAAGAATGCATTTACCAAGTTCCTTGTGAGTGTGGTGAATCATACATAGGTGAAACAAAAAGACCACTATCCGTTAGGCTTAAAGAACATCAGACGAATACTCAAAGAGGCGAATCAACGAAATCAGGAATCGCCGAACACGCATGGTCAAAACGACACCGAATGAAGTGGACAGAAGCAAAGGTTTTGCACAAGGAGTCACACTGGAAGAAACGAAAATTCTTTGAAGCTGCTTTTATTGGGCAGACTCAGGGTGTTTTCAGTAAACCAAGTGTTGAAATTCCAAATATTCACGGTTGAGTTATTTCCCATAATATATAAATGTAGCCTTAGGAATAGATTGTAGTTTGCACCTGAAGACCATCAGAGATTGTACTGATCGAAACGTAGTCTATAAATAAAATATAGACAATGGAAGTCCGAAACACAGAAATAATTTCAAGGGTCTCACTGTTCATATAGTCCGCGTCAGCTAAGAAACACCATTGGAAAAATAAGGTGCTTTACACATGCACATATTAGGTACCAAAATTCCAACAATATGGAAATAGTCTTTTTTACGTGATTTCTAGTCGTTTCTAGTATATTTCTGTGCCTTCCAAACTGACTGACCCCATTTTGAATATAAAAATGAAATAAATTAGGTGGTTAAAATTTTTTTAAAAGTTGTACAAAATTAGTTCGATATCAAAACTCGAATATTTTTCGCTAAAAATTTTTTCTAAGGTCACCGATTGAAGTGCTTAGAAAGAAATTTTAGATCTTTCGGCCAAAAATCAAAAAAAGTGCTGCGAATGCTCCGAGTCGTGCCTTGACATTACACCCGGTTTGAACGTCACTTCGCCTGAGCTAAGAATCTCTACTTCTGAATCAATTTCAAATTGATCTCAAATCAGTCATAAAGTTAAGTTAAGCAAAATAAAAAAACGGCGAAAAAATGTTTTACTCGACTTTTTTCCGATAATAAAATTTACAATTTTTTTTAATACATTGAAAATTGTTTTTAGTCCACACAAAAGCGCGATCCGTACTAGTGTGCGTAGCGCCAGATAGACGGCATCGAATAATCCGACCTAGTCTATACAGATTTAGCCCAGTTAATCCTACATCACTTTAGACGTCGTTTATCTTTATCTGGATACACACAACGAAAAAAGACAGAGATATAAGAAGATAAAACTTAGATTAGATAGAGAGGTTCACACCCAGTCTTGATCCGTGTATAATGAGGATCAATGGCTCATTAGGGCGTGAGCTAACATCAATACTAATTGGTAATTTGATGTGGGGCCACAACAACCAAATTTTCAGTTGCTATTGCACTGACATACGAAGGGGGCAGGCTTAGGAGTTCAAGCCCCCCCCCCCCAAAATCACTGAATATCGTGGAATGGTGGAATTTTCCCGAAAAAATCATGAATAAAATGACGCCGGCTAACCATCATAAGGAGCCCAAATATTTTCAATGCTACATTTTGTAGCCTTAAATTGACTTTCTAGCTGTAGCCGTTTTTGGGAAAACGCGACCCCTCTAACTTAACCGTTAAACTGAGGGTACACCCCATAACTTCAATTTTACTAAAACTAGGAAGTTCAAATAAACACCACATTTTGTAACTCGGCGAGGGGACCACTTCCCAAGTAGCACAGAGTGCTGAAAATCAGTTGTAGAAGTATTGCCACAACCAAATCTGTAGCAATATGGCTTTAGCTGTTGTTGTGACAGCTGTTTTTATCCCTCATTTTTTGGTTGTCACAACTCAAATTCAGCATTTTTATACAGGCTGCCATTGTATTAGAGACCATATTTTTAAAACTAAATAAAAATTAGAAAAAGGAAATATGGATCACAAAGTTTTAAGTCATAATAATATATTAACTTACTTATTTGACATCATGATTTTCCATTTCATTCCATAAAAAAGGCCATTACACGAGTAAATTTGGGTGCCCCGGGCAGTTTATTGATAAAACCCATCATAATACCTCACTAACACACTTTTGTTTAATTTTTTATAGATTATGTTTACCTTTTTTCAAGGAATTTCGTTGAAAAGTGTTAAAAATGCCTACGTTATGGATTATGCATAATTTGTATTGCACTATTTGGTAAAATAATGTATTTTTCAATAAATAATTTTTTTTAATACCTTCATCAAAAACATGACCTTAGTAACTGTCTGCAGATAACTAAAGCTTGGCATTTTTGGTTACCGATGCAAAAAACTTTTTTTTTTGATCATGGGTGTCTCTTTTTTACCTAAAATTAAAGAGAGATAGCGGAATATAGTAATATTGAAAAAATCTAATCATTCTTGCCTATAAATTAAATTATTTCCGCCAGTTTTCACCAAGTATTTACGAAAAAATCATTTAAAAACATCGTCAAAATATCAAACTGTCAAAGATTAACATATTGCAACAATGAAGGTCACCGAGTAAAAAGGCACGTCGCTATGGAAACCGCATTGTTATTTCATTTACCCGTTTTATAGTGTAATGATGGTGTGTTGCGAGAAGTGCTCTTCGTTCGAGATTTTTTAAAGTATTTTCCTGTTTTTCTTGGATTTTTTGATTAAAGTATTAAAAAAAATAGTGTTAACAACTCGCTGCTAAACTGTGCTTTTTTTTACTCGCGTTTTTATATACCTCGCTGCGCTCGAAACCAACGCTTCTAAAAAAGCACTATTTTAGCCACTAGTTGTTAAAACTACTATTAATTTTGAATTCACAATTTTCTGTTTTCATAAAATAAATCATGACCGCTCAAAGAAAAAAGACGTCGATAAGATTTTGCTTTTTTCTGTGGATAGAAGAGAATTTAAAGCCAGTTACTAGCAAAATACTTTTTGGGCCCAGTGGAATAAAAAAAGAAGAAGAGCAGAACTGGAAGTACAACGCGTATTTCACATTCTCTTTTTTTCACGCTACCCATTATTTCCTTCTTTGTCATATTGCAAATATAGAAGTAGATATCAGTTGGAAGCAGGTCGAATGTAGACTAGTGCAATTGATTATCAAAGGTGTTCTTATACACCGGTATAGTCCATGATGAGCGTTGATGGTTTACAACAAATTATTTGACATGCGAACTGTACAACAAAGAACTAAGTTTTGTAATATATATATATATATATATATATATATATATATATACATTGGTAAATAAGGAAAATATATCACATAGTACATTTGGCCTATATATTTGGCCTATAAAAATAAAATAAAAATATCTGGTAAACGGCGACAGCTAAAAATTAATTTAACCGTAACAAAATAGCTACAAAAAGGCTACAAAATGTAGTAATGAAAATATTTGGGCCATTTATGATGGTCTCCCCACGTTAACCGACGTAATAAAATGGCTTTTGTTACTCAAGCCCCCCCCCCAGGATAAATTTTGCGTACGCCACTGGCTATTGGACCATACTTAAGCATAGGTTGTATCGTGGTATAATCAGTGGCGTAGCCAGAAATTGACTCTGGGGAGGTTTCATCATTTAATAAAAATCAACTACCTACCTATGGCATATTTTTAAAAATTAGGTAGGTGCCTATTGCTTGAGCTCTTGAACTGAAGGGAGGGGTTTAATATAGGTGTTGAGTTAGTGTATACGAAACAGAAATACTTATTTCTAAAAGCAAGTCTCATTTAGTCTCATTTGCAGATTTTACTCAAAATTAGCCTTAAATGCGCCTCGGGCAAAAATTTTACTAAAATGCGTTTCAAATACTGTTGACAAAAAAACTGCTTAAAATTAAATAAAATTGTATTGTATAAATATTTGACCAAAATTTTGACAAAAAAAAACAAAAATTCTTTAAAAATTTGACTTAGGTTTTTCGTAAACTATTTTAGAAAACGTACATTGGGTTAGATACCAAGAAGAGGTGCGTTGCGGTGGTATATATAGATTTTTTTCCAAATCATAAATTCGCCGCAGATGAAAATTTTAAGAAAAATTATGCTAAGAATACCACTTATTACACGTTTTGAATGCTGGTGATAAAAATTCCTTAGAATTCAACTAAAACTCTAACAATTAATGACGTCATAGCACCGCAGTCAAAATTTTTAAAATTTAAGACATCAAACGCACGTCACAAACCGGAGTAAAGGCTCAAAAAAGTGAAGGCGCTGCTTTCCCTGGGGCCCTTGATCATGAATAATTTATTGTAGATTGGGGTGGACCTCCTGAGGAGGGAGAGATTTAACCCCCACAACCTCTCTCCCTGGCTACGCCACTGATATATTTTTAACCGACTTCCAAAAAACACGAGGTTATAAGTTCGGCGCATATATTTTTTTAGATGTTTGCTCGAGTATAACTTCGAAACGGCTGAAGCGATTTTTATAATTATTTTTTATTCCGTTCAGAAGACCTTCAATTTGGTCCCATTTGGGTAAAAAATATTGATGTGATTGAGTGATTTAAAAGATCAAAACCAAATCTACGTCGCATGCTGTGTTCGATTTGGATACCCGGGCTACTTTTCCGGGAGCCCGAGAAGAGTTTCATTTCTTGCATAACTTTTGAACGGCTCAACCGATTTTTACAATTCTTTTGACATTCGATTCAGGACAGCTCCGATTTGGTACCGATTTATTTAAAAACATACTTCGTAATATACAGGGAGTCCAATTTAAAAAAAAAATAAGTTTATGTCATATTTTATTTTTGGGACACCTTGTATAAAAGTGTATACTTTTTTTCTAAAACGCTTCTTTTTGCTAAATAGATCCTGTATAAGTTTTTTTGAAAAAAAAACATAGTTCTCCCAAAAAATGTATTATTTCATACTTTTGGGACACACTGTGTAACTCGATTAAGATAAAATTTTTAGCTAAAAGGTCCTATATGAGCCGTGCAACATTACACATAAAAACATCACATGCTACTCGTTCGCTGTATTTTTCAAGCTGCCCTTAATCGTTTGCATCGTTGCCATATTTACTTTGGTACAAACGAACTACTTTTTCATGTTAAAGGCCTACTCTAACTAACTATTACGTTTTCTCTGCCGCAGTGCCGAATTAACCTCATTTTCTGGAAAAACTTCTTTGGTTTTTGCAAATCACCTCTGTGGTTGGTTTTCTGAATTTTTGTAATAAAAATTAGTGGGGAAGGAGGCTTGGGCGTTCCTTTTAAAAGGAAGACCCCACTTAATACAATCCAAAAAAATGTATTATTTTATACTTTTGGGACACACTGTGTAAGTCGATTAAGATAAAATTTTTAGCTAAAAGGTCCTATATGAGCCGTGCAACATTAAGTGCGGGCTTCTGCTCCAATCTACGTAGTTGTGTCGTCTAAAAAGTAAAATTAAAGCTTGGTACTCACCAGATCCGGCACCCTGATGCCCCAACCCGAGCACCGCAGCGGGATTGTGCCCTCCGGCACCCGCAGCAGCGGCGTTCATCTGGGCGGCAATGCCGTGCGGTAGGAACGCCGCCGCCACTGCCGCCTGCGCGTTAAAGTACGCCATACGACTCGCCGCCATGGTCATATGGTGGTGAGTGAAACCATGTTCCGAAGGGTGGAAGCCTGCAAAGAGAAACTTTAATCAGAATATTTATTAATAAAAATTGGTGCTAGATAGCACGGATAGTCCACCATACAATCAATTATTTTACGTTGAACGGAAATGAAAATATCTCGAAAACTGTAGCTTTGAAACATTTGAACCTTACAACAAAATTTTTGGGTAATATTTACGAAAACCAAAATCTGAAAACCGCAAATCAATAGCTGCTTTACTTCTAAAGTTATAATTTTTTGTTATATATTTTAACGTTTTTTCAAATAACTCGGAAACTAAAGCTCCCACGAATTTGAACTGTATAACAAAATTGGTAGTCCATATTCATAAAAACTCAAATCTGAAAACCGTATATCGTTACTTGCTTTTGTTCTAAAGTTACAATTTTTTTAAATATTTTATCCCCTTTTTCTCCCCTTTAACCTCGACCACCCTACCCAAAAGTTACTCAGTTGATGGTCAGCCGATAGATGATTTTTGTACCAAATTTTGTTAAAATCGATTGAGGCGTTCTTGAGTTATCGTGTATACAGACAGACATCAGACCGAGACACCGACAGAAAACTTTTTTTTTGTTCGATTAAGGTGTTTTGGAACCGTAGTAACCCATTTTTGATAAAATTAAGAAAAGTCAAAATTTCACGATTTTAATAGTCCCCCATACCATATTGGTGTGGTAGACTAATAAAGAATACAAAGTAAAATCCTAAAGTGGTCGTAGGAAAAATAGCGTACACAATTCGACAGAAAGTGTGTTGTTTCCGCACTGAAAATGCAGAAATGTCGCAAAACAACCCTTATTATCCAATAATAAGATCGTTGTTGGTTCTATTATATTATTACCTGCCTATTGTAAAGAAAATAATACCGGCTACATAAAAGGGTCCTGCAATGAAATTGTTCCCATTAGGAGCAACTTTTTACTTTTATGTTAAGCAGACTGCATAGCGAAAAGTCCGATCCTGGTGATGAATATTTTACCCATTATATTTTAGGATTAGGCGCGGATGTCTTATAGCACTACCGTTTAATGCTCTAAAACCACTCTGTGGGGTTATTCTTGCATCGAGAGAAAATTTGTTCCCAGGGAGTCGAATTCTCTTGCTTCTATGCATCTCATTGGTCCAAATCTTCGGTTAAAATCGGTTTCTCTCACTTTTGCCCGATATTGATGGAAAGTAATTTTCTTAGTCAAGACCAATAGAATTACTTTCGATCAATATCGGGCAAAAGTGAGAGAAACTGATTTAAACCGAAGATTTGGACCAATGAGATGCATAGTAGGCAGAGAATTGAACTCCCTGGGAGCAAATTTTCTCTCGATTCAAGAATAACCCCCCTGGACCCCAATTTTTGAATTGTGAGAGAAGGAACGTTCTCCTAAGCGATGTGATCGATCCGAGGATAGATCACATCACGTGCTACTCGTTCGCTGTATTTTTCAACCTGCCCTTAATCGTGTGCATCGTTGCTATATTTACTTTGGTACAAACGAACTACTTTTTCATGTTAAAGGCCTACTCTAACTAACTATTACGTTTTCTCTGCTGCAGTGCCGAATTAACCTCATTTTCGGGAAAAACTTCTTTGGTTTTTGCAATTCACCTCTGTGGTTGGTTTTCTGAATTTTTGTAATAAAAGTTAGTGGGGAAGGAGGCTTGGGCGTTCCTCGCGGATCGATTATAGAATTCATGGCCAAACACCCGAAATTTCGAGCAGGAACTTTTTCCAACTATTTTACCTACAAAACGGGTCAAAAATTGTGGGAGCATCTCGTTGATTTTCTTTAATTTCTAAATTTATCCTTTTAAAAAACACAACAGACACAAAATAAAAACGAGTAACAAAGGTTAGAAAATCGTATGTTCTACGCAGGCATCTCTCGAAAAAAGCGGTGTTCTCTCACTTGAAACCCGTCGGATCGGATCTCTCACTTTTTACAAGAATGTGAGCAGGTTTTCATCGTTCAAAAATAGATCACAGGATAGATCCCTACCAACTGGTGATCATTCGCACAAAAAACCACACGTTCCCGTTTCAAAACTGGGGTCCTGGCGTTCTCGAAGATCAAAAGGAAAGGATTTGGATGTTCAATTATGTACTTCTGATCCGAGTAGATAGCATGTTCGGTTTACCGAATCTATTACTTCGAATTTCGAAATCGCGAGAGCAGAGGATTTAGAGCAAAACAATTCCATAACCCTACTTTTTTGATTTCAATGAGCTACCGATTCATTTGTTAGTATTGGGAAGATCTTTGAAGCCCACTGCGGCTTTAAAAACCTAGACATGTTATAAAGACATGGAGGTACACATTCCCGATCATTAGTTGTACGAATTTTCTATTGTGTGAGATGGCGAATTTCTAACTAATAATTTCAGCCAAACATATTTATAAAATGAAGAGAAAAGCGGCACTAGGCTTCAAAGATCACGCCACTACTAACAAATGAATCGGAAGAAAGAATTTCCGAATAGCCAGTTAAAACCTCAGTTCCTCGGTAGCTCAGTTGGTAGAGCATTAGACTGTTATTCTAGAGGTCCCGAGTTTAAATCCTGGTCGAGGAAAAACTTTTTTCCGATTTATTCGCTCACCCTTTGCCCTCTACGCCACAAATCTTTTCTGTAAAGATCGTAAAGTTTACCATCGAGTCTAACTTGTCATTTTGGTGCCCACCTGCCCCTTTAATTATCAAAATGGTCCATAAAAAGGGGTTGTTGTACTGACCTGTTGGTGTTTGCAACTGGTACTGCTTCTGATGGGGGTACATATTGGGGGTAATGGCAGACACTGCTGCGGTTGGTGACCGATGGTGACTGTCTCCCAACCCAAGGAGTTCCTGGATGGCAAAAGGCGATCTCTGAGGCATGGTTTGCGAGGGTTTGTTAAGGATGCTCGGTGCTGTCACGTGGATGGTATCCACTAATTTATACAAAAAGTAAAATTAAGCAAAAGGTCGTTGTTAAAGTGTTGCCAACATGCGGTAAAAAATGTTATATAACTGATGCCCAGTAGGACACCAATAAACTTTTAAGTTGGGTAACGAGTGTCAACCTAAAGCGACTACTCAGTAACATTTAGTTACCGAATGTTGGCAACACACTGTTAAGTGGCAAACATACAGACGAGCTTTTCTTTGATGTTACGCTGTCATATTTGACAAAATGTTCGAGAAAAAGCTCGTGAAAAAGCTCGCCGAAAAGCTTGTGAAAATGTTCGCGATAATATTCGGGAAAAATTTGTTTAAAGAAAAATTTGGCATAGAAATTTATTTAAAATTAAAATATGTTTTTATCGGAAATCATTAAACTTAAAATAGAAAAACTAAAAATTAAATTTAAGTTTTAAAACAATAATATTTGGAATGAAATGCTTTCCGCTGAAAAAACTATTTGATACAGTTTGGTCAGTTTTTTATAGTTTTCTTGTTACTTTGATGGAGTCATAATTGTTCATGGGGCTAAAAAACAACATACAATAGAGAAAATAATAATTAATGGTGCCTATATTTCATTTAATTAAGTAATGACTGTGAATTGTAAAGGGAGTACTACGGTGCTTAGGGTAAAGTAGTGAGAGGGGGTTTTGGTCAAGTTTTATATGACAACAAACAGTGATCAACGCAACCCCCAGGGTCTTAAAAAATAACTACTCTCACTAAATATATCCACCTGCATTTTAAAAAGTAATTACTTTGATGGATATTTTAATGGTAAACTATAAATAAATTTTCATGGTAAACATCATTCCGTTGTGGTAATTAACCACTACCACTGCCGTAAGCTACGAATCCATTTCGTTGTGGTTATTTTTCCAGGTTCCAACACATAAAACACTTATTTTGTAAAATAAAGCCCAATTTTACGTTTTTTCTCATCTCTAAATTTTTTTACTAGTGACAGTTTCTAATGGGTTGGTAAAATCGATGCGTGGTAGTGGTTGTTAAACACTACCACAGCGGCTGTCAAAGTTGTCAAAATTTTAAGCGATCCAAAATATCCCTAATAATGTTTCGCTTGCCGTCGGAGAAATTGAAATTAGTGTTGTAAAACCAAAAATAGTTTTATTGTCATCTTTAAAAATATATTTCTAAAAAAGATTGCAAAAATTCATTTGCCCAAACAAAATGTTCGTTGAAGAGCCCGCGAAAATGTTTGTGCAAAAAATTTCAGATTTTTTCCCCGAGCATGTGTGGATTCTCCTTTATGCGGATCATCATGGCCGCCTAAAGTATTATAATCATAAGTATATGCAGAACAGTAACTGTTCTTATTGAGTAGATATTTGAAATTTGAATTTGTATAAAGTGTTTACTAAATATTTTCTCTTGACGGCAAGAGTGAAACTATTGTTTGCCTTTGAACAAATCTGGACAAAGATGATTCGATACTACAGATAAACTACAGTCACCAAACTCCAAAGAGTGACATTAGTTCCTAAATGCAAACACACAACACAACAAAATATAAAAATATATAAAGGGACTTTAAGATTTAATTATGACATACTACATAAATCCTGAAATTCATAGAACTCAGCTGACCCCTTTAAGTCCAATATAATCAAAAGCAGCTAAGGATGATACATAACAAGAAACACACTTAGTATAAAATTCGCGCCTAGTTTCCATTTGTTTTATTTTGCTAATTGTCAGCATTCGATCATTATTAGTTAGGAATTCGGATTTTAAATATGAGTGACTTATATATATAGTCAATAAATAAACTAACAGAACCAGGTATAACTAATTTAATGTGATTGTCTACATCACTTCCACCACGGAGAATTCCAGAATTTTATAATTTTTTATTTGAAATAAACCAATTTTAACGTGTGGTAGCTATATCACAAAACACAGCCATTGAAAAAATATAAAAAACTTAATTTTACTTAAATTTTGGTTCTGTTGGTTAAACAGCTATTAAAAAATATAAAAAACTTAATTTTGACTTAAATGTTGGTTTCTGGTGGTTAAATTCAATAGCGAAAATGCCAGCAAGATTAAACTAGACATTAGAAAATTGAAGTTTTATTGAATTGAATTGAAAATTTAGTTTTACTTTACATACATATTTCTGACTTACACTAAAGGTGCAGATATAATATTTACTTATAATTCTACTGATCCAGTGACTGAAAAGGTGCTTCAACAAATTGGTAAATGTCAAAAAGTATTAAATTAACATAACATGGACCAAAAACCAGAAGTAGAATAAAACGGAAATAAAAAAAATTAAAGTATTTTCTCATTCCGAAATAAAAATTATAAAGCAACCTTCACAAGAAAAGTTTTTAATAAAGGTATCACAGTAAAATAATTAGAAAATGATTGATATGAGCTAGTTAGTTTCTAAAAATAAAGAATCAATAAATAAACCAAGTTTTAAACCTACTAATTTAAGGCTTTTTGTGTTTTTCCTAAATAGCGCAACTTATAAATTTTAATTTGCTTTTTCCTATTAACATCTTTTATTTGTTCATATTCGTGATAAAATACAAATGTCTCTGGTAATTTTTTCTCTTGCACTTTTTGAACCTAAATTTATTTTAAAAAAATCTATCTAAAAGTTTTCTTTCTTTAATTCGCATATCATTATCATCTACCAATTTTTTAAGATATGTAGACCTATTTTCTTTTAAAATGTAACATTTTTTTTTACAAATTTTTACGAGTAAAATATTGTGACTTTTGCAACGTTATAGATTTTTAGAAATTTGCAATGAATTTGTTACTTTGGATATTTGCATTTTAGTACATGGATCTTTAGACAAAATATTTTTATTTTGGTCGTTCTGCGTTTACAGATATTTAAATTTTGTATTATTTTCTAAAATTAGTTTTCGTTTTAAAACTTCTTTATATTTAATTTGTTCTACTTACATGTAAAAAAATCATGTGCTAAAAAACATTTAAAAAAGTTACCTGAGAAATTTTTTGTTCTTCTCTCTATCTCATCCTCCATTCTTATCACCAAAACCCGTTCAACATCACCAATATCATGTTTTATATCACAATAACCATACTGTTATCAACACTTTCGTTCACCGTCGGCAAATGCTCAGCCCAGTCAATTCTAACTTCAGCACGAATTCAGTCATATCAATTACGTTATCACTAGGATTTTAAGTTAAAAAGTCACAAGTATTTTTTAAATTTGGGGGTAGTAGTTCTGTTCTTTATGTTTTTATCGCGGTTTTTAATTCTTGTCTCGTATAAAGTGTTAATTGGAGTCCCTGCACTCCCGTTTTACGCAAAGGTTCATGACGAACTGAACTACAGGGATAAAGGGAAAAATAACTGGTAGGGAACTCTATTGACGTTTAAGATACTCCCTAATTCCCGAGTGAATAGTGTGCTTTGAAAGTAGGCGTGTTCCATGAACAGCCAATGAACGGAGGGATTGACGTACTCAATGCCTGCTGCGATTTTGGCGGTATTTTTCGACGCCATGCAGACCAAACTTGCCTGTATTCTGTGCTGCACGAGGAGGGGCATGTACTGTCTAGTCTGTAGGCACCTTAAGCTCTATTTTGTCTTGATGTAAGGTCGAATTTAGCGCGTTTTTTTCATGATAGATGTTCTGAGGGGTATAATTAGTAATGATGTGTTCAATTATTATAATTGGGAGTAATTAATTGGCCGACTGTATTCGGAACGGGCAGTTTAATTATCTAATTTAAATTTCACTCTACTGAGGGGCGAGTTTTGTATAGAGTGCCTTTGAACATTTGACCGGTATTGATGCGGAAAAAATATTGAATAATTCTTGAGACTCCGAAAAAATTTAATTGTCGATTCTATAAAAATATGGCTATAGGTAGGTAGGATTTAATTAGGTGATTTTTTAAATTATTATTAACTCTGCTGTTTTGTAAGAAATCATAATTTCAAATACCTTTAGGGTCATTATAATAGTAATTGTGAGACCATTGTAAATATTTTCGACAGCTTCCACAAGGCATGAGGTAGAGTAACGTAAACGGTTTTTTTTGTAATGAAACACCCTTATATTTGCTGGCTTTTTAGAGAGGTGCAATTACTTACAAATTAGTAATAGACACTTAAAGTTACATATAAAAGGAGGACTTATTCTTTGTCGTATCTCAGTGCGCATAAACATTTAAAGTTGCACATAAAAAGGGTGCTTAGTCATCACTAATTTTGAACCACACGGCCCCCTATATTAGATTTAAAGCGGAGAGGAACATGAAAAGCAACTATCCCAAAATTAAGAACTAATTTCGAACTCATAATATCACCAAAAAGAATTTCGAAAAATCCACTAGTAACCCTGTCTTTTTTTAAATATGGTGGGTGGTGCAGGTTGACGTCAAGCCACACCACTCTCAAAAAAATTTTAAACTTTGACATGCTTATAAATTTGAACTAATTTCAAACTAATTTTGTACAACTTTATAAAAATTTTAACCACCCTAATTTCTGTGATTTTTTATATTTATTCAAAATGGTCAATTAAAATCTAGTCAGTTCGGAAGGCATAGAAATATAATAGAAACGACTAGAAATTACGTAAGAAAAACTATTTCCATCTTTGGACTTTGGTACCTAATGCATGTGTAAAGCACCTGATATTTCCAATGGGGAATGCACCAGGAGTAGGGCCGATCGGACAGTCCGGATTTTCTGTTGTGCGTTCGGTCGAGAAAAGCTTGGTAAACCGGACAAACAAAAAAAAATTTTGTTTAACAATTTTTTTCATTTTTTGGCCGGATGTCCGGTTTTTTTCTGGATTTTTCGAAATTCTTTTTGTTGATATTAGGAGTTCAAAATTAGTTCTTAATTTTGGGATAGTGGCTTTTCATTTTTCTCTACGCTTGATATAAGGGGGGTGTAGCTTGACGTACGGCTGCACCCTTAGAACATTGAACTACTAGAAGGAGCTTTTTTTCAGACCTAGGGCAGGGTGTTTGAGTTCAACATTTTCATCCCATTGTTGCCATGTTAACCTAATATGTTTTCCCCTGTTTTTAATATTATTTAAAATACCTTCAATAATTTTTAGTTCCGTTTAATTAAATGGTCTAGATATAGTAACAAAAATCTATGTTTCTATAAAAAAAAACCTAAAAATGTATTCAAGTAGGATGTACAACTATAAAAATAAGAAAAAGGTGCTATGGAAATCCCTATTGACACTGAAATTAATGACAAGCCGGCAACACAAATTTCCTGCCTTTGTTTACCAAGAATGACCAAATATGACGAATTCTAATCTAATATTTACTTAATATTTTAATTTAACGTACCTGTGAAACGAAATACTGCGGTCTCCCGGTTTCTGTTTCAACTTGCATGTAATAATACACTTCGGAGCCATTTTTCGCCACAAACTTTTCACAAAAATATCAAAAAAACACTATTGACAAGTGCTGAAACTTTCACTTTCAAAACAATAATGATATTCCAGGAAAAATCGAGAAACCGCAACAAACAATCAATGTTGCCACGTTGACTACAAAAGAAGATGTTTAAGGAAAACACATGTTAAATTTTCAAAAAACGTCGAAAGTTTTAAATAGGTTGTGAGTATTATATATTGTGTATATTAGCTTTATCAACATGTATCTTAAACCTCATTAATTAATTAATAAATAAGCGTAAAAACTTAATAAAAATTTAATAAGTTTTTTGTTGCAAAATTTTGTTATTAAAATTGGCAATACAGATTTCTTTCTCCACTTTCCCCACTGTAGATGTTGCAGTCAAACAACCCGTGTAACCAGATAGTCCAGACTCCTTCTAGTAGTTCAATCTTCTAAGGCTGCACCATTTTAAATATAAAAAAAAAACCAGGAAGGAGTATGGTTCAAAATTAGTTCGAAATTGGATCGAAATTATAAGCATATTCAAACTCGAATATCTTTCGGGGGGGGGGTGCCTTGAATGAGCATGCGCACTGAGATACGACAACGACGAAGCACCCTTTTTATGTGCAACTTAAAATGTTTATGGGTGAGACGTAACGCCGTATGGCGTTCTGAGCATGCGCACTGAGATACGACAAGGAATAAGCTCTCCTTTTATATGTATCTGTAAGTGTCTAATGAAACTCTAAAGTTGGTGTTGGAATGGGATTCGTGCCTTATATTTTTGGGACCCTTAAATTACCGAAAACTTTTCACATAACATTTTTTTCTGCTTCTTCATCGTGTAATTTCGCTTCAAACTTGGGACACTTGGAAAAACCTCCTTAAGTCCTCGTGAGGTCACTGGTGCTCAACGTTGCAAAAATTTACAGTGGGATTTACTAAGACCTAAAATAGTACCCCTCACAGGTTTAAATATTTACACCTGGGGGGGGGTACTAAATTATAAAACCAAAAGACACCAAGTTATTGATTATTTTGTATTGTTATTGCAAAATACTACTGAAAAACTGCTTTTCTTTCTCAAAATATACCATATTTTAGGAGAAAATGACCTAAAACTAATCCCTTTTGACAGGTTCCAAAATGACAAATGGTGAATACGCCAAAAATTTAGCACATAATAGCTTCATTATCTGTGTTTGAGTTTGTAAAGTTGGTGATTTTTAGATCACTTCTGGAGGGTGAAGGGCTAAGTAACCCTTTCTTCAATGGTTAATTTACCTTATTTAATATCCCAAGTTGTTCATTAACCAATAAAACACCTCCAATTTTTTGCAGAAAAACGCCATATTTTGAACCCGTTTTCAGCACAAAAAATATATTTATGAGGTCACTACGAGGCAAAACAAACGTGAGTGAAGGTCACTAATTTTGCACGAAAAATATACCAAATTAAAAAACCCAACACAACTATATTAATTTATTTGCAAACTGAAATTAAAACATTGAGGTTACCTAAAAGTTCAGTCAAGAAAACTTTCCTTACTGAAAGCCAACTCATTTCAAAGCTGTACTCCTTATTTTATTATTACCCATCTAAATCGCTTGTGACATCAAGTATTATTTGGAAAAATTAAGAAGCAAGGGTAAGTTTTAATTAGAGTGACATATAGTCCCAATTTTAATTTTTAAACCCCGCGTGTGTTTTGAATATTTTAAGTTTCTTTTCTTCTAAATTGAAACTTTCTTCTTAAATTCAACAAAAGATTGTGTTAAGATGATTATTTAATAAACAAATTTATTAAAATTTTTCCTATAAATCAAACTATGTCTAAAACTCAAGGAGGGTTGGTTTAAAATGCTTAAAACCAAAACTTCCACTTAAACTTAGGACCGTTCTGAAATAGACTAAACCCTTTTAGTAAATCCCACCGCTAGAGTAAATGCGACCAGTCATTTTTGCTAGCCGACCGAGACTACGGCAACCAACCAATTGATAGTCTCTGGCTAGCACAGGTTCATAACCTATAATACTTGTCTACCAATTTTTTTTTAATTTAAAAGAAGTGCTTTAAATTTTATTTCATATGTATAAATAAAATCTATATGTCTTTAAAATGCAACGTGATAACTCGGAGACCCGTCCGGAAAAAGTAATTTTAATAATTAATCTTTGGTTAATTATTAGGACAGTTGATTTTAACTTTGAGGATTATATTAATTTCCAACTACAACCAAAATAGGTATTTACGTCACTAGACCGGAAAATTGGGCATTACAGGTCGACGCAAGAAATTTACAGGGCGATCCGCAGGCGAGTCCAGTAAACCTGCGGAGACCTGTAAATACACTTTCCGGTCGTGTATCGTACGTACTTTTTTTTCAAACGATCAGAAAAAAAACATTATAGTACTTATCACTTTCGTCAACGCCTAGCCGTGTTGCGTAAAAATTGGCAACGATCTAACAATTAATACAGTTTTAATTTCATCTTTCTAAGACAGACAGTAAAAAAGTTATAGCAAGATATATAAATGTATAAAAAATCACCCTGTACAAAAGTGGCTAATTTATTTTTAATACTACAAAAGCTTCAGATATTACCGATGAATAAACTTTTGACTTCTTGTTTTATCAAAATTTCAGGAGTCAGGACAAAAAATTAACAAAATTTTGCACAGCGGAGGCTTCTGGTATCCCCCACAGACCATTCGCGTGGTTTTTCAAAAAAATATATCTATATCTTGTTTTTATTTAGTTTTTTGAAATAAACGGTAAGTTTTACCGTGAATTAAACATTTTTAGGATACGTAAAATTATGTAAAAAAATCTTAAAATTATGGTTCCGGAATAATGCTTTAAACTTTCACCGTCCAAAATAACTAATTGGAAGTGGCGCATTTTTTATTCAAATTCACCCTTAAAGGGTATTTAATAATTGTTAATTTATTTTACGGCTTTTATCTAATTAATATTTGTTTTCTTTTAGTCAAAATCAAACCCAACTCGAATGCATGAGGGATATTCATTTAACTATTTCTAGAAGAAATATTTTTATTTATTTCCTATTACATTCTATTTTTAGTTTTACTTTTTACTTGTATCAATTTAAGTAACTTATTTATAATTTATCTGTCAAATTAATTTTGTTTTATTATCCGCCGTGTTCGATTTTGTCAAGTGGGAAATTCGAATTGAAATTGTTATGAAAATAAAATTGGCTGGTTTACTTTATGAAGTGTTTGATAAATTTTAATGAAAAGCCATTTTCATGGCCATATTTCGGTCTGATGCCCGAGAGGGACAAACATATCGTAGCTCAGTAATAATTCATTGTCAATAGATTATGTTATGTAAATACGTATTTATATAGTTATTGTCATAATTTATACATAGGCGTTAATGCTTTCGGGCGTTAAAATATTATAATTTTATTTAATAACAACAAACTGCTCGTTATTAATTAAATAATTATAGTTATTTTATACGTCGCATTGGATAATAACAGCAATTTAGTTGTTTCATTACAAATAAAATAATAATTATATCTGGGGCAATTCAACTTATTCTAAGCTACCTATAATTGAATTTTTGAAAAAGTGAGTTTTGTTATAGCATTGCATACGTCACTCATACAAAGCCCAAAATATTTAAACCATTTTAAAATGGCAGAAGATAAAAATAATAACAGTACATGGAAAAAGATGCAAACAAAGATAATTCCATAAAAATTAATTGCAAGCTGGCTACATACAAAATAATCTTGTGGATCTGTTGCATTTCTGTGGGTTAATTTAAGGTAGCCTTCATTGAATGGAAATCCTTTAACATTAAATATATTTTTTATTTTTGTTAGCCACCTATACGTGGCAGAACTCTCATTATTTAGGGTAATTTGTTAAAAACTTGTGGGCAATAGTACAGAATATAATAAACAATAACGGACCCAGCACCGATCCCTGAGGTACTCCCAGTGAAATTTAATGTTTCTCAGTAATATAAGATCAGGTCAGTAGTAAATGTTTGTTTTAAGAGCTCCTCTGGTAGAATATTCTACAGAAATTACAAGAAAAGTCTGATGAAAATCCTTTCTAAGGTACAAGGGTAAAACCACAGTTGTTTGATGATCTGTGGTAAAACAGTCGTAGTTTTATTGCAGAAGTTATAACATTGTTTACATTTTTTAGGTTATAGAGTTTAAATCACGTGCCCAGCTGATTGGTTCGACATTGCAGTAAGTTTCATGCAAGCTAATAGAAATAGGCACCTCTCGTTTACCATTCTTGAATTAATATACCCATATACTATGAGATACCATAACGGCCCCAGTGTCGCAAAATGTGTAACGAAAATGATTTTGAAAAACAAAGAAGAAAATTCAAAGTCGGCCATGGGCGAAAAGTCTACTGCGCATCCAACAAAGCCATGTTAGTAGACACTTAAAGTAAATATTTCAACGCATCCGTATCGGTATACGTAACGCGTTCGAAACAAAGTCAAAATACGCTACATTTTTGACTTGTCTATGCGATGTTTCGAACGATGCCCGCTTTTTTGAAGGGTGCGATGATAGGACTGCTTATTGAAATCGTTGCGTCCCTAACGATACGTACATCCTTCCGTACGCAACGAGATTCTGTCATCACACCCGTCAAAGAAGCAGGCATCGTTCGAAACATGGCATAAGCAATTATAAAATGTAGCTTATTTTGACTTTGTTTCGAACGCGTTACGAATACCGATACGGATGCGTTGAAATATTTACTTTAAGTGTCTAATGTCGTAATGACCTTACGATAATTTAATGACAAGGTAATAATTTGAGTGACAGTGACTACGACATCATCCGTCTGAAAATTTTTGTTTTATTTAATTCCATTTATTTGTTATTAGTCCAGTAAGCGGATATAAAAAAAAGGCCTTAGCTTGCAAAATCAACGATTTTAAAATGTGTTATAGACGGATAGACTCTAATAAACAATCCAAGTTTTCGACCTTCGGGGGGCGCCGCTCGCGCCGCCATCTTGGATTATATGTGCAACAAACTCTTTTTTTAGCTTTATTATCTTAACAATTGGTTATGCAAAAAAATGTGTAATGGCAAGGTTAAAGAGAATAAAATAATCTACATTTTATGTATTTATAGTTTTTTTGTATGTCTTATAGGTTAAAACTTATAAAAAAACTTTAAAAAAAAACTTCAAACTCCGTATAAATACGCACTTATGCGCACGAAGGCTGTTCAAGTGTGCTTTTTCCTTAACAGTCCTCAACCTAGCTTTCCTGTTCTTCCAGATTGAAGCACGTGATTGTATGCAGAAGGAAGAATATAAAAAAAATATATAAATATTAAATAAAACAAAAATTTTCAGACGGATGATGTCGTAGTCACTGTCACTCAAATTATTACCTTGTCATTAAATTATCGTAAGGTCATTACGACATTAGACACTTAAAGTAAATATTTCAACGCATCCGTATCGGTATACGTAACGCGTTCGAAACAAAGTCAAAATACGCTACATTTTTGACTTGTCTATGCGATGTTTCGAACGATGCCCGCTTTTTTGAAGGGTGCGATGATAGGACTGCTTATTGAAATCGTTGCGTCCCTAACGATACGTACATCCTTCCGTACGCAACGAGATTCTGTCATCACACCCGTCAAAGAAGCAGGCATCGTTCGAAACATGGCATAAGCAATTATAAAATGTAGCGTATTTTGACTTTGTTTCGAACGCGTTACGAATACCGATACGGATGCGTTGAAATATTTACTTTAAGTGTCTAATGTCGTAATGACCTTACGATAATTTAATGACAAGGTAATAATTTGAGTGACAGTGACTACGACATCATCCGTCTGAAAATTTTTGTTTTATTTAATTCCATTTATTTGTTATTAGTCCAGTAAGCGGATATAAAAAAAAGGCCTTAGCTTGCAAAATCAACGATTTTAAAATGTGTTATAGACGGATAGACTCTAATAAACAATCCAAGTTTTCGACCTTCGGGGGGCGCCGCTCGCGCCGCCATCTTGGATTATATGTGCAACAAACTCTTTTTTTAGCTTTATTATCTTAACAATTGGTTATGCAAAAAAATGTGTAATGGCAAGGTTAAAGAGAATAAAATAATCTACATTTTATGTATTTATAGTTTTTTTGTATGTCTTATAGGTTAAAACTTATAAAAAAACTTTAGAAAAAAACTTCAAACTCCGTATAAATACGCACTTATGCGCACGAAGGCTGTTCAAGTGTGCTTTTTCCTTAACAGTCCTCAACCTAGCTTTCCTGTTCTTCCAGATTGAAGCACGTGATTGTATGCAGAAGGAAGAATATAAAAAAAATATCAAGTTTCTTTTAAAACATGTGGATTCAGCGTGTAAGATTGTGTGGCTCTGGCTGGTAAACGAAAGAAAAAACAGAAAAAATAAACAAGAAAAAAACAGCCGGAAAAAATAACCCCGGAAAAAAAACCCCTGGAAAAATTTATTTTTATTTATTAAAAAATAGGTTAAATTAAAAAAAAATATTATTTTGGGTTAGGTTGGGTGGGTTTAGGTTGGGCTGGGTGGGTCCAGCTTGAGTTGGGTTAGTTGTAATAATTTTATTTTAGGAGTTTTTTCCATTGATTTTCCGGGGGTTTTTTCCCGGTTTTTCTGTTTTTTTTTGCGGTAATTTTTTTCCTATAGATCCTTTGGCTGTTTAAGTAAAAATAAGTCAAACAAATCGCTGTCGTCGTATGAGATGGTGTGTAAATATGCCCCCAGTAGGCCTAATCTACGATTTGTTGATACTTGCCAATCTCTTCTTGGCCTTTCCAGTCGCTTTGAATTTTGTGACGATTATTTTTAATAATATAATAATATCAAATATCTGCGATCATTATTAATTACTTAAATTTTGATTTTTTTAGACGGTCCGGGAAGATTTTTTTATTTTTCCTCGATTTCGTCTGGGAAGTCAACAACAAACAACTGCTCCCCTTCGTCCTCGAGGTCCCTACCATTACAAAAACCACACATAATCGAACAATTTAATCCAGCTTTCCTACAGCTACATGCTCCTTCACAGCCTTTCTTACAGTTGCAGGAAATAATTTTTAATAATGCGTCGGGGGCTAGTTTATCTGTCGTAGTCATGTTGAACAGACCATTTGCCTCTAATTTCCATCCCCACTCCCCTGCCACTGTTGAACTTGGTGATACGTTTGGAATTAATGGTATCGTGTATCTTTTTACCTGTTAGGTATACAAAAAAAGTGTAAATACATAAAATGTAGATAATTTTATTCTCTTCACCTTTGCTATTGAATGTCCTCCGCTGGAAAAACCGTAACGAAGATATAGGTAAAAAAATAGTTTATTGCACATTTAATCCAAGATAGCGGCGCAAGCGGCACCCCCCCCCCCCCCAAGGTGGAAAACTTGGATTTTTTATTAGAGTCTATCCGTCTATAATATATTTCAAAATCGTTTATTCCCAACCTTTTGCAAGCCAAAAACCCCTACTGCCTGGACTATATATTATGGATAAAACATCTCCAACCGCAAGATTAACCTTACTCGAGGGTGTCAATCCACAAGGTGAACCCGTTATACGAGGACATGGCACCCAAGTGCCGAACCCACTTCCTGAGAAAACTCAGCATCGTCGAAAAGTTTACATTTTTGACAGGTGACAGAATATCTCGCCCTTACAAAAAATTTGACGATTTTTAAACACAAGTTTACACTTAATGCTTTTTTTCAGGTCTATTTGCTAATATTCCTATATGGCAGTTTTAATTTTTGTAGGCTGTTTTTTTGAAAACCCTGCACGGAAAAAAAAGAAATACTCAATATAAAGCAATAAAACTAGATCTAAGCCTATGCTAGCATCATATTTACGCGAGACGATATTTTTTTGAACTAAGAATATGAAATTCTCAAATTACCTTCTTCGGTTTAAAAATACATAATTTTATTTTAGGTATACATCTTCACCTTATTCCTAAAATAATATTTTTAATGTGAAATATTAAAAATCTCAATTTTGTATCTTTTTTAATTTTGTTTTGAAAATACTAATCTTTAATACATGTATTATAAATGTCTAAAGCGAAACCTACTTATTTTTCTATTTGAGAATATGCCTTTCTCAAACTGAACATTGTTATTCACATATTTAAGATATAGACCTTTATATACTTATTTTGAAAATATTGATATTCTTATTTTAAAATATAGAAAAAGCACTGTATCCTTAAAGGGAGTTAACATCAAGTCAGTTAAGCTGCCTTCCCACTTTAAAAAAATGGACTTATTTGCGCACCTTTTGCGCAAACACTTTTATGTTTTGCGCAGCAACCGTATGGAAAATGTGGGAATTTTTTTGTGGGTGGGGTGTTTTCCGCATGACTTTAAAGAATATACGTTCAGATGGTTGCAAAAGGTAAAAGTGGTTGCGTTGCGATACTGCGCAAAAGATGCGCAAATAAGTCCAATATATTTTTTTTAATTTTGAGTGGGGGGCAGCTTCACTAACCTGTCAAAGTGTTTTATCTGTGGGATTTAATAATAATTACTGAAGTCAAAAAAAATATACAGGTATATAAAAATTACAAAATATATTGTCTACTTCCATTTTCTACAATAACTTCATACGTTTTAGAAAAGAAACAAATATAGGAAAGAATACGAAATCTTATTTAAAAAGAAACTGCGGTAAAACTCAAGGACACGTCAATTGTGCTTGGGAGCGGGATATTTTTGAAAATTGTTTTAGGGCAAGACCCAAGGCTTATTAAAATTATTTTAATTTCAAACATGAAACTTTCAACAAGGTGATATCTACCTAAAAATATCAAATCTTGCGTTTGAATCTTTAAGCGACCGTTTAAAAAAGGTTTTTTCCATTTTTACAAATAGTTTTTGGTGTTTTTTAGTTAGCTAATCCAAAGCAGAATTAATGTGTGCAAGGTTTTTTTTTATATAACATCCTTAATATATGTTATAAGGCAATTCCAACAAAAAAAATACTAACTTTATATATTAGTTAAGTATCGGAAATTTGAAATTTAAATTATTTTTAAAAAGAGAAACTTTAAACTATATACCCTCGATGTCAAAACTGAAATTTATTTAAAATTTAAAAGCGCGAACAGATTTAAAATGTGGATCATTTTAACCCTTCCTGAAAAAAAAAATGTTTGAGCCAGTGTAAAAAAAATAAGGTGTTAGCTAAATAGCCTTATTCTTTTAACGTATAAACACGTTTCCTTTATTTAAATCGGTTAAGAAATAAGCAAGTTCTGTAGTGTTACGATGCTCCTTGTGTGTTAAGACTGTCCCATTATAAGTCATCTTCTATTCGACGTCTTGAATTTTACGTGTCTTTTGGACATTGGGCGCATAACATTTTTAGTTTGCCAAAAGGCTTAAAATCTTTATATCCTGATCATTCTTGACAAAACTGCATCCCGTCAAAAAGAAAATGACTTATAGCGAGACAGTCTTGACCACACAAAAAGCATCAAACGTAACATTCTAGAACTTTCTTACTTCTTAACCGATTTTAATAATGGATACGTTAAGAGAATAAGGCTATTTAGCAAACTTCTCAATTTTTCAAAACTGTCCTCCTCTTTAATTTCCAATTAATATCAGTTTTGACATAAAGCGAATCTTTCGCTTTCAAAAAACTTTAATTTTAAATTTCATATGATCAATACGAAAGTTTTAACTTTAATTTATAAACTAAGAATCAACTAAAAAAAACACATATTAAAACATACTATATCTAACTAACTACACTAACCGCCGCGCCGCACACAGGCGAATTTCGAAGAAAAGCTGGTCAAAAATCAGAAATTCCGAATTCAAAATGATTGGAAAAACCAATTTTATAATTTTATTACCTAGTTAAAACCACGACCCTTTTTTTAATATTCTCGTCCCTCTTAAAAATAGTTTAGTTTAAAGTTGACCTTTGATGAGACTTTTATAAGTGTTAATAAAATGTGTTAAATATTTGCTGAATTGAGTGTTCCGTTATCCGTTATAAGTAGAATCTTAAAAAAAATTTTATACCTTCATCAAAAACATGATTTTAGTAACTGTCTGCAGATAACTAAAGCATGGCTTTTTGGTTACCGATGCAAAAAGACTTTTTTTTATCACGGGTGCGTTCTGCTTTTTTAGTTTAAATAAGCAGCGAAATATTTAGAAACGAGTAAAAAAAGCAGAGTTTAGTCGCGAGTTGTTAATACTATTTTTTTAATTCATCTATCAGCTATCTCTCTTTAATTTTGGGTAAAAACGGACAGAAATATTTTTTGCACCCGTGATCAAAAATAGTAGTTTTAACAACTAGTGGCTAAAATAGTGCTTTTTTTACAAGCGTTGGTTTAAATAACGAGCGCAGCAAGGTATTTGTAATTTGCGGTCTTTCCGGTATTTCTCTAAAAAGCAAAACGAAAAAAGAGAAATACCGGAAAGACCGCAAATTACCGCAGGAACTAAAGGTTGGATTATTTCAAGGAAAGTTTATTTAAATACCTTGCGCGAATAACACACAAAATTCTCATCAAAGGTCAACTTTATATTAAAATATTTTTAAGAGGGACGAGAATATTAATAAACGGGTGGTGATTTATTATACCTAGGTAACTATATAATAAAATTATAATTGGTGTTCCCAATAATTTTCAATTCCGAATTTCTGATTTTTGACGAGCTTCTCCTCGAAATTCAACTGTATGCAATGCACATACAATAAAAGACTGACAGGCTCTTACGTCCTACCTCGGAACCGAGAATCCCCGAGCGTTTGAGATGTTCATTTTAAGAATAAAACGACAAGAATTTTCTTCAATTAAGCATCTGAAGGTTATACTTAATTTTAGTATTTTAAATACTTATGTTGAACCTAAAGAACAAAATTTATGTTAATATTAAAATTACAATAGTCTCATGTCAAAATTTGCAATATTTTAAAACAAAAAATACTTTTTTGCCTAATTTAAAGATATGCTCTTAAAATGAAAATAAACGGAGTTTCATAATAAACTTAGTGCCGTTTTAATTTAATGTTTTCGCTAAATTTCCAAATGAAGATCAAAAATTATAAAATTTTTAAACAGTTTTTACTTGGATTAAAAAAAAAAACATTTGAGAATATTAAATTTTGTATTTAAGTATAACAATATGTTTATTTTAAAATAATCTGTTTAAAATAAAATTCTAGATTTTCATTTCAATGATGCAGTTTTGAGCATACTGAAATACTCATTTGTAGAAATTTTTTTTTCCGTGTGTTTTTTACTTAAAAATGTATGGTTATTAAGCTTATTTTTATGTGTAAACAAATCTTTAAAACGTTTAACGTACAAAACCATAGATAGCCATGGAATATTTCGCTGTCACTGTCACACAAATTCTGTCTTTCCTTTTAGATGGTGAGAATTTTCTACACTTTTTGACGTTTATAGGTACGCGTAGTAACAATTTAGCTCCGCCATAAACTAGTCCTGCAGAATATCTTTAAAATGACGCAGTTTCTCTTACAACGTTAGGATAAATATGAAGTACGCTGTGTTTTTATTTTAAATGAGACGATAAGTAAAAATCGCCACTTTCCAGAATTCTGACGGGTGAGATTTTTTGTTGCTTCTGAAGAATCGCGGCCTATATAGTGTCACTTACAAAGTCCAGGACACGACTGCCTACAAGAGCACTTGTATGCCCAACTTTTATGCAAAAATTAAATAATACTCACCAATTAAGCCTCAAAGAACCTGCTCTTTGTTTTCTAATCTTGTCTTGTCCATGTAACCTAGAGGAATCTAATTTTCTATTGATACAAAATGACGAGAAACACTAGACAACTATTTTTATTTTTTTTTCGGTAGTGTCTTTTAATATTTTCCAAAAGTGAACAAAAATATTAAACATAAACCTAAATTTTCGCGGTAAGATGGTTGTCAGTTGCTTTCGCTACTAACTGACGCAAGGAGAGTTATTACGGGTACGCATTTTTCTCGGGAAATGCAAGTGCAGGGCCGTTATATCATCACATAGTTATATATACCTTTAAAGACACCACTCAGTTTTCCGAGATGATAGGCTCTACTATGACAAATTAAAAACGGCTAAAATATGTCCCTTTATTGGTAAAGCCATGATGGTAATATAAGGCTTAATAGTACATTATAAACCTAGGACCTAAAGTACCACATTTAATCCTACAATTCGCTAAGGGATTAAACGACACTTTAGTCACGAGGTTTATATACTATTTTATGCACTTTAGGAAAAGATATTTGTTAAAATTACGTTATTTTTACGCCAAATGGTTCGTCAACTACAAGAAAGGGTGCTAAGAATGAAATCTTGGTCAAGAGCAAGTGCTGTTTGGCTTGACTTGCCATAAATTTAATCATAATTTTCCAGGGATTACTTTTTAATCCCTGGGGTATTCAATTTACTTCTAATCCCTAAGCGGAGGGATTAAATTTGCTTCTAATCCCTAAGCTGAGGGATTAAATTTTGCTTGGATCCCTTGGGGATTAAAAGTGCCACTTTAATCCCTAAAAGAGGGATTAAAAGTACCTATTTAATCCCTGAAGTGCATAAAATATTTTAGCATCATTTAATAACGTTTTTGGTTAAGCAATTTTGACTATCTTTCTCACATTTTTATGTTATAATTTTGCTCTTATTTTAAAGCTTTCTTTCAAAACTTTCGATTTCTAGAATAAAACCCTCATATTTTGCAGGTTTTTAGAGTTTTTAAGCGTTCAAAAAAATTACTGCAAAAAACATTCCGGGAATAAATACACCCATTTAATCCCGCTTTTGCGGAAATAAAGTGGGTCATTTATTCCCTAGGGAAATAAAGTAAAATTTATTGACATAGCGACGCATATGTTTCTGCGTTTCGGCATACTGGATGTTATCTTTTGACATAAAGGCAGAACGAAGGTACATGTGGCGGTTTGTCTACAGAGTGCGATTTTTTGAAAAATAAATAAAAAAATATAGTTATTTTTTTTACTTTTTTGCTTATTCTAAAGGGCATAAAATAGTATATAAACCTCAGGAGTAAAGTGAAGCTTAATCCCTCGACAAATTATAGCCCTCCCTTCGGTCGGGCAATAAACATTTTGCCTCGGGATTATATGTACCACTTTACTCCCTAGGTTTATAATGTACTATTTCTCTCTTAAAATGAAACATTTTTAAGGTTGTTGAAGAGAGACAGCAGGCTATAAAAAAGTATTTTAGAGAAAGATGGAAATAATTTAAAGCAATTGTTTTATCAAAATTTCTGTCTGTAATCTTTAGTGGTGTCGTGCATATGATTTTTATTTTGTCATTTTTATCCAAAAAACAGCCAAAATTGTAATTGTTCAATGTCTAAAGTGTGTAAGACATAAGGTAGTATTAATTTCTTTCAATCAAAGTTCTTTACATTCTTTAAATTTACCAAAAAATGTGTCCTGCTGTAAATGTATTTTAGTACATCTAAAAATAATTTTACAGGTATTTAACTAAATTATTTTAAAGTTCATCCGGGTTCATCATGGCTCTATCATTTTGTTGATAAGTATTCTGTCCTATAGTTTATAAAATGTTATTTTTTTTTCTTGCCCTGTATCTACCATCGATTTAAAGCAACGTTCTAATTAAATTTGTAAATCCACAAAATATGCAAACTCAACAAAGGTAAAGAAAGCGTAATCTCTTGTATAGGTGCCTAACCATCTTATTTCATATTCAAATTTCCGTGAAAATTGGGAAAAGACCATTTTGGCAATAATCAAAGGAATCCTTGGAAAATGCTGAATATTTTAATAGGGAAAATATTAAGACGATTTACGATGACCGACAAATTTTCATCAAGCAGAAAGTTGAGTTAAATAAAGATGACGTAAGCAGATTTAGATTAGATTTTAAATTTTAGTCTTTTGAAATGTATTTAAAAGGAAAATCAAATAAATTAAATCTGAATATTGTCATATAATTTGTTTTTTTACAGGGTTGAGTTAGTTAATTGACATAAAGTCGGCACTATTTTGACTTATCCGCACGAAGGTTAAAAAACTAATAATATTTTAGGTACTTTGCCCATTTGTCATGAAATGACTGGAACAAATCCTCCCTTAAATTTTCTCGTGTAAGGGCCATGTGCACCAACGAGTTAAGTGTCCAATCAGTTAAGTCAGCCGTTAGAATGTGACTTGCTGAATTTTGGTGAGATGTTGTCACATTCTAACCGCCTACTTAACTAAAACGCCACTTAATTTGTTGGTGCTATTGCCAATAAGTGCAACCAACCATAAAATAAAGAAAATACAGTAATTCTTATCAGATCTCAATATTATGATATAATTGAGGTTAGGCCTGGGCTATCCGGTCAGGGGCCCAATTCTTGAATCACTCGAATTTCAGTCGTAATACGGATCACATTTTGGCAAAAATTTTACGAAAAAAGAGATAAAATATTCTTTATGCACTTCAGGGATTAAATAAGTACTTTTAATCCCTCTTTTTAGGGGCTAAACTGACACTTTTAATCCCCAAATAATTCAAAGAAAATTTAATCCTTAAGGAATTAAAAATAAATTTAATCCCTCAGCTTAGGGATTAGAAAAAAATTTGGTTCCTCAGGGATTAAAAAAACTAATCCCTGGAAAATTATAATTAAATTTATGGCAGTCAAGCCAAACAGCACTTGCTCTTGGCCAAGATTTCATTCTTACTACACTTTCTTGTAGTTGACGAACCATTTGGCGTAGAAATAACGTAATTTTAAAAAAGATCTTTTCCTAAAATGCATAAAATAGGATATAAACCTCGGGACTAAAGTGTCGTTGAATCCCTCAGCGAAAACCTTTCGCCACGGGATTAAATGGGGCACTTTAGTCCCTAGGTTTATAAAGTACTATTAATCCACTATTAACGCTCACATAAAATCAAACTTGTACTAAAATTGCATAATATTTAGTTAAATTCGTCCTAAAATTAAAATTTAACATTTTTTTTTGCTAATATTCGAAAGTTTTGGCATTACTCTGTCATAATCCTTCGGATCTGCGGCGGTTGCTTTTACCCACTCCATGCAAAGCTTTTATTTTGCCCGTCAGAAACGCAAAATTTTAATTTTGCACCTTTTATAATTGAATATTGATTCGCCGCCAAAACCACGAAAATTTTACCGTGCAGGTATTTACCGCGCCGGACTTTATCGCGAATATTCTTACCGCGCTAGGATTTTACTGCGCCGGACCGTACCGTGCTAGCCACGGACTCGGGCACTTCTGCGCAAGACCTAGACCGCGCAAGCTCTAACAACGCAGGTGCAAAAGAGCGCAAGCCGTAACAGCGTCAGGTAATAACAGCGCAAGTCTTTAGCGCGTAATTTTTAGAGTAATAACAAAATGGACAATAATACATAAGATGAAGTTGAAAATGAAGCTGAAAATGAAAATAATTGATTATTTTTTGTTTATAAATTATAACTTACACCCCTCAAAAATTTTTTCATGGGAATTGTAGTTTTTGTTTGTTTTGCAGGGACCTCACCTCTAGAAAGCTCTAAATATTTAACATTTAGAGGTTCTTGCTTTATGAACCCGTTTATTATGATCCATATCGTGGGTTGATGGGCACTAATTAATCGCTAAATCCTTTATTAAACCCTTCGGAATAATTGTTGGTCCTACTTGTGTGATTTAAAATATTTGCATTTTGGTTCCAAAACCCAATATCATACAGTGGACGAGTACGGTGTCCTCTTATTAACTTTCCTACCCACATACGTTCAAAGTAGTTAAACAAATCTAAAAAAAAATAATTTTATTTGCTAAAACTTAATTTAAACATTTTTAGGTAGGCATTACTCTAGTGAAACCCAACCGAACTAAAAACCATATAACAATGGGATCTTACCCTTAAAATCTTCTTCGTAATCTTAAAAGAATTGCGTTTTAATAATCTCATTATAACCAGCAATTAGATCTCTTTGTGGCAAATACGCTAAAGCTACCAGTTGATTTACATGACGATGAAATTGCACATCTGTGTAATAAGGATTTAACAAGTTTGAATGATGCCGAATTTGATTATAAAAACACTTTTTAAAATGGAACCAGTAGCCTTGAATTTTCTTCCTAGAAAAATCATCCCAGCACTCTTTATTGCAGCTTTTTCATAATTAGACATAATAATTTCTGGTGCAGCATCTGGACGAAATTGCTTAATTGTTTGAAATAATATCCTGTAAACATTTTCGTTTTTTTTTGGTAGAAATGCATAAATTATCGGTAAACACCATCCATTTTTAAAAGCATGAAACGTATAGATTTGTTCCAAAATAGTTGGTGAAACCTAAAATAAAACATTTTTCAAAATTTAGTAAACGTTTTAATATTTTAATTATAATAGTTGCAAGAAATACTAGCAATATTAAAAAAAAATTAATTAAATTAAAATATTAATACGTTTACTAAATTTTAAATAATAATACCTTGAAAGTTCCATCACAAAACCAATTCTTTTCGTTCTTTGGCCCATAATGTAGGAGAAATTGGACATTCCCAATTTTCTGCATTGATTCGGGAATTTCAATGTCTTCTGGGTTTCTTAGCATTGGTTGGATTTTACTTCGTTCTTTCCTAATTGCTCTTTTTACTGAACTTATTTTTGGGACTAGGGCAAGAACTGGTGCCTCAACTGTCTCACAAACCGAAGCAATAATATTTTGTGGGTTTAAAAGGGATTTAGTAGTTTCTTCCTTAATTTTACCATGACGTTACGTGCCTCCAGTTCGTTAATATTAACTTCGTCAGAATGCTTCGTTTCTTTTATGACTATGTACTTGTTATTTGTCTGAATTCTCCCCAGACATTTTATTTTGTCGTATTCAATACATTTCCACATTGTTTTCTCACCACGTAATTTTTCTTTTCTGTAAGTATAATTTTCTAACACTGCCAAATCTTTTCCTCGTTTGCTTTTAATAATTTGTATGTTTCGCTTCATTTTTAAACTTTGTTCTAACACCATCAACAAGAAAAAGAACAATCCAATAATTTTAAAAATACTTTTAAAGAGAATTCTGAAAAAATAATCTAAAAAAGTTGATATACAAAAAAAAGTTGCGCGGATGCCTCATAAAGATTTTTTTTATTTTTAGTTTCCTAAAATAAAATAATTGGTGCGCTGTTTTGACATTCGTCGCGAGACAGCCCGTGCGCGGTAATGTAATGCGCTGTATGGTCTAGCGCGGTATAATGACCTCGCGGTAGAGACCTTGCGCGGTAAATAATTACGCGGATGTTTCCGCGCGGTTATGTCTTAGTGCGCGGTAAAGTTCTAGCGAGATAAGAATATTCGCGGTAAAGTCTGGCGCGGTAAATGCCTGCGCGGTAAAATTTTCGCTGTTTTGGCCGCGAATCCAATGTGCATACAAGTTAAAATTTGTTTTTGTGTTTGGTATCTATCTGTTTTATTATGTGTTATACCTGGTAAGTATAGATATTAGGCTTAACCTCCGAAACCGTATAGGGTACGTCCTTGCCTTTTCAAAGCATATACTACGTCGAGGGCGGTGACAGTTTTCCGTTTGGCGTGTTCAGTATAGGTGACGGCATCCCTGATAACGTTTTCCAGGAAGACCTTCAGTACGCCACATGTCTCTTCATAGATCAATCCAGATATTCTCTTGACACCTCCACGATGAGCCAATCTACGAATGGCTGGTTTGGTAATGCCCTGGATAAAGAAGAAGTTAAAAAACCTACAAATCAGTTACTTCAACCGAAAAGAAACTAAAAAACAAAAGATAAAAAGATCTTGGGTGAAAATAACGGAAATTCAAACTTGGATGAGCATCCCACAAGGAACACCCTCCACTATACATCATTAAACACCATCATACACTTTGATTTCCAACCTTGAACCACTCACAAATAGGCATCGTTCCGCACTGGTACTTACTTATCCAAGTTACCTGATACGAATTCGTCCTGGCGTGTTAATATTTCCAGTAGGATTATGCTCCTAGGGCAATTAAAATAAAGAAGAAGTTAAAAAACCTCCAAATCAGTTACTTCAACCGAAAAGAAACTAAAAAACAAAAGATCAAAAGATCTTGGGTGGAAATAACGAAAATTCAAACTTGGATGAGCATCCCACAAGGAAAACACAAAAGATCAAAGCGAAAAGAGAAATGATTAAACGATGTTTCGCCCTGGGTAACCAGCGTAGGCTCATCAGTATACACTTTGATTTCCAACCTTGAACCACTCACACATAGGCATCGTTCCGCACTGGTACTTACTTATCCAAGTTACCTGATACAAATTCGTCCTGGCGTGTTAATATTTCCAGTAGGATTATGCTCCTAGGGAATTAAAACAAAGAAGAAGTTAAAAAAACCTCCAAATTAGTTACTTCAACCGAAAAGAAACTAAAAAACAAAAGATCAAAAGATCTTGGGTGGAAATAACGAAAATTCAAACTTGGATGAGCATCCCACAAGGAACACCCAAAAGATCAAAGTGAAAAGAAAAATGATTTGATGATGATTTGAATCAAAGTGTATGATGGTGTTTAATGATGTATAGTGGACCAGTGAAACTACTGATGAGCCCACGCTGGTTACCCAGGGCGAAACATCGTTTAATCATTTCTCTTTTCGCTTTGATCTTTTGTGTTTTACCAATGAAGACAATAGAGACATAAAGCTATTTGTAACTCATCGCGGTATACGTATCCGCATCTAGCGAGAACCAAGCACACTGATTGTTCAGAAACTTGTACCACGTTCGAAAAGAGCAGATATATGCTAATTTAAGGTGTTTCTGAACGCAATAGGTGCTGAGATACGATACGTGTGTCGTAACGATACGTGATACCTAACGCATCTCAACACCTATCGCGTTCAAGAACACCTTAGATTAGCATATATCTGCTCTTTTCGAACGTGGTACAAGTTTCTGACCAATTAATGTGCTTGATTCTCGCTAGATGCGGATACGTATACGGCGATGAGTTCAAAATAGCTTTATGTCGCTCATAACAGTGTTTTATACGAATATGTTTTTGTTACTGATCTAGCAACGGTTTACAATTGGACCAATGATGTGGTATATCGGTTAGGTAAGTGACTGATGGGCCAGTATTCCCAAGTTAGACAAAAAGTTACCGGCTAGACATCTGCTACCTTCATTGGACCATTGAACGAATAACCCTAATATTTGATTGCAGGGGTGGTAGGAGAGGCCCAAGCAAGAACAAAAAACTCATATAAGATGCGCGATTTTTTTTGTTTTTATCTTGTTGAGAAATCGTAATGAAATTATAACAAGAGTAGTCGTTAGACATTAAAACGATAACTGACATGAAAAAGTGGTTGGCAAAATTAAAAAAAATTATCTTTTGGTACTAATTGTTTTAAAGTGAGGTCAACATGATCATATAAACAAAGTATTGGAAGTGGAGGGGAACTTGTCATTTAACAAATTGACTAAAAAAAGTATAAAAAATCATGACATATTTTGAAATTTTCTAGTTTTCTAGAAAATCGGACTACGTCACTGAAAAACTTTAATTTTTCGATATAATTTAGCAAGTTTGTTATACTTGTAGGTTAAGAAATATTGATGCAAATGCTAAAAATGTATGTGCAAGAAATTGTTCAAATTGGCATCATTTTTTCTTAGATTTTTTCAATTTTTTCTGGTAGACACACTATTACTACACTTATTGATAGAGAATTAAATTTTCAACATTTTTCCCACTTGTTACTTTTGACAGTCTATCACCGTTTAGGAATTATCCAAGAAAAACACATTTTTGAGTTTTTTGGAGGTTAGAAATGATAGTTCCCGAGGGTGTAGAAATAAGAACTTTTAGTATATTAAATGGTGGACCTTCTTAAGCTTGTAAATGAAAAATAATTAGCTTATATGCAAAATTTTACATTATTTGTAGATTTGCAGAGCCGCCTTTTTACCTCACAAACTTTAGGTTGACAATTTACTGGCACCGAACTAAAAATAAATTAGTTTTTTTGGAATTTCATTTTTTTACCTTTTCTTTGAAGTCAAATCTTTTTCAAGATTTGATTTTATTTTTCTAATAATAGGTCAAGTCTATTAATAAAAATATATCAAGTTACACTCTCAATTTGCAGCAGACAGGAAGTCATGTTATTCTATTGAAACAAAAACAGCTTGCAAAAATTCAATTACGGCTAATTTTAAAACGATTTGATTGATTTGCAAGCTCACGTGCTAGCATCTGTTTATATCCGGTAATGTAAAGGGTTCTCAAGAGACAATAGAGTAAAATCGATTAAATTGAACTTATTAAGGTACGTCGTTTTTGTATTAAATAGAATAGAATAGCGTATATTTTGTAGATATACAATATGAAAATCGTCAAATAAATTAATATTATTAAAAACAGAAAAAATAAATATACAAAAGTCAGTACATTATTTATCCGTTATGTGGTAAGTCATAATAAAATATTGGAGGAGGGGGGGCGGTTGCGTGCACGTGGTACAAATGAAGCAAAAAAAGGGTATTTCGTGCAAAATTTCTTTTATTTTCTTTCTATATAAAATGTGCTACTTACATTTAAAGTTGTCAAGCCTAAGGTTTGCATTTGGTTAATTAAAACGGTACAGGTGGTGTAAAAAGACAACGGACTATTTTCTTTGTAGATAAACATTACATATTACGAGAAAAACAACCACCGGATGAGTTCATTCTTGATTATTTTTTTTTTTTCGATTTTTTGAGATCGGCGTGGTTTTTGGAGGTTATCATGACAAGGCTTTCAGGAGGAGAAGCTTTAATTTATAGTTCCTTCGAGAGGGCGCTATGTACTTCCGTTTCTTGAGGGGCGTTCGATTTGGATTTGTGGTGTATGTATGTATGTATACACCACCTGTAACGTTTTAATTAACCAAATGCAAACCTTAGGCTTGACAACTTTAAATGTAAGTAGCACATTTTTTATTATTTTAACTTTTTGTATCCTTACAATAACGTTTTTTTAGAACTGATGATGGCTCGTAATTGAGCCGAAACCGGTCTGATAGAAAGAAAATAAAAGAAACTTTGCACGAAATACCCTTTTTTTGCTTCATAATAAAATATGTTTAAGCTAATTACTTAAAGAACAAGCTTTTATTAAATGCACTCAAAAGTAGAAAATAATTTTTTATCTTTCTTATACCATAATAAAAGCGTTGAGCGCAAATTAAAAATTTTAACTTTAGGTATCGTATATCGGTCACATCGACGATTCACCTAAGAAACAGTTGTATTACTCTATAACTTAAGGACATTTTCAAAGGCATGGCAATCACGGCAATCTCACGCGTTCTCAACTTCTTTAGATAAAAGCATTATATTTATCATTCTAATAAAAGAAGAATTTAGATCTCTTCTCTCTCTTTGTCACCGTAAAGCGAAAATTTTTAATTTGCGCCCATCGCTTTTACTATGGTATAAGAAAGATAAAAAGTTATTTTTTACTTTTGAGTGCATTTAATAACAGCTTGTTCTTGAAAGGTTTTTTTTAATAAAAATTTATTTTTTAATTTTTAGATTTGTACCCTAAATCGTCCATCTTGATTCCGCCATATTGAAATTTTAAAATTGATCAAAAATTCATATCCCCTTCCCGAAAAACCCCTGTATGCCAATTTTAACTTAAATCGAACAAACTAAATATTTTCCCCCCTCCACTTCCCTCGTTAGAGGGAAGTGTGTGCCTAATAATACAATATTATTGTATTGTCGCCAGAACTATAAACGCATACCAAATTTGAACAAACACCCTTAATTTTTAGATTTGTACCCTTAATCGTCCATTTTGAATCCGCTATATTGACATTTTCAAATCTGATCACAAAATCATAATCCCTCTCCTTAAAAACCCCTGTATGTTAATTTTGATTGAAATCGAATGAACTAAATATTTTTTCCCCTCCACTTCTCTCGTTAGAGAGAGGTGGGTACCTGTGAATACAATATTATTGTATTTTATCCGGAACTATAAACGCATAACAATCGGATGTGGATAAGTAGGATTAAAAATGGTTAGAAAAACATGACCAAAAATCGTCCATCTTGAATCCGCCATATTGAATTTTCAAAATCTGATCAAAAAATCGTATTGCTTATCCCCAAAAGCCCCCGTATAACAATTTTGGTTGAAAACAAACTTAGGTGTTTTCCCCCCTCTACTCTCCTCTTAGGGGAGAGGGGTGCCTAATAATGATATTATTGTATTGTCAACGGAACTATAAATGCATGCCAGATTTCAAGACAATCGGATGTGTATAAGTTAGTTAAAATTGGTTAGCAAAAGATGACCAAAAATGGTCCATCTTGAATCCACCATATTGAATTTTTAAAATCTGATTAGAAATTTGTTATCTCCATCCTCAAGTGCCCCAACACACCACTATCTATAATACATGGGCATTGATTAATGAACATTAATTTAATTTTATTTTTAAATTGATTTGTATTTGTCATATTTCATGTCGCTTTTGGTAGACTATTGTAAAGTTTAATAGCAAAGTACCCTGGAGAACGTTCATAGAGAGTACTTCTATGATATTTCGCACTTATTAAATTTTTAGGAAACATTGAGAGGTTTTTTTTACATATATTAAACATTTAGAAATAAAGGTTGCCGAAATTGTTAATAGTTTTCGCTGTTTGAAGATGGGTTCACTGCAACTATCCCTTTGTTTCATATGAAAAACTGATCTTACTATTAATTTTTGAAGAGCCAAAATTTAGTTGTTGTATGGCACATTTTCACAGAAAGACACATTTCCACAGAAAGTTACATTTTGCAGCTCTTTGACTGTGTCCCCTGTTACGCTACAGTTGATATCTGTTGTTTGAGGGTGGTAGACAATAAACAAAAAAAGAAGTTAAAAAACCTGCAAATCAGTTACATCAACCGAAAAGAATCTAAAAAACAAAAGATCAAAAGATCATGGGTAAATAACGAAAATTCAAACCTTTATGAGTATCTCACAAGGAACACACAAAGAACCAATGCAAAAAGAGAAACATCGTTTAATCATTTCTCTTTTCGCTTTGCTCCTTTGTGTGTTCCTTGTGAGATGCTCATCCAGGTTTGTATTTTCGTTATTTCCACCCAGGATCTTTTGATCTTTTGTTTTTTGTGGTAGACAATGTTGAACTTGAGAGTAAACTAGAGGTTCGAACTTCCATTGTCTCAATTTTTTACTTTTTTCACAACGTTTCAGGTCATCAGGTGAATAATAACAAAAACTAAGACTACCTAATCTTATATACTCCGTTGAAATCTGTTACCTCCGAAAAGTATGGGTTTCCAAACATCCTTGATGGTGAGGCTCTATTGAGAAAATACATTCTGGTTCCTCTATTCTGTTTCTTTAATCTTCCGCTTGAATAGATTTTCTTCCCTGGCGACGATCTTTGCCTCTTTCCATTCCATATGATGTTGATTTTCCCAGCAATGTTGAGCTATTTTTAATACAGTTGTGTCCCCTTGTCGGATTTTGCGTTCGTGTTCTGTGGGATACTTAGTAGATGCAGTTCTTGGTGTTGCGGCGATATGGTTTAGTTTTTGTTAACTGACTTCTTATTGTTGTGGTCGTTTTCAAGACAGTCCAAAGATGGTATTAGTGACCTGTTCTTCTTATCTTTTCTGAGATTCCTTTGGTGTATGGAAGTGTCGCCTTCCTTTCAGTATTGACGTCGAATTTTTGAATTTTCTTTATTTAAAGCATCTTCTGTATTGCAGATGTAGGTGGCTCGATCTAGAAGAGATTTTGTAATTCCCAGTTTGGTTGACGTGGAGTGGTTTGATTTGAAGTTTAGATATTGTCCAGTATGAGTAGGTTTGCGATGGTTATGGTTGAATTCTTTTTGGTGACTAGAAGATCAAGAAAAAGGACCTGACAATTTTCTTCTTTTTCCAGAGTTAGTGTGATGAAGTTTCTTATGCTGTTGACATGATTAAAGAAATGTTCTAGTGTATTATTGTCCTTTTTCCAGATGATAAATATGTCATCTATGTATCTTAGCCATAGTTTGCTTTCCATAAAGATGTTGGACACTACCGGCGAAAGTGGAGATCCCATAGGTAGGCCATCTTCCTGTCCTTTTCCTAGAAGTAAGAAGAGAAGAATGAAAGAAAGAAAGAAAGATTCAGTTTGAAGAGTTTCTGGAAGGTCGTTGGTATAAATCATAAAATGGCCAAGAACTGATCCCTGGGGAACCCCCTGATTTATAATTTCAGGAGTTTCAGAAAAATGCAAGTCATATTGACACACATTTTTCGATATCTCAAGTAGTATGAGTGAAGAAAATTTTTGATTATTCCTCTGAATACCAAAGCATATAATTTTTATATGGAAATAGCTATATCAATGCAGTCGAATGCCTTTGACATGTCAAAGAAAATCCCAAGTACTTTTTTTTCCGGTCCAGATTTTTGTAAATACAATCTGAAATCAATGCATGCTGTCTTAGAGTTTCTGGTTTTAAGGAAACCATGTTGAAACTCACTTAAAAGTTTGTTCAAATAATTTTGACACTGCATTAAGTATTGAAATAGGTCTGGAACTAAAAACTCTTATGCCTCGCCATTAAGACCTTATTAAATTTGTTTTTATTCATTCAATCAAGTAAACCTCCATTCATACAAGGAACACTTTCGTCGACTAACGTTCGCAAAAGATTAATGAGACCTTGAATTTACAATTTTTAAACGATTTTGTGTCTGTCTAATTGTCTGTCTAACTGTGAAATCTTCTAATGCATTTTTTACCAAAATCCCATTACTCGATTTTAATTATAGTTTGGTACACTTATGTACACCTCGAAATTCTCCGGACAAATTTCAATATGGCGGCTGACAATGAAACACAGAAGCTAAATGGAACTGCCATTGTCAGTGTCAAAAAACTGGTTCGCAAAAATTTGGAATGGAGTGTAGGATAATACATGTGGAAGTTTAAATTTATAACTTTTGAACCAAAGCTGCTACAGATATGCAGTTCTCAGAGTATATTTTTACTATATGTTGACTTTAGAGGCAAAGAAAGTTTTATAGGAGTGGTTTGGACGAGGAGAGGAGCGGCTGATATTTTTAAAAATTCATAACTTTTGAACCAAAGCTGCTATACATGTGCAGTTTTCAGATTTAAGTAACACCAAACATTTTTTAGTTTTAAAGGAAATAATTTTACATAAAAAAAATCTTTTCAAATACAAGCTTCTATAAAATATAAAGTGCACTAAAAAGTAGAAAATAATTTTTGGAATTCTGATATCATAATAATAAAAGTTTGCCAGTGGCGTAGCCAGGGGGGGTTTTGGGGGTTTACCCAATCATGTACTTAAAAATGTCTTCTTCTCCTTTTTTTCCAAAAAAGTTTCACCTGCGCTGCTACTTCATTTTTTTTTCGAAAATCACCATTACTTTTCACAAAATGTCTTCTTTTTTAATTATAGCCTTTTTAACTGCTCAAAAAAGTTTATACTATATTATATTTGAAAAGTTTTTTTTTATATAAAATAATTTTGATAAAAAATTTATAATCCCCTTTTTTAAAAACCCCTGTACGCCAATTTTTGGTTGAAATCGGACAAACTTAGATGTTTTCCCCCCTCCACTCCCCTCATAGAGTGGCAGGGGGGTGCCTAATAATCCAATATTATTTTATTGTCACCGGAACTATAATTGCATACCAAATTTGAATTCAATCGGACATCTAGAAGTTATTCGAAATTGAGTTGAAAGATTTGACGCGAACATACAAACATTCATACATAGAGGTGAAGTTAAATAAAAACTTGTACACAAAAAATGAGAACTCTTTGGATTACCTATAATTTTGGAACCAATGGTCCGGTCCGAATTACCAAAAATTTACGTATCCGGAAAGAACAAACTTCATGTTTTTTGGAACTAATGTCAAAAATGACGTTTTGTAATAATCCAAGATGGTAGAAAATTTTAAAAAATTGCAATCTTCCATCCCCCATAAACTTTTTTTTTGTAAGCCACTGGCTCAAAAACTATTTTTTTTAGAAAGCTTCGTCCACACAGAAAAAAGATTTAATTGATCAAATAAATATTTAGTATTTATTTGAATCAAATAAATATTTATTTCTGTCATGCAAGATTTATATTTGACTTTAAAAAATTTATTTTGACTTAAATTAATATTTGTTTGGTTCAAATAAATATTTGTTTGTACCATGGGAAACAAATATTTATTTGGCTCAATTAAATCTTCTGTGCAATACAAACAAATACAACAAATGTGTCACTTATAAAAATCGGCAGTGAAATAAAAACGTAAGAAACAATTAAATTATGTCCCATTTTTGCTTAAAAAATGTAAAATTTGACGTTTAATGTATGTACTGTATTGACTTTTTTAAATGCCTGAATTCATTAAAATCGGATTAGTCTCTGTCAAATTGTAGCCAAAGTAAAGACTTTATTTTACTTAATGTGAACAATTCCCAGCAAATTAGGGCAAAAATAAACCAAGAAGAAAGACCCCTTACATTGTTAATTCTTTACGATTTTTGCAGATGATACATTTTTGTATCCGAGAAAAATGCATCTTTCACAAAGAAAAATAATTTTTGTGCCATTGACACACAAAAAAAATTTCTGGGGAGGGTGAAAAATTGCTATTTTTAAAATTCTCCGCCATCTTGAGTTTTTAAGAAATGTCATTTTTGACACCCGTTCACAAGAATATGAAGTATATTCTTTCCAGTTATGTATTTTTTTTAATCTGTCTATTGGTTTTAAAGTTATAGGCCATTAAAAAAGCCTAATTTTTTGTGACCCACCCTATATTATAATATAATAGTGCTGAATATATGCTGAACCAAGTAAAATAAAGGCGCCAGCAGGCACGTATATATATATATATAGCCGTACATAAAATATTTAAAAAAAAATAAAAAAATAAAAATTTTCACAAATATTTTTTTAATTTTTTTTTTTTAGTTGAAAATTCAATTATCTATCTTAATGTGAAAACTAGCTGCTTCGGTTCGTGAGTTACAATTTTTTAAAAAGTTTAATCCATCTTCCTACTCTCTTGCCAAACCCACACCTATATCAAAAACTTTGCGCCTGGTGACAAAGAATGTTTATGCCAAATTTGATCACAATCGGTTAAGCCGTTTTTGAGTAATCGTGTTGCAGACAGACAGACGTCCATCGCTTTAATATAGTATCACAAAGATACAAAATTATTTTCTACTTTTCAGTACATTTAATAAAAGCCTGGTCTTTAAAAGTCTTTTTTTAAAAAAATTTATTTAATATACAAGTTTCTTATCAAGAATTTTTCTCAGGATTCCATTTTTAAAACAGAACAGTCCTAAGTTTAGGTGAAATTTTTGGTTTTAAGCATTTTAAACCAACCCTCCTTGAATTTTAGACATAGTTTGATTTAAAAGAAGAATATGAATAAACTTTATTGAATAATCATCTTAACACAATCTTTTGTTGGATTTAAGAAGAAAGTTTTAATTTAGAAGAAAGGAAAATTAGAAAAATTAAACCTACGCGGATTTTAAATAGTAAACACTCTGTGGAACAAATTAAAATTGGGGTTATATGTCACTTTAATTAAAACTTACCCTTGTTAATTAATTTTTCCAATTAATACTTGATGTCCCACAACGATTTAGATGGGTAATAATAAAATAAGGAGTAGATTAATTTTGTATTTATTTAAAAGGTGTTTTTACTAATGTAATGTATTAAAAAACTTAAATGCAAGTTTTGTCTACATTTCTGTCACTGTCAAAATGTCAGTTTCAAAATATTAGCTGCGTTGAAATCACAAACAGCGAGTTCGGATTTCTTACCTCTGCTTGTACCTTGGCTTGCACCAACCTCTACTGATGAAAGCTACAGCATTGAAATGGGTGGGCTTTGAGTAAGGAGAGTTTTCTTGAGTGCGCTTTTAGATATCTTCAATGTTTTAATTTCAGTTGTAAATAAATTAATATAGTTGTTTTGGGTTTTTTTCTTTTGTATATTTTTCGTGCATAATCAGTGACCTTCACTTATGTTTGTTTTGCCTCGTAGTGCACTCATAGATATATTTTTTGTGTTTTATTGGTTAATGAACAACTTGGGCTATTAAACAAGGTAAATTAATCCTTGTAAAAACGGTTACTTAGGGAAATTATAAAGGAACTTATAACCAATTGCCACAAAACAATCCTTTCTGGGGGCTATCAAATTAAACCACCTCCCATAGGTTGCCTAAAAAATTACCAACTTTCTAACCTCAAACACAGATAATGAAGCTATTTTATGTGCCAAATTTTTAGCGGATTCACCATTTGCCATTTTGAAACCTGTCAAAAAAAATTAGTTTTAGGGAATTTTCTCTTAAAATAGGGTATATTTTGAGAAAAAAAGCAGTTTTTCAGAGGTATTTTGTAATAACAATAAAAAACAATCAATAACTTTGTGTAGTTTCTGTATGGGTAAGTGTTTTTTGAAAATTGGTTTTAAAATTTGGTACCCCCCACAGGTGTAAGTATTTAGCCCTGTGGGGGGTACTATTTTAGATCTTAGTAAATCCCACTGTAATTTTCTAAAAAGTTTCTCTATTATTTCGAATATTTAAGACCCTCATAACTGCGTACATTTTTAAATTTAAATATAATTGCAATATTATTCTTATGGTTAATTTGATCGTTTTGACGTCTGAATTTGTCAAGCGCGGATCTGGCGTTAAACCCAGGGGGGATAATGGGGGTAAGCAGATTTCGAGATATCACTTTATCTTAAATGTGTGACTAAGAATACTCGTTAAATGCGCCGCAGGTTTGTATGTATGTAAATACAAAATTGTATTTTTTAACCCTTTCAATTATAATCGTGGACATAAAATTTTGCGATTTGTGTTGGCGATTGTTTAAAATTTTAGATTTTCGTTATATTATTTGCTAAAATTTTGAGTCCAGGGGGGGGTAATTACTCCCCCCCCCCCGAAATCCGCGCTTGGAATTGTTTACCACTTATTTAATCACTTTCCTACTTGTTACTGCTTATTCTTACTTTCTCCCTGTGGATCCCTCTTAGGTAGACATATTTTGCTTTCCCATATCCAATATTTTTACCCCATACATGCAAATGCATCGCAGCAAGCACAAAAATCGCGGTGCATTAATAACCACCCCGCCAAAATTGCATAAGCTATCAAGCCATCTTTAAATTTCGGTCTCCTTCTCTTGCTTACTCGTTTCTTTTGTGTATGTCTGACCTTGTTTTCCTTCCCTTCCAGTCGCATTTACATCAAGAAGTCTGATAAAACAAAAGAGTGTGGGCCGGGATAATTAAAAATTCAGCCTTAGGTGGGGATTGGGTTTGTACATTCGTCTCTTTCTAATGGTTAATGTATTCATAACAAGAGTTTTATTTTAATTAATTTATACGGCTTGGTATGGCACTACGCGACGCACAATGTACACTTTAAATAAGGTACTGAAGTAAGTACTACACGCAGGGAGTGACTAAAGATATTTTTTTTACAAATCCACATTATTTCTCCTAATAAAAATTTAATTCAATTCCTTTATTGATGCCAATACGCAAAAAGCATTGACCCCGGTCAAAGGTATGCAATAATAAACTAAAAGAAAAATTTTACAAGTAGTTAATATGATCATTAGTTAATTAAAAATATTATATACTAATAGAAAAGCTCAATAGGCAGATTAAAGTTAAAAAATCTATCCAACCAACAGATATATATATAATAATTAAAATAATAATTTACATTAATTAAAATATAAATAAGCAATAATTAAAATTTGACTAATGAGCAGGTTAAAAAAATAATTCAACAAATGGATATATAAAACAGTGATTAAAATATTGATTTACGTTTGCACATTTTTGAATTATATTGTTTTGTGAGAAATAACACTTCTTTGTTCCAAAAAAATTACTTGAATGGTCCTTATGACACTAGATATAACAACTTTGAATGAACAATGAAATAAAATTAGCGCCAACTTTTTCAGCTTTAAAAATAAAGTGAATCTCTTTTGATTGGCAGTTCCTTAATATATATATCTCATTTTTTTAATAGTAAAATACGCTATAAAAATGGTAAACAAATACATACTCAATTAAAACATAAATAAACAATAATTTAAAGAATGAAACACACTTTACATTGCAATTGGTTTATTTCGGTTGGAATGCACTGCGACTTTGATATGTTGTAGATCTTGCCTCTCTGACCAATGTTTAAATTGACCTCTTTTTGATCCGACCTATGGCTTCCAAGATATCGATTTTTAAAGTTGGCGGTTTTAGATCTCGAAGATTTTTCACCAAAATTGTTTTTTTTAACTATTCCACCTATCAATGGCTACTTCACCGATTTATAAGTAGAAAAGCAGATTATTTAGTTTTATAAGCGTAGCGGCCCAAACATAAAAAATAGAAAATATTTTTTTAGTATGAAGCACGTGCGTTATTCGGTGCATTAGAATAATGGAATTTTGAACTAAGGTAAGCTATGAACGTAACGATACATTTTCCGAAATGGATGCGTAACTTAACAATTTCAAAATATATTAAAGTAAAAAATGTTTTTTAATAACAAGCTTTTATAAAAGGCACTCAAAAGCTAAATAATAATTATAGCGTTTGAGTTAATTACCCCCCTTACCCTGGCTTTAAATTTTTTATGAAAACATTTAGAAAATCAAAAGTAGGGTATAAATTGCGGCGCTGTAATAATACCTTTGATATTTACGGTATTAGTTTAATTTTGTGTTAAAAATGGCATTTGTAGTATCATTTTTTTAAAAGTTTCACCTGCTGCGCTTTGAAACCATTTATATATTTACAATTTTAGTTTAATTTTAAAGCAAAAAATGTATTTTTCAGTGCAATTTTCTTAAAAATTTTCGCCTGCGGCGCTATGGTACCGTTGATATTTACGATTTTAGCTTAATTCGACTCAAAAATAGCATTTTTAATATAATTTCTCAAAAATTTTCGGCGCATTTAAACATTTTTTAAAATAAATAAAATAAACGACTAAATTTTGTTTGCATATATTGATATGTTCCTCATAAAAGCTATGCTTTTATTCTAGTTTTTTTTCCTATCGAAACCGCCCTCCCCTTTTCAAATGGCTGGGGCGGCCACTGTCAATAGCTGCTTGTTATGTAAACTACTATTGATTTGAAATAAAGTTGTTTTCAATTATTACTATACCTAAGTCAGTGACGTATGCAAAAATTGTTCCTGGTGGGGGAGGGCTTAGATGGTTAAAAGAAAAGTCTCAGATTACCATTTAATTGGTCATTTTTGGGGTAAATTTAACTTTTTGTCGTCGAATTTCAGTGGGCGTGGGGCTTGACCCACTAAACCCCTCCCTTTAAGTACGCCGTTGTCTAAGTAACCATTGGTAGTTATATTACTTTCTAATAGGTGTACAGGTATAGCCCCTACACATTGATTGTAATAGAATATTATAAGTATATAAAAATCGAAAGAACGCTAAAAAAAATAGTTTAAAGCAGTTTTAGAGACTGAAGGCGGGTGTATACAGCAACGTAACGCACAATTCTTAAATTTAGTAGAGATATAAAAGCACTAAATTTAAATGTATTACGTTGGTGAGCAATCCGGCCCTAAACCTTAAGTTCGGGTTACTATAAGTTTTATAAAGGTTAAGAGTTTGCCTGTGATTTTGGCTAGATAAGAGAGTTCATGAAAAGGTGGGGGAAACCCGAGGGGTGTCTCGGTACTCATTTTGTGTACACCAAAAGGCATACCAGATTTTTCTGTTAAAAAATGACTCAGAATGCCATAAATTGCCTTAAAATGCATAGAATGCCTCTAAATGCCCCCGATATGCCTCTAAATAATGCTTCAAAATGCCTCAAAATGCCACGCATTGCCATCGGCGTGTACACCAAAGTGCATTAGCGAGTCACCCTTCGGGGAAACCTCGCCATAACTCCTATCAAATTAAAATCTTACCTAGTCGGAAAATAAAATAAAACTATTTTGAAATGTACAGGTCGTCAGATTTTAAAATTTTACTTGTACCCTCCAGCACTTCAGAAGTTATTTTTACTTGATAATCATTTAAGTTAGTATGACCATTTATACTCTTTTTGCGAGTACAGGTTTCTTTTTCAAAGCTTTGTACTCTATACTTACATTACATTAGAACTGATACTCTTTTTTTCCCTATGACAACAATATTCAATAAGTGTTTCTTATTATTTCTAAGATTTAAGACAACCCACTAAAAATAACATTAAAAAAATCAAAAATTTTAAAGTATTTCCTGCATAAAATGCAAAAATTTTCGACTGCGGCGCTATCACTGTTATTTGCGAGTTTTCCTTAATGCTATACATTTTTTATCAGTGAGAATTAAAGGCGTGTTAAAAAAATGGCACTTTTAGTTAAACGTTAAAAAATCGCATTTTTTGACATAGTTTTCTCAAAATTTTTGACTGCGAGATTTTGGCAATAAATCCAAAACAAAAACTAAAAACGGGAATGGTTTGGCTGCTTACCCAACCCAATTGCAAAGACGTTGAAATTAATTGGTTGTTACAATTTTAGTCTAGTTTCTAGTTTTAAGAAAGTTTTGTCAACATTTAAAACGTGTAAAAAAGGCATTTATTTGGCACAATTTTCTCAAAATTTTCGCTTGCGGCGCATTTAAGACATTATTTTGTAAAGACTATATCTGCCCCCAAACTCTCTTTAAAAAAAGCGGCGACCGCCCTTGTTAATTATAAAGTATTATTTTCAAAATTAACCATCGTTTTTGGAATTTGGTATATCTATGCACTCTTTTTGCTCTATAAAATTATGGTCACACTGTTTAAGTAGGTACCATCTTTTGCAGAAAAACGAGTTTTATGTAAAAAAATAACTAAAGCTAAGCACAAAGCACATAGAATAGTAGACACTTAAAGTTAATTTTCAGTTTTATCAGCATTCGTATCCATATCTCTATCAAGTCGACCAAACCTCGTTAGATACGATAAGGATGTTGTAACGTTACGACCGTCCCTGCATACGAAACGATGTTTTGATGCATTTGATCAGCTGGAGCTATCACGCATTCGCCATTAGTTTAAAAGTACACCTGCTCGATTGGTCGACTCGATAGAGATAAAGCTACGAATGCCGATAAACCCGAAAATTAACTTTAACAGGGAGATTTATTAAGATCTAAAATAGTACCCCCCACGGGTCTAAATATTTAGACCTGTGGGGGTACTAAATTTTAAAACCAATTTTCAAAAAATACTTACCCATACTGAAAAGACACAAAGTCATTGATTATTTTGTAGTGTTATTGCAAAATACCACTGAAAAACTGCTTTTTTTCTCAAAATACACCATATTTTAGAAGAAAATGCCCTAAAACTAATTTTTTTTGACAGGTTTCAAAATGGCAAATGGTGAATTCGCCAGAAATTTGGCACATAATAGCTTCATTATTTGTGTTTGAGGTTATAAAGTTGGTGATTTTTTAGACCACCTCAAAGGAATGGTTTAAATTTATAGCCCCCAGAAAGGATTGTTTTGTGGCATTTGGTAATAAGTTCATTTATGATTTCCTTATTTAATATCCCAAGTTGTTCATTACCCAATAAAACACCTCCTATTTTGTCCAAAAAAACGCCATATTTTGAATCCGTTTTCAGCACAAAAAACATTGATTATGCACGAGAAATATAACAAACAAAAAAACCCAAAACAACTATATTAATTTATTTACAAAGTGAAAGTAAAACCTTGAGGTTATCTAAAAGCTCAGTCAAAAAAGCTTTCCTTACTCAAGGCCCACTCATTTTAAAGCTGTAGCTTTCATCAGTAGAGGTTGGTACAAGTCAAGGTGCAAGCAGAGGTAAAAGATCCGAATTCGCTGTTTGTGATTGAACGCAGCGTTAATATTTTTAAACTGACATTTCGACAGTGACAGAAATGTAAAAAAATTGCATTAAGTTTTTTAATACATTTAAAAAATAAAAACACCTTTTAAATAAATACAAAATTAATCTACTCCTTATGTCGTATAAAGACTTTTTTTGAACGCGGACTATAATTATATGATTTAAAATATTGTGAGAAAAAAATATATTTAAATTCCTTCGATTTATGAATTAGTTTGAGAACTACGAAACGCACATTCTAATGTAAAATGAGCCTACCTTGGTTCTACGTGATGCCGATCTTGGTAGCGCTACCATGTTTATAGTGTGCCTTTCATGATGTCCATAAATTGTTGCTCAGTATAAATCACTCGCGTAAATTATTGTGGACAATATTTTTGATATTTTTTAAAACGTGTGGCTTCGTTGACAACGTTCTGTCGAAGAGAGAGACAACAACGTCCCTTTTTTGGAGCTGCTCTCGCAGGCTATGCGCACGTGCCAGCTTGTGGCAGGAGGTAAATTGCCCGCAGAATAATGTGCATTATGATTGCGCGACTATAATTAATCAGAATTTTAATTAACTTAAATATAATTCAATATGACTTGTAAATCATATAATTACTATTTGTCCCAAATAGTGAAGAAAAGTTATTAAAAAAAGCAAAGAATAACCGCTTGAGTTTCCAACACCTTATTTTATTATTAACCATCTAAATCATTGTGTGACATCAAGTATTAATTGGAAAAATTAATTATCAAGGGCAAGTTTTAATTAGAGTGACATATAACCCCAATTTTAATTTGTTCTACAGTGTTTACTATTTAAACTCCGAGTAAGTTTAAATTTTTAATTTTCTTTTCTTCTAAATTGAAACTCTCTTCTTAAATCCAACAGAAGATTGTGTTAAGATGATTATTCAATAAACATTCAAATAACATTTTACTCTACAGGCATGTATTTAATTTTTTCTACTGCCTTTTGTAATAATTTCAAAAATTAGAACAATATTTTTTATTCTGTTGAAAAACATTCTTTTTCCAAACTGTTAAAACAATCCCCGTATTTTAAAACAACTCACTGACACCTGCCAAAATGTAATCTGAAGCTGTCTGAAGATAGAATAAAATCAAAGTGCCTGGCGTTGCCATGGTAGTAGGAATCTCTATTCTCTTGACAAACATCAGTATCCATGGAAGTAACAAGCCGCTTCTTTCTGAAAGAAAAATGGATTTTGCGAATTCGGAAGATGACAATGGTATTCCACCAAAGATTATTCAGTCAGCCAAGATGGAACTACTACCAAATAAATCTCGCGAGGGATACCAAAAATTATGTCAGTTGTTTAAAATTTGGATGGAGAAAGAACACATCCAGATAATTACGGAAGATGTTGTTCTGGCATATCTGTCTTTCAATATGTTCAGCTACGGTACGGGGAGGAAAAATTTTCCTCTCTGCTGGTCGAGAGGAAAATTTTTTCCTCCCTGTCTACGGCAAAGCATCATTTTCTTCCCTATTTTTCCGGTCGAAAATGCCATTTTCGAAGGAGGTAGTAGAAAAACTTCTTATTATCGTTATGTTGACATTATTAGGGAAATTTTGGAATGCTTAAAATTTTGACAAATTTGATAGCCGCTGTGGTAGTGTTTAACCACTAGCACTACCATGCATCGATTTTACCAGACTTTTTGGAACACATTAGAAACTGTCACTCGTATAATTTTAGAAATGAGAAAAAACACAAAATTGGGCTTTATTTTACAAAATAAGTGTTTTATATGTGGGAACCTGATAATATTTTATTATTTTTAAAATGAATTGTGCCAAAATTCACTAAAATTAACCAGAAAAATAACCACAACCACAACGAAATGAATTCGTAGCTTACGGCAGTGGTAGTAGTTAATTACCACAACTGAATGACGTTTAGCTAATGCGCAGACGCAGTAATTACCACAACCACTACGAAGTGTTAAATAAGTATTCCAAAATATCCCTATTAACCTATCGCGCGATAGTCGTTTATTTGTATCTCATTTAGTGAAAGGTGCGGAAAAAAGTAGAAGTCTTCGATGCACCAGTTGATGATTTGCTTACCATCCCTATTTTTTTAAGTCTAAAAGCCTTACTTATTTTTCCATCTTTCTTCCACATTTTCTCTTTTTTTTCCTGTGGGAAGCTCGAATGCCCGATTCGTAAGGCGTACACATTTGCTAAATTGGGAAATTATTTATAATTATTCTCGCGGAGTGCCTCGAAGTAATTACTACCTAACAGCCTTCTTCTATAAGTTTTAAATATATAAAACCGTCGAATCTCGGGGCCAATCAAAGCCATTTTGATTTTTACAGGCTCTCTATCCGCATTTACCAAATAAAAAGAAAAAATAAAAGCTATACATAGTTCTTTTGACAAAATGTGAGGTTAGCAACTTTTACATTACAAAAACTCTTTTAAAACTGAAAGTTGTTATCCTTATCGTTAATAGGGTGATTTTGGTCAGGTTTTTGGCCAGTCTTTTACCCTTACCTATATTGTGCGTGAGCACACTAGCGCTCTTTCACGCTGTTACCTTTATTAAAGGTAACCACTAACCACCAATCAACCAAATTTTGTGTGATTCTGTAGTGGAAGATTTTTAGTTTAGACGTTTGTTCTTACAAATATCTGTTAATTTTTTGCTAGTGTGAAAAAACACCAGTGCATGGTGTTTTGCCGTTCAGAGGTCCGATTTTTGAATCCATGCATGTACTAAATAATAGCCAATTTTTATGTCAGTCTCTTTCTATACCGTGTGAAATGAGTGGCGAAAGATAAGCCGGTATGTGTGGACCGCGTTCGAATTCGACTGGTTTAAATCAATATTGCACGAGGAGGGCATTCGTGTTGTTTCGCATGAAAAACCGGTTATTCTTTCACGTACTACCCATTAATCAGCAAAGCGGCATATCTTTTGCCAAAAAAGAAGTTAAAAAACCTCCAAATCAGTTACTTCAACCGAGAAGAAACTAAAAAATAAAAGATCAAAAGATCTTAGGTGGAAATAACGAAAATTCAAACTTGGATGAGCATGCCACAAGGAACGCACAAAAGATCAAAGCGAAAAAAGAAATGATTAAACGATGTTTCGCCCTGGGTAACCAGCGTGGGCTCATCAGTAGTTTCACTTTGATTTCCAACCTTGAACCGCTCATAAATAGGCATCGTTCCGCACTGGTACTTATTCAAGTTACCTGATACGAATTCGTGCTGGCGTGTTAATATTTCCAGTAGGATTATGCTCCTAAGGCAATTAAAACAAAAAAGAAACCAAACCGAAAAGAAACTAAAAAACAAAAGATCAAAATATTTTTGGTGGAAATAACGAAAATTCAAACTTGGATGAGCATCCCACAAGGAACACACAAAAGATCAAAGCGAAAAGAGAAATGATTAAACGATGTTTCGCCCTGGATAACCAGCGAACTGAAAATATTAACACACCAGGACGAATTCGTATCAGGTAACTTGGATAAGTACCAGTGCGGAACGATGCCTATTTATGAGTGGTTCAAGGTTGGAAATCAAAGTGCATGATGGTGTTTAATGATTTATAGTGGAGGGTGACCACCGAATCATACTGATGAGCCCACGCTGGTTACCTAGGGCGTTTAATCATTTCTCTTTTCGCTTTGATCTTTTGTGCGTTCCTTGTGGGATGACCATCCTAGTTTGAATTTTCGTTATTTCCACCCAAGATCTTTTGATTTTTTGTTTTTTTTTTATATATTTTGCCTTTTATTCTATACGGTATAGGAAGAGACGGAAGTAGTCGCATGCGAAGAAATTCGAATGGTTTCGAAAATAGGACCCCAGGAATATGAAAATTGTGTGGTGCGTCTTATTTTCGCTGTTCAGAAAAGGTGGTATGTCTACTGGTGCGCTTATAGCGTCAGCAGTAAGGCCACTAGTAGGCGTCAATAAGGGTCAAAATTGTACATAATTATTTCTAAAAAAACAAAAACCAAGTAAGTTGCATAAACAACTAAGATAAAGGCCAGCGGAACTCGTAAACTATACAAGAAAAATTTAAGGGCCTTTACCCACTTGTTGGATTTTTCTTGTAAATAATTATTTCTGTTTTAGTGAGCTTATCACACCACATCATCACCCCAGTATTGACACGTGTGCTTAAATATTATCAAATTTACATAATTTTTGAAAATAAGATTGTTTCAAAATTTAATTTTGTTAATTTTTTGTAAACTAACTCGAGAAAAATATGATTTTGTTTCTAATGCCATTTTTAAGCCAAAATAATAGTTAAAAAAAGCGTGACCTTTATTGTTCGTTTTCTACAAGTAATGCCTTAATAAGGGCCGTTTTCTCAATAGCGATTTAACGCTAACTCGGGAAACATAACCTTTTAAAAAATCTTTAAAATGAGAGCTAAGCTCCAGGCTAACCATGGCTTCAAGGTAAGGCTGAATTATCTTACCCCCAGGGTTAACTTAGAAAAATATTGGCTGAAAACAGAAAAAAACGAGATTTATAACCCGAGTTAATTTAACTTGCTGCATGGTAACACCCTATTGAGAAACCGCGGCCCTAAGTAGTGCCATAATGTAGAAGGAGCCTCATAAAAGTTTCAGCTCATATTTGAGAATTAAAAATGTTGGATTGTTTATTTAGCTTTCGAATGTGAAAGTGTGAGGGGGATGCTCTGGGGAGGACGGAAACTCGAAAAGGGTTTGTGTAACACACACCCACGTCGTCGTATGGGCTGTCTGAAAACGGACCTGTGCCAAGCTGCAATGTCTTTCGTCTCCTCAAACACAAAAAAACACTAAAATTAAAACTAAACTAAAAACTAAAACACTACATGACCAAAAATTCCGTTCCTCTTAGGCCTAGCGCAAGATGATGTAGCTTGTACAAGGATTTACTACAAGGGTTTTTAACGTCTTGCCAAGATTCATGTCATAACATTATTTTTAAGTACTTTTCATATTTTTTTCGAATTAGGTTTTTGTATGCGACGTAAGGGGAATGCAGCTGGGTACAGTAGAGGCTAACTGGAAGGGGTTTTATCAGCGTCATGTTTCATAAAGTAAAAAAATTTTTTATTTATGAGTTGATTTTTACCATCGTGCTGCTGGTTTTAATTTTTTACAAGTCTCCCAGATGATAAATTTAAATAATTTTGTAGCCATTGAACTGCATTTAGTGTGTTAAAAAAAGCCATTCACATACAGTTTGCCTTCAGTTCCAAAACTGTACGATCTGAACTGAAGACATGAACTTTCTCAGCCCACACACCATTCAGTTTTTTGAAACGATGCGACCTTCATTTGTAGGACTGTCAGTTCTTGAACTGAAGGAAAACTGAGCTTTCACCACACACACAAACATTTCGTCAGTTGTCAGTGCTATTCGAACAACGAACATGTAGCGAAAAATGTTTTGCACGAAAAAAAAACTAGCCGCACTTCCTGTGCTATTATTATTGCAAGAGCTGATAAAAAAGACAAAAAACCGTTTTTGGGTAAAAGATTGGCTGTTAAAACGTGCTACTTTATCTCATGTGAGACTGGTGCAAAAATTAAGAACTAGTGCAATAGAAGACCTTAAAAATTATTCTAGAAACTTGTTATTGTATTTATAAGGCTCTTAAGAAAAATTATTTAAAAGTAAGGAAAAAAATGAGTAATACTAAATAAAATAATTTTACTAATTTGTAATCTTCATTGGATTTTAATAACAACAAATATTAGCTAGTATATGGCACTCATGTCAAAATGTTTAAATTTCAATGCAGTTCTATTTTTTTAAAGTAACAAATTCTGACAAATCTGCCTATAAATATCAATAAATTCCGCTAAAAACGTCGTATTATTCCTTGAATCGGCCATTTTGTAAATACGAAATCACGAAAACTTCCAACTAGTTTGACAATAGGATCATACGATTTCAACTGACGGTTTTTCTCCATACACTTCAGTCCGTCGTTACCTGTCGGGCGGCCTGTATGTGTATGGAAAAATTTTAAGTGACGATATGCAAATCGGCAGTTCTGTACTAAAGGCTAACTGTATGTGAATGGGTACCTTTAAGGTGAAAGTTTGCCTAATAAATAAAATCTATATGTTTGTGGCGGATTCATAATGTCGAAACTACTTTTTTTTGGGTTTTTCGCCACTAAGTTAAGGAAATTTTTTCAAAAATATGTTAAAACCCACTGCGTAAATTCCTAAAGAAAAAAATTTGTTCGTTTGTCAGTGGTTTTTAAATAAGATAAAAAATTTGCCTACACACACGCAAATCCTAACTAGAATCTAAGTACTTATCTGACGTTTCGGCAGAAATTCTACTGCCGTTATCAAAGAATTTTATCCTTTTCAAAAACTTTTTTCGATTCTTTTTTAAAATATCTGTCTGTTGTCATACAACTGACTGACTTTGACTGATATATATTTCAAATATTAACTTGACAGTTTGGTGCGTCGATAGTAACCAACAAGGTATTTGGTGAATTTAGTAAAATTTAAAATCAAAATTATATTTGTTTGAGTATTTTCGATTTTAGATTACTTTATAAAAATACAAAATTTTTATTTTAAAATATCAATTATAAAAATTATCTTTTGACTAACTTTAAGAAAAAATATATTAGAAACCCAAAGAACATCAATGCTATTTTTTAATTTATTTTAAAAAAACCTTTTTGAAAATCTTGTTTTAAAATTGGAAGCCAAACTGTATTTATATCAACTGATATGCTAGCTATGCATTCATCTTCGTTAAGATAGATGCAAGCTGCTTCTTTGATTTTTCGTTTAATTTTGTCTGGTTCTTTTTTTTTTGTAATATACTGGTTTCTCTCCACATTACTCTATGATCATTTTCAAAAGAATGTTGGCAAATTTTAGACTTCTCCCAGTCTCCCCTTCTGAGGTAACCCTTATGGTCATTTATTCTAACTTCAAGAGGCCTTGAAGTTTCTCCAATATAAAATTTACCACACTCGCAAGGAATTTTATAAACGATATTTTTTGAGTTTTGCTCAGCATTTAATGGTTTTGTTTTGGTTAGAATTGATCTAAGAGTATTTGATTTTTTAAAAATTGTTCTAATATTATAAGTATTAGCGATTCGTTTAATTTTTTCCGAAATACCTGGTATAAAAGGAATTATTAAATTTGTTGGTTGTACATTATTATGTCTACGTTCGCGTTGTCTTGGAAATTCGATTCGTCTAAAAGAATTTTCGATGAAGTTATTTGGATACGAATTTTTAATTAAGACCTCTTTTATTATTTGTTTTTCTTGTAAAAATGTGTTATTGTCCGATCAAATAATTTTAGCTCTATCGTATAGACTTTTTATTACTGCTTTTTTAACCGATGAGCAATGATTTGAGTTAAAATTTAGATATCTATTTGTATGTGTTGGTTTTCTATAAACTGAGGTTTGTAATTTCCTTAACTTAGTGGCGAAAAACCCAAAAAAAGTAGTTTCGACAGTTTGCCTAATGTCTAACATTAACAAAAACTCAGAAAATGTTCTGTTGGTTCCAAAATCCGATTTTTTTAAGGCGAATTTTTTGAGTGATCACTGCTAGAAAGAATAATTGTGTAAAAAAATAAAAGGCTTTGATTTGCTGACTATTTCGCCATTTTATTCAAAGCCTCTTTCAATAAAAGTAGCGAGATGTGGTATAAATAAATGAGAGAGGGGATTTTTCTTTTTATATAGCTGGTCATTATCTACTCAGAAAATATGAGCTTTTAGCTCGAAATTTATATGAATAACTACGCGGCCATCTCTATTAGTGTCGCAGACTGCATGTGTTGCAAAATCTTTGAAATGGAGTTCTTATTATTACTCAAGTAGAATAGTCAGATAATCTCGATTTATCTACAAAACTGACTTAACAGCAAAATTTTTTACAGCAAGTAGAAGGTCATATGAGACTCTTAAAACCATATTTTTCCAACAAAATCTCTCTATGTTCGCCGCCATCTTGAATTTATGCGTAATTCGGGTTAACTCGGCCTTAGTCTGATATCTCGTTGACCATTGGTCCCATTTAAAAACAAATTGTTTTATAAAAAAGTGGTTTTCTAAGATTTTTGGTCTTATATTTTTTTTTGCTATATGTCTTGGATAAAAAGTTAATTCACATCTACCGCCGAAAATAATGATTAATCAAGGTAGCATAATATATATATTGACATATAATTTGTTACCATTAAACTTTTTTAATAAAGTGTTCCTATAAAAAATTTTGGTAATAAAAAATAACAGTTATGTTAAAAATAACGGAGATAGAGGGCGCCTCAAATGTATATTATTTTTTATAGAAAAAGAAAGAAATGTTAATGCAGGCAAGAATTTTTAAAATACTCTTTCAATTTATAGGCACCAAAGCTCTCACCAAAGCCTTCACAATCCTTGTTTAAATACGTTCCAATTAATACCCCACATGCCATATTCTGGATTAAACTGGGTCCCTGGACGGACAGCCACGGTTTATCCAAAATGTGCAAAATCAAACCGTTTAAGTAAAAGAAAGTTCAATTCACTATAGAAACTGCAATCCTTTAAGCCAATTTTTTATCCGAACCTTATTTCTTCAAACCCATTCAATAACAAATTCGAAATTCGAAACTCATTTAATATCAAACTCGTAATTTGTAATACCCATTTTTAATAAAACCTGAAATTTGTCAAACCATTATTTTTGAAAACCGGAATTCGTAAGAATCATTGTTTATCAGAAATTTCTGCTAAATTGATTGCGCAGGTGGCGTGGCGGCGCGGGGTTTCAATACATTTGTCGCTATTACGCCCGCATACTTGTACAAGTAGCGTTAAATGTTCAATAGTTTGTGTATAGATGTCACTTGCATTCCAGTTAAGAACAAATTTCTGATAAACAACGGGTCTTACGAATTCCGGTTTTGAAAAATAATGATTTGACAAATTCTGGGTTTGAATAAAAATGGGTTTTACAAATTACGAGTTTGATATTGAATGAGTTTGATGAACAATAGTTCGATTAAAAAAAAGTCTTATAAATTTTTTGAATAAAATTTTTAAAAAATAATTTTTTTTAGCCAAAAAAAAACCGTTTCAAAATCGGACAAATATTTACCGAAATATTAAGTCTAACACAAAATCCAAGATGGCGGCAAACCTAGAGAGAAATTTTGATGGAAAAATGTAATTTTAGGTTTCTTGCATGATCCCCTATTAGCCCTGAAAAGTGTAACTGTGTAGTCAGTTTTGCCATTTTAAAGTACTATTCTATTGGGCTATATATATATATATATATACATATTTGTCCATTTTCCAAAATTGTTTACAGCAGGTTGCCAACTATGTACAAAGTTTGGGATTTTAGGCCAAGGCAATTTCAAGAGAGTCATGATTAAAATGTTATTTTTTATACTTTCATCAAAAAGACGATTTCAGTAACTGTCCGTAAATAACCAAACCTTGACTTTTTTGGTTACCAATGCAAAAAAACGTTATCATCGATTTTTAACCTCAACAAGAAACGGTCAGAAATTAAAATGGTCAACACTGAGAAGAAAAGCGATTATACATATATATATTTGTTATGGATCAGTGTTCAAGTTTCAATTGTTTTAGGATTTTTTGATAATGGTATAAAATAATAGCGTTTACAACTCGCGGCAAAACTGTATTTTTTTAACCGCTAGTTAAAAAAATAACTATAGTTAAAAATTTTTAAAGCTGCTGATAAAACAACTATATATTAAAATTTAAAAAAAAACACGAATAAACCCATGGAATTTAACCATTTTAAACTTTCGTAATAATTTAAATGCGGTATGGTTAGATTACCCTCTGCACCCCTCCTCCAAATCTGCGGTAGTTTTGTCCGTATAGGCAAAAAAAGAAGAAGCGTGACACAAATGTCCGTAAAAGTGTGATACTTTTTTTTAGTTGGACAAGCAATGCGAAGCCGAGTTTTAATTAGCTTAAAGTGGGGGAAAGACACTTTGCACAGGTAGCGATTAGAGAACCAGCTAAATATATCAACGCCGCCAATCTTTAAAAACACACACCTCTGTATGCCAATTTTAATGCAGTCGAACAAACTAAATCTTTTTCCCCCTCCACTTCCCTCGTTAGAGAGAGGTGTGTACCTGACAATACCATATTATTGTATTTTTACCGGAACTATAAACGCATACCAAATTTGAACACAATCGGATGTGGATAAGTCAGTTAAAATTGGTTAGCAAAACATGACCGAAAATCGTCCATCTTGAATCCGTCATATTGAATTTTAAAATCTGATCATAAATTCGTATTTCTTATCCTCAAAAACCGCTGTATACCAATTTTGGTTGATATCGGACAAACTTAGGTATTTTCCCCCCTCCACTCCCATCGTAGGGGGGAGGGGTGCCCAATAATAACATATTATTGTATTGTCACTGGAACTGCATGCCAAATTTGAAGGCAATCGGATGTGTATAAGTTAAAATTGAGTAGCAAAAGACGACCAAAAAACGTCCATCTTCAATCCGCCACATTGAATTTTTAAAATGTGATTAGAAATTCGTTATCTCTATTCCCAAGAGCCCAACACACCAAATTTCAACGAAATCGGGCATACTTCATCACATAATATTCTTGTATTGTCACCGCATCGTATATCGGGAAATTGGTCAAAATTAAGTTGCAAGATTCGACCGGAACAAAAATAGTTCGTTATTACATACATTGCAAGTTAAATAAAAGCTTGTAAAAAGTACTTAATTGTGTAATTTAAGAGATGTATAAGAATTTGTCAAAAATGTTTGCAAAATTTGGGGTTGTTAGATAATCTCTTTGTTTAGAATAGGTATAAAAATTAATAAAAAGCGTTTCATGCACATTCTTCCGAAAAGGGGGGTGGGGGGGTTAGGAAAAATCAATCTTTAAGGGTCAATATTCAGTGGATCTGGATGAACTCCCCAAGCCCCCCCTCTCTGCGTCCGACATTAGGAAAAGTTTCTTGTTTTATTTTTTTGTAATCTCTTTTATTACCTTTTGTGCCGCTAGGTTTTAATATACTTTTTTGCATTTTCGAACATTTTCAGAGAAAAACTGGCTGCTCATTCCAATTATAAACCAAATTCAAAAACAACCAACAACTTTCAACGCAGACTTTTGTTATCAATGACTGAAACCTTTTTACAATTAAACTTTTGAGAACCCCTGCTTAAACGAACATTTTCCACTCTCTTAATACAAGAAAAGGTCCACTGTTTTAAGACCAGTAGTATTTTAATCAATAAAACATGGCCAAATCCTGGTAGATCCCTGTAATTTTGATGCGCAAGGCTCTTTTTAGTCCTCTTTTATTGATTATTCCGGCTTAAAAGGTCTGGTTTAAACGGGCTCTGTTAAGAGCGAGTTTGTGAAACATGATATTTGAGAAGGATATTCTTGAGAACTAAATAGGATTTAACTGGAAACTCGACTGGATGACTATTTCCAAACCTAAAAATTTATAACAAAATCAATGAATAGCGAGCTTTTCCTCAAAAAGGCAATGGTAACCGTAGATCCGGATTTCGCACTTGTGGTGCTCATCAGTACGGTGCTAGGAATTAGGAGATGAAATGATGAAATGATGATGGAAAAATATGACACAGGATTCATGTAAAAGACAACCATCTGTCAAATTGCAGAATCGGCAGATGTACCTGTACTGATGAGTACCACAAGTGCGAAATCCGGATCTACGGTTACCATTGCCTTTTTGAGGGAAAGCTCGCTATTCATTGATTTTGTTATTTATTCACAGATATAAAATTTCTAAGTTTTAAAAATCTTGTATTGAAAAAGAAAGAAATAGTCAAGTTCAAAGAAATTAAAATAAAATGGCATAAAAAACATTAAACAAATTACACATCTAGGCTGAAATTCCAGAAATTTAGATCGCGGTTGCCGAATTTCCATAATTATCCTTTATTTTCTATAATTTCGTAATATTGCAATAGGTATCAGAAAGTTTATTTAACATAATGTTTTGTTTCATCTTCTAGAAACTATTATTTAAATCACGATTAGGACATTTACTCCCTACAAGTACCTAACATCAGTGGCGTAGCGTAGCCTAGCATATTTTTAAAAACTAGCTGAACTAAACCACAAATTTTTATTTAAATTAATTCTACAATTGTACGCAAAACTTAGGGATGCTTTTCCCTAAGAAAAAGCTTTTATTAGTTTTTACACATCAAAAAATGGAAATTTTGATTTGCTGAAAAGCCTTTGTGTGAAAAAATATCTCACTGAAAATTGAGTGACTTTCATCACTTAAAATAGTGTAAAGTAACTCAGGATTGTGTGAAAAGTGATTGATATTTTATATAGATAGGTACATAGATAGCTAGCTATGACGTTAATATTTATCTGCAACTTTTGTAATAGTCCAAGTGCCAGGCAGGTAAGCACAAAAAAATGGGCTTACACTTTGAAATTTTTATCATAGGTAAAGGTATGTTTAGGGATGCCAAAGATACAAAATGCCACCTATGAGGTGTAGCACTACAATATGGCAACACTGTAAACATTAAAATTTTAATTGGCTTTATTTCAAAATCTGTAGGTCCTACTTGAAAAATTTTTTCTTGGTGTTTAAGCTAAAATTGTCCCCTTTAAACGAAATATAACAAAATTGTCATATGTCACCTAAAAACAAGTGAAATATGTCATCCAAAAAACTCGAAGGACCAATTTTTCGTGATGTTTAGAACGACCCCTAGGGAACAACGATTGCAATAAATTTTGATTTTATTCTTTAAATTATTTAAGCAATTATTATAAACAAAAAAAAATGGGGGTGCCATCTGAGTTCACTTTGACAAATAATTTTCTGACCAATGACCACATTTTTCACCTAAATGGACGTTAATTTTGGTGTATAAATTAGTGATCTTCAGACGGTCTTACATATTATGACAAAATTTCGTTGCTTTAACGTTAGATAATACAGCAATAACATTGTTACCGTCTACCCAATGTTATCGGACCTGTCACGCGTTGGTACATTTTCTAGTAAACCAGTGACGTCGTGTGGACGTTTTTATGAGACTCTAGTTACGTTCTGCCGACGTATCAACGTCTAAACAACTTTCACATTGCGATGTTTCTGGCCGCTCTTGCGACATTTTCCGGCCGGAGTTTTGACGAACTTAACTGCCCTTTTCTTGTGAAGAAGAAAAGTTTCCAGAGGAACTAATGGCATTATATTCTCCCTCTCTGCCGCTCTTATGTACGGCGGATCGCCCTATCTCTCTTTAGATTTTAAATAAATGGCTCACGGAAAGAGAGATGACATTATCATACATGTATAAGTAATGTCTGATCCACAACGTTACTTCTTGCCGCTCACTAAAAATACTTTTTGCCTTTGCTTCCAAGAAGTAGGATCTTTGAAGTGTCCTGCCATAAAAACTAAATTTTATTTCACAGTTCACTGACCATTTATTTAGAAAAATCGAATAAAAAGTAAGGTTATGGGGACTGTCAACTGTCATCGGAGGAATTGTTGGTGCATTTTCCAGTCGTATGATGGCTTGATAGTAAACAACGGTCGTGGCAAGTGGTTCATTTGGGAATATTTGACGACTGTAGTCCATTTACGTGTTTTTTTTTTGGGATTCTCATAATATTCGCCATTGATTGATGCCGCGTCGTTTATGTTCGAAGTGGCCGCTATTGTTTATATTTACTAAACACGGCAAAAAATACTACAAACACCAATGGCATTTTGGAGACGTCTTATGTTCCAGGCGGGATAGGTATTTGACCATGGAATCCTAAAAAGAGGGCTTTAGTAGCATCCATTTTTTTTAAATTAAAAAAAAGCAATATTTTTCGTTTAAACACAAACAAATCAAGGGCGCGCGTATTTTTTCATTCTTTTTCTAGGCATATTTGTCAGTAAATCGAATTGCGTTTTTAAATTTTGCTCCCATAGTGGCCATATAAATACTATTTAATAAACGGTAATTATCAAATTATAATTTTTTGATTGCCATTTTTTAAAGTGGATAAAAATAAGTTCATAACCGAAAATCTTAAAGTTTGAGATGGGCAACATTTTGGTTAGTGAAACACCACTAAAAAATCAATAACCAAGAGGGCGCTAGTGTAGTCATTTTGGGTCGTATTTTACGACGTAACAAGAACGATTACTATTCAGACTCCAGTCACTGCACAACGACGTAAGGACTCAAAAATCATCCACCATTTTGGTGTAAATCCGGGTATGTTGGCTAAAACGACGTCGCATCATAACGTCAAGTCGCATTTGACAACGTCGCTACGCCGTTAAATTGCTGCTGGGTGACGGCCAATTTAAACTCGCCTTGTAAAACATTATAAACGCTACTATCTACTATACCATAAACGCTAGGACAATAAATCTTTTTTTGTTCGATTGGTATTTTCTTTCTACATAAAAAACTCTTATACGTTTAGTTTAAAAAATTCCCTTTGGCTACTGAAATATAAAAAAAACACATTTTTTAATGAAAAAAAGTTAAATCTTTAGGAGTACCTATATATTCAATGGCTCTGGGGGGGGGGGCTTGAGCTCCGCCCTACCTACGCCACTAAAAAAGACAATGCTATAGATGGATTTGAAAAAAAAATCCAAGGTTGCCATTTTGTAATGCATTACATACTTCATATTTTATAGCATTCTATTTTTTAGTGGCATAGGTAGGGCGGAGCTCAAGCCCCTCCCCCCCCCAGAGCCATTGAATATATAGGCACTCCTAAAGATTTACCTTTTCTAAAAAAATAATAATAAAATGGTTATCTGAGACTATGTTACTCAAGCCCCCCCCCTAGACAATCTCTGCGGAAGCCACTGTATTTTCGACATTCTAAAAATTACCTTTAGTACTTGTACTAAAATTTGGTAATTTTTGGGTCATATCTTGGAAACTACGTGACTTATCAAAAACAATTAAACTTATTTTTAACTCACTTTAAACCCATAATGGTGGAATTTTTCATAATGGTGGGTTTTTTACACCAATTAGTTTTTTCAAGAAAAGTCATTTGTTTCATTTTTTTCATTAAAAAATGTGCTTTTTATATATTTCAGTGCCGAAACGAAATTTTTTAAACTAAATGTATAAGAGCTTTTTTATGTAGAAAGAAAATACCAATCGAACAAAAAAAGATTTATTGTCCTAGCGTTTATAGTATCGGATATAGTGTTGTGATGTTTTTACAAGGCGAGTTTAAAATAGGCTTCAATTACTTGTCAAAGTCAACTCAGATGGCACCCCTATTTTTTTCTGTTTATAATAGTTGCTTAAATAATATAAAGAATAGAAACAAAATTTATTGCAATCGTTGTTTCCTAGGCGTCGTTCTAAAAATCACGAAAAAATGGTCCTTCGAGTTTTTTGGATGACATATTTCAATTGTTTCCCATCTAAAATTTGACTGTTTACAGTGTTGCCATATTGTAGTGCTACACTTTATAGGTGACAATTTTGTATTTTTGGTATCCCCGAACATGCCCCTACCTATGGTGAAAATTTTCAAGTGTTAGCCCATTTTTTTGTGAGGTCCTGTATTTTGTGATCTGGCACTTGGACTATAAGGAAGGTTAAGTTAATAACTAACCTAATCTTTGTAATAGGCGTCAAGACGCCTCAGGTCGCCACGTGTCGGCCTGCGACGTCGCGCGTGGACTGATGAACAGCAGGACGTTGACGGTTGGAATAATTATATATAAAACAATTTGTTACGACCTAGTGAAAGAATTATTGTGCAATAATAGGGGGTCCTAAAGGTATTTTATGATTTTATATACCTATAACCTGTATTTTTGGGAAAATGGAAAAAACTGGAGTAATTTATTATGGAAAAAATCAATATATATTTGCACTACGCCGATGATGTCTTTGTCTAACATATTAGGTAATTTGAAATAAGGAAAATATTATTATTACAAGCTTTTATTTAACTTGCAATGTATGTATCTATCTATGTAACGAGATATGTTTGTTCGAGTGAAATCTTGCAACTTAATTTTGACTTTGACTTCCCGACATCCGATGGGCTTCAATATAGTTGCGGTGACAACACAAGAATATAGTGTGATGAAATTGACAGCTCCCCTCTACTCGAGGAGGGTGGCTGTCAATTTCTGCGACATTTGGTATTTTGGGGCACTTGGTGATGGAGATAACGAATTTCTAATCGGATTCAAGATGGACGATTTTCATGTTTTGCTAAGCAATTTTAACTGACTTATCCACATTCGATAGTTTCGGTGAAAATACAATAATATGGTATTTTTAAGTACCCACCTCTCTCTAACGAGGGAAGTGGAGGGATTATGAATTATTAAGCAGATTTGAAAATTTTAATACGGCGGATTCAAAATGGACGATTCAGGGTACACACTGATTTAGTTTGTTCGATTTCAATCAAAATTGGCATACAGGAGTTTTTAGGAAGGGGATGATGAGTTAGATTTGGAAATTAAATTTGTTCGATTAAATCAAAAATGGAAGACTTAGGGTACAAATCTAAAAATTAAAAAAGAAATTTTAATTAAAAAAACTTTTAAAGAACAAACTTTTATTAAATGCACTCAAAAGTAGAAACATATTTTTTATCTTTCTTATACCATAATAAAAGCGATGGGCGCTAAATTCTTCTTCTATTCGAATGATAAACATAATGGTTTTATTTAAAGAAGCTGAGAACGAGTGAGCCGTACTTGCCAAGCCTTTGAAAATGTACTTAGGTTATAGAGTAATACAACTGTTTATTAGGTGAATCGTCGTTGTGACCGATATACGATACCTAAATTTAAAATTATTAATTTGCGCCCATCGCTTGGTATTGGTATGGTATAAGAGAGATAAAAAATTATTTTCTAGTTTTGAGTGCATTTCATAAAAGCGTCTTTAAAAGTTTTTTCTTCATCAAAATTTTTTTTTTAGTTTATAATAAACAAGATGTCCCATTTAATACACCGACGTTCTAACATACACATTCAAAATAACTCTTCATCCTGTAGTATTTTTTTAGGCTTCATATATGTTATAAATAACATTCTGGGGAAAACATTTTAATAAAAATCGCATATTTTTATCATACTACCGGTTGACCCAGGGCGTTGCCCGGAATATCGAAAAATAATATCATCTGACAGCTGTCATCAAGGCGAAATATAAAATAAAAAGTAGCCTATGTTTCAATGCAGGTCACAATTTATCTTCTTACCAAATTTCATCCGAATCGGTTCAGCCGTTTTTGCGTAACACGTGCGTAACACCAATTTTTTTTATTTTACGTTGAAAATCATGTGAAAAACAACATTAGGCACCATCAAATTGTTTTGAGCGCCAAAATTACTAATTTTGTATATTTTAGGTTTTGTTAGCTTTACCCAAACTATTTATCATATCATCATATCGTGTTCAATATGTATGGAAAATTGGTTTAAGAAAAAAAATATTTGAACATAAAATGTAGATAATTTGCTCCCCTACAATGTTTGTTAAAAAAAAATTTCAATTAGAGTAACAGGAAATTAGAAATAGCCAAAAAACTGATATCATTCATATCAACCAAAATGTTACTATAATTTGAATTTTGAAGGAGTCGTTTTGTAGGTATTGTTTTTCCCTACAAAAGCTTTTTTGATTTTTTTTACTAGTGCACAATTAACAGAAGTTATGAACATATAAAATATTTGAACATAAAATGTAGATAATTTGCTCCCCTACAATGTTTGTTAAAAAAAAATTCAATTAGAGTAACAGGAAATTAGAAATAGCCAAAAAACTGATATCATTATGCTCATTTTGTTTAAATAATGGAATTCTGAGTATGAACCAAAATGTTACTATAATTTGAATTTTGAAGGAGTCGTTTTGTAGGTATTGTTTTTCCCTACAAAAGCTTTTTTGATTTTTTTTACTAGTGCACAATTAACAGAAGTTATGAACATATAAAATATTTGAACATAAAATGTAGATAATTTGCTCCCCTACAATGTTTGTTAAAAAAAAAAATTCAATTAGAGTAACAGGAAATTAGAAATAGCCAAAAAACTGATATCATTATGCTTATTTTGTTTAAATAATGGAATTCTGAGTATGAACCAAAATGTTACTATAATTTGAATTTTGAAGGAGTCGTTTTGTAGGTATTGTTTTTCCCTACAAAAGCTTTTTTGATTTTTTTACTAGTGTAATTAACAGAAGTTATGAGCGAAAAACTGATTGAAACCTGAGAGGTGAGCATGGTAGGGTAAATCACTATATTTTGAACCCCTGGTTGGCGCCTTTATTGTTGATAATAGAAAAAAAGTTTAAACGGAAAAGTTTTATAGTTTTTTAAAATTCTTCTAATCCATATGACAGATATTGTCAAATGTCATTCTATATGTCAAATTTAGACATCAACTTTCTTATATTAAATTTAACACCCTATATATTTTTTAAATCTTCTTTTTAAGTCTTGAACGGTCATTAAACAAATTTAGAAAATTGTTGCCATAAGAGCAATGTGTTGAAAAAAGAACCACATTGCCCTTATGGCAAATTATTTTTTATTTCACTCGAGAACTGCTAGAGATAAACCCTACATATGGTAATATAGAGTTTGTTCCATTTAATATAAGAAAGTTGATGTCTGACATATGGAATGACAATATCTGTGATATGGGTTAAAATGCTCTTAAAAAATTATAAAACTTTTCTATTGAGACTTTTTTTTTCTATCGTCAATAATAAAGACGCTAACCAGGGGTTCAAAATATAGTGAATCACCCTGTACACCCATGCAAAATTTCAGCTTGGTCGCTTTTAGTTTCCAGAAAAGCATTGTGAAAAGTACAGTTTGCCTGGACTATTATTACACACTTCTCTCCACATAAAACTGGTACAGCAGAAGGTAGCTTCAAATATGATTTTTTATATTTTCCTATGTGCAACACTGACTTTTTGACTTTGTTATTTTAGGTCATATTTTTGGCATATATAGACTTTTTATAAGGAGACGGCTTGTTTAGTTGTTACTAATTTATATTATAAGGCCACTAAAATTAAAAACCACATTTCAAAAAAGCAAAAATGTTTTATTAACTAAACAAAAGCTACACAGTAATTGGTGTATTCGACTAGCTGATTATGAAAGAAGCAAGTCTACGATAGTAAGCATAACAAATCGATTTCAAGAACAAGGAACTGTCCCTCGAAAGGAAGGCACCGGTTTGACGAAAGTTACTAGCCCAAAACAATTAAAAGGCCAGATCAAGTTAACGAAATAAATAAAATTAAAAAAAAATAACGAAATTAAAAACATATAAAAAAAATACTTATTTTTAATAGCGCGTCATTGCACCGTTGGTTTCAATGATGTTTTGAAGTCTTGAATTGACTAAATTTTCAAATAAGTTTGATTATTTAATGATATTAAAACTTGCTAATTGCTTTGCAATAAGTCCCCAAACGTTTGCAGGCCAAGGCAAAATTTTGATATTATTATTCTGGAACCATCGCTGCCAAATTCTAGCCATATGAACTGGACAGTTATCTTGTTGGAATACAAAATGATCTGCATAAGGGACTATCAACTCTGGAAGCATTACATTTTCCACCTTATTAACGTAAACTTCGGCTGTAAATCACCCATTCATTCTAAATAGAGCGCCATGTCCTATAGCCGATATCCAGTTCCAAACATTTAGCGAAAATATTCCCGCCCGGTCTTCGTTTCCAGCAATATATCGTTCTTCGTATCGGGTTCTTGGCGGTCGATAAACCAGACTTTGTTTTTTATCGCTGTTGGACTTATGCCCATATCCACCATTAAACACTCTAATCAGTTAAACAAGTTTACCTATCCACCAACTTTTTTTATGAAATAATTACTTAATCAGGGTTAAGTAACTCCATTAAAAAAAAGAGCTGGCAACGCAGCATATTTGGTGTGTATCTATTGGTAACACTGGATATGTCAAAAAATTTTTGATCTAAAAGGTTATCTTTTCTGTTTACTTTTTATTTTCTTTCAGTTTTTGTTTATTTATTTTTAAAACCTATCAGAAAATACGTTCCCCATCTGTTGCGACTGAAACTCAAGTTAAACGGGGATGGCCGAATCGGTGCTGTTTGGAGCATTGTTGTCGCCAGCATTATTTCCAATAATTAACTGTTCATTTTCAGTCGTGTAGTGTAAAAAAGTGGATTTGCCTAAAGTTTGTTTTTTAACACAGTGTGTGGTAAACAAAAGTAGGCATTGAACAGTATGCTGGGTGCATATAACTATGAAAAACTATAATGGCCCAAGGATTGCAAAATGTGTATATAAATGGCCTTTTCAAAAATAAATCCTATCCTTATTAGCCCAACAAGTCGTTAAAAACAAATAAAAAATATAGTTTAGACGGTTCGTTAATGTGAATTTTTATATGATATGATATGTATGGGAGAATTATCAGGAGGAAAAACTATTAGCCATCTTGTGACTGGATTAGATGTTTGAAAATATTTGTTATGTTTATTTTTTAATTTTTTTTAAGTCACTTTCAGTATTTGTATAGTTTTAGAATAGGATACTTATTCCCTTGTATTACTTGACAGGTCCCCATGGCAAAATCTACTTAAAAAATGTTTAATAAAGCAAGACTGCCAAAATTAAATCTATCTGAGGCACCACATCACTGTTTACTGCAACAACGACATAGGTAGGTGCTGCAATGGGACTTTTTACTTGAGGACGAGCACGACCCACTTTTGTTAATAAAATGTCAAAAAAGTTTGTTACAGTTATCACCGACCTAGAAGGTCTGTGGGTAATAATCTTCTCAGCTTAAAAGTGATTTATTTAGGATGTTTGTTAATTTGTAGATATATTAAGTACCTTATAATTAAGAAAGTAGTTCATAAGGTTGAGATATTTTTTATATCAAGAAAAACTGTTGCTCTTCCAAATTTTACTGAAATTATTTAAATTCTACATTTTTTGACAGTTTTATTTTGAAACTGTTATCACCAAAAATTATGCCCTAGGTGACAGAACCTCTCTAAGAAAAAAGAGGTTTTAAAGTTATAATAATTAAAGAAGAAAAATAATCAAATATAAATTTAGATTTTAGAATTTTATAGGACCTCGACTTAAAGGTTGCAGCAATGAAGTTTTGTACACACTGGTTGCAGATTTGTGTATTTAATTTTCTATTTCTCTTCTTAAAAATTTCTTGTCTTTCAAAAAAAAATGTTTTTTTTTATATTACAAAGAGAAAAAAAACCTAAAAGTTTTATAATAAACTGTTTCAGGATCTTTAATTTTTTTTCTTTCATTCTCATTACTTTAAAATTTCAGGTAGGGCAGACTTTTTATGATGACTGGTGATTGACAGTGTCAAAAAAGACTTTTTCCTCAAAGTAACCACAAGTTACCAGGTAAACCAGTTGCTCGTTTTCAATTTTTCTTCGTACAGTAATCCAAGTCATGACGTCACAAGTAACCAGACTATGTTACCAGCCTATGGGACATGGTTACTTAAAAAATGTAAGGTTCAAAGTGCGGTTTACCGACTGTTTATGGTTTTTTAATTTGTATTATTTTTTTTATAAATCTCATGTTTTTCTATGATGATGTCATAACTATGCATGGTCACTGAAAGTAACCGTGACGTCATGACAAGTAACCCAAACAAGTATGTAATACCATTAAACCATGTAGACAGTTTTAAAAACTTAAACAAAATTGGTTGAGATGAACCATTGTTTTTTATTAAGATCCTAATTGATGAGGTTACTAATGTAGGTGTATTTTCTGCTGTTGAAAGACAATGTTTTTTGTGATATGCAATATCTAACGGACCAATGTGATTTATTTAGACATGTCTATGTGCAATAGTTGTCTGCATTTGTTCTTTGTTTTATTAATGTATTTATTTGGTTTTTAGATAAATAAAATATCTACTTCACTTTTAATTGTATTTGTTTTTATTTTATGAAAATTATTAACTGCAAAACTGTTTTCTGCCTTTTTTAATTTTTTATGAAAAATTCTTTATGGGGGCACCTACTAGGGTCCCTAGGACCTCAAATCCGCCTGCGCCCGATTTTTTTTAAAGAGAAAAACGGGTGCCCGGGGGGGGGGGGTTGTAATGTGTTTTTTTTTATTGTTTTGGTTTGGTTTGGATTAGGTTTGGTTGGACTGTGTTGGATTGGGTTGTTTTAGTGAAATTTAAAAAAAAAAATAAAACAAAAAAATCCAACCGGCGCAGGCGGGTTTGGGGTACTAGGGACCCTAGTAGGTGCCTCCATAAAGAATTTTTCATAAAAAATCAAAAATGGCAGAAAACCGTATACTGCATAATTACCAAAAAAAACTTGTGAAAGTGGAATAAGTCTGAAGTCTAAAAGCTTTGTGAGCCGAAACCTTTTAAAGAACCCCTGTTGTTCATAGTCTCAAAATAATTTGGTCTCTCGTTACATCGCTTTGGAAGTCCATCATTGATTATGTCCAACACATCCAAATCGTCATGATAGAATATCTTTTCCATATTTAAAAAAAAAACAATTCAACAAATCAAACTGGAAATCAAAATAAACAGAAAACATAACCAACAAAATGCATTTGACAGCGACTCAATTGCTCAATTAAGCTTTAATCGCTCAACATCGGACGGGTTGGTAAACGGCGCGATTAACGCAAAAATTTTGTTGGTGGATACCGAATTTACTCGCTAACCGTACTGCTTTCTTTCCTCACTTAGTTTATTTTTTTGCCGCAAAGCGACACCTTAGCCTGGAACGTTTAATTCTCCTGCCTTAATAAATGTTGTTATGGATCCTAGAAAATTTGATTCAATTTTTACTCCTTTCGCTTTGGTAAACGGATGATTTTCCAGAAAATTGATTGCTTCTTGGTATTCCAATGGGCTAGTAACTTTCGTCAAACCGGTGCCTGCCTTTCGGTGGATAGTTCCCTCTTCTTGAAATCGGTTTTTTATGTTTACTATCGTAGACTTGCTTCTTCCAAAATGAACAGCTACTTGCCGAATAGGCCAACCGCCGTCTAGATTTGCTAAGATTTGAGGTTCATCAAATTCAGAGAGACGCGACTGCATTTTTTAAAATTTGGATGATACTGACATGCAAAACATGATGTTGTCAGAAGTCTGTGACACTGTCACTTATAGGAAGACAATGCCGTACTATAAAAATTTTAAAAATTAAACAGGCTGCTAACTTCTGCTGTATCAGTTTTATGTGGAGAGAAGTGTACATGAGATACTATAATGGCTTAAGTTTCGAAAAATGTATAACAATATATAATAGCTTTGAAAAACAAAGAAGTTAGTGTAAAAGTCAGGGTTGGCCCTGGACAAGCCCAAAGGCTCACTTGATTCACAGTTTTTATATGGTATCAAAACCTACTTAACTTATTAAATTATCAGAAATGTTATTTTGGTATAATTAGATTAGTAATGCCAATAAAAAATTTGGTACTTAGAACCAAGTCTTTTAGCTTCACAACATTTTTGAAAAAATACCTACGTGAAAAAATCCAATCCGTTAGAGAGAAGCAGTAATTATCCCTCTCATCCCTCCTGTTATAGGCCTGTGGTGGTTGGTGAACCCTGCCTGCGGATTTAAAATACCGTTGTAAAAAATCTCATTATAGGAACATTAAATTCTGCTTTACCTTCTTAAAATCAAGCCGCTTTCCGATGAAAGATCAAAGGGAAAAAGACGAATCTTTTACCTCTCCTTGCAATATGATAATATTATCAAGAAAAAAGTAAATAATTGCAGACTTCTTTACAAAGCGTGGTAAGCGATATATTATTATAATGAAGTTAACAAGAAGTTAGAAGATGGAGGGCAACTTTTACAGGGGTGACAAATTTAATATTACATCAAAGGACAAACGCCGACGTACAAATTTCGGGATTCCTACTCGGTTTCATAACTTTATTACGTAGTTAAGAATAAAAATAACGGTTTTTTTCTGGTTTTTTATTTTAAAACACCTTGAGCCAAGCCAGAAAGCGTACAGAAAAAACTGCCCTCCATTTCTTAGAAATACATATTATTTGGTTTCTTTTGTCCAGTTTGAGACAATGATGTGTGTGAAATTAACTCTGTGTATCGGACTTCTATTGTCTATGTTTTACTTATGCACGACGTTTCGATCAGTACCATCTCTGGTCGTCTTCAGATGCAAAATACAATCTATTCCTAAGGCTACGTTAAGGAAACTTAAACTTCACTCAACCGTGAAGTTTAAGAAGTTGGCTCCGCCCAAGGAGGGTCTTCCAAATATTTGGAATTTCAACACTTGGTTTACCGAAAATACCTTGATTCTGCCCAATAAAAGCATCTTCAAAGAATTTTCGTTTCTTCCAGTGTGACTCCTTGTGCAAAATCTTTGCTTCGATTTCCAAGTCATGAGAATTGTTATAAATTTGAACAACTCTGTTATATAAAGTTCTTATTATGCCTCGTTCTGTTGTAGCAGAATGATTTGAACTTTGATTTAAATATTATCCTGAGTGGGTTTACGATAGACTGTTGTTCTGATGTCGCTTGCTACTTTTTGACAAGTACATCAAGAAAAAGAATTTGACAATTTTGATTCAACTCCATTGTTTGTTGTTGTTTGAATTTTATGGTGGGTCTTATATTATTTAGGTGGTGAATAAATTCTGAAAGTTGTTGGCCATTCCCGGTCCAGACATCCAGACAATAAAAGTATCATCAACATATCTCAGCCAGAGCTTAGGTTTGTATGTTGCAGTATCAACCGCGTGTGATTCGAACCACTCCATCTAAATATTGGACCGTCGTAGATGGTCGCATGTTCGACAAGGGTAATGCAACAGTGATTTTGGACAGGGAAACCTATGACGAGAAAGTTGAAGAGGTACTTGCCAGAGGAACCTATAAACTTTTATAGAAATTTAAAAAAGTATTCCAGATATATTCCGGACAACACAAGGTCTCAACTTACACCACATTATAGCAGCCTCCTCATCTATATGGACTTCCCGAAATCCACAAGTTCTTACGTCCAATCACAAGTTCCACAAATTCTCCATTAAGCAATCTGGCTAAATTCCTTTTAAAAATTATTCAACCTCTTGCAGGCAAGACTGCTTCATTTGTAGAAAATTCCAACCATTTTGTTAATATTCTTAAATCTTTTGTTTTAGAACCCGAGGATAGATTTGTCAGTTTTGATGTCGAAAGTCTATACAACAATGTCCCGATAAAAGAATCGCTAGATATTATTAGACAGAGACTGGTTGATGATGAATCCCTTTATGAACGTACCAGCCTGCCCCTGGCTGGAAGGAGTGATGGAGTTGATGGAGTGCTGTCTACGTAACTCTTATTTTGAGGTGAAAGATTTATGATCTGGATGACGGTCTGTCAATGGGTTCATCGCTTTCGCCAATGGTGGCCAATATTTAAATAGAGTGGTTCGAATCACACGCGTTTGATACCACAACATATCAACTCTGGCTAAGATATGTTGATGATACTTTTATTGTCTGGACCGGGAATGACCAACAACCTTCAGAATTTCTTTACCACTTAAATAACATAAGACCCACCATAAAATTCACAATGGAGTTGGAGCAAAATTGTGAAATTCGTTTTCTTGATGTACTTGTCAAACGAGTAGAAAGAGACATCAGAACAACAGTCTATCGTAAACCCACTCACACAGGACAATATTTAAATCAAGGTTCACATCATTCTGCTACAACCAAACGAGGCATAATAAGAACTTTGTATAACAGAGCCGTTCAAATTTGTAACAATTCTCATGACTTGGAAATCGAAATAAGAAACATTAAGAAGGATCTGCAGCAGAATGGTTACAGCCTTAAACTTATAACAAACGCTATTTCTAAAATTCAGCAAACAAGGCAGAGATTACAAGACCAGAACCAGGTAAATGTAAATAAATAAATCCATACATTAAAGAAGTATCAGAGAAAATTCGAAGGGTAGCGAACAACTTTAATATTAAAACAGCTTTTAAATCTAATAACACAATTCAAAGCTTTCTTAGTAAAACAAAACCGGAGAAGAAACAAAATAAGGAATGCATTTACCAAGTTCATTGTGAGTATTAGGCTTAAGGAACATCAGACGAATACCCATAGAGGTGAAACAACGAAATCAGGAATCGCCAAACAACAAACAAACAACACCGAATAAAGTGGACAGAAGCAAAGGTTTTGCACAAGGAGTCACACTGGAAAAAACAAAAATTCCTTGAAGCTGCCTTTATTGGGCAGAATCAGGGTATTTTCAGTAAACCAAGTGTTAAAATTCCAAATATTTGGAAGCCTCTCCTTGGGCGGAGCCAACTTCTTAAACTTCACGTTGAGTGATGTCCCATAGTATTTATAATATATAAATAAATTATAGACAATGGAACTCCGAAACACAGAGTTAATTTCTTTTCTTCTCTTGCGTAACTCCAAAAAAATTCTTACTTATACGATACCTGGGTGTTAGGCAATGGGACGTCACAGTTGATATGAATACCGGCTGAACTTAACCATTTTTATCAACATTTTTAACTTATAGTAGTTTCCAAGCAACAAAATCAGTTGCCACGTGGTGGCGTCACATCACGGCGACGGTTTTACTACCACTATACCTCGAGGTATTCACCGTTTTCGGGAATGAATTGGGACGGTTAAACAACTATATTGCGACGGTAATGATTACTTGTGATGTAGGAGTTATGTCGTCGCGGGTAGTAAACGAGCACGTTATCCCGACGTCATTTTTACCACATAAATTAGTATTCCTGACTTTATAGGGTTTTTATACGTTTTCTCTTTCCCAAGTTAATAATTGAAAATATGTCAGTCTTTTTCTAAACTATATCAGAATACACACGATAAAATATGTGAAGACATGACAGAAAACGAAAATATTATCTATATCATAATCTATACGTAATAATTACCATTTTATTACCCACTTTTCTGAAGTCACAACATCTTAAATTTATAAAAAAATAGTGCGCCAGTTTTGACCTAGTTTTATCTAAAATGTTGATAAAACATCAGAATTATTTGAGGTTAGGATTTCCAAATTTAATGTTTTTTCCAGTTTTAATATGTTTTCTTAAGTAAATAATAATATTTTCACTTTTATTGGTACATGCAACTACTAATCAGTGATTTAATGAGGTATTTTTAAATTTTGATTTGAATTCCATGTTTAATAGAATTGAATAACATGGCGGCATCGCGCATCCAGTTGACTTTGCATTGATTTACAATGTCAGTTCATAACTGAATTGCAACCAAATTAATAGACTCTTAAAGTAAATATTTCAACGCATCCGTATCGGTATACGTAACGCGTTCGAAACAAAGTCAAAATACGCTACATTTTTGAGTTGCCATGGCAACAGAATCTCGTTGCGTACGGAAGGATGTACGTATCGTTAGGGACCCACGAACGTACGCAACGCCTTCGATCAGCAGTCCTGTCATCGCACCCTTCAAAAAAGCGGGCATCGTTCGAAACATCGCATAAACAAGTCAAAAATGTAGTGTATTTTGACTTTGTTTCGAACGCGTTACAAAATGTAAGGCCGATGTCAGTTTTGAGACAAAATAGGATTTTGTGTGGTGAACTGTGGTGATTGTCAAGAATGTTAGGTTATTTTTTAATTTGTGTGATTTTGCTGAAAGCTATATAAGCCACGGAAAACGAAAGGAGAACATAACTCCTTTTTCCAATGAGGAAAAGGAGCACTCGTGTTCACTGGTGGCATATTGGAATAAAAAAAAACAGATATATTTGCCACATCATTTCAAAGAAAACAAAGAGCATGGGAAGAAATAACCAAATATTACAACAGCAATTTTTCTGCATGAATGAATTGAATCATCGGTTCTATCGACAGCCCTTTTCTATTATCTTTTTAGAATTCATCATATACAATTGTGTGTATATAATCTTGAAATATATTTTTATAAAACCTTTCAAAGGGTTGTCAAAATCTCTGAGGTATATTTTTTCAACTCCCTGATGTGGTGAGAGGGGTTCTTCTACTTCTACCAGAGTTTGGTCATTATTCAGCAAAAAAAACCCAAAAAAACTACTCTTCAAAAATCATACCAACAACAACACATTAAACCTGAACCTAAAAAACACGAACCAAGGCCTCCTTAAGGTAGCTCCCGCGCTACCTTGGCCTTTACTCAAACTTAAGGATTCCTTCAGCGACTATAAAATGCATTTTCGACCTTTACGGTGGGATTTACTAAAAGGGTTTAAGGCAAATCGTGAATACGCCAAAAATTTGGCACATAATAGCTTCATTATCTGTGTTTGAGGTTATAAAATTGGTAATTTTTTAGTCCACCTCCGGCAGGTGGTTTAAATTTATAGCCCCTAGAAAGGATTGTTTTGTGGCAATTGGTAATAACTTCGTTTATAATTTCCCTAAGTAATCGTTTTTACAAGGATTAATTTATTATGCTTGCTTATTTAATATCCCATGATGTTCATTAACCAATAGAACACCTACAATTTTGTCCAGAAAAACGCCATATTTTGAACCCGTTTTCAGCACAAAAAAACATATTTATGAGGGCACTACGAGGCAAAACAGACATAAGTGAATGTCACTGATTATGCGAAAAATATACCAAAGAAAACACCCAAAACAACTATATTAATTTATTTACAAACTGAAATTAAAACGTTGAGATTATCTAAAGGCGCACTCAAGAAAACTTTCCTTACTCAAAGCCCACTCATTTCAAAGCTGTAGCTTTCATCAGTAGAGGTTGGTGCAAGTCAAGGTACAAGCAGAGGTAAGAAATCCGAACTCGTTTTTTGTGATTTGAAGACAGCTAATGTTTTAAAACTGACATTTCGACAGTGACAGAAATGTAAACAAAACTTGCATTTAAGTTTTTTAATGCATTCTATAAATAAAAACACCTTTTAAATAAATACAAAATCTACTATAAATAATAATCTACTCCTTATTTTATTATTACCCATCTAAATCGTTGTGTGACATCAAGTATTAATTGGAAAAATTAACTAACAAGGGTGAGTTTTAATTAGAGTGACATATAACCTCAATTTTAATTTGTTCTACACAGTGTTTACTATTTATTTACTATTTAAACCCCGCGTGGGTTTAAATTTTTTAATTTTCTTTTCTTTTAAATTGAATATTTCTTCTTAAATCCAACAAAAGATTGTGTTAAGATTGTGATTCAATAAACAAATTTAGTCAAATTCTTCTTCTAAAATTCCAGGTGGGTTGGTTTAAAATGCTTAAAACCAAAAATTTCACTAAAACTTAGGACCGTTCTAAAATAGACTAAACCCTTTTAGTAAATCCCACCGTTAGACTTTGAAATTTCAAGCAAATCCAATTTCAATCTTTTGACTTTCTGAAGGAATATTTTTTTAAACTTTTAATGAGATAAGATTTCAATTTTTAATCCGATTTGCCTTTTCCTGGAAAAGCGATACGCCATGCGGAGCGCCCCTTTGATAACGAGCCTACCGCGATTTTGACACGTTTTCATTTCATTTCCGAAACAAATGATTGTAATTTGAAACGCGAGAGCACTGTAGATGGCGCTACCAGCAAATTAACCGCCGTTTCGGAACGAGCTTTGTGAGAGTAACGACAAACTATAACCAGAAAAATTGAAAAATAACTCGTTGGGACCTTCGGACTAGCATTATGTTTTTCAGGTCATTACGACCAGACCTCCAGATACCTACGGGCTGTTTCTTTCTTATTAGGAATCATCAGGGAGTCATGGGATTTTACCTGGCAGGTTCCTTCGATACACGGCAAATGCGTGAAGTTCATGCGTGTTACTCAGGCAGCCAGTCACATCATGTGATGTCGAACTTACGTCGAAATTTGGGCTTCAGGAAACCAAACACACAAGCCATACGAATTTTACGCGACATAAATGACGTCGAATTTTAAGCTCTCAGGCAACTAAAGATACACAAGTAACATTTTTCTTACATCTGACGCAATGTTTTGTGTAAGTATTTTTTATTCTTTTGAAATAATTGGTATTTTATTTTATGGAAACCCATATCCCCGTCAAGAACTCACGGGAGTAACTGCCCAGGTAGCAAGGATACGGCACAGGACGTCTCAATTACGTCATAATTAAGTCAAATTCGTCGAGGTCAAATGTTAGTCATATTATGACGTTAATAAAGCGTCATATTAGAGACAAATTTGACACGTCTTATGATCTACCTAATTTGACGAATAGAACTTTAAGTTTTGGATTTATATTTTCAAATGTTATTTACTACAAAGGTTGATCAAAAAGGATATAATTTTGTTTTTTTTTAACTAATTAAAAGTAAGAATTAAGGTTAATTTTTTTCGTCATTATGACGTGATCTACAATGACCTATATTTTTATGCCTTTGCGTAAATTCGGAAAAGATGAACCATAAACTCCCATTTCATGTCATAAAAATAAAACAAAAAATGCAGCAGAAATTTATTTTGAAAAGCGGTAATTCCCCAGCTAGTGAAGAAAGCCAAATTTCTGTCCTTTACAGCTTTATGAGAAAAGCAGAGAGAGAGAGAGAGAGAGATCCGAGGTGGGTGTTATACTCGTGTTTTATCGTATTTTCGTGTATTACCGACATGTATTATAGGTTTTAAAGTTAATAATATTTTAATAGTATTATCCGAAGGTTGGTTTGCTATAATTGGGTATTAGCGTATTTTTGTGTATATTTTATTGAGTTTATATATTTTAGTAGTAGGTATTTTTATGCAGTTGATACAAAGTTAAGGTCAAATATCAGTGGTATCGGTATCCCCATCCCTATCTTCCCTATATCCCTAAATAAACGAGCAATGCGTTACGGGCAAACCTACGTAGCGTTACGTGGCTCTTAACCCATCTATCTCAGGACTTATCCGCCAGGAGTTTGAAAGTGTACCTGCTTGATTGGGATGCTGATACCAGGCCTGGGGGGGGCTAAGGGGGCTATAGCCCCGTCATTGAAAGGGGCCTTACTTATATGTACATAGGGCCCCCACCATTATTTTAGCCGCAGGCCCCATTGTATCTTAATTCGGCCCTGGCGAATACCGATAATACTGATTATTGACTTTAGTATCTTACTTTTACTCTATTATCTGAAGATTGGTATGTTTTAATAGTATTATCCGCCAAAGGTTAGTTTGTTATACTCGGATATTTTCATGTACTATCAGTATTTTTTTTAACAAATGCCTTTTTTGGATTGTATTCAATAGACAATGTACTTTTTTTCATCCGTACCTTTTACGTAGAATATGACGTCATCTTAAGTCATATAATGACGTCAAAAAGATGAGACATATTGCCGTCTTAAAGACGTCAATTTTACGTTATAAATTTGGTGGTAGGGGTGGTAGGGCGTAAAAGTATCGTTTTACACCTTGATTTGCTGTAATTAATATATTGTAAATCGCCTGTTTAGACCAATATATCATTAATGTTACGTCAAATTCACGTAAATTAATTCACGTCAACTTCACGTCACTAAAGTCACGTCAAAAAGCGGATCAAACCCACGTGATACAGACGTCGAAGAGACGTCGCAAAAATCACTTGATTGGTCGAATTTTTGACGTCTTCTCGACGTGATATAGACGTGTTTTGGTTGTCTGGATATTGGTCGATTTCAGGGAGGTGACCGTTCCCGTGCGACTTATCCAACGAATAAAATCGATATGTTTGTGGCGGATTCATAATGTCGAAACTACTTTTTTTGGGTTTTTCGCCACTAAGTTAAGGAATTTTTTTCAAAAATATATTAAAACCCACTGCGTAAATTTCTAAAGAAAAAAATTTGTTAGTTTGTCAGTGGTTTTTAAATAAGATAAAAGATTTGCCTACACACACGCACATCCTAACTAGAATCTAAGTACTTATCTGACGTTTCGGCAGAAATTCTACTGCCGTTATCAAAGAATTTTATCCTTTTCAAAAAAATTTTTTCGATTCTTTTTTAAATTACAAAAAGAACCAGACAAAATTAAACGAAAAATCAAAGAAGCAGTTTGGATCTATCTTAATGAAGATGAATGCATAGCTAGCATATCAGTTGATATAAATACAGTTTGGCTTCCAATTTTAAAACAAGATTTTCAAAAAGGTTTTTTTAAAATAAATAAAAAAAATAGCATTGATGTTCTTTGGGTTTCTAATATATTATTTCTTAAAGTTAGTCAAAAGATAATTTTTAAAATTGATATCTTAAAATAAAAATTTTGTATTTTTATAATGTAATCTAAAATCGAAAACACTCAAATATAATTTTGATTTTAAATTTTACTAAATTCACCCAATACCTTGTTGGCTACTATCGACGCACCAAACTGCAAGTTAATATTTGAAATATATATCAGTCAAAGTCAGTCAGTTGTATGACAACAGACAGATATTTTAAAAAAGAATCGAAAAAAAAATTTTTGAAAAGGATAAAATTCTTTGATAACGGCAGTAGAATTTATGCCGAAACGTCAGATAAGTACTTAGATTCTAGTTAGGATTTGCGTGTGTGTAGGCAAATTTTTTATCTTATTTAAAAACCACTGACAAACTAACAAATTTTTTCTTTAGAAATTTACGCAGTGGGTTTTAATATATTTTTAAAAAAATTTCCTTAACTTAGTGGCGAAAAACCCAAAAAAAGTATTTTCGACACTATCCTACGAAATTCAAGAATCAGCACTCTGATGTCATTCTGATGTTGAGAGCATTTTCTAAGAATATCTTTGTGCTATAAGGGTATCGATTTGTTATTTACCCATAGTTCCTATTATATAACATTCGGAAAATTTATAGAGTACAGAGAACCATGCGTACTTGCGAGCACCAAATAATTATTCTATTATGTCATTTCTCTGAAAAAAGGATCACTCTGGAATATAACCAATGCCGTCACCGATCGACGATTGTTTTAATTATCGTATCGTTTTGGAAATTATCGTTTTATCACGCGTCACGAGATTTGCAATAATAATTGACGATATCACTCCACCCCGCTTTTGCTCCTCAGTCGCTCAAAACAAAATTGATCATTAAAGGAATTGGATTTAAAAGTTTTATTTAGATACGTAAGATACCAATAATATTTTTAGTCCACCATACCAATATGGTATGGGGGACTATATTAAAATCGTGAAATTTTGACTTTTCTTAATTTTATCAACAATGAGTTACTAAGGTTCCAAAACACCTTAATTGACGAGAAGAAAAAGTTGTTTGTCGGTCTATCGATCTGTCTGTTGGTCTGTTGGTCTGTTGTCTGTATGGAACACGATAACTCAAGAACGCCTTAATCGATTTAAAAAAAAAAATGGTACAAAAATCGTATATCGTCCGAGCATGAACTGATTAGCTTTTACATAGAGTGGTGGGGGTTTGAAGGGTGGAAAAGGGGGCGAAGGCTTTTAGTACCATTGGCTTGGTTTAATAAAAAATATGTATTTCTTGTTCAACAAGAATTTTTTTAAATAATTAAATTAATGATATTAACTCATTGTTGACAAAATCACATAAAATTTGCTATTTAAATTCCTTCTTACACCTAAATTAATAACTAATAATTAGGTTTAATTAGAAAAAACGTGTTATTGCTGAATATTTTATCATGTTAGAGCTACTAAAATGACACACGATACGCCCGACACGTGCATGATGTAAGATATGCTGTTCCAATCAAAAATAGATATTACAGAAAAGTGTGGGCCCCTAGGCATATTAGATCTCCTAATTGGAAAAGGGAGCCCCAAGGAAATTGACAATTTTTGGGGTCTAATTGTCCGACGCAATACGAAAAGGATTGAGCTAATTATTTGAATTCAGTGCGTGATGTGACTTTAGGAAACGTACGATGACATGACAAATTATGATTTTTTTATGCGGATGAATAAAGACAATAATTTAAAAAAAAATAAGAATTGTATGTCTCACGAAATGGTAATAAAATATTAAACAGATATATTTATAATTTTATTGATCGCGATTCTTCAAAACCGTCAGAATATCTCGCCCTTACAAAAAACCTGATAACTTTTAAACACAAGTTTATACTAACTGCTTTTTTCTCCGGACTTCCTATTATATAACATTCAGAAAATGTATAGGCATTTCTTAAAATTTAGTTTCTTAATACTGTTCTAGTAAATAAAAAATGTGTCAATTTTAATTTTTTAAAGGCAGTTTTTGTGAAAAACCCCTGTTTTTATTTAAAAATGTATTTTATTAAGCTTATTTTTGGGTGTTGTAAACAAACCTTTAAAACTTTTAATATACAAAACCATAGATAGCCATAGAATATGTCGCTGTCACTGTTCAGTCACAAATTCTGTCTTTCCTACACACAAATACAGCAGCTTGCAATAATTAATAATAATAATAGTTACAAATGTTACAATGTTAACCTGAATCTTAGACAGGAAGTATGTGGCACCACAGGACTTTTTTTTTGTATAAAATGAGTTGACAGTACTTTTCCGCAAATGTCTAAAAATGTGTGCGAAAAAGTAATGGTGACTATTAAAAACTCTACCTACCTTAAACCAAACCTTTTTCCACACATGTGCGGAAAAGTCCTTTTTCACACAGGTGCGGATATATTTTTCACACGTCACGTGTTTCTAAGGAACCTAAGTGTGTGAAATTAGATAAGTTTAAAAAAAGACGATAAAAGCTCAGTAAAGGAAAAAATTTCCTGAAAAAGTGTTATTTTCCGCAGGCAAATGTGTGCCAAAAAGGCGTTTTTCCGTATGCTGGTAGCTAAAAACTTTTCAATGATTTTAGGGTCGTAGAAATATAATACAAGAAAAACCTTTGTTTTTATTTAAAAATGTATTTTAAAGCTTATTTTTGGGTGTAAACAAACCTTTATAATTTTTAATATACAAAACCATAAATAGCCATGGAATATGTCGCTGTCACTGTTCAGAATGCAAATTCTGTCTTTCCTTTTACATGGTGAGAATTTCGACCCTTTTTGACGTCTACAACGTTAGGATAAATATTAGGGACGCTGTGTTTTTATTGTAAATGAGGCAAGAAATAAAAATCGCCACTTTCCAGAATTCTGTCGTTGCTAAAGAATCACCACTAATATGTGCAAAATGCTATTTTTGAGTGTTGTTTTTTGCTTGTTTTTGAAAATGAGGTTTTGCACACGAAAAACTTAATCTGAAATCGGTACTTTGCACATACCGTATGCAAAGCACTTTGCGCATACAAAAAAAAAACAAATAAATATTTGTTTCCCATGGTCCGAACAAATATTTATTTGGCTCAATTAAATCTTTTTTCTATGTAGATGCGTGAACTTGGCACACTGATGTGTCAACTTTTGCATACCGATCTGTCATCTTTGCACACTGATGTTTGTTTGCGCATGGTTTTGAATTTAGCACTAATAAAGATCAATTTTTTTTTGCAGTCGTATTTCATCGCAGTTCACCAACATGACTGGCTCGTATAGAAAGAATTTTAAACCTTGTTTTTTAATATATAATATTAATTTATATTATTTTTTGTAAAAAGGAAGATATTTTTTCTCAATTTATAATATTAGTAAATATTTTACATACTCGCGTGCGCGGTAAGGTGCACCTTACAATACTCTTTTGGATGTGGAAGATTTTATTTTGTACGCCTACTGTGCGGTAAAGTTAACGTTATGGCATTTTACAGCACACTGTGCGGTAAAGTGACTACGTTTATTTCAGAAAATTAAAATACAGATATATTTTTTTTTGGGGAATTTTTAATATATAAAATCTTGTACCTAACACATACGTACAGTGTCGCTACCGCCCTTGTCGGCTCGACCGAACACGCTTCCCTTCGTTCAGTCAACTGCCGTCGCGTGCGGTAAAGTACCACTTTCCGCACTTGTTAAGTAAATAACTAAAACCTACTCGAGTGCGGTAAAGTGCACTTTACAACAGTCTTTTGGATGTGGAAGATTGTACTTTACCGCAGTACACTGTGCGGTAAAGTGCAGATATTTATATTTCTTTTTTTCGGAAGTTTTAAGGCTTATAGGTAAAATCTTGTACCCAACACATGCGTTAAGTGTCTTTACCGCCCTTGCCGGCTTGAACGAACTCGCTTCGATTCGTTCGGTCAACTGCCATCGCGTGCGATAAAGTATCACTTTCCGCACTTCTTAGGTACATAACTATAAGTTAAATTGTAATGTGATGTAATTTGGTGTAAAATCCAACCTGATTTTGACATTTTCAATGGTCAAACTTTAATAAAATTTTGATATATATTTAAGTACACTCTATACAACAATAAACCGTTAGAGCCCGTTTTTTTCTTTAAAAGATTGTTTAAACTTTTATGACATGACACCATGACTATATTACAATCAAAAGTCAAATAGTTTCGGCCTACGTCCCTTGGGGGGGGGCGGTAAATGAATTTTTAATAAAAAAGAGGAAAATCTAAGCATTTATCAAGTTTTTTATGAATATCTCAAAAACTAAAACACCCACTTAAGAAGTGTCCTTTGCAAATGGTCTAAGGCTCCCAGTTCTATCGTTATGCTTTAGGTGATTTTTAATGCTGTTTTTTTCAAAAAACGTCAGGAATTGGGGCTGTTATTAATATTTTCCTATTTTTTGTTTAACGTCGAGGGCCGTAGGCAAGAATCCTCGAATAAGTAACATACGACAAAAAAAATTGAGGGGTCAATGACTATTTGTGTCAAAGAATTTTTGTATTATTTTCGGAAATAGGGGCCCTTTTCACAAAACTTTACATTAGCAACATTTACCAAAATTATCTAAGGGTCTGCTTATTACGCATACCAAGTTTGACTGCTTAGTTATTATTTTTTCTTAATTAAACTTCTCATCTTGCAGACTAATATGCGATTTTTGTACGAACTTTCGACTAGCATGGGTATAGAAGAAACTCTCTAGCATAATATAATAGCAGCCCTAAAAGAGAATGAATATGATGATATGAGTGATAATCAAAATGACGAAAAGTTTGTAGAAATTCCAGCGAGAGATTTTGAGGAAAATTTTCACAATTTTGAATTAGTGGATTTTTTAAATTTAACCGTTGCTGAGACGCTACTGAAAAGAAAACTGAACAAACTGTGGGAAGATTAAAAGGCATATTTAAACGTTATTCGAAAAATATACATAACAACAAAAATGGCAACATATCTATAGGCAAAAAAAATAAAGTCCGTGATGCTGCAAATTTAAAAAAAAAACAATTATTTCGTTACCCTTTGTGCTAAAAAGGTGACGGGTAGCGTAATTTGTAACAGAAAATATTTTAAAAAACATTAAAAAAAAGGTAAGATAATGGCTCAAGTTTCAAAGTCAATAAATATAGTTTCGGAATTCAATCCTAAAAACCAGAAGAAAGTAAACTAATTTGCAAAGAAGTTGAAGAAGCTGAAATTATAACATTTTTCCAAAACGAGACGCTACTGTTTTCGTATCACTTACTTTTCAACAAAAACGAATATCTTGTTAAATGAATCGATGATTAGGCTTTCTGGAAATGAAAACCGTTGTTAAGTGTGTATTTTAGTTTTTGAGATATTCTTTATTATATTTTTTATTAAAAATTTGGTTACCGTTCCCCCAAGGAACGTAGGCCGAGATTATTTGACCTTTGATTGTACATCATGGTGTCATGTCATAAAAGTTTAAACAATCTTACGCACTTTTTGAAAATTTTAAAGATACAAACGGACTATTAAAAAAATCTCTTGTTCGATTTTTTTTGATATTCGGTCTTTTTTAATAAATGATGTCGCCAATTTCTGAATGTCTGTATTCAGTTTTATTCTTGGCAAAAAAAACCATGGTCAAAGGGGACCAACATGACTGGCTCGTATAGAAAGAATTTTAAACCTTGTTTTTTAATATATAATATTAATTTATATTATTTTTTGTAAAAAGGAAGATATTTTTTCTCAATTTATAATATTAGTAAATATTTTACATACTCGCGTGCGCGGTAAGGTGCATAATGAATGACCCTGTATACGCCAAACTACTTCTCCTTCTGCCCCTTAGTGTCCCCACCAATTTTTTGTCAGAAGTCTCCTCACGCCTTCCCTTTCAGAAAACTCATACACATTACGAATATGAAACGCCCTTTTTCCCTATTCAAAGCTCGGCAGTTCTTTTATACCTCAGTGAACATTAAAAGAGAGGTTTAGTAGGGTATCCAATTTTATTCACCACATAATTTAATTTAGAATGTAAATGTTGTTTTATAAAAATATTTTTTTTATTATTTAATTTAATAGCAACTAGTTCTTCCATTTAACCCTTTCCAACCGAACGCCTATGGTTTGTTAAACCAGGAATTTATCAGACCGTATTTAATAAAAAATTTTATCGTACGAACGATTCACCATAAAAACTGCAATTTGTTAAACCCACTCAATGACAACTTCGAAATTTATAAGACCCGTTTTTAATCGAACCATTAAACTCGTAATCTGTTAAACCCATTTTAAATAAAACCCGGGATTTTTCAAACCATTATTTTCCAAAACGGGAATTCGTAAGACTCGTTGTTTATCAGAAACACTACCAGTACAGAGTGGGCTAAATTCGCTGGGATTTGGGGGTTTTGGGTACTTCTAGGCAAGATAGCCAAAAAATAGTATGCATGTCCTGGACTCGATTTTTGAGACAAGCTTAAATACGAAAAATGCATCTTGATATGTCTTACCATTTCCGAGCTACGGGGGTATTTTGAAAAGTCTGCATTTTGGGATGGGGTCTATAACTTCGTTATTTATAGGAATATTGATTTCATGTAAATAGCTTTTTTAAAGACTTTTTAATAAAAAACTTAACCTTCTAACTTGATTTTTCCTAACACATCTAGTTTTTGACATATAACCCAAAGTTGGTATTTTTCTTATAGAATGACCCTTTATTTATTTGATTTTTAAAATCGGCATAAAATTTCCTTTAAAATGATGTATCACACTTTGTATTTTATTTTTTGTATTTTTATATATTTTTTTTAGATTTTTGTTACTTTTCCAGAATATTTATATTTATTTTATCTTTTTAATTTTACTTTATAGTAAAAAAAGAAAAATACTAACTTTAGGTTATATCTCAGAAACTAGATGCGTTATGGAACTTTCAGTTTGACGGTTGAGTTCTTTGTCAAAATAGCTACAAAAAAGTTTTTTACATGAAAACAATATTCCCATAAATAACAAAGTTATAGACCTCATCCCAAAATGCAGACTTTTGAGAAAGCCCCCGTATCTCAAATATCACTATTTTTTGGCTATCTTGCTAGAAGTACCCAAAACCTCCAAATCCCAGCGAATTTAGCCCACCCTGTACAAGTATGCGCGCGTAGCAGCGACGTAGCACAACACACCTGCAATCAATTTAGCAGAAATTTCTGGAAAACAACGGGTCTTACAAATTCCGGTTTTGAAAAATAATGGTTTGACAAATTCCGGGTTTTATTAAAAACTGGTTTTACAAATTACGAGTTTAATAATAATGAACAGTGGTTTGATTAGAAACGGGTCTCATCTCTCGCGGATAAAAAGTTGGTTTAACGAATTGCATTTTATGATTGAAGTTTATTTTATTTAACGGGTTTGATTTTGCACATTATGGCCGTGGGCGTCCTTCCAACCCAACTTTTCCTGCTTTTTAATTAAAAAATCTGTCTAGATTTGATTTAACATGGGACACAACAAGTTTTTTTTGATGTTGTATATTTACATAAAAACATTATGACGCCATTTGGAATTAGTGGGCTGTAATCAACTGTTTTAGTAAAATTTAAAAATTCCATGTGGCGGTTTTGGGTTGTAAAGTGTTTAAAACTTCCCGCCCGTAATATCTAATAAAAGCATTTTTTTTGCCACCTCCGCAATTTGAATTGCATCATCCCTAAATTGTTTTATTTCAGACTAGCTTGATAGCCTTGGTTTTAAATAAGGAATACATTCTCAATGTCCATGGTGGAGTTAAATACAAAAAGTAAAATTTACATAAATTTTTATTAAAAAAACGTTTAAAGAACAAGCTTTTATTAAATGAACTCAAAAGTAGAAAATAATTTTTTATCTTTCTTATACCATAATAAAAGCGATGGGCGCAAATTAAAAATTTTAAAATTAATTTTTTTTTAATTTGTACACTAAGTCGTCCATTTTGAATTCGCCATATTGAAATTTTCAAATCTGATCAAAAATTCATATCCCCTTCCCGAAAAACTCCTGTATGCCAATTTTGATTTAAATCGAACAAACTAAATCTTTTTCCCCTCCACTTCCCTCGTTAGAGGGAATTGTGTACCTAATAATACCATATTATTGTATTGTCGCCGGATCTATAAAAGCATACCAAATTTGAATACACACCCTTAATTTTTAGATTTGTACCCTTAATCGTCCATTTTGAATCCGCCATATTGAAATTTTCAAATCTGATAAAAAATTCATAATCCCCCTTCTTAAAAAACCCTGTATGCCAATTTTGATTGAAATCGAAGAAACTAAATCTTTTTCCTCCTCCGCTTTCCTTGTTAGAGAGAGATGGGTACTTGAGAAGAACATATTATTGTATTTTTACCTGAACTATAAACGCATACCAAATTTGAACACAATCGGATGTGGATAAGTCAGTTAAAATTGGTTAGCAAAAGATGACCAAAAATAGTCCATCTTGAATCCGTCATATTGAATTTTTTTAAATATGATCAAAAATTCGTATTGCTTATCCCCAAAAGCCCCCGTAAACCAATTTTGGTTGAAATCGGACAAACTTAGGTGTTTTTCCCCCTCAACGAAATCGGGCGTACTTCAACTGCACCCCCCCTCCACCCCCTTCGAGTAAGGGGGAGCTGTCAATTTCATTACACTATATTCTTGTGTTATCACTGCAACTATATAAGCATGCCAAATTTGGAGCCGATCGGATGTCGGGAAGTTGGTCAAAATTAAGTTGCAAGACTCCACCCGAACAAACATAGTTACATACAGTGGCGTAGCCAGGGGGGGGTTGGGGTTTAAACCCCTTCCCCCAGGAGTTCTAACCCATTCTGCAATAAAGTAATCATGATAAAAGGCCCCAGAGAGAGTTATAGCTCCCCCACTTTTTTGACCCTTTACTCCGGTTTTTGACGTGCGCTTGGTGCTATGATGTCATTAATTGTTACAATTTTAGTTTAATTCCGGAGAATTTCTCTCACCATCATTCATAATTTGGCAACAAATCTATATATACCACTGCAACCTATCCCTCTTGGCATCTGACCCAATCTACTTTTTCAAAAATATTTTACAAAAAACCTAAGAGATCCAAAATTTTTTGTTTTTTTTTTCAATGTTTTCGCCTGCGGCGCTATACCAATATTAAATTTTGTTCCAATTTTGTTTAATTTTAAGCAATTTTTTTGTCAACAACATTTGAAACGAGTAAAAAATAGTATATGTATATATTTTAGTATAATTTTGTCAAAATTTTTGCCTGCGGCGCATTTAAGGGTTAATTTTGAAAAAAATCTGTAAATGAGACTAACTCACCATCTATTAAACCGCCTATCTCCCCTCCCTTCAGTTCAAGAGCTCAAGCAATAGGCAGCTACCTAACTTTTAAAAATTTGCCATAGGTAGGTAGTCGAGTCTTATAAAAAGACGAAACCCCCTCCCAGAGTCGATTTCTAGCTACGCCAATGTTACATACATACAATGCAAGTTAAATAAAAGCTTGTGAAAAACAAAAAAAACATGTTTATTTTTCGCCACTGTTACATAGATACAATGGAAGTTTTGCACCGTCGATGTTGAGTTTCGATGTTGACATCAATGTTCAAAATCATCACCACTAAGTATACTGTTGCTGCCGGCGTATTATAGCTGCAGGCTACAGAGAAAACCTAGCAGAAAAAGCAGTTAAAAGCTGCGCGCACACAACACGCGGACAGACTTTCTGCCGTGGATCGGTTTGAGTCAAGGTCGTCTTTGTTATGGGCTTGATATTTTAAACAATTTTTAGCATTTTTAATGCAATCTAAATGAATTGTTTGTTATTTGAAAAACTACATTTAAAAAAATGATGTTTTTCTAGGGGAAACACTGCTTCTCTTGCTTCCATGGACCGCACGCCGCTGCTTCATCGTCACTTTTTACCTTTTACCAGAGAGATATACCATTGATTTGATACCTCAAAAATAACATGTTCTTGCAGAAATACGAATTCTTCTCATTCTATCTCCATTCGCTCCGCCCCCGAAGTAATTTTTTTTTACCTGATAGGACTGAAATAAACTGGAGCCTAATCTACGTCAAAACACCAAATTTCATCATAATGAACATGAACGGTTCAGAAGTTACACCACAAAATCCTTGACACCTGCAGCATGTTATCTCTGGAATTACTAAGCCTATTTTTAGTCGGGGATAAAAAGAGAAAATTCGACACCAGTGATTTTTAAATTATATTCTTTGTTTTTCAAAGCATTATTGTTACACATTTCGTATCTTATAGTTATATGGTTCTAACGAATACAACTATTTAAAAAAAAAATAACCTGGAGTACCACAAGCATACATATTGGATAAGACTTAAAGCCTGGTAAACCTGGGACGCCCGCTGATGATTTCTCGAGTTTTTGTCCAAAAAAGGCATTTTTTTATGCATCTAGGACATTAACATATTAATCGTCAATATTGAAAAATCGCGCCAGCAGGCACGTATAGTCTTCCATAAAATTAAAAAAAAAAATAAATAAAATTTTTCTTTTAAAAATTTTTTTTCAAAAAATTGTTTTTGGTTGAAAATGCAATTATCTATCTTAATGTAAACCCAGCGTGTCGCTAGCTGCTACGGTTCGTGAGCTACAATTTTTTTAAAAGTTTAATCCCCCTTCCTACCCTCTTGCCAACCCCCCACTCCCATCAAAAACTAATCAGCTCTGCGTCTGGTGACAAAGATTTTTTGTGCCAAATTTGATAAGAATCGGTTCAGCGCAGACACAAAGGTGGATCCAGCGGGGATGTCAAGAGGGTCATGGCCCGTCCCTCGGTAGTTCCCATCTTTTTTTAGTATCTAAATAACAAAAATATTTTAATTTGGACATCATATCTAGAAACTGTGGAGTCAAAAGGAGTGACGTAACATTCATAACCCAGTGCACATTTTTTCTGCAAATTGAAAAAACACGGTTATTTTACGGCGTTGTCGTGCAAAACCAAAACGAACGCTGTCGGTACCCAGCAAACACAGTTCTCCCGGGCCTTCGTCGGTCCGATATCGATTGCCAGATTTGTCGTCATCGGCACGACGTCGATTTACGACATCGGACCAGCAGTATTTTTTGTCCGCTTTGCGATGTAGGTCCAATGTATGTTTGTCGATACAGCGTTAGACTGTGGACCGTCGTCGGACCATTGGTAAATTTTACTTTTTGGTGACATCGGCATACCGTCGCCGTACGATTAAGGTTCGATATGGTTTAAGCACATGGTACCGACCATCCGCCCATAAATGCTTAATTTGGACGATCTAACGTAGGCAAGCTGGACTCGGCCCGACATCGGTAACCTATTCCAGTCCGACATTGGTTTTCTAAAACGGTCTGACGTCGGCGATTGACGGAGGTCCGTCGGTGGTATCTTAAAGCGGCCCGACATTGGCAAACTACAAAGTTTCGATAATGGGGGTGCTTAACCAGTCGGGATGATTTAAGTGGCATAAGAGGTTATTCTTACAGAGAAGTACCACCATCTTGTCAAGTCCGCATTCTAGTTTTGAAAATCTTTGGTCATTATATATATAATATTATCTTCCACTGTACAGGGAACATAGTGACATTAGCGCCATCTCTACATACTAGGAAGAAACTATTAGGCAGTTTAAAAATTTTAAGGTGACGTAATCGGATTCTCGACCAATCAAACAAAGTTCCAATCGGATCATCGTCGGCCCTAAAGCAGATAAAGTGATCGTCGGCATAAAGTCGACTATAGTAAATCGGGCCATCTCGACCGATTAAAGAAAGTTCCAATTGGACCATCATCGGCCCTAAAGCAGATAAGGTTTGCGGTGGCATAATGTCGACTATAGTAAATCGCGCCATCGTCAGTTGCCGATTCTGGTCCGATTAAAGAAAGTTCGAATCGGACCGTCGTCGGCCCTAATGCAGATAAGGTTTGCGTTGTCATAATGTCGACTACAGTAAATCGGGCCATCGTCAGTTGCCGATTCTCGTCCGATTCAACAAAGTTCCAATCGGACCGTCATCGGCATAATATCGACTATAGTAAATCGGGCCATCGAAAAGTTGCCGATTTTCGACCGATTAAACAAAGTTCCAATCGGACCATCGTCGGTCCTAAAGTGGTGTCGGCATAAAGTCGACTGTAGTAATGTGAACCTCCGTCAGTTGCCGATTATTGACCCAAAACTGAAAATCGCCAGAGTCTAGTCGCCGATGCCAACATACTGCCGACGTTGTCGGTATTGGTCCGATTCAATGCCGACGATTTGTGTTTGCTGAGTAATATTATTTTCGCAGGAGCGTCTACATACCTCTTCTAGACTCCATAATAAACGACCTTCAAGAAAGGTTATCTCCCGAGGTACTACCAGTACTACTTCTCCGTGTTCATAAAAACGTTCCTATGGAAGTGGAGGAAGTAATTAATCGTTTCGCGAGAAGGCAGAAGAGAAAAATTGATTTTGTAATTTGATTCCATTTTTTAAGGAAAATTTTTGCCTTTTTTGCGTCTTTTTCTTCTCGTCTTGGGAGGGGGAAAAAAGCTAGATCCGCCCTTGAGACAGACAGACAGATACCATTCCAAAAATTTTATTTAGGTATTTTTTGACACAAATAACTTATTTTAAGTAAATAAAAAAAAAAATGCCACTCCCAATAGCCTCCATACTATGTATCTGAAATCTTTCTATCAGTATAGACATTTAATAGATAGATACTACCTAAACACTTGTAGCTTTGCAGCAGTTCCCGAAAATATGGTCATCACTTATGTTTTCGTAAACCAATTTTGTTGTGCCTGCTTTCTAAATTTTCGGGACCAGTTTCAATATGGCGGCTGATATTTAAACACTAAAACCAAATGAAACTGTCATTATCAGTGTCAAAAAATGCAGTATCAAAACTCTCTTGAAAAATAGTTCAGGTATTTTTGCTTGATGCTGGAACACACATCTAGAGATTTGTTTTGGAAATGAAACGAAACTGTTAAAGTCATTGTTTGTCAAACAAGCGATCCGATTCGATTTGGAGACGTGTTTCAAGTTCGTATTCGTAGTCGTCCAGACTGTACCCAAGCCTGTTATTTTTCCACCAGGCAAAAAGATATGGAAGTACTTAAAATAAAGTGCGAAAATAGTTATTATTCTAATTAGTGCGAAAAGTTAATCTTCCCCACACGCGACTTTTCGGGCAATCAGGCAAAGGCGGGAAAGATGCTTTACAAAAATCCAAACTGCTTGAAGTTAGAAGATAGTGGCATTGACATATCTTTGCAAAACCATCAGTTTTAGACAGCATCATCAGAAAAATCTCGTGATAAATTCATTCTCGCACTTAGTGCGGGAAAGTGCTGTTTCCTCGGGTGTTTTCCACACGGTCCTAGACAAAAAAAGTTTTGTATATTTGGTCCATTGTTTCTGACCGTTTTATTACTTTAAACATTATCGCTCATCTGGGTTTTGTCCGGGTTTTCCTAAAAACGTGCCCTCAGTTTAAGTTTTTAATAATATATTCACTTGCCCCCTGACTAAAATCTATTCAGAAAGTTTTTTAATCTTACGATGCGTCAAAAAATCTTCAATTTACGAATAAGATATGCAGCGACCAAAAAATAAATAAAAACCTCTCTTTCGGCCAATAGGAGCGCTGGCTTTTTCCTGTCTAAAGGGACCAATGAGAAATGCGGATAGGTAAAGGTGTGAAAAGTTATGCGGGTAAATTGGAGCATATGTTCAAATAAATAGGGATACCTATTAATTTAAATATATAAAGAAAAGCGAGATATATATGCATGATAAAAGGTTTAATGTAAAGGATAATATACAGGCTCTCTTTTATACAGTAAAAAGTAGCACCGTACAAACCTAGAAAGGTCAGATATTTGGTAATTTCCTGAAAACTACCTCATCTACCGCATTTTTTCAGGTAATAGTTTTCAAAAAAAAAAATAAGAGCAGTCCTTAACTCTTCTTTGGTACTCTTTTTTTTTATAAAATGTAAGCTTGGTCCAATCATCTTTATTAATGTGGAAACTTTCAAGAAACTAATAAAAATTTAATTGGTCTATATTCGTATAGTAAGTTTATCAATTTCTTTTTAAATTAGGGCGTTTTAGGAGAGATATTGGGTTGGATTATCTGATGTGTTAGAAAAAAAAACTTGCTCAATTTTATTTAAAATTGTTTTGGGAATTTTTGAAGCTTGTGTGTCTTTGCCACACTTGCCGGCTTAACTGAATTTGTAAAGTATCACTTTCCGCCTTTATTAGGTGTCTAAATACCTATATTATGTTCTGTGTGAGTGAAATATTAAAAAAAAAGGTTGGTTGGGTTGACTGCAAAGTGGGGTGGCATGTCATCGCCACTACTTTACTGTATAGTACATATATATATCTACTAAAACTAAATGCAATGCTTCGCCAGTATATACGCTATAATTAATCACTGGCGCACCGAGGGGGGGGGTTGGGGTTAAAATCCCCTCCCCCGTGAAGTCTGGTTACAGTGGTTACCAATTGGCACAATCAAATAAAAGCAAAAATAAAATATGTAGGGAATAAAAGACAAGATCTTGGACTTTCATCATATTTTTCGCCTGCGGCGCTGTAACACCTTTCATTTTTACGATGTTGTGTCAAAATGGTCTTTTAATGTTATTTTATTTTGAATTTTGCATCATTATGCCTGTTTTTTTTATATTCAAAATGGGGGGGGTCCAGCGAACTCCTAATATCACCAAAAAGAAGTTCGAAAAATATGGGGGGGGGGGTGCAGGTTGACGTCAAGCCAGAGGTGTGGCTTGACTGACCTCATTTTTCGATATAACTCACAGTTAAGGCTAACTGTGAGTTATAACGTGCATATTCAATAAAAAAATATATTAACTTTAAACTATAAATTTTTGAGATAGGCATACTCCTACCTTTAATTAAATAGAAAAATTACAATGTCTGACATAGCTATTTTGTGGGGGGGTCATTTTTAGGGGCGAGGAAAATCTAAAAAAAACAGAGACATGTAGCTATTATTTAAACGTATGCATATCCTAACGAACATCGATCTACTGGTACTTTACTAATATTTTACTTTGACCGCTGGCAACTGCTGGCCTCGGTAATGATGTAAATTTTTATTATTATTTTTATATGGCAGAGTTTGTATATTTTAAAAAAGTGCCAAAACAGCAACAGTTTAGTACTTTGTTTTTAATAAAGCAAGACATTGCACTTTATTTTTAAAAAAAATTTAGTGCAGCCAGAGTTATTATATCCAAACAAGTCATTTAAAAATATTTTGGTATAAGCAAAAAATAAATGAACTTCTGAAAGTGAAAATAGCTCATGTAAGAATTTTTAAAAAAAAATACAAAAAATCAAGAATACTATTAGTAGCGACAAACATTTACAACAGAGGTTGTCAGCGAGTATTAAATATTGTACAAAACACTTACATCTTGTTACAAAATAGTTAGCTTGCATAGAAGATACTAGTATTAAATATATTTGTTGAGACAGCAAAAAGTGGAAACTGGGAACTTGAATATTATTATCAAGAAGATTAGGAAATACGATGGGGATACATTACAGAATCATTATCCACTTCTGGAGTTCTGCGGGTTGGGATTTGACCTAAATGGGACTTTTGTGAGACATTTAGGCAATCCCTATTCACTGGGATATTTTGATCATCCCAAATGGATCATTTCCGGAATATCCCTGGGATGTACTGTGCTATTAGGGTATGAGATTATGTTGTTTTTTAATTTTTATCAATTTTTATTTTTTTTTAAACTACTTTCTACTTAGTACTTAACGTTATGTTTTTTAACATTATTAAAAAAGTACAAAGAAAAAAATAAAGTAAAAATACAATTTTTTTGTACTAAATATATAGATGCTGGCCTGATGCAGGCTGTTGTTCCAAATTAATGCTAAGTACTTCCTTACTTAGTACTTTGCCGTTATTGGTAGCGCGGAAAGCAAGTACTACTTTTTAAATTCATGTTTGCTGGGTATACTTATACCCAACGCATTCAAAACAAAGCCAAAAGCTATTTATTATGCATATATTGCGTCGCCATTATGAAAATGCGGGTCTGACTGTTATGTAAAAGGAAATAAGTGAAGACAAAATGGTGAGGTTGAATATAATTCACGCGAAACATACGACCTAACCGTGGGAAGCCATAGGTTTTTGCGCATGAATTCAACCAGAACAGGACCAATGGGCAAGGCTTAAAATACTACATTATATACCTAGGAAATTAAGTGACACTTTTTGTCTCGAGGCGAAAAATTTCTAGACGGAAAAAATACCTGTTTAATATTTTTAATGAGTTGTGTAACTAAAAATGGTGTAGACTACACCATTGTGACCTTTCGGTTTCTTATAATTTGCAATTTTTTTGTCGGTTAAATTTTAGTTCTTACAAGTTTTTTGGCCCCCAAAATTTTATTTTAATTCCTAAATGTTATTTTATTCCTGTGGAAATGAGGCGAAGTTGGGGCAAGCCACCAAGGGTGGAAAAGGCACTTTCGCCCATGTTGGGAACGATATTTTTCCTACTTTTACGCACGCAATTAGGAAAAAACATATGCATATAAAAACTTTTTATTTTACTGTCAAAGTAATTTGCGAATATTCTTATGAAAATTATTTGCGTATTTAGTTTTTTTTTTGGCTCAATTCAATCAATTACTGATTTGTCTTAAAAAGGTACTATAATGCTTTCGAACCTCAAAAACCCACGGCTTAAATTTCAGAACATTTCATTAGAAACGAATCCAACTCTGATTTGACACTCGGCATATAAAATTGATAAAATACCAGCCCCAAATCACGCAAATAACAAGAGCCCCCAGTCATAGTATGTCTTTTGACAATGATTGTGTGTGTATATCGGATCAGATATCTCTTTACCACCTTTAATTCTATTGAAAAATCAAATCTCTATCAACACGTACGATCGGAAATGAGTGCTGACATTTTTGTACACAAGCGATTCTATTGGATTTCTTTTGTAGTGTTTTTGGTTTTTCTACCCCACGTGTGACAATCGGCCGCAAAGGCCTACCTAAGTGGATAGTAAACTGGAGGATTTCTTTTAAAGCGCCATAAAAGAAAGAAAATAAATCTTTAAGTGGACTTTGGTTTTTTCACTCTCTAAAAAGTTCGTTCAACCCCCTAATCACACGAGTCCGTTCCGGAAACGTACCTGCGACGTCCCACCATAACTTACAGTATGTTCCGGGAACGACCTGTTTGGTCGCCGTACGTTCCGGGAACGTTCGGGGAACTAGCGATTTTTCCAAAAACTTTCGTCTGGGAACGTCCCTTGGGGCGTTACATAGACGTTGTTGGAACGTCCCTGGGACCTGTTTTTTTACGTTCCCCTCCGGACTGGTTAGGACTCTTAGCGGACCTGTTACAACCGTCCTAATGGACATTTACTAAACGTCCGGGTGACCTTTTTTTGCTCAAAAATATAACATACTTTTGGTGCTTTAAACGATCACAGAGTAAATGTCAAAAAAAAATCGATCCAAATAGGGAATTACAGAACGATTCTACAACCGATGAGTAGGAAAAGACAAGATACCAAATTTCATGTGTTAGATATGCTTTGAAGTCATCTTGCTCTGAAACAAAAGGATTCAAAATTTCAAGTCGCTAAGGGACCGTCCATAAACTAGGTACCTTAAAAATAAGTAGACTTTTTCTATCAAATTGTTAAAAAAGTTAGTTTGAACTTTTGTAAAAAAACGACCCGCGAGATTTATCTTAAGTTCCAAACAGACGTTCCCGCAACGTTCCTTGAACCGCTGGCGGGAACGTTCACAGGACGTACATTTTAAATCTTAGATTTTTCCGCTAAATTGTGTACCAATATGGGACGTTCCGTTCGGAACGTTCCTTAGACCGCTGCTGAGAACGTTCCTAGCACGTACTATTTGGGTCCGCGACGTTACTGACCTACGGGACCTACAGGGGACGTCTCGGGAACAAAGTTTGTGATTAGGGCCCATTTCTTTTATGCTTGGTTTATCCATCGATAAACACTAAATTTTATAAATTGTTTTTTTTTGCCGATTCTGTTGGATTCAAGTCAAAAAATTTACATAAAAAAGTTTTCATAAATTTACGTAATATTTACATACTATAACTTATGTTTCTTTAATTATATAAAATATAAATAAATATATAAATATTATATACACAATATGACTTTAATTTTATGTAGTAGTTACATAAATAATACGTTATTTATGTGAGGTCAAGTTTACCTTGATTTTACTTAGAGAGATATTATGTAAAAAATCTACCCCAATTTTACCTTCTATTCTAATTTACTTTCTAGTTACTAGTTTATCGATATCTGCCGTTTCCCAATTTTTTGTTGCCATGTATTATTTACGTTATTTTAATTACATATTATTTACGTAAAAAGCAGAGAACTTTGTACATGGCGTTATGCAGAACATGAAAGTTACTTTTTATCTTATTATGACTTCCAGTTTACCTAAAATTTATGTAAGAAAGTAATCATGTGGTGTAACTTTTACGTAATATTTACGTAACTGTGTTAAGGCGATCTAAATGAATAGTTAACGGGAGGATTTTTTAAAAGCATCATATTGGGAAATCAAAATAAGAAAAGCGCCCTCTAATGAAAAGCTCCCAACTATCCTAAAGCTCCAGACCTTAAATCGGACCGCAGTGGGACAGAAGAGTATTTTTACGTTTTCCGTTATATTTACCTACAAAAACGTGTTTTTAAAATAGGACTCACGAGAGGTGATACAAATAATACTGAATACAAAACTACTTTAAAATATATTTAAGAAAAGATTTGTGGCGTAGAAGGCAAAGGGTAAGGGAATAAACCGGAAAAAAACTTTTTCCTCGACCAGGATTTAAAACCCGAGACCTCTAGAATACCAGTCTAATGCTCTACCAACTGAGCTATCAAAGGGTTTTTACTGGCTATTCGGAAATCCTTTCGTCCGATTCATTTCTTAGTAGTGGCGTGATCTTTGAGGCCTGTACTGCCGTTATAAAAACCTAGAGATATTATAAAGACAAGGAGGTACACATTCACGATTATTACTTGTACGAAATTTCTATTTATCTATCAACCAACGCTAAACGATATATATCGTTTTGTTGGAGGTGTCAGATGACAAATTTCAATAAAATGAAGGGAAAATTTTAGCGCCCTTATAAATTTAAGAAAATATTTGTGGCGTAGAGGGCAAAGGGTGAGGGAATAAATCTAAAAAAAGTTTTTCCTCGAGCAGGATTTGAACACGGGACCTCCAGAATACCAGTCCAATGCTCTACTAACTGAGATATCAAGGACATGGGGTTTTGATTGCCTATTCGGAAATCCTTTCGTCCGACTCTTTACTCTCTACGCCACAAATATTTTCTTAAATTTATAAGGGCGCTAAAATTTTCCCTTCATTTTAAAATATAATGCTTGTAAATTTTTTGGTTACTTAAAATTACCATAGTTTTAATCTCTTAGAAATGGAGTAAAATTCAAATTTTCTTGTCTCATATTTTTCTTCTTGCAGACTATTTTTGGCTTTTTTCATAGATTTTTATGGGACTTAATCGTAATACTGAGGGTCTATTTACTATATGTTACATTAATTTCTGTAAGCACTTCAAAAAACACGAGGGGCAGGCAAACGGTGGCCCGTGCCAAACTAACAAGCATCCAACGTCAAGTAAGTATGGTGATATGTAGTGCTATGAGCACCGCACCATCAGCAGCGCTTGAATGCCTCCTAAAATCCTTCCTCCTTTTGTCTTGGAGAAAGAGGCTATGAAGGCAACCTGCAGAATCATAGCCAACCAATGGATTGGCAGGGCAAGTCAAGTAGTACCAAACCCTTTAACGCGGGCCATTGAGAGCAACTGCATTCTAGGGCTGCTACCGGATCTAATGCCCGCAACAGTAAACAGCAAAAAGTTATACAACACTATTCTCCCAGATAGGGAGGACTGGACGACAAACAAAATAAGTTTCTCAAGTGAAGATAGCTGCTGGTACACTGACGGATCAAAAATGCTTTCAGGCGTTGCGCTTATTGCAGCCGGGAAAATATCAGGATTCTACATAGTCTTGGACGAATGGCTACAATTTTCCAGATGGAACTCTTCGCCATTGAAATGAGCGCACGTTGGATGATAGATCATAACTGGCGCAACAGATCACTAAAGATACTCTCAGACAGTCAAGCGGCCCTTAAGGCTCTTGAATCCTATAGGTGCTCATCGAGAACCGTTAGGACCTGCCAGGACACTCTGAATACCCCGTGAAGCGGCCTCTGCCGTCTTTATTGGCCCCGAACCAGCCCTTGGAATAGCATACAACACAATTAACACTGCTCTCTCAGGATGGATGGAAAGCAAGTTCCACGAATACTGGAGAGAATTGCCGGGACTGGCACACTCCAAAGAGTTCATTACAGAACCCTGCAGGAAGAGGGCCGGGAAACTCATTGAGCTCACCAGGCAAGACATCCTGACAATGGTTGATATATACACCGGACACTGCAGGCTGAAAATACCATTACACAGAATGGGTCTAAGTGAGGACACCGGATGTAGGCTCTGTATGGAGTATGATGAGACTGCCAGACATATGCTGTGTGAATGTCCGGCCATTGCACGTCAGCGTCAACGTATCTTCGGTAAACCACAGATCGACGGACTGGATCTGAATGATGCTTCACCAAAGCCTCTTTAAGGGGCTGAATATTCTGTAGCAACAAAATATGTTAAAAGTGTGGACAGTGCCATACTGGCACCCTCACTAACGAATCAATCAGTCATTCAAATGTTTTCTTCTCGATTTTCTTCCATAGAATCAGTGTTTTGATAAGTCAACATCAAAACAACTACATAACCTCGCTATTTTCAAAAGTTAAGATCGACTGCACATAAAACTTTATAGAACGCGGGTTGAAAAAGGCTCAAAAAATGAAAATGCTTTCTTCAAAAAAAGTTTGGTTAGAATGCTAAGAAACTCTTCTGTCCTACCAGGCAGTGAAGTAAATAAGAAATTCTGGTTACCATGGAAAAGAAATGCAATAACGTAAAAAACTAAGAAGAAGGAAAATAAATCTTTCTTCACTCTCTAAAAAGTTTGTTTTTTATGCTTAGTTTTTCTATTTGGCTTTTTGGGCTTTTTGTTATTGTTCTTTCAATGTTCGCTATAATTTTACTTTAAACTCGTCATCACGCATTTGTGTTAGGTTTTGAGTTTTGCACTATTTGTTCTACTTTTGATTTTTGCTTTTAGTTGTATTTTTATACATTTTTTTTTGTTTTTAAATGTTCGCTGTAATTTAACCCAATTTTTTTAAATTACTTTTTAAGATTTAAATTTATGATGAAACTTTGTAACATGACTTGTTTGAATACGTAGGCATATTAGCCGCAATAAATGATTGATTGATTGATTAATTGATTGATATCAATTAATTAACACAAAATATGTGCTTAATCACCTGATAAATTGTTTTTTTTTGGAAATGAAAGCTGGCATTTTTGTACACAAGCGATTCCATTGGATTTCTTTTGTAGAGTTTTTGTAACCGTGAAGATTTGTTAAAAGCGCCATCGAAAAAAGAAAATACAGTGGTTAAAAAAAATTAGTGGACAATATTTTCACACTTCTAAAAAACTCGTTAAACCAATATTTTTATCCTTTTTTCACACTTTTGTGCTTAAGCCTCAGATAAATAGTTTTTATTTGGAAATTAATGCTGTAAATTTTGTACACAAGTAATTCTATTAAAATTTTCTGTATGCTGAAAATTTTGTACACGTTTTTAGTTTTTAGTAAGTCAAGAAAACATCTTTTTATGGACCTACTGTTAAGCTCTTAGTATTCTTTACTAGTTATTCTTACTCGACAAGCCTTAGAATTAAAAGGCCTTTTTCAGGTGGTTCTTATACTTTGGGAGCTATCTCCCTTCATTATCTTAATTGATGGCCTCTCTTGTTTGACAGTTCTTAACAGGATCGGATTGATAAGATTGAATTTCACCTCTCTTCACCCTTTTTACCAATCATTCATTGCTGCGATTTGTCTTATTATTTTTGATTTGGTTGTTTTGTTCCATTTGTTCGGCTATTTTTTGTTTGCCAAATAATACTTTTATATACCTAGATATTTAGGAGGAAAAGGGAACTTTGTACTGGGTGTCTCTCAGGTTGGAACAGGACGAAAAAAAAGTTGTCTGTCGGTCTGTCGGTCTGTTGTCTGTCTATATACACGATAACTCAAGAACGTCTTAATCGATTTTAACGAAATGTTGTACAAAAAGCCTCTATCGGCTGACCATGAACTGCTTAACTTTTGGGTAGGGTGCTGGGTGAAGGGGGAAAAGGGGATAAAATAATTTAAAAAATTGTAACTTTGGAACAAAAGCAAGTAGCGATTTCCATGAATAAGGACTACAATTTTTTTTATAAACTCCAAATTCGCGGGAGCTTTAGTTTACGAGTTATTTGAAAAAACGTTCAAATATATCAGAACTTTAGAAGTAAGCTATTGATATGCGGTTTCCAAATTTTGATTTTCGTAAATATTAGCCAAATATTTTGTTATAAAGCTCAAATCTTTCGAAGCTAGAGTTTTTGAGATATTTTCATTTCCTTTCAACATAAAATAATTGATTGTATTGTGGACTATCCGCGCTTTTTAGTACCAATTTTTTTGTTTATTTTAGTTCTTGCCTTACCTAGTAGTAGCGAACTCCGGCATTCATAGGTCAGTGTTTGTAACGCTTAGTTATTGGTATCTCTACTTTGGGAACCTACAAAAAAGCCGAATTTACAAAAACCGAAACACAATTGAACAGAAAATAAAACGTCCGAAACAAAATACGAACGAATATGAACGAAAACAAAGAACATAATGGATGCGAATATAATTTTACAGAATTTTAATTTACTCGATCCTTAAAAGACACGAATATAATTCAAATTTAAATCTCTAGAGCGCCGTAGGCTCTGGATTGCGACGTTGACAAGTTTCTCTATTTGGAAGATGATGACACGGGGATTTTTTTTTATTAAACGATTTTGTTTAACTTCACAGTTTCTGAGTGTCTAACTGTCTATCGTGGGATTTTTAATGAAGGAGTTTTGTGACTATATGGGACTGATAGCTCTTTAGTCACACAATCGAGTGTTACCGGGTGTTTTTCGCATCCGTGTAGAAGGGGTTGATATGACGTCATCTTTCAAGATGGCCTCCAAAAATTATAAAATAATACAACTTTCGCAATCGGGGCATGATTATACCCGATTCCATATAATTCGAGAACGGAACCTTCAAGGTCATCCGACTAAAAATGACCTTGAAAATAGCAAAAAAGAAGATTTTTGCATTTTTCTATTCAAAAAATCTTAATAATTCGAAGTCTTGTCAGTCCAACTTCAAATCTACCTTAAACTATTAGGCATGTATGTCAAATTCGATCCTTAGAGTTTAATGCAGTTTGAAGCTTCATGACCTTCAAAAATACTTAAGTAAAATTAACATATTGCAAAAATAACATACTAAACGGCGCTATTCATCAATATGACGCGTTTCAATATGGCGGCAGATATATCAAATTAGCGACTAACCATATTTTATTTTATGCAATTTCGTCAAAACGCAAAAACGTACGTACGTTTTTTTCCAATTTACCACTACGCAAAAAGTTTAAGTGCTGGAGATGAAATTAATATCTTGGCCATAAATAAACACTTCATTTTAAACCTCCCTACCATTTTTTTGTGATATGGCGTCCTAGATGTTTACGCTATACCCCGGTAAAAATGACCTATATACCTGTCGTTTTTATTAGGTTTCGGAACTATGAATTTTATGTTCTTTCACTTGTCTAGCCAACAAAGTCATTTAAATAACCTATAAGAGAGTTAGCAGAAGTTAGATATATATTACCATATACTGGACCAGTGGTTTTAGATGGCATTTTCCAAAATGGCGGTCGAAAAAGCATAAAAAATTCTAATTATGCCAGTAGGGCAAGACTACGCTTGTTTATTAACATTCATAATTAAATTCAGGGTTGAGCTTTTAACAGCTATTTAGTCACACATTCATGTGCCACCGCATCCTTGTAGAAGTTCCGAAACTTAATAAAAACGGCAGGCATATAGGTCATTTTTACCGGGGTATAGCATAAACATATGGCACGCCATATAAAAAAAATGCTAGGGAGGTTTAAAATGAAGTGTTTGTTTATCGCTAAGATTTTAATTTCGCTTAAAGTTTTTGCGTAGTGGTAAATTGGAAAAAACATCACAAAAAGCTGGTATTTTACTTGTACATGGTATTTTCAAAGTCAGCGGCGACAATTCAACAAGAATTGATGGCCACCTTGTCATTTTTGCTTTTTTACGAAATCGGATAAAATAAAATGTGGTTATAGGTAGCCATTTTGATATATCAGCTGCCATATTGAAACGCGTCATAGCTGAACCAAATTTTTTGAAACAATATTGTTGGACTTGTAGTTCTTTTCTGTCTTACCAAATTTGGTCTTTTCTTTTAAATTCTGACAAATTATGGTTCTGCCAAATTTGGTTTCCGGTTTTTTATAGGGACTTTTACGAGGACTTTTACGTCTGCGCAGTTACTAAAGTTGTTCAACGATTCATTCTTTTAATTCAAAACCTGATAGATTGCAAGGTATTTCAAAAATTATCAGAAATATGTAATACACTCAAAATTACATCAAACCATAAGAAACGTGTCAAGAAAATCAAGTAGATATTCATCGTGCAAAATTTGTAACTGTTTTGCTTTGAGAAGTAAATGTTTCATTAAAATTTTCTTTTAAGCTTACATTCAGTTAAAGTTTTGACCTATTAAAGTGAAGAAGTAAAGAAATAAATAATTTTTTGAAACCTTAACGAGTTCTGATGGTATATCGCATAAATCACTCTAGGAATAGGCTGAGTATCTCCGATTTGTAAGAAAAGGCTTTCTCATTTGGATATTGAGTGCTGACAGTATATTTTTCTCATTTCCACAATTGAAAAGGGTTTGGTTTGTTATTCGCCCCATGACTGACAGCTTGTTTATACCTAATGATGGTTTGAATTTGTCCTTTTTTACTTTAATAAGTCAGTCATTTAGGTACTCTTATTTAAATTAATTAATGAATTAAATTTAAAAAGGTTGGCAGTTAAAAAAAATGACAAAAAGTTAAATTTTGTTGCCAACCTTTAAAAACAAAACTGGGATTTTTTACAGCCAACCTAGTAAATAGTTGGTTCGTATAACAGTGTTACCAACACTGGGTAATGTTTACTTTTCAAAAACCAAGCAGTTTTCGTTTTGTTACGTAAAAATATGTGCCGCCCAAAATAAAAATGTAATCTTATAGCGTTTCAATCGCATTTTAATGATCGAAAAATCAATAAGATGTGAAAGTGCCAAAAGGCAGATATTTTCTCTGGATGATACGAAAAATTTTACAGGTATTTGTTTTTCTTTGTATAAATAACTTTATTTTGTTTAAATGCCTGCCATAAACATAGAAGATAAAGTAAAATCACAGTATACTATAGTGTCAGTGGCGCACGGAAGGGGGGGGGGGTTGAGGTTAACCCCCCCCCTCCCGAGAAGTCTGGTGATAATTGACACAGTAAAATAACAGCAGAAATAAAATATATAGATAATAAAATACAAAAGCCCGGGACTTTCATTTTTTTAAAAAATCTGGCGGAAATGGCTTAATTTTTAGGCAAGATTTTTTCAATGTTACTATTTTCCGTTATTTCTCTTTAATATTAGATTAACCAGTGGCGGTCCCAGGGGGGGTCAGGGAGGGCGATCGCCCCCCCCCCTTTTGCTCCAGAAGTCAAGAAGAAATTGCAGAAAGTTCCTTTAAAAACATTCTAGAATCCCTCCACAATATTTTGGGACAGTTTGACCTTTAATTCGTCACACCAAGAAAACCATTGGAAATACAGAACAGTATTATAGAGTTTCTATTTATAAACAAGTTTTAGACAAAATGAATTTGGACATAAAAAAGTATTTTTGACTTGAACATATTCATACCAAATTTTATACAACGTGAAGCCAAAATCAAGGCAAAATTATCTAAAGTCGTTTCTAAATAATATAAACCGTTTGATTAATCCAAAACACAAATTCTTGAACTTTTATTGGGAGAAGTCAGTACTTATTTGGAAGCAATATTGGTCAGAAGTATATACATACCTGATAACGTTTTTGAGGCAATGAACAAGTCTGGCAATATTTTTCCGCTGAAACATTCTTGGATGTTTGCCAGTAAGTAATGCTTCGTCAGAAAGAAGCTTCTCATGCTTCAGAAGATTGAAAATATAAGTATTTAAAAACACTTTGGCGGAAATTTGTCTGACGTGCTTAGCGTTGGTGCATATCAACAGACATAATGAAATTGACCGGTTTGCCCAAAAAAATCGGAAACGAATTTTTTTTGAGATGGTATCTTATGTTTGAGATATGAGATATAAAAGGTAATAAATTTAAAAAGGGATTTAGTGAGGGTGAATAAATAACAAAATTAATGATTAGCGAGCTTTCTCTCAAAAAAGGTAATGGTAACCGTAGATCCGGATTTCGCACTTGTGGTGCTCATCAATACCGTGCTAGGAATTAGGAGATGAAATGATAAAATGATGATGAAAAAATATGACACAGGATTCATGTAAAAGACAACCATCTGTCAAATTGCAGAATCGGCAGATGTACCTTCATTTTGAAGGAAAATTAAGCGTCTCTACGGAGACAGATATAATTATCTTTACAGATATCCCAAGCTCTGGAGTTAATAAATTTAAAAAGGGATGTAGTGAGGGTGAATAAATAACAAAATCAATGAATAGCGAGCTTTCCCTCAAAAAAGGTAATGGTAACCGTAGATCCGGATTTCGCACTTGTGGTGCTCATCAGTACGGTGCTAGGAATTAGTAGATGAAATGATAAAATGATGATGGAAAAATATGACACAGGATTCATGTAAAAAACAACCATCTGTCAAATTGCAGAATCGGCAGATGTACATTCATTTTGAAGGAAAATTAAGCGTCTCTACGGAGACAGATCTAATTATCTTTACAGATATCCCAAGCTCTGGAGTTAATAAATTTAAAAATGGATGTAGTGAGGGTGAATAAATAACAAAATCAATGAATAGCGAGCTTTCCCTCAAAAAAGGTAATGGTAACCGTAGATCCGGATTTCGCACTTGTGGTGCTATCAGTACGGTGCTAGGAATTAGGAGATAAAATGATAAAATGATGATGGAAAAATATGACACAGGATTCATGTAAAAAACAACCATCTGTCAAATTGCAGAATCGGCAGATGTACATTCATTTTGAAGGAAAATTAAGCGTCTCTACGGAGACAGATCTAATTATCTTTACAGATATCCCAAGCTCTGGAGTTAATAAATTTAAAAAGGGATGTAGTGAGGGTGAATAAATAACAAAATCAATGAATAGCGAGCTTTCCCTCAAAAAAGGTAATGGTAACCGTAGATCCGGATTTCGTACTTGTGGTGCTATCAGTACGGTGCTAGGAATTAGGAGATGAAATGATAAAATGATGATGGAAAAATATGACACAGGATTCATGTAAAAGACAACCATCTGTCAAATTGCAGAATCGGCAGATGTACCTTCATTTTGAAGGAAAATTAAGCGTCTCTACGGAGATAGATATAATTATCTTTACAGATATCCCAAGCTCTGGAGTTAATAAATTTAAAAAGGGATTTAGTGAGGCTGAATAAATAACAAAATCAATGAATAGCGAGCTTTCATGAAATGATAACATGAATCCTGTGTCATATTTTTCCATCATCATTTTATCATTTCATCTCCTAATTCCTAGCACCGTACTGATGAGCACCACAAGTGCGAAATCCGGATCTACGGTTACCATTACCTTTTTTGAGGGAAAGCTCGCTATTCATTGATTTTGATAAAAGGTAATGTTTTACCAAAAATCTCTTTAGACTTAAAAAAAAAAGTTTTTATTAAAAAATTATAGGACGGGGGGAGGGGGTAGTTATCCCTCTCTTCCCAGGTTTTAAATTTTTTATGAAAACATTTAGAAAACCAAAAGTAGGGCATAAATTGCGGCACTATAACACCTTTGATATTTACTGTTAAAAATGGCATTTGTAGCATCATTTTCTTAAAAATTTTCGCCTACTGCGCTTTGAAACCATTGATATATTTACAATTTTAGTTTAATTTTAAATTAGAAAATGCATTATTATTATTGCAATTTTCTTAAAAATTTTCGCCTGCGGCGCTATAGTACCGTTGATATAATGTAATAAAAATAAACGACTTCAAATCTGAGTACCCCCCCCCCTAGATTTGAGACAAAATCGGTACTTGTAGTTACTAAGTTTTTGTTCCTCATAAAAGCTATGATTTTATCTTATTTTTTTTCGTATCGAAACCGCCTCCCCTTTTTCAAATGGCTGGGACCGCCACTGGATTAACGGACAGAAATCTTTTTTATCACCCGTGATAAAAAAAGAGTTTTTTTTGCATCGATAACCAAAAAAAAGCCATGCTTTAGTTATCTGCAGACAGGTACTAAAATCATGTTTCTGATGAAGGTATAAAAAAATATTAGTTTTCACAACTAGTATAAAATAGTGCTTTTTTTACAAGCGTTGGTTTAAATAACGAGCGCATCGAGGTATTTAAAAACGCGAGAAACACTATTTTTTTAATACCTTTGTCAAAAAGTCCAAAAAAAAACAGGAAAATGCTTTTAAAAATCTCGAACGAAGAGCACTTCTCGCAACACACCATCTTTACACTATATAGTGATGTGCCTTTTTACTCGGTGACGTCCATTGTTACGACATTTTAATCTTTAACAGATATTTTGACGATGTTTTTAAATGATTTTTTCCTAAATACTTCATATGAGACCGGAATTCGTGACGATCCTGACTTATAATTGTTATCCACAGCATCTTTTTTTCTTTTCAATATTGTCTTGTACCTATTTTTAACTTGAATTATAGAAAAATGTCTTTAAACTGTTTGTTTATTCTGCCGTCCTAAGTAAGACTCTCGTATGTACGTTTTCACTTATTTCGAGAAAAGCAAGTTTAAAGTTCAAGTGCTTGCTGAAAATTATATAGCAATAATTTTTTTTTTGTTGGATAGTGTTTATGAGTTTAAAATAGCAATATCCAAGTGATGAAACAAAAAAAAATATTATTTAATATTATATGTTAAACTGCAGATACGGCACATCGGAGGTCATTTTTTAGCCAGTAATACTCAGCAAGAACCCCGCAAGTACGTCAAGTCTACTCTATGGTTGAACTATGTGAAAGTATTATATTTTTATACGTTACTTTAAGAAGTAATTATTATTTATTTATCTTTAAACATGGGCGTCCGAAGGGGGGGATTGGGAGCTCAACTTCCCTCCCAGAGCCTCATTGACTTCTCACGATTGAATTTTTTCAAAAAATCAAGTAAACTAAAACGTTCAGCGCTCATAAATCCCCAGAAGCTTCAAGCTTCCTCCAGGAGATGTAAGCTCCTCCACCCCAAGGAGTCTTAAGCCATCCCTTAGGAGTCTAAAACCCCCTCCCTCAGGAATCATTTATGCGTACGCCACTGTCTTAAAATACAAATTCATTCAATAATACAAACTACAAAAAATTAATTTACATTAAAGGAGATCAACAAAATCTACTAATAGTTTTAAGTTTAAAAACAAAAGATCAATAGATCTTGGGTGGAAAAACGAATACTCAAACTTGGATAAGTATCCCACAAGGAACAAACAAAGGACCGAAACGGAAAGACAAATGATTAAACGATGTTTCGCCCTGGGCAACCAGCGTGGGCGCATCAGTGGTTTCACTGGTCACCCTCCCCATCATGCACTTTGATTTCCAACTTTAAATCACTAACAAATAGGCATAGTTCTACACTAGTAATTATTATAAGTCACTTGATACGGGTGCATCCTGGCGTGTTATTATTTCCAAAAGAATTATCCTCCTAACAAAAAAGAAAGAAGAGAAAGAAGGTAAAAAACCTCCAAATGAGTTACTTAAACCGAAAATAATCGATAACCAAAAGATTAAAAGATCTTGGGTGGAAAATCGAAAACAAGGAACACACAAAGGACCAAAGCGGAAAGAGAAATAATCAAATGATGTTTCGCCCTGGGCAAAAGTTGCAAGATTCCATTTCCTTTACAAATACTTTTTTTTAATTCGATTCTTACACATTACTTAGTTAAAACTCCGCATATACATATTACTTAGTTGCTAGTAGATACGAGGTTTTTACTAAGCAACAAGTAGTTGTAGGGTTTTTGTTAAGTAATAGTCCATTTTTTTGTAGATACGGGGTAAGGATTTAAAAAAAATAAAAAATTTCGAAAATAGATAAAAGTGACGTATCTAAAGCTATTACCGGTCCTAACTCATTTTTGATTTTTTTCCAGATACGTGGGTCTTACTTAGGACGGCAGTATTATACTTGCAATGTGCATCCACATTGCCTTTTTAATTTTAAATTTTTTCGTTGGACCTACTAGTTTCAAATTTTCTTCAAATAAATCCAACAGCAGCCTTGTGTCACCCACAGTCCATTCTGAAAGAAAAAACAAATTGTTTATTGCTATTAGACAAAGAACTCATCCCAACAAAAATGAATTCACTTTACCTATATCAATTTACTTAACCCCAAATGACGGTACCTTGCCCATGCACAGCTGGCACAAAATTTGTGTAGATGAAGTGAATGTGTAAAATTTTTAACCATTTAGCAAGGTTTGAGAACTTAATCAACGTTACCTATACCTGCTATTGTTCTGGAAGAGATAGGGGTTCTTGGTTCATTTGACAAAGATAATTCGTTAGATTTTGGTTGAGATGACTTTGGTGTTGCCTTTCCCATTGTCTCCTCAGTTTCTAGTTGAGATGACTTTGGTGTTAAATTTAGCTGTCCCATTTCTGGTTGAGTTGTGCGTTCTTCACCGGTGGGTCCATAAATAATTGTTTCCCTAAAAAAAATCATAAACGCAACTGGTTCAATAAACTTCACTTCCAAGTTGACTTCTTAATATTTTTTTCAGAGGGTCAATGGGAGCGATGTAAATAAGTGTTTTTAATTTAGCAGCAGTCCTGTATACAATTTTTGCCATTAATGTGGCAAGGTCAGATATACAGAATTATAGCCCAATTTCAATCGTGTGTGCTCCAAGTTTTCGAAATAATATCTTTTTACACGTCAAAAATTTAATAAGTCCGAACCAGCACGGTTTTATGCCAGGACGGTCCACGATTACTAATATGTTAATTTACACTCAAGAAATAGCAAATTCTCTAGATCAAAACTTACAAGTAGATTCTGTATATACTGACTGCGCTAAAGCCTTTGACAAGGTTCCACATGAAATAATATGTGGTTTTTAATAGTTATGAGTCTTCTAAATATGATGTCTTATTCTTCAAAATTATTAGAAGTTTGGAGCATTGCCATATTTAACAACAAGAGTTGAATGGGTTTTCAGAATGGTGTTATTTATTAATTTATCCCTGAATGTTGACAAATGTAAAACTGTATATTTTTATAGAATATTAAACCATATAGATTTTACTTATCAGTTGGATAACTCCAATTTGGAGAAACCTTGCAATTATCATGCGTGACTTGGGTGTCTTTTTTGATAGAAAACACACTTTTGTTCAACACCTAGATATTATGGCAAATAAAGCTATGAAATTGCTAGGATTTTTGTTTAGAGCATTGAAAGACGTAAACAACATTTTTACATTGATAAATGCTTTTTATGGTTGTACTATTTGGTCTCCATATTATGAGATTCATAAAGATCGTTTGGAAAAAATACAAAGAAAGTTCTTGCGCTTTATATGCTATAAATTGCACATACCTATTGAGTCAATTGATTCTGACCAGCTAATGAGTCTGTTGAACTTAACAAATCTAGACAATCTTAGAGAGTACTATGATCTTGTCACTCAGTTGAAAATAGTAAATAATGAAATTGACTCTGTTAAAGTTACCATCAATATTCAAGTTTCATATGCCATCACGGAACACAAGAAATCATAAATTATTTGCAACTTAACATCATCGCACTAACTATGGTTTTAACTCCCCGATCAACAGACTCGGTAATGACCTGATTGAACAAACTGATGTCGCGGGTAAGAAAAAAGAAAGGATTTATAGTTAACCATTGGCCAATAGATATGGGATTCTGATTTAAATTGGCGTACTGACAAGGGTCTTGTCAGTACGCAGGACATTTTGCTCCAAATTGGGACAGTCCCGACAAATCGGGGCGGGTTGGCAACTCTACATATTCCTAAAAATGTATTGATATATTTACGGTGTTATTTACTCTTATATATCTGTACAAAGGTGTTTGAAAGACAAAAGTTATGATAAAGGTTTTCAGACCGTGCAAAATAGAAATGCTGCACCAAAAATCCGACCGCGAATGCGGACAAAATGGCCGTCTTATTAAAATGCAAAAACCAAAGGCATATGTGATATGCATTAACAAAAGCAGCGGAACAAGAAAGTTTCTGACATTGTTTGACGCCTCCCACCAGTAGAAAATGGCCGGCCGACTGCTTTCAGAAAATGATTTGAAAGCCTCTATTGCTGCTGCTGGGGGATTTTTGTTTTTCGGATCGCGCGTCGCTGCAGTAATTACAATATTTTAATGAGGAAAGTGCACCGATGCAATGCCTATTTAATTTTTGCTTTGGGCTTTTTACCATTAATCTTTAGCTTTGGCGCAAACATTTCGGCAAATAAAAATCAACAACATGCATTACTAACTGACTCAAATTTTTTCAAACTTTTAGTCCCAGTGGGAAATTTAGGGGGGGAGGGTTTAGAACCTTCCGAGCTAGTTATTAAAAATTATCACTTAAAGAATCTATATCACTTAAAGGAGCAGGCCCGGATCTAGGCCCCAAATTAGTCAGAAAAAAGGTATTAAACCACCCTCAGCAGCCAACCGAACCCACCTTGTTAAAAGTATTTTATCAAAAACGTACGGGGCCAGAATTTTTGAAGAATATTCGGCTTATTCTTAAAATCAACTTGCCTGCGGCGTTATAAGAAATATTGCAGTGGCGGTTTCAGTCATTTGAAAAGGAGGGGGGCGGTTTCGATACGAAAAAAGAACCAGAATAAAAGCATAGCATGCAAACAAAAAATTTTTGAGTAAATTGTAGTAAAAAATGTATTTTTTATTTAAAATTAAACTAAAATTGTAAATATATCAATGGATTCAAAGCGCAGCAGGCGAAAATTTTTAAGAAAATTACATTAAAAATGCCATTTTTAAATACCGTAAATATCAAAAGGTGTTATAACACGGCAATTTATGTCCTACTTTTGATTTTTTGAATGTTTTCGTAAAAAATTTAAATCCAGTGTGGGGTGGGTGGGAATTAACCCCCTACCCCCTGAAATCCGCGCTTGGGTAACTACGTATAATTTTTTCAGTTATAAAAAACATAGATAAATAACAAACCACCAACAAAACCTAACAGCTAAATACTTTTTTTTGAGGTCTAAAAAGCTTTTTATATTAAAACATTACGTTTTTATTGCACATCTCAAATATAAGATGCCTATCTCAAAAAAAAATCGTTTCCGGTTTTTTTGGCCAAACCGGTCAATAACTCGCTCAATGTCAACTTCAATATGTCTGTTGATATGCAGCAACGCTAAGCCCGTCAAACGAATTTCCATCATAGTATTTTTAAGTACTTATGTTTTTAATCCTCTGAGGTAGAAGAAGCTTCTTTCTGACGAAGCATTACTTACTGGGAAACATTCAAGAATGTTTTTATCAACAGAAAAATATCGCCATATTTGTTCATTGCCTGGAAAACCTTATCATATATGTTTTGATTTAAGGTTTCTCCTACTTCTGACCAATATTGTTTCCAAATACTGACTTCTCCCAATAAGAGTTCAAGAATTTGGGTTTTGGATTAATCAAACAGTTTATAGTATTTGGAAACGACATTAGTTAATTTTGCCTTTATTTTGGCTTCACGTTCTGTAAAACTTAGGTATTAATATGTTCAGGTCAAAAATACTTAGAGTCTCGTTATTGAACCTTGATTTTATGCCCGAAATGATTCTGTATTTCCAATATCGTGGTTTTCGCGGTAAGTACGTTACGCGGTAAGTACGTACGTTACGTACGTACGTACGCGGTAAGTACGTACGTTACGTACGTACGTACGCGGTAAGTACGTTACGCGGTAAGTACGTTACTCCATGCGTTTATTACTCCATGCGTTTATTTATTCTTGGTATGACAAAATACTGTGGAGGAATTTTAGAATGTCTACAAAGGAATTTCTCGTTTTTTCCCGAAAGACTTCAGGGTTACCACCAGCACCTTTGTTGTATAATTTTTTCTGGAGCAAAAGGGGGGAGGCTGAATATTGGTAGTTATAGTATTCGCAAAGTGTAGAAAACGCCTTTTCAGTATAATTTTATGAAAATTTTCGATTGCATCGCATTTGCATGCAAACAAAAAATTTTTGAGTAAATTGTAGTAAAAAATGTATTTTTTAATTAATTAAGGGCTCCGGTGCACTATCCGGACACTAAAACGGGACGTTTTTTGAAGACGATTCTTTTTGAAAACGGTAATTTAGCGGTTTTTAAATTTATTTAGGAGTGGAAAAACGAAAAAAAATACTGTTTTTTAATTAAAAAGACAATTTACATGTAAAATGCACACGTAACCAACAAAACTAGGGTCACACTGGCTATTGGGCCATTTTTCAGAAATGCAAGGATGCCAAATCTCAGGTACCAACAGGATTTTTTTTTGGGGAAGAAGTCAGGTTGGGTTGGGCCGGGTTGGTTGGGTAGGGTTAGTTTTGGTTGGTTGGGTTGGCCATTATTTGTTTTTTTTATAAATTTTTAGGGGAGCCAAAAGAAATCAGGTTACGCTCTGGGTTGGGTTGGTTGGGTAGGGTCAGTTGTGGTTGGTTGGGTTGGTTATTATTTGTTTTTTTATAAATTTGTAGAGGAGCCAAAAAGTTAATATTTTTGTTCCTTTTCCCTAATTTTTACTATTTTCTGGAAATGTGGCAACGTTGTAAAAATATCAGAGCATGGATATTGTTTTGATCAAGTAAAAAGAAGAAGAAGGAGCCAAAATTAAGTAAAGAGTGAGGTTAGGGCGCTCTTTTTTATGGTTTTTTTTATTTATTTTCTCCAAAAATAGTGGATAACCCGCAAATTTTTTTTTTTAAATTACTATTTAGGAGGCCTATTTTAAGTACAAATTTATTTTTTTCGAAAAATGGTGTGTCCGGATAGTGCACCGGCCCCGAATTAAGACTATATCTCGTCCCAACCCAACCCACTTTGTTTAAAATAATCTACAAAAAACGTAAAAGTGATAATTATTATTTTAAGCAGTTTTTGTCATCATCATATAAAACGTGTAAAAAATGGTGTTTCTAATGTAATTTTCTCCAAATTTGCGGCGCATTTAAGAAGTGATTTGTAGAAGCTTACTAGGAAGCTTACTAGGAAATCCCAAGGATAAAACTACAGTTCTAGAAAAAAGTGGAATTTACGAAATTAGTTGCATGGATTGTGACAAAAAATATGTTGGCCAAACGAGACGCTCTATTCAAACACGTTTTAAAGAACACTTAGCACACTTAAAATACGGAAGAACAGAAAAGTCAAGTGTGGCCGAGCATGCTTTTGAAAACAATCATAGATTCACATTAGATAACCTAAAACTTCTAAAAAGTGTACCAAACAAAAGACTTTTGAATGCATATGAAAGTATGGAAATCATTAAATCCAGAAATAGTTTAAATAAAGATAGAGGACCCATCCCGTTTAGTACACTTTATTCTTTGGTTGAGGGGAGATAGGATTAAAAATCGTGATCAATCACAAATTATTAGTCTTATCTCCGCCCACTAAAGGATTGTATATAAGATAGAGCGTAGATTAATTTAGTTCATTGATAATCGTCTCCTGATGATGCTAACGTTGTTAGCGAAACGCGCATCGAGTGCAAAAAAGTGTAGTTTTGGTTTTGTGGAAAACAATCATAACAAATTTAGAACAAAAATATTTTTTGTATAGAATCAGAATATTACTTAAAGGAGTCGTTTGGTATGAATCATTTTCGACCGCGATCATTTGGATCAAGTGCTTTTTGTGTCGGTTGTGACCTGTTATTATTCCTGTCATCAAACAAATGTCCTTCCACGATCTCCCCACTAGCCATTTTAGTCTGACCGCATCTGGGTCTCTACAAAGACATTAGTCGGTCTGAAGCCTCAATCTCTTCTCCAGGTGGTTGCCATTACGTCGTTGGCCCAACTTTTGAGTCGATTTTGCATCTGTCTCATGGGTGCCGATTCTGGGTTTCGTAGGATGGGATTGCTCGCCCGAGAGAAGAGAAGGAGTTTCAACCAATAAACGCGCTTAAAAGCAGTGACGAGACGATCAAAGAATCACCTAACTATTATAGACATGCGCAGAGCTGCCTCGATAAACTCAGTGGTTTTCAACAATTGGTCCTCACAGGGCGGTCAACTCTTATATATGGCTCCACGTGCCACACCCCGGTAACTGCATAAACCTGCAAGCCAAACTATATGAAAGTAGCCAGTGACCTAAGAATCTCCGGACCAGTCATGAAGAAGATTGCTACATGGAACGTACAAAGTATATTTAAGGCTGAAAAAGTCCACAATGTCCCCAAAGAAATGGAACGATTAGACATAGAGATCTTAGGAGTTAGCAAGGTGAGATGGCCTAACTCAGGTAAATGCCAGATAGACGACTACCATGTCTACTCCGCAGGCAATGAAGGCCAAAACCACTATAACGGCGTAGCAGTTATTTTGAAAAATCCGTTATCTCTTTTGTTCCTGTGTCGGATCGAGTCATATTTCTTCAGCTAAACTCTAAGCTTTTTAATGTCAATATTATTCAAGTATACGCTCCAACCAATAAATATTTAGATGATGACGTAGAGGCATTCTACGACCAAGTTCAAACTGCCCTTAGTTTTACAAAAAAGACAGGAATCACCATTGTTATGGGGGACTTCAATGCAAAACTTGGAAACGCTCCAAGAGAAGACATTGTGGAAATTGCCTTTTCCAGTTCTTTCAGGAAAATTATTTTGTCGTGTCAAATATTTTCTTTAAACTTCCAGCCTTTATACTTGGACTTCTAAATCCGACATTCCTGAGAGTATCATCAGAAAACAAACGATTTAGAAACTGTATTAAATCTGCAAAAACTTACCCTGGCGCAGACGTAGGCCACAATCCAGTTGTGGTCAAAGTTAAATTTACCCTCAAGAAAAATCGTTCCCAAAATAACAAACCCAGACCCAGTTTGGACGAACTTCAAGATAACATGGTAGCAACTGAACTTAAAGTCGAACTCAATAAAAAAACTTAAAGGCAATGGTTTGGACAAAGGTTTAAAGTGCCATAGTCGAAATCCTTGAGTTGATGGATAAAAGACGCAGCGATCAGTACCATGAAATCAACAGAAAAATAAAAAACCGATGCTAAACATGGCACTTTCAATTTACACAAACGCATAAAGGAAGCAGCAGGATTGTTTAATAAAAGACAAGCTGAAATCCTCATGTGGCAAAATCATACCAGATACCAAAGAAAAACTAAAAGAATGGTGTAGCTACATAGAACATCTCTTTACCGATAACCGATCCGAACAGCCAGAAGAATCCTCCAACCAAGGCATAAATATAACACCACACTACGCAATATCTTCAGCTAAAAACAGAAAAGCGGTAGGGCAAGACGAAGTATACACTGAGGTTTTAAAGCTAATAAAAAACGAAGATTCGCTAAATGCGCTGGTCAAACTTTTTAACATGATTTATCGCAGCGGTAAAAATCCCTAATGACTGACTAAAATGAACCTTTGTCACACTGCCTAAAAACCATTCAGCAAAGAAGTGTATGATTACCGTCTAATCAGCCTAATGAGCCATATGTTAAAAATATTTCTAAAGATTATTCATAAAAAAATTTATGGAAAATGTGAATCCTTTATGGGCGACACGTAGTTTGGATTTCGTGGTGGGTTCGAGACAAGAGATGTCCTGTTTGGCATTCAAGTCTTAGTTCAGCGATCTAGGGATGTGTCGGTGCCAGTATATGCCTGTTTCATAGATTATCAGAAAGCGTTTGATCGAGTCCAACATGAAAAGCTCATAGATTCGCTAAAAGAAGTTGGTCTAAATGACCGAGGTCTAAAGGTAATCGCTAATCTATACTAGAACCAGACTGCTCAAGTAAAGGTTGATGGCCAACTGTCCAAAGAGGTCCAAATAAGAAGAGGTGTGCGCCAAGGTTGTATATTGTCTCCACTGTTGTTTAATATCTATAGTAACAAAGCAATAGAGAATGCACTTCATAACTGTGAAGAGGGTCTGACTATAAACGGCATAAAAATCAACAACAGACTATATGCCGACTACACTCATAATAGCAGACACATTGGCCTGCAAGAGTTGAATGAAATTACTGCCAAAAGTTCGCAATTCGGAAAACAAAATGACTGGTCATATCCAAGGAAAAGAACATCAGAGGCATGTTAGAAGTAAATGGGCAGCCAGTCGAACGCGTGGATTCATACAAATACTTGGGTTGCCTCCTCAATGAGAACTGGGACAACATGCAAGAAGTTCGAGCAAGAATTGAATAAGCCAGATCGTCTTTTATCAAAATGAAATCAGTGTTGTGTAGTCGCATTCTTAATATCACTCTCCGAATTCGTGGACATGGAATGACATGGACACTGACTGAAGCCATGTCAAAAAGTTAGAGGCATTCAAGCTGTGGTGTTATCGTAGAATACTAAGGATATCTTGGATGGACAGAGTAACTAATGTGGATGTTTTGCTTAGAATAAATAAAGATCTTGAAGTTTTGTTTACCATCAAAAAACGAAAACTTAAATATTTTGGCCATATTTTGAGAAATGACAAATATAAACTTTTAAATTTTATGTGTGGTATGGTTAGTACTACGACACTTTTTCGAAAAGAGGTGGACACGCGCTTATGACAGCCAACGTTCGAAGAGAGCATGGCACTTGAAGAAGAAGTCTCTCATACCCACTAGTTGGGACTTTTAGGAACGCTCGTGTGAAAAACGTCGCTCGGGTGAGTTTTTGCCCTGCTTGTCCGACTGTCAGATATCTTCGTATTATTTCAGAGCACACTATTGGTTAAAACCATCACGTGACCGATCGATATTTTACTTGCTAATGCGCATCCTACGGCAAACTTGACCGTCTTTCAGAGTAGAACGACGTTCGAATGACTTTTTAGCGATGGGCCGGTCGCGGAACACGAAATTTTGAATTTTACTAGAAGTGGTCACTTCTCAGGATATGATCGTTCTATTACGCCCAGAATCGAGGCCCTGGTGGAACGGGCGCATGCAATTTCGTCGCCAAACAGGTAAGAAACAAAATTTTCAAATTTCTGGCATTTATTGGACGTACTTTTTCGTCGCTCGAGCCTAGAAAGGTAAAATAAGGGGCCTGCAAATTCGTCGCCGCCTGTTTTAGGTACCTGTACCAACGAACAATAATCTTCGCCTATACTTAATAAATCATTTGGGATTTTCCAAACTTGGTCACTTCAAGGAATTAGAGTATAGGGCTATTCATAGAGTTCTTATGAAAATATAAACGTAAAATGCATATATAACAAACATAAACCTTTTTGGCCAGCGACGAAAATACCTGTGCAATAAACGCGACCCTTTTCGGTCGGCGACGAAAATGCATGTTGGATTAGTACGTTTACGGTCTTGGCGACGAAAAAGCAAAAAAATATTTCTTTATCTTGACTTAAAAATCTATATTTATTAAATATTTTAATTATTTTCTTTTTACCTTTTTGGTTTTGGTAGAATATTTTCTGCACAAATGCACCTGATGAAAAATGCATTGATTCACTAAGGGAAACGTATCGTGCCATAAATGCAATTTCACCCAGGAGAAATTGACGATTCTGCAATATATTTAAAATTGGAAATTTTTTGGCTAGCATTTGGGTCGGGGTTAATTTTTTTAGTTTTTGTATACATATTATGTTTCAGTTTCGGGAGGGCATAAGTATTTTTACGTACCACTCTGTATACTTTAGTGCTTTTTGAAAGCTAGAACTGTAATTAATAAAACTGCCATTATTTTTAAGTTTCCCCGCTTTACAATTTTGCTTTTAGGCTTCATTATGATTTCTAGAGATCACTCTTTTTACTGGGAGTATATTTAGAACAGAAGGTAAATTGTTTTCGTTTTTAATGATCTTCCAGGATTGGAAAGACTACTGTCAAAAGGGAGGTGCTACTTTTTTTAATTAAAAGTTTCGTTGGTAAAGAAGAAAATATTTCTATCATAAAATGACGGTTTGTGGAGGCAATATGATGAAAAGAAAAGTGGAATCCATACACTCTGTTTCAAATTGCTGCAGACCAGTTTTTTGACACTGACAACAGCAGTTCTATTCTGTGTTTCATTTCCAGCCGCCATACCCAGACAGCACAACTCTGTCCGATACCTCCGACATGGAGGCCAGCCAACACCTTCCGTTTTAGTACCCTTTTACACGTATGCCGCCGCCATTTTTGACACTGTTGACAGTTATTACATTAGTTAATTGTCAAAATGGCCGCCACATACGTTCAAAACTCACTAAAACGCGAGTAGATGGAAGGCCTATTAAAATGTCGGAGGCATCGCTCTGTCCCAAGTATGTCTAGTGGAGAGAGTTTTCTGGACAATACAGCAGTCCATTGGACAACCAAATCTGTAAGAAATTTTGTCCAAGGCATATTCATTGGATAATCCATTTGTCCAAACGTTGGACAGCTCTTGGACATTCCAAAAATTAAACTTAGTAAGTATACTGGATATATACTTACTTATCCAGTGGGCAGTTTTGTCAAAACCACTCCAACATCATAAGTCTGATTGTCGATCCCCGAGGATCGAGTTCCTAGCAAAGGATGGGTATTAAAATACTAGAATACCAATTAGTCTAATATAATGAAAAATACTTAACTATAATATACAAACGATTCGGCTAGATGATCCATTGGATATCCAAAACAGTTCAGACAAAAGACATATTTGTTAATGTGCCAACCAGGCCAAGCCCGATTGACATAGATTTTTTGATAAATATTCAATGTTTAGTCAATGTATATTAAAGTACATTACTTTTGCAGGACACAAAATGGACGTCCGCCGGAGATAGTTGATTTTTGGTCTGATGGACCAAGAAACATCGTTATCCATTGGATATCAAAAACTAACTGAGAAAAAGCAGTTGTTTATGGATCAAAATTGGAAGTCCTATGGACAACTTGTGCTGTCTGGGTATTGAAATTGGTCCGGATAATTTGGAATAAGATTTACCAGGTTTTAGCACCAATGTAATAAATGGTAATCACGCTATATGCAACAATTGTAGTAAGAAAGTCATTCTAGTCAATATTCTTGTAAAACAACCTCTTTTTCTTTTTAAATATCATTTTTAAATGGACGAATCAATACTATAATATAAAGCCAGGGACTAAAGTGCTACTTATAATCCCTCGGTGAAAGGTTTCTAGCTTGACCGTAGTGAGGGCCACAATTCGTCAAGGGATTAAAAGACGCTTAAGGCCTAAGTTTATGTAACAATTTATGGTCTCTAGAATGCGAAAAGTTGAAAATACAAAAAATTTAAAAAATAATTATTGACCACTTAACGGTACTCTAATTTCGGGATGTCAACTCGCATCACTGAGTTGTCATTGATTGTTGTTGGCATGGTGGATTCATTCAAAATTTGGTGTGCTCTGGAATTGATGCTAAACCAAAAAACAAAAAACCAAAAGATCTTGGGTGAAAATAACGAAAATTCAAACTTGGATGAGCATCCCACAAGGAACACACAAAGGGCCAAAGCGAAAAGAGAACTTATTAAACGATATTTCGCTTTGGGTAACCAGCGCGAGCTCATCGGTGGTTTCACTGGTCACCCTTCCCATACATCATTAAACACCATCATACACTTTGATTTCCAACCTTGAATCACTCACAAATAGGCATCGTTCCGCACTGGAACTTATCCAAGTTACCTGATACGGACTCGTCCTGGCGTGTTAATATTTCCAATAAGATTATGCTCCTAAGGCAATTAAAACAAAAAAAAAATTAAAAAAAAACCTCCAAATCAGTTAATTCAACCGAAAAGAACCCAAAAAACAAAAGATTAAAAGATCTTGGATGGAAATAACGAAAATTCAAACTTGGATGAGCATCCCATAAGGAACACACAAAGGACCAAAAAGAAAACAGAAATGATTAAACGATGTTTCGCTCTGGGTAACCAGCGCGAGCTCATCAGTGGTTAAGGTCACCCTTCCCATACATCAGTAAACACCATCATACACTTTGATTTCCAACCTTGAATCACTCACTGATGAGCTCGCGCTGGTTACCCAGAGCGAAACATCGTTTAATCATTTCTCTTTTCGCTTTGGTCCTTTGTGTGTTCCTTGTGGGATGCTCATCCAAGTTTGAATTTTCGTTATTTCCACCCAAGATCTTTTGATCTTTTGTTTTTTAAAAGTCAGTCAGTTGTTGTTGTTAAACGGTTAAGCAAAAAAAGTCAAAAAGCATTTTTTTTTTGAAGATGGACATTGAAAAGGTCGCCGAAGGCTGGCCTTCTTCCTCAAACATCTCGTGAGATCTATAGGAACCAGTTCAGAATGCAGAGAGTTTTGGTAAAACCATGATGATAATTTAAGGCTTAAAATATTTTATTATAATTTAAGATATTATTTAAATTTTCGTTTTTGTTTAAGCAACTTTTACTATGTTTTTCAAATTTGCCATGTTTTTGCTCACATTTTAAAGTTTTCTTTCCAAGCTTTTGATTTCTAGTATCAAACACTCAAATTTTTTAAGTTTTCACTGTTTTTTCAGGCGTTTAAAAAGAGTACTACCACCAAAAAACATTTTTTTTTCTGTTAAAATGAAAAATTTTTAAGATTGTTGAAGAGACACAGCAGGCTATAAACAATTGTTGCTAGAAAGCACGGATAGTCCACCATGAAAATATCTCGAAAACTATAGCTTTGAAAGATTTGAACCTTGTAACAAAATTTTTGGGTAATATTCACGAAAACCAAAATCTGAAAACCGCATATCAATAGCTGCTTTACTTCTAAAGTTATGATTTTTTAAAGTTTATTTTAACGCTTTTTCCAATAAGTCGGAAACTAAAGCTCCCACGAATTTGGACTTAATAACAAAATTTGTAGTCCATATTCATGGAAACTTAAATCTGGAAACCGTATATTGCTACTTGCTTTTGTTTCAAAGTTAAAACTTTTTTAAATATTTTAACACGCTTTTCCTCCCTTTAACCCCCGACCACCCTACCCAAAACTTAATCAGTTCATGGTCAGCCGATAGAGGATTTTTGTACCAAATTTCGTTAAAATCTGTTAAGGTGTTCTTGAGTTATCGTGAATACAAACAGACAACATACCGACAGACCGATCGAGAACTTTTTTTTTGTCGATTAAGGTGTGTAATTGTTCAAAGCGTTAAGTGTGTAAGAGTGGTATCTATCAATCAAAGTTCTTTACAGTCTTTAAATTTACCAAAAAACGTGATCTACCAAAAGCGTATGTTAGCACATCTAAAAATAATAATTTGACAGGTATTTAACTAAATTATTTTAAGGTTCATCATGTCTCTTCCATTTCACCGCCAAAAAGGTGCTTCTGGCCTGTTTACTAGGAAAGTTCAATAGTATTAAAGAACAAGATTGTAAGTATATATGTGCTTCTTGTGTTTCGTTTCTTAGTTATTTCAATAAAATGATACGAAAAACCTATATTTTGTGTTTAATTTAGAATAATTCATTTTAAATCCCTAGGGATAAAAAGTGACACTTTAGTCTCAAAAAATCCCTAAAGTGCATAAAAAATATTACGTTACTTTTTAAACGTGATTAAAATATTAGATTTTGGCACTGTTTTTAAAGCATTTTTCGATAATTTCCTCATCCTTATTTCGGAATGGCGAAATAATCAGAAAATCATTCTTAGATTTTTTGCCATGAGTGGATTCCACTAGGGCTGCACCGAGTACCGAGTAGTCCGATGGTCGGTCAAAATTTTAATCGAGTAATATGTACTTGTACTCAGTGCTCGGTCTTACTCGACCGAGTAAGCCGAGTAAAGTAGAGTAATAGAAACAATCCACTATGCATGTCAAAAACAGAAAGAAATGAGACGCAGAGTTAGGAATAATAAAATAAACTAAGTTATTACTTAAATTTAATAACAAAAACACGGTGAAATAATAATTTAAATAATAATTTATAAGATTATGATGTAATGCAAAGCATTTCTTTTTAACTCAAAGACTTTTCCTGCTTCTGCAAATAATCTCTCCCTAAAGATGGTGGAAGACTATTAAAAAATAGTCAAATCTACTACTCGGCAGCCGAGTATTAGGTAAAACAGGGCACGTTACAGCTCGAGTTTCCGCGACAAAAAATCTTCGACATGATTTTCGATAATACCCCATCCCTTAATAAATTACTACAGAGAAATTACCTTTCATTTTTGACACTTATAAGTAGAGAACCAAGATACTGTTAAACGTTTTCAGTATCGTCATGCATTTAAAAAAAAGCTTTCTTTAAAGTTATATGGAACGTTCTTTATGCATATGGCGGACTAAAAAAAATTATATCTCTCAATCGAAAACCACCATTTCTGCCGAAGCCATTACGCAATTACGGCACCGAGCGTTCCTCTAAAACGAGGAATCAGACATAAGGGTTGACATTTTATGTCATATTCACCCCTTCAATTAAGGGTAATTGGATAACGTGTTACGCACGTTAGGAAAAATTAGGATGGCAAAATTCTGAAATCGTAAGAGCACCGACAATACGTTATATTGTAGAATTATTTAGGCACTAATATTACATATTTCAACGTATCAGTATCTGTCTACCCAGGGACGGCGCTAGCCCTTTCGACGCCCCGGACAAAAAGGTAAAATGTCGTCCCTTTGAAACCATCTTCTTATGCTTCGTAGTGAAATAAAACGTAAACAACAAAATAACAAGTTCAATACATTGAATTTTGGCATTTATGATTTTGGGGCTAAAATAATATTTTAACATTTGAAACGGGTTTAATAATCTTTTTTCCCAAAATGGCATAGTTTTAGCTATAAATCTAGAATTTTGACAATATCCTTCCCCAATCTTATTCAGCGAACCCTAGCCCTACCCACTTTTTTAAAAAAAAAACTTAATTTTTTTTGCCTTCGGTGCTATTACGTTATTTATTAATTTAATTTTAGTTTAGGAAATTTTTTCAACAGCATTCAAAATGGGTAAAAAATACCATTTTCAGTAGTGGTTTTTTAAACAGGTCTTGATACGGCAACAAAAAAAAATTGCAAAGTAGATACGCCCAGGAATATGCTTTTAAATATATTTTTTTAATGCCAATTAGTAAAACATTTTAAAAGGAACTTTTATTAAAATTACACCTGATAAATTTGTCTTTAATGAATCAGACTTTATTCCTTTTCTTCATAAAGTAACTAATTTTACAGTCAAATTGCCGCCCCCTAAGTTTGCCCCCTCGGGCAAGGGCCCGGCCTGACCGGCCCCGGAGGTGGCCCTGGTATACCTATTAACGCGTCCAAAAGAAAGCCAAAAGTACTGAAGCCCTCAGCGCAACTTTCAAGTTTTTCACTCCTAAGTTTTTGAACGCGCCTATTTTGAACCAACCAACTTTTGTATCTTTGCTTGGAGTGACGAAACGTCGCACATTACCCGCAACTTTGTCATAAGAAAATGTATCCCAGAATTCACAGGGAGAGTATGGGGTTAACAACAATATCTGTAGTAAAAACCAAAAAAAAGTTAAAAAACCTCCAACTTAGTTACTTTAACCGAAAAGAAACTAAAAAACAAAAGATCAAAAGATCTTGGGTGGAAATAACGAAAATTCAAACTTGGATGAGCATCCCACAAGGAACACACAAAGGACCAAAGCGAAAAGAGCAATGAATAAACGATATTTCGCCCTGGGTAACCAGCGTGAGCTCATCAGTGGTTTCACTGGTCACCCTCCACCATACATCATTAAACACCATCATACTCACATCACTCACAAATAGGCATCGTTCCGCACTAGTACTTATCCAAGTTACCTGATACTGTTAATATTTCCAGTAGGATTATGCTCCTCAGGAGAGGTTTTTTAACTTCTTTTTTATTTTAATTGCCTCAGGAGCATAATCCTACTGGAAATATTAACACGCCAGGACGAATCCGGTCTCAACTATTATTTAATGGTCTATCTTATAAGGTATTTGTACCTATTTGTATTCAATGCTTGCCTGTATTTAATTATAAAAAATAAAAAAAACTCCAAATAGTACTTTTCCTACTAGCGTGCGTATAAGTGCACTTTTGCGCATGTGTTTGCCTGCGAGAATGGATTTACCCTGTATCTTTCCCGCACGGTAAAAAATACTTTTACGCACGTTGTTTTACCGCTTTTTTAGGTCCAACTCAGCTTATTATTTTTAAACTCATATGTAAAGAAAGTGCAAAAAAACAGTTTTTTTTTGCTATTTCAATACCTAAAAATGAAAATATAATGTTGCCTAGACGGTTTTTACGCAAGTAGGAAAAATTTTGTATTTATATCTGATACGTGCTAATTTTTTCCGCACTTGACGGCTTGCCCAAACTCCACTTCGCGTCGTTCGTGCAACCGCCGTCACGTGCGGAAAAGTATCAGTGTCCGCACTTGTTAGGTAAATAACTATTTCCTAATTAGTGTGCAAAGTTATGTTTTCCCGCACGCAAAAGCAGTTAGACGAACGACGCGAACCGGAGTTCGGATAAGCTTTAAGTGGGCGAAAACTACTTTCCGCATGTTTTAGGAGCAATACTTTTTCTACCAGTGAAATAACTATACATTTTTTTTAATCTTTAATTTTTTTTGCCATCAAAAACAACTGACATGAAAGCGTTGTATGACACCGCATTTGACACAAAAATATTGGAACAAGATTAAGTTGACAGGTGGTTTATTTGTTGCCTTATAAGGCATACCAACACCGTTCTCAAGTGAAAAGCCAGTTAACTCATTTTCGTTTTAGTATCCTTTAGCCTATGATCGGCGCCATATTGACACCAAACTGACAGAAAATCCATGTTTTACTTGTCAATTTGGTTATAAAAATGGCAGCCACAATAGGCTAAAGGGCACTGAAGTGGTAGGAGTTAACAGGCTTTTTAGTTAATTACGGTGTTGGGCATACTTTATTGGGCCGTGCGGTTCAAAAAATTTTTGAAATCTGCATTATTTTGTTTTCTCTAATTTTTTTGAAATTAAAAAAATCCAGCATTTTTGCATAAAGTAAGATTCTTAGAAACTGAAAACTATTAAAATGGCATCTTAATTTAATTTCCAATAAATTTCGTAGCTAATAGTTATAATAGCCTAAATAATTCTACTAATATAAGTCCCAAAATGATGACCTTTTAATTAGAAAACCTCGTAACTTCACCACTGTTGCAGATATAATCATTTTAGATCATTAGATGTTATCCTATTCAAAGTCGAACATCGACATGCTAAATGTCATACATTTTTTTTTCTTGTTATGATTTTTTTACCAAAAATAACAACAGACGTTTTCTTTGGAAATTTAAGGTGTGATTTTACCAATTTTACCAAGCTTTTATAAAAGTTTGGACATGTTGTTATGGAAACTCTCGTAAAGGAAATACACACTCCAATCAGTACTCTTTAAGCTTCGGAGAAAGAAGTTAAAAGTAAAAATACATTTTATTTTTTTAAATTGTCTTGTAAGAATCGCAACAAATCCTCATGAGTATCAGCTTTCATATTTCTACGTAAGTATTAGTAGTGCCTCGTAAATCCACATTCTTAGTGCCTTGTAAATCCACATACAAATTAGTACTCTTGAAACTTGAATGTTTTTTTTCTATAATTGTCTAACAATCATAACTGTATACAAAATTTAATCTTTCTCAGTACATCTAGTCAGAAACAGTTTAGAAATTCACCCACCAATTAGGCTTGACTGGGAGGGGAATATATTTTTGTTTTGTCCTCATCACACTTTACGCTTTGAACAATTGCAGTTTTTGATGTTTTTTGGATGAAAATGGCAAAATAAGAATTATTTGCACGACACCACCCAAGATGAGAGAACAGAAATTTTTATTAAACAATTGCCTTAAATTATTTGCTTCTTTCTCTAAAATACTTTTTTATAGCCTGCTGTCTCTCTTCAACAACCTCAAATATTTTTATTTTTTTTCCTCCTTGCTGTCCTTATAACCTTTTCTGTTTACCGCAAATATAACTACCAGATATAAGAGATACTGTAAAACTTAAGTTTGTTCTATTTAAGACAGAAGAAGAAAATTGTAGCAAGTTTCCAAAAAACTGAGAAACTGGCCGAAAAATGCACATGTGACTTTTTAAATATTTAACTAACACTTAACTTAAATTCGAATAAATTGAAAAACTTTGCTATTGTCCTTACTCACGGTACATAGTTTTACATGATTTAAAAAAAACGAAATATTCGTTGGCACCCTGCGACAACTGGGATGTCACCCTTATTTTCCTGTCCAAATTATCGGAAGGACCAATAAGGGTATGCTACATGCAGGCATAGTGCCCTAAAGGGGTCCGGACCCTTATGGGGCTATTTTTTATCTGGAAATAAGAATCTTTTTCCATGATGTGTGTTATGATTTGTTATAACGTACAGCTGTGTCAAAAACTTTTTTCAACTTAATATGTTTCTTGGCTATGACTTATTTGGGTAATAATACATAAACTATCATTTTTACAACAATAATTTGAAAATAGTTTTTTTGTTAAACTTTTAATTTTTGAATATGTAAATATGATTGTCTGTTCACAACCAACCTTGCAAAGCTTAAGATCATACAGTTCAGTTGGTTTTTAAGCAAATTTGCACTGTTTTTTTTAAAAAGCTATATTCAGAGGAATGACGAGGCCAGCAGAGGAATTATCATTTTATTCAGAATGTCAAAGAAAAATGCACCTTAGTCATATAAGAAACTAAAACAGTAACTAAAATACAAAGTTGCTTAAAACTAAAACTAAAGTTTTGTTCAAAGACATCAATAACGTTTCCAAATTTATAAAACATTTTGTAGCCACGCCTAACTTTTTTGAGAGGTGGTAATATTTTTATTATATCTAGATAATTTACGTGAGAAACATCCTTTTCATCTGCTCTAAAAGCCTGCTTTCAGATACATAACTTTTACTTCTCCATCTTCTTCTAAATCGGTTTGAGCTAGGGCCGCGTAACAGTTCCAAGTAAAATTTTTAATTTTTGGGTGCATTTTTGGAAGCTCAATCGCAAGAAAATAAAACATTGTTTTATTTCTGTATTGAGTCGCCGGGGAGTCACTTACGAAGTGAAGTGTATCAACTGTAGGATAGGAGTTTGTTATGAACTGTATTATTGGGTTATGTAAAAGCGATTCCGATAGAGTGCAAGAGCATTCTTGTTTCACCTCACCTCGTTTTGTGTATATCACAACAGTATGCATAGACATTTGTTTTCTGGAACCTCCGAAGAGAAATGCTTGGATCTCTTCTGCATATTTCATATTGTACTTCTCACTAAAATCCATGTGTACAACCGCATCGGTAACGGGAAGGTGTTTTTTGAGTTTAGTAAGCTGCTTGTACTGATGTAAAGATCTACCTTTATGCTTTAGAAATGGTATGATGCTTTGTTTCAAATCCGCTATAATATCAGAAACCTGGCAGTCAACTTTCTTTTTTATTGTTTTTAAAACCTGTTTTTTCTTCTGGGTTGTTTAATCAACATAGGTATTTTTTTCTGTCATCCATTTAAAGTAGTAGCCGTATTCCATAAGGTTAAATTCACTGTATGATATTTCCATTGAGCTACAATTATCGCATTCTCGCAAATAACATTTTTCAGTTTTTTCGTTACAACAAAAAGGCAACAATATAAAAAGGCCGATTTTTACACCAAAATGAGTAGCTAACATTGGTATCTGGATGACGAGCCTGAAATTTTTTGAACAGTAGTCTTTTTTTCCAGGGCAAAGTCTACTATTTAACTCTGATTCCAGGAATTTCCGAATTGCATTTTTCTCTTGGAATTCTCCAAAAATTGTTTTTTGTAAAGATTGCTCTTGGGTATCTGTAGCCGGCCGCCTTTTACAATTTTTCGTATATCATTTATAACACGGTACTTCCTAACAATTTTTCCTGTTAATACATTTTTAAACTTCTGTTTTTGTTTGTTACCATTAATGATTTTTTGTAGTTATCTTTAAGTTTATCAGAAATGACTTCCCCAAACAGGAGACGTTTTCTAATTGTACTAGGGTCTGTATCCTTCAAAATTTCAGTTAATCTTGTACCCGATGAAACGTCCTCTATTGGTGTGGTCATCTTTGTTTTACTCCGCTCACTTTTGATCTTAAGCCTGTGATATTTGGTTTTATAAACTGCAAGCTTACTTTTTAATTTTAAAATAATTTCGTCTTTTTCTCTAGATTTACGATTTCTAGCTTTTCTATTTCGCGCAGCCCTCCTTCTTCCTGAAGAGACTTGGGGGGTTTCAACTGGGTTGATTTCATTTTCGTCAGCAGAGGCGCAGGGAGAATTGGACGGCGTGTTTTCTCGTAAAAAAAAAGCTTGCTTATTGATTCTTTGCTTTTCTCGGTATTTTGCAGAACTTATAGCCCACTGTTTTCCTTTCATTCTCTGACCTCGTTTAGTGCCAAAATTGGGAAAAACTTAAAACCAATCCTTCTTCTGGGCTAGGCATCAGTCCTCTGGATCTTAACCAGCCAGAGGAATGACGTCAGAGGAATGACGATTTGTTAATTTATGTCTTTTGGATAAGAAAATAAAATAAATCCTAACCTACAAATTGATTCACAGAAAAATAAAACCATAATTTCGTACTTCAATAAAACAATGAATACGGCAAAAAAATAAACAAGCATAATACACTTACCAGAGGAATGGTCCGCCTGTGTGTGACATTAACAATTTTAACACAAAACCCAAAAAAAAACACATGCTGTTTGTTTCGAAAATATTTATTTAATGACCCAGTCTTACAAATAGGTTCGAAAGAGGATCGCTGACAGAGTTCACAAACCTAATGCCACCTATGATCATAAATTTTAAGTATTTCAAGCAAGTAATGACTGCTTAAGGTGGTAAAAGAGATTACATTTTTTTCTGGGGGAAGGTTTAAAAGTAAAATATTTAGTTTCTTGGCTTGTATGTGTTTAAATTGCGATCATTAAAATCTCAGTAGATACCTGGGCACAATTGGCCCATTTGAGGCCGCAGTGCATGGTTCAGCCTTCGATAGAGTGCTAACTATAAAACATACATAGGCGAATACTGCTGGACTATTACGAAAGATGCTACTTTCAAGCCTTTACTGTGTTCCTAAGACCCCTACATTTTCTCAGACTTGGTTGCTGAGTCCGATACCTACCTACTTAATTAGCTATCTGATGATGTAATTCCGACGACCAAAAGTCCTCCTAGATGTTTTAAATTTCCTATAACGGAGTCCTAAAAATGGTATGAGCAGTCTCAGGCTACGAAGCAGGTGTGGTGTGCTGATTCCAGTCTTTCCGATGTCGCAGTAGTCGTATCTTTCCGTAACGCAGAAAGGCTGTTTTTCTTTTGTTTACCGTACCTACCTTTTTTGAAGTCCCCTGGTGCCATGGACTCTGCAGGCAGTTGCTGTCTAGTTAGCTTAATGGCTAACTGATGTTTCATTGCTGGATTTGTGAAAAAGCTAAGTGGTTTACTTCTGTTTTCCCATTGATTTTTCCCTGGCCTTAGAATTTTTTTAAAAATGGTCAGTAAATAAACCAACACTAATTTTTATTAAAACTTAAACTAGACTAAGCAGGCGAAAGGTAGATGTAAAAAAACAAAGTTGAAACACAAAAGCAGCAATTGTCTTCGTCCCTGTGTAAAATTTTATGTCATTTGAATATGTTATAATACATAATTTTTTTGGTCAGATATGGCCAGTTCTTTTAGACAAAAGTCATTAATTTGGAGGAGGGGGGGCGGTTGCGTGCACGTGGTACAAATGAAGCAAAAAAAGTATTTCGTGCAAAATTTTCTTTTATTTTCTTTCTATCAGACCGGTTTCGGCTCAATTACGAGCCATCATCAGTTAATTAAAGTTGTCAAGCCGAAGGTTTGCATTTGGTTAATTAAAACGGTACAGGTGGTGTAAAAAGAAAACGGACTATTTTCTTTGTAGACAAACATTACATATTACGAGAAAAAACACCGGATCAGTTCATTCTTGATTAATTTTTCGATTTTTTGATTTTTTAAGATCGGCGTGGATTTCTGGAGGTTATCATGACATGTCTTTTTACACCACCTGTACCGTTTTAATTAACCAAATGCAAACCTTCGGCTTGACAACTTTAATTAACTGATGATGGCTCGTAATTGAGCCGAAACCAGTCTGATAAAAAGAAAATAAAAGAAAATTTTGCACGAAATACCCTTTTTTTGTCATTAAGTTTAGGTTGTTCCTTTAATTTTAATTACCTATTTTCTCTCTAGGCAGGTTAGGATATATTTAAGAACCGATTTTTAGAGATGGTTTTGTCTTCATAAATAAAAAACATTTTAAATTATTGTACCATTGGTGATATAGTTTTAGTGATATAAGTTAAAAACTTTTATATGGTGATCCCATTAGTAATATTGTTGTAATTTTTTTATGTTTTTCCCATTGCGTGATATTCTTTCAAAAATAAATAACTGTTAATTCTAAATAAATAACACAGAAATGGAATTTGTTTCCTAGTAAATAATTAAATAAATGTCTTGCGCATAAAGCATCTGATTCTTAATGATAGCAAATATTTTTTTGTAAAGCCTGTATTACAAAAACAATTGCTTTGAAAAAAAATTATATATGTCACGAGTTTAAACGTAGTTGAACAGTTCGTTGTATAAACCACTTTGACTGACACTGCAATTTGACAGATGGTTGTCTTTTACATGAATCCTGTGTCATATTTTTTCATCATCATTTCATCTCCTAATTCCTAGCACCGTACTGATGAGCACCACAAGTGCGAAATCCGGATCTACGGTTATCATTACCTTTTTTGAGGGAAAGCTCGCTATTCATTGATTTTGTTATTTATTCACCCTCACTAAATCCTTTTTTAAATTTATCAACTCCAGCGCTTAGGATATCTGTAAAGATAATTATATCTGTCTCCGTAGAGACGCTTAATTTTCCTTCAAATTGAAGGTACATCTGCCGATTCTGCAATTTCACAAATGGTTGTCTTTTACATGAATCCTGTGTAATATTTTTTCATCATCATTTCATCTCCTAATTCCTAGCACCGTACTGATGAGCACCACAAATGCGAAATCCGGATCTACGGTTATCATTACCTTTTTTGAGGGAAAGCTCGCTATTCATTGATTTTGCCAACGCTACAATTTTTAAAGCATGCCATAGGTGGTCCTTGGGGGTTAACCGAAGAATAGCATTAGTACGTTTTCATGAAGAATTGAATACGTTTTCAATACGATTCTCGACATTAGCATGCGGAATTTTGAGGTAAGTTTCTGCAAATTTAACTTGTTTTCTTTTAACCAATAAGTTTACAGCACAATAATATGATTAAAATAAAGGTATATTTATGCCGACTTGTTAATAGCTTATTCCATGTATGATCAGTTCAGTCCGATATGCTGTTTTATTTCGATACGATCCCAAAAAAATTGGTGCTAGAAGGCACGGATAGTCCACCATACAATCAATTATTTTACGTTGAAAGGAAATGAAAATATCTCGAAAACTGTAGCTTTGAAAGACTTGAACCTTATAACAAAATTTTTGGGCAATATTTACGAAAAACAAAATCTGAAAACCGCATAGCAATTTTTACTTCTAAAGTTATGATATTTTTATATATTTTAACGTTTTTTCAAATAACTCGGAAACTACGAGTTTAGTCTTTATAACAACATTTGTAGTCCATATTCATGGAAACTTAAATCCGAAAACTGTACATCGCTACTTGCTTTTGTTCCAAAGTTACAATTTTTTTAAATATTTTATTCCCATTTTCCCCCTTCAACCCCCCACCACCCTACCCAAAAGCTAATCAGTTCATGGTTAGCCGATAGAGGATTTTTGTACCAAATTTCGTTAAAATCGATTGCGGCGTTCTTGAGTTATCATGTATGTAGACAGACAACTTTTTTTTTCGTCGATTAAGGTGTTTTGGAACCTCAGTTACTCATTTTTGATAAAATTATGAAAAGTTAAAATTTCACGATTTTAATAGTCCCCCATACCATATTGGTATGATGGACTGAAAAGCGTTACTGAACGTGTGGAGGGCCAACGAAAAAAAATCAATTCGGCGCGTTTTTATAAACGTATTCAAGTCGATATGGAAACGTACTAAATGGCGGTAACTCCGGAGGGGCCTGAAGGCGACTTTCTCGATAAGTGATGAGCTATTGTCATTTATCCTTGGTTAGTGGAGTGGGCCCTGGATAAATTTGCATTCGACCGTACCTAATGTTGTGTATTGTTGTACTCGAACAGGCGCAACACATGGAAAATAAAAATACGAAATCACTCTTTGCACATGAACGAAACAATTGTTCACTGAGCCAAAGCGTGTTCCACAAAATAAACAATCCGGCAAACACATATGTTACATTAACATAATATTTACGTAAATCTAAAGTCAAAAAATTTACATAAAAAAATTTTTCATAAAATTAACGTAATATTTACACAACATAACTTATGCTTCTTTAAATACAAAAATACATTATATTTACGTAATAAGAGGGGAACTTTGTGCATGGCGTTATGCAGAACATGGAAGTTACTTTTTACCTTGTTGTGACATTAGAGGTATCTCAAAATTATATACACAATATGACTTTAATTTTACATAAATCTTACATTCCAATATGTAATATTTATGTAACATTTACGTTACTAATTTATATATTAGTTACATAAAGAGTACGTTATTTACGTGACGTCAAGTTTACCATTTTAATATTCGATTTACTTTCTAGTTACTAGTTACAGTGGCGTACTGACGGGGGGGCCGGCCCCCTTGGGATCTCACATGTACATAATTATCCAAAAACCTACTCTAAGTTACCCCAGGTAGGAAAACCGCATAGGTTCTTATGAAATTTGGTAAGTTTTCATGCTGTGTGAAGGGTTTTATAAGATTCTACGAGCCAAGCTGTCTTTCTCGTCAAAACTGTTAGAAAAAATTCGTACTTCATGAGATTCTAAACTTTGTTTCATATACCGCATAGAAAACATATGAAACCCGGTAAAACATTATAAAAAATCTCGTAAAGCTGTTCTAAGAGATTGAACGCGGTTTTTTTGGCAGGGATAAGATAAAAGCACCAAGTATACGCATACAGGGGTGGCCGCTTTTTTGGAAAACCGGTAAAAGCCAGAACTCATCATCATTCATGCAGAAATAGGTATGAGATACCTAAAATGATAGAAAAAGATATCTGCATTCCGGTACGCACATCTCTCTCTCAGTCTGTAGAGCATCCGTCTAGAAGAGAAGTGCTTCAACCACAGACTTTCTATTTCAAAAATAGATCCAAGTTATAGTTTAATTTTTGTTTAATAATTTGAAAGACATAAAAATCTTACATTTGCTTATTTCATTACTCGAAGAAAGTTATTGTTCCCAAGGTGGAAACCCTAAACATCATCATCATCAAAATCATGATTTTAGTAACTGTCTGCAGATAACTAAAGCATGACTTTCTTGGTTACCGATGCAAAAAAACTTTTTTTTTGATCACTGGTGCCAAAAAAGATTTCGGTCCGTTTTTTACCCAAAATTAAAGAGAAATAGCGGCATATAGTAATATTGAATAAATCTAATTATTCTTGCCTAAAAATTAAGTCATTTTCCCCGGTTTTCACGAAGTATTTACGAAAAAATCATTTAAAAAAATCGTCAGAATTTCAAACTGTCAAAGACTAAAATGTCGGAACAATTAACGTCACCGAGTAACAAGGCACATCGCTATGGAAACCGCATTGTTACTTCAGCCGCCTTGATTTAAAATGTAAAGATGGTGAGTTGCGAGAAGTGCTCTTCGTTCGAGGTTTTTAAAAGTATTTTCCTGTTTTTCTTGGATGTTTTGATAAAGGTATTAAAAAAAATAGTGTTAACATTTCGCGACTAAACTGTGCTTTTTTTACTCGCGTTTTTACGAACACTTGTAAAAAAACAGTTGTTAAAACTACTATTTTGATTTCGTTAGTTTTACCACCCCTTTGTTTAAATCAAACTGAATATATTAAATTGATTCTTTGGTAATAAAAATTATTCTTCGTCTTGGAGTTGTTTAGATTTTTTTAAATTTATTGTTGAATATGAATTTTGCGATTCAGTTTCTATTCCTTTTTTAAATCTGAAACTATTTATTATATTATGCGTTTCAAACGCGCGCAGTTTTTCGAAATTAAAATTGATTAAAAAATCGATTGATTGATTAAAAAATTGATTAAGAATGGATAACAAGTTTGATGATTTTATCCATTGAGATGGAAGTGGCTAAAAACATCGAATTTAATGAATAAACGTTACAACGGTAAATGGTAGAAAAATAGTAGTTTTCACAACTCTTACAGTGGGATTTACTAAGATCTAAAATAGTACCCCCCACAGGTCGAAACATTTGCACGTACGGGGCGTACTAAATTTTAAAACCCATTTTCAAAAAACACTTACCCATAGAGAAAAGATACAAAGTTATTGATTAAATAGTGGTTTAAATTTATAGCCCCCAGAAAAAATTGTTTTGTGGCAATTGGTAATAAGTTCCTTTATAATTTACGCAACCGTTTTTACAAGAATTAATTTACCTTATTTAATATCCCAAGTTGTTCATTAAGCAATAAAACACCTCCAATTTTGTCCAGAAAAACGCCATATTTTGAACCCGTTTTCAGCACAAAGAATATACAGACCGCTTCAAGCTACTGCGAACATAGGGGGAATCAAGTCCAATTTACTCTCCGTGCCGTACGACCGAGGTGGATTCGAAGCACGCTGCAGTGTTATCTTTTGGAAATTCATTTTGTTTTTATTATTTTGTTTTATTTCTGCCTTGCTCGACAAACAGATGGGTAAGTTCTTAATTGAAATAATACATTTTTAAAACCAAAAATGGATGTCTACGAAGTTGCCGAAAAAGTGCAGATGGTCAAATGGTCAAATCGTCATAACCCAACACACGTTCGATATTGGTCGAGGGAAAATTTGCATTTGTATTTTGACGTAAGAACACAGTATCCCCAAAAGCTAAATGTTTGGGGGGGGTATTATAGGGGAACACGTAATTGGGCCATTTTTTATTAACGGCAATTGCAATTTGAATGGTCCTAGATACTTGGATCTACTGCAGCAGCACATTATTCCAACTGCTAGGCAGTTGTTAGGTGTAAGATTTGGTGAAACATGGTTTCAACAAGATGGTTGTTCCGCTCACAATGTTGGCCTTGTTAGGGAATATCTTGATAATGTATTTCCTAATCGGGTTATAAGTACACGGGGAACTATTTTATGGCCAGCTCGATCTCCCGATCTTGCTCCTAATGACTTCTATCTGTTTTTGGAGAAGCTTTTCAAATTATCACCCCTAACATGCTTGGAAACGTTAGAAGGGGTTTTTATAGTAGGCTCGGATATTGTCTAGCCGAGCAAGGAGGACTTTTCGAACATTTGCTTTAATTTTTTTTTGACTGGGAGAATCTTTTTGGTTTTTAGAATGTATTATTTTATTTTGAGAATTTTTGTTTCTCCTTACTATTTTCATTGTAACACGTCGTCACTGATAAATCTGAGCAGTTGACAATAAAACGCTCTTATTTATCAGTGACAAAAAATAAGAAAATTACGTTATAAAAATGTGCGTATTTATTGATCAAATTCCGGTTTCATTGACTACGCTCCACACAGCACCGTGGTTACAGGCGTACTAAATACCAAAGGAAAGTCATGCAAGTGGTGATCGCAAGCCTGAGTATTGGTTGCTTCACTGATAGGCGTGCGGTGTCTCTGCATGTACGTACAATGGCAAATTAGACTTCTTCCGCCCTATGTTCGCAGTAGCTTGAAGCGGTCTGTATTTATGAGAGCACTACGAGGCGAAACAAACATAAGTGAAGGTCACTATTATGCACGAAAACTGTCTCCAATGAAAAAAATCCAAAACAACTGTACCTATTCATTTATTTACAAACATAACTGAAATTAAAACATTGAGTTTATCTAAAAGCTTAATCATCAAACAAACAAAAAAACTTTTCCAGTGAAAAATCACACTTAAAGCACAGAGTACCGAGGTAGGTGATCCGTCCTCAAAGGTCTCAACTCTGCAGGTTTTATCGGTACTTCGCTAATGGCCATTTTACCATGTGCTACCAAAGAACCGGGCACCGAACAGTTCGTTGAGCCGACATGACTCCTTTGCGAACGCATCAGTTGGATTCAGAACTGTTTTTAGCCGCATTTTTTTTCATGACCTACTTTGACGAAATATTTTTATTTGTGGTTTGCGATTGCGATGGGTTTGTGTTTGTAAAGTTTTTTCATACTTTCGATAGATAAAAACCCCTTTTAAATAAATACAAAGTTAATCTAATTCTTGATTACATATCGAAATGGTTTTGTGAATGTGAGTATTAATCGCAAAAATCAAAAAACAAAGGTAAGTTTTGATAAGAGTAATATATAACGTCAATTTTAATTTGCTCAATAGAGTGTTTACCATTTAGATCCGCCCCTAGAGTTAAAAAAACGTCTTTTAAATAGAAATTTTCTTCTTAAACCCAACAAAAGATTGTGTTAAGGTAATTCTTCACTAAAAAAAAATAGGTAAAATTATTCTTATAAATTAAACTATGTCGAAAACTCAAGGAAGTTGGTATAAAATGCTTAAAACCAACAATTTCATTTAAACTTAGAACCTAAAATAGACTAAACCCTTTTAGTAAATCCCACTGTTAGTGTCTAAAATTAAAATAGTGCTTTTTACAAGCGTTAGTTTAAATAAGGAGCGCAAAAAATCCAAGAAAATACTTCCAAAAATCTCGAACGAAGAGCACTTCTCGCAAGACACCGTCTTTACACTATAAATCAAGGCGGCTGGTAAATAAAATAACAATAGTTTGCATTTTTTACACGGTGACGTTCATTGTTGCGATATTTTAATCTTTGACGGTGTGATATTTTGGCGATGTTTTCAAATGATTTTTTCGTAAATACTTGGTGAAAACTGGTGGAAATCGCTTAATTTTTAGGTAAGAGTAATTAGATTTTTTCAATATTACTATTTTCCGCTATTTCTCTTTAATTTTGAGTAAAAAACGAACAGAATTTTTTTTTTCGTTGGTAACCAAAAAAGCCATGCTTTAGTTATCTGCAACCATAAACCTACACCTCCAAAAAAATTAAAAATAGGATCGTTAAACCATTCTACAATTAAGCAAAACAATACAAGTGATCTTGTCCAGCCCTGCTGATTGTTTCTTGCATGTTTTTTCAATAATTCTGAAAACCTCATATCATTTAAGCGAAAATTCAAAGAAACAGGATTCATCCTGAGGAACCAGAATGTATTTTCTTAAACAAGCGTCACGACCAAGGATATTTGAGACGTTTTTTCGCGAGCGATGATTTCAAAACTGCTTTGAAAACATGCGTAAAATGTTATTTTGGCGACGAAACGGTGACGTCACAGTTCAAAACATTTCAAAGGATTTCGAAAGCGCCTCGGCCGCCGTTTCGAAAACGGTTCAATATGGCGGTACTTGTCAATTTTTCGTAATAATGAAAATAGACTAAAGTTATCTGGCAGAGACAAAAAAAAGGCTCACTTGTGGATCTAGGACATCAATTTCGAAAAATCACAAAAAAAACTTCCAAATCCAAAAAACGAGAAGCCACACACACACCGCTGAATAATGTCATTAAATAATTGTAATTTTGGCGATCAGTAGCGATGGTTCGAAATGGTGACGTTGCGGTTGAAACGGTGAAGTATGTTTTCAAAATGTGCTTTCGAAATCATCGGTCGCGAAAAGACGTCTTTGGAAACCCACACTTTTCAGCAATCAAGTAAACCATGAAGTTTACTGAACACAGGTTAGTTGTATGGTTCACATGCTAGTATATAAGATTAGGTAGTCTTAGTGTTTTGTTAGTATTCATCTGATGACATTCTTGCAGATACATAAGCATTCGAAACGTTGTGGAAAAGTAAAAATAAAAACAATGGAAGTTCTAAACTCTCGTATGGCCGTTATATTAGACACTTAGAGTTAATTTTTGGTTTTATCCGCATTCGTATCCTTATCTCTATTGAGTCGACCTATCGAGCAGGTGCAGTTTTAAACTAATGGCGAATGCGTGAAAGCTCCAGCTAATCAAATGAGTGTAAGCATCTTTTCGTACGCAGGGATGGTCGTAAAGTTACGATTCCCTTGACGTATCTAACGACGTTTTCGTGTATTTGATCAGCTGGAGCTGTCACGCATTCACCATAATTTTAAAAGTGCACCTGCTTGATTGGTCGGCTCGATAGAGATAGGGATACGAATGCTAATAAAACTGAAAATTAACTTTAAGGGTGGGATTTACTAAAAAGGTTTAGTCTATTTTAGAACGGTCCTAAGTTTAAGTGAAATTTTTGGTTTTAAGCATTTTAAACCAACCCTCCTTGAGTTTTGGACATTATTGAATAATCATCTTAACACAATCTTTTGTTAGATTTAAGAGGAAATTTTAAATTTAGAAGAAAATAAAATTAAAAATTTAAACCCACGCGGGGTTCAAATAGTAAACACTCTGTAAAATAAATTAGCATTGGGGCTATATGTCACTCTAATTAAAACATACCCTTATTAATTAATTTTTGCAATTACCACTTGATGTCACACAACGATTTAAATGAGTAATAATAAAATAAGGAGTCGATTAATTTTGAATTTATTTAAAAGGTGATTTTATTTATAAAATGTTTAATAATATTAGCGCTGCGTTCAATCACAAACAGCGAGTTCGGATCTTTTACCTCTGCTTGCACCTTGGCTTGCACCAACCTCTACTGATGAAAGCTACAGCTTTAAAATGAGTGGGCTTTGAGTAAGGAAAGTTTTTTTGCCTGAGCTTTTAGATAACCTCAATGTTTTACTTTCAGTTTTTAAATAAATTAATATAGTTGTTTTGGATTTTGGTATATTTTTCGTGCATAACCAGTGACCTTCCCTTATGTATGTTTTGCCTCGTAGAGCCCTCATAAATATATTTTTTGTTCTGAAAACGGGTTCAAATATTGCGTTTCCTGGACAAAATAGGAGGTGTTTTATTGGGTAATGAACAATTTGGGATATTAAATAAGGTAAATTAATCCTTATAAAAACAGTTACTTGGGGAAATTATAAACGAACTTATTAAAAAATGTCACAAAACAATCCTTTCTGGGGGCTATAAATTTAAAAAAAACGGTGGTCTAAAAAATCTCCAACTTTATAACCTTAAACACAAATAATGAAGCTATTATGTGCCAAATCTTTGGCATATTCACCATTTGCCATTTTGAAACCTGTCAAAAAAAAATTAGTTTTAGGGCATTTTCTTCTAAAATATGATTTATTTTGAGAAAAAAAGCAGTTTTTCAGTGGTATTTTGCAATAACAATACAAAATAATCAATAACTTTGTGTCTTTTCTGTATGGGTAAGTGTTTTTTGAAAATTGTTTTTAAAACTTAGTACCCCCCACAGTTGTAAATATTTAGACCTGCGGGGGTACTATTTTAGATCTATCATAGTTTTCCATTAACAGTAATAATAAGCGTTTCACTCGGTAAATCCAAAAATAGATATACCGTTATTTGGCCGAGCACTTCAATTTTCCCTTCGCGCCTTTGCTGTCAAGCTAAGTTTAAAAGTGTTTACCGTACCGTCAGCTAAGGAAGATGTCTTGGAAAGCATTTTACGTGGAAAACGTTACCCGAACACTTATCCAATCTTTTCGTCAATTCGTCACTCTATTTCGCTTCGATTTTTGTACTGGGTGAGATCGTTTAAATTCGATCCAGCTGCCAACAAGCCATGTTTTCTAAAAAAAAGTATTTAAAACAACATTCTTCCGCCTCTAATAGTGTCTTGTCTTCTTTTATACAGAGTGTTTCACAACGTATGTATAAAAATGAAAGATGTGACTCCTAATACTATCGGTAACGACGATTCATTTCGCGGCTCAATCAAGCTACACCCCCCCCCTCAATAAAACTCAATTTGGATATTGTAAAAATTATGTACTAATTTAGTCCTCTTTTAAAAAAATTTTTTACTTAATGAATAACGGAGTTATTCGCACTTAAAAGTGAGGGATGTGGCTTGGCGCTAAGCTGCACCCCCTCCATGCTTAGGAGACAGATTTAATGAAAGTTGATATGTCATAATTTTGTACTAATTATGTAATAATTTCGTCCCCTTCTAAAAAATTGCGTGCTCTCAAAATAAATGGGGTGTGTAGCTTAATATCAAGGCACACCTCCCTCTGTTAAGAAATAGATTTGAAAAAATAAATTATGCCATAATTTGCCACTAATTATGTACTAGTTTCGTCCCCTTCTAAAAAATTGCGTACTCTCAATATAAATTCATTTTTTTTGTTTATATTGGGTGTGTACCTTGATATCAAGGCACACCGCGCTGTGCCTAGAAAAGAGATTTGAAAAAAAATAATTATGCCATAATTTGCTACCAATTATGTACTAATTTCGTCGCCATCTAGAAAGTTGCCTACTGTCAAGATAACTTCATTTTTTTTTTGTTTTTATGGGGTGTGTAGCTTGATATCAAAGCACACCCCCCTCTGCCTAAGAAATAGATTTGAAGAAAATAAATTTATCCAGAATTTGGTACTAATTATGTACTAATTTTGTCCCTTTCCAGAAAATTGCCTACTCTCAGGATAACTTATTTTTTTTGGTTTTTATGGAGTGTGTAGTTTGATATCAAGGCACACCCCCCTTTGCTTAAGAAATAGATTTGAAAAAAGTAATTATGCCATAATTTGCTACTAATTATGTACTAATTTCGTCGCCTTTTAGAAAATTGCCTACTCTCAAGATAACTTCATTTTTTTTATTTATGTGGGTTGTGTAGCTTAATATCAAGGCACATCCTCCTCTGCCCAGGAAAGGGATTTGAAAAAAAAACTATTTATGCCATAATTTGCTACTAATTATGTACTAATTTCGTCCCCTTCCAAAACATTGCGTACTCTCAAGATAACTTCATTTAAAACTTGTTTATATGGGGTGTGTAGCTTGATATCAAATCACACCCCCTCTGCCTAGGAAAGAGATTTGAAAAAAGTAATTATGTCATAATCTGCTACTAATTATGTACTAATTTCGTCCTCTTTTAAAAAATTGCCTACTCTCAAGATAACTTAATTTTTTTTTGTTTATATGCAAACCTACCTTTACTTACCTTTTTTAATTTAACATCTTATTCTCCGGTTATTTATTACCACCTTTTTATTGGAATCTTGGTTTCTTGTATGCTTGTGGGTTCGGTAAATACCGAACAAAATATTATGAAAAATACTATGTTGGTTGGGGGTGAGGAAAAAACCTAGTCATAAAATTGTTGGTGAAGGGGACGAAATTAGTACATAATGAATAGCAAATTATGGCATAATTACTTTTTTTCAAATCTCTTTCCTAGGCAGACAAAAAAAAATTAAGATATCCTGAGAGTAGTCAATTTTTTAGAAGGGGACGAAATTAGTACATAATTAGTAGCAAATTATGGCATAATTACTTTGTGTTTTTAAATGATTTTTTTTCGTACATACTTGATGAAAACTGACGGAAATGACATAATTTTTAGGCAAGAATAATTAGATTTTTTCAGTATTACTATATTCCGCTATTTCTCTTTAGTTTTGGGTAAAAAACGGACAGAAATCTTTTTTTGCACCCGTGATAAAAAAAAAAGTTTTTTTTCCATCGGTAACCAAAAAAGCCATGCTTTAGTTATCTGCAGACAGTTACTAAAAGCATGTTTTTGATGTAGGTATAAAAAAAAACTATTTAAAAACATCGTCAAAATATCAAACCGTCAAATATTAAAATGTCGCAAGAATGAACGTCATCGAGTAAAAAGCGTAAAAAGGCACAAAAAAAATTAAATTACTATCGATTTAATTTAATTTTGTGATACATTAGATTTTTTTTTTTAAATTTTTTTTAAATTAACAAACTTGTTTTAGACAAATTTTTGAGTTTGATTAATAATAATTGTCGCGCTTCTCCTAACAAAGTGTGGGTGTACCCTGTTTATGCAGTGACGTACGCAGAAACTGTTCCTTAAGGGCTTGAGTACATTAGCGATGAATATTTTAGTTTTAAGGAAAATTCAATCTCTATGAGTCAATATTTAACCCATTTCTTCCCAGAACTAATTTTGGTCTAGTTTTTCCAGGGAGAACAGAACATAGGGAATGGACATCACCAAAGAAAAAGTGGCAAATTTTATCATGGATGGATCAAACTGCGAGGCATAACGGTTCGGTAAATTTATATTCCCTGGGTAAGTTTGATGTCTGGTCCAACTTGACGTATAACCCTATTTTGTTGTTTACTTTTTCTTTTGTGTTGTTTACTTTTTAAAGTTTGAATTTCTTGACCTTTTTTTGTAGTATTTTCTCTAAAATATCTAGAGTGCTCCTGGTTCGCGGATTGCATAAAAATTCCACAAAAATAAGTAGTTTGTGAAAAGAACAGAGGAGTTATCAATACTGTCATTATTTTTAATTCTAAAATCACTGGCTAGTATATTTCATTCAAAATTTAAAAAAATGTAAGAAAATTTATTGCCATGAAAACAACAATAAAATACTCCATTTTGAAAAACCGTTGTCAACTCCTTGTGTCAAAGCATAGAAAAAGTGACGATTCCCAACCGTCATGTCTTTTTAGCTATGAAACTGTAAATCGTATCGTTACCCCTTATTTTTTATATTGGTCGGTCGGGATATCCATTTCCTATAAGTTCTATTTTCCCTGAGATTTTCTAATAAAGGAGTTAAAAAAAATTGGCAATAGTAGTTTTTGATTTATGACATGGTTCGTTTTTGAACCACTTGCGCAAATTGGCAAATCTTTTTTTAAAGATTTTTTTTACATTATTAATTTTTGGCGCTCGGTCGTTTCCAACCCGTTGGACATAAGTGAGTTAATAGCTCTTCGAGGGGCTTGAGCCCCTAAGTCCCCTCCTCCTGCGTGCACCACTGGTTTGTTATTTAACAGTGGCGGTCCGAAGGGGGGCCGGGGAGGGGGGTCCAGATAAAGACAACAAATATGCTGGTGTTAACCCTGAAGTCTTTAAAAAAAAAACCGAGAAATTGCAGAACGTTCCTTATTCGTTAGGACTTATTTTCGCGATCGTTTATCAACTATAAAATACGACATACAAATAGGCGGAATACAGATATCGACAGTTTGTTTGTTTGAAATTAATTCTATGTTTCAGACCTCCATTGTCTATATTTTATTTATACACGACGTTTCAATTAGTACAATCTCTGATCGTCTTCAGATGTAAACTGAAAACGATCAGAGATTGTACTGATCGAAAAGTCGTGTATAAATAAAATATAGACAATGGAAACCGAAACACAGAGTTAATTTCAAACACATCATTGTTTCAAACTTTCAAACAAAAGTTTGTTTGTTTGTTAATAAATGAAAGAAGTTTTGGTTTAGTTTGACCAGCGCTTTATGCGGATGCGATGTTCGTATATTCTTTTCTTAATGTAAACAAATTTAAAGAAAATTATTTTTGGAGTTTGTGTATTTACCACACTGTAAGTACCTGCCTACTTAGTATGATATGATACTATACGATTCAAGTTTTCGTTTTTTAACTCACCATTTTTTTTAACAGGAAATTGCCTAAGAGTAGCGGTAGAAAGAGTGCTTCAGAATGGACTGAGGTTTAAGAATCCAGTAATAAATGTAGAGTTTGCAAATATTGAACCAGAATCGTTTTTCTTTATAATTTGCATTGTTGCCCAGCTAGTGCAGCATTCATTGAAAGACATTTTTCAATTTACGGTGTTATTTGGAATAATAAAATAGGAAATTGTTTGGGATTAGAAAACGCAATGCAACTGGTCAAAGCTTATCAATTATTACGTTCAGATTCAAACGACTGGTAATAATATACCTTTTTTACGTTTATTTATTTTATTAATAATAAAAAAAACCCAGTTTTAAAAAAGCTCTACGGGTTTTTTATGTGGGTGGGTTACTCACTGGGCAGCCAAGCCTCCTTTAAAGACATTCTAGAATCCCTCCACAGTATTTTGGGACAGTTTGACCTTCAATTCGTCACACCAAGAATAACCAAACGCATGAAGTACTTAACGCGAAAACCACGAAATTGGAAATACAGAACAGTATTATACAGACCGCTTCAAGCTACTGCGAACATAGGGCGGAAGTCTAATTTGCCAGTGTACGTACATGCAGAGACACCGCACGCCTATCAGTGAAGCAACCAACACTCAGGCTTCCGATCGCCATTCGCTGCCGTTCGCCTTGTATTTAGTACGCCTCTAACTACGGTGCTGTGTGGAGCGTAGTCAATGAAACCGGAATTTGAGGCCAAATTCGCGCTTGTAGTTACTAACTTTTGTTTGCATATATTGATATGTTCCTAGTTTTTTTTTCGTATCGAAACCGCCCCCCTCCCTTTTCAAATGGCTGGGACCGCCACTGCATTTAAATTTTCAACTTTTTAGAGCTACACTTACACGAGTTACCTAAACCTACAGTTTGTTTTAACAGATTGTTAAACACTTGTTTACTCAATAACATCCGCACGATAGAAATCGCTTTTTAATCACCCATGAATATTTTTCGATCCTTGCTTCTTACGTCTTGTATAATCAGAAGGGACGCTGAGGCATGTTCCAGCATCCACAAAAGAGATTTTTCGATAAAGTAAGGGTTTTTTTAAAGGAAGGGAAAATTGACAAGACGCAGCAAGGATGATTGGGGTTTGTTTTTTACCTCTTACTACTTAGATTTCGATACAATAGAGGATATAGAGGGGCCTGATGGCTTTCTCCTCTTTCTGGTTCGTTAAATCAATACCTATTTGGAGAGACGGGTGGAAATTGCATTATTTCTTTTCCGTGACACGCATTTTGCCATGAAATAAACTTCGTGTTTCGGACTTCCATTCTGCCTTCCTTGTGAAGAACGCAGTAACTTCCATAATCTTAGTTTTGAGAAAAACGCGAAAAACGTTTTTGGCTTCTATTTATTTCCTATTAAATATTTCTAACTTTTTTTTGACAGATTCATTAAAGTAACCGATTTGGAGGTTTTTTAACTTCTTTTTTTGTTTTAATTGCCTTAGGAACCTAATCCTACTGGAAATATCAACACGCCAGGACGAATCCGTATCAGGTAACTTGGATAAGTGCCAGCGCGGAACGATGCCTATTTGTGAGGAATTCAAAGTTGGAAATCAAAGTGTATTATGGTGTTTAATGATGTATGGTAGAGGGTGACCAGTGAAACCACGGATGAACCCACGCTGGTTACCCAGGGCGAAACATCGTTTAATTATTTCTGTTTTCGCTTTGGTCTTTTGTGTGTTCCTTGTGGGATGCTCATCCAGGTTTGGATTTTCGTTATTTTTTATTTGTTTTTTTTTTAGTTTCTTTTCGGTTAAAGTAACTGATTTGGAGGTTTCTTAACTTCTTTTTTTGTTTTAATTGCCTTAGGAACCTAATCCTACCGGAAATATTAACACGCCAGGACGAATCCGTATCAGGTAACTTGGATAAGTGCCAGTGCGGAACGATGCCTTTTTGTGAGTGATTCAAAGTTGGAAATCAAAGTGTATGATGGTGTTTAATGATGTAATGTAGAGGGTGACCAGTGAAACCACGGATGAACCCACGCTGGTTACCCAGGGCGAAACATCGTTTAATCATTTCTCTTTTCGCTTTGGTCTTTTTTGTGTTCCTTGTGGGATGCGCACCCAAGTTTGAATTTTCGTTATTTCCACCCAAGATCTTTTGATCTTTTGTTTTTTTAGTTTCTTTTCGGTTGAAGTAACTGATTTGGAGGTTTTCTAACTTCTTTTTTTGTTTTAATTGCCTTAGGAACCTAATCCTACTGGAAATATCAACACGCCAGGACGAATCCGTATCAAGTAACTTGGAGAAGTGCCAGTGCGGAGCGATGCCTATTTGTGAGTGATTCAAAGCTGGAAATCAATATGATGGTGTTTAATGATGTATGGTACAGGATGACCAGTGAAACCACGGATGAACCCACGCTGGTTACCCAGGGCGAAACATCGTTTAATCATTTCTCTTTTCGCTTTGGTCTTTTGTTTGTTCTTTGTGGGATGCTCATCCAGGTTTGGATTTTCGTTATTTTTTACTTGTTTTTTTTTTATTTTCTTTTCGGTTGAAGTAACTGATTTGGAGGTTTCTTAACTTATTTTTTTGTTTTAATTGCCTTAGGAACCTAATCCTACTGGAAACATTAACACGCCAGGACGAATCCGTATCAGGTAACTTGGATAAGTGTCAGTGCGGAACGATGCCTTTTTGTGAGTGATTCAAAGTTGGAAATCAAAGTGTATGATGGTGTTTAATGATGTATGGTAGAAGGTGACCAGTGAAACCACGGATGAACCCACGCTGGTTACCCAGGGCGAAACATCGTTTAATCATTTCTCTTTTCGCTTTGGTCTTTTGTGTGTTCCTTGTGGGATGCTCATCCAAGTTTGGATTTTCGTTATTTTTTATTTGTTTTTTTTTTTAGTTTCTTTTCGGTTGAAGTAACTGATTTGGAGGTTTCTTAACTTCTTTTTTTGTTTTAATTGCCTTAGGAACCTAATCTTACTGGAAATATCAACACGCCAGAACGAATCCGTATCAGGTAACTTGGATAAGTGCCAGTGCGGAACGATGCATATTTGTGAGTGATTCAAAGTTGGAAATCAAAGTGTATTATGGTGTTTAATGATGTATGGTAGAGGGTGACCAGTGAAACCACGGATGAACCCACGCTGGTTACCCAGGGCGAAACATCGTTTAATCATTTCTCTTTTCGCTTTGGTCTTTTGTGTGTTCCTTGTGGGATGCTCATCCAGGTTTGGATTTTCGTTATTTTTTATTTGGTTTTTTTTTTGGTTTCTTTTCGGTTGAAGTAACTGATTTGGAGGTTTCTTAACTTCTTTTTTTGTTTTAATTGCCTTAGGAACCTAATCTTACTGGAAATATTAACACGCCAGGACGAATCCGTATCAGGTAACTTGGATAAGTGCCAGTGCGGAACGATGCCTTTTTGTGAGTGATTCAAAGTTGGAAATCAAAGTGTATGATGGTGTTTAATGATGTATGGTAGAAGGTGACCAGTGAAACCACGGATGAACCCACGCTGGTTACCCAGGGCGCAAAATCGTTTAATCATTTCTCTTTTCGCTTTGGTCTTTTGTGTGTTCCTTGTGGGATGCTCATCCAAGTTCGAATTTTCGTTATTTCCACCCAAGATCTTTTGATCTTTTGTTTTTCTAGTTTCTTTTCGGTTGAACTAACTGATTTGGAGGTTTTCTAACTTCTTTTTTTTTTTAATTGCCTTAGGAACCTAATCCTACTGGAAATATCAACACGCCAAGACGAATCCGTATCAGGTAACTTGGAGAAGTGCCAGTGCGGAACGATGCCTTTTTGTGAGTGATTCAAAGTTGGAAATCAAATTGTATGATGGTGTTTAAGGATGTATGGTAGAGGGTGACCAGTGAAACCACGGATGAACCCACGCTGGTTACCCAGGGCGAAACATCGTTTAATCATTTCTCTTTTCGCTTTGGTCTTTTGTGTGTTCCTTGTGGGATGCTCATCCAAGTTTGAATTTTCGTTATTTCCACCCAAGATCTCTTGATCTTTTGTTTTTTTAGTTTCTTTTCGGTTGAAGTAACTGATTTTGAGGTTTCTTAACTTCTTTTTTTGTTTTAATTGCCTTAGGAACCTAATCCTACTGGAAACATTAACACGCCAGGACGAATCCGTATCAGGTAACTTGGATAAGTGCCAGTGCGGAACGATGCCTTTTTGTGAGTGATTCAAAGTTGGAAATCAAAGTGTATGATGGTGTTTATTGATGTATGGTAGAAGGTGACCAGTGAAACCACGGATGAACCCACGCTGGTTACCCAGGGCGAAACATCGTTAAATAATTTCTCTTTTCGCTTTGGTCTTTTGTGTGTTTCTTGTGGGATGCTCATCCAGGTTTGAATTTTCGTGATTTCCACCCAAGATCTCTTGATCTTTTGTTTTTTTTTTGTTTTAATAAAGATTTTATTACGCATACTGCGTTTTTGCCTAGTATTACTTAGAGCTACGTATTAGCGTCGCTTAACAAAAACGCAGTATGCCGTATTTAATAGCTATAAATTAGTTTAACAAATAAACTGTAATTTTTTTACTAGTACACAAAAAAATAAACAAAAAAAACATTGGAATGTAAATAAATATTTAATAATGGTACGAAACAGTAAACGAAAAAACTGATAAAAATATACTAAAATACTATTTAAATAAATGGATTGAAAAAAAAAACTATATGATGAAAAATTATTACAAAATAAACAATAATAATTAAAATTTATTCGATCCAGGTGTTCAAATCTCGGCTTTAACTACATTTTCTGGCATTTCCTCCGAAAATATTTGTCTGTCTGTACGCATCAGGGGACAGGGTTTCTTGATTAATATCGACTTTTTTCCTGAATTAATCTTCTGGGTTGGGTTCTTGCAGATAATTATAGTAACGTGTGAGATAGAAAATCAAAAAACCGTAATCTAATGAACTAATCAAAACCTCCAGTAACACCACTACCCTCGGATGCAAAATTTTCATTCTCTACATCGACATAAAATTTGGGTTGAACACAGTATAAGTTGCGTTTTGGATTTAATCTACAAAATTTTAATATTTTGCTTTAGTGTGAACACTTAAAAATACAAAATACTCACATGTTAGGTAAATAATATTTTAATTTACATACGATACGATACGTGGGGGTCTGCGGTTATTCATTTTAATATTGATTTTTCATTAACTTCTCCAAAACTGAACAATTTTTGAAAAAAAAAACTCACAACAAAAATATCACAATGCTGAAAAGTCCGTTAGATTGAAAATCCTGCGTTCTTGTCTAGTAATTGATGTAATGACTAGTTAAAAGTATAGCAAGTTCCGACACTGCGTTTTTCACTAGAAAACCATGAGCCGCGGCGTCAAATTCAAAAATTAAAAAACAAAGAAAAAAACGTATTTTTAAAATATTAGGTAAAATTATTTGTTATTTTCAAAATATTTTGAGTAAGGTAAAAGCAAAAATTACGATCGGAATTTGTTAACTTTTTTTTGTGTTTTGAGCAAGGCATCAAATTGCGCATCTTTGCCCTAATTTAAACCTTTTCGTATCTCCTACCATTTACGATATCTCCATGGTGTGCATCGAATTTGAAACACCCTATATACCATGTCACTAAAGTGTATTTTTATCCCTCAGCGGGAAAAAAAGTACCACTTTAGTCCCTAGGTATATAATGTACTATTAGTGCCTAACCAAAAATAAGTTCCGTTAAATTGACGTATTAAGAATTTTTAAGGAAAAAAAATCTTGAAGAAGTTAAAAACCCTCCAAATCAGTTACTTCAACCGAAGAGAAACTAAAAAACAAAAGATCAAAAGATCTTTGGTGGAAATAACGAAAATTCAAACTTGGATGAGTATCCCACAAGGAACACACAAAAGATCAAAGCGAAAAGGGAAATGATTAAACGATGTTTCGCCCTGTGTAACCAGCGTGGGCTCATCAGTAGTTTCACTGGTCACCCTCCACTATACATCATTAAACACCATCATACACTTAGATTTCCAACCTTGAACCACTCACAAATAGGCATCGTTCCGCACTGGTACTTACTTATCCAAGTTACCTGATACGAGTTCGTCCTGGCGTGTTAATATTTCTTTGCTATGCTCCTAAGGCAATTAAAACAAAGAAGAAGTTTAAAACCCTCCAAATTAGTTACTTCAACCGAAGAGAAACTAAAAAACAAAAGATCAAAAGATCTTGGGTGGAAATAACGAAAATTCAAACTTGGATGAGTATCCCACAAGGAACACACAAAAGATCAAAGCGAAAAGAGAAATGACTAAACGATGTTTCGCCCTGGGTAACCAGCGTGGGCTCATCAGTAGTTTCATTGGTCACCCTCCACTATACATCATTAAACACCATCATACACTTAGATTTCCAACCTTGAACCACTCACAAATAGGCATCGTTCCGCACTGGTACTTACTTATCCAAGTTACCTGATACGAATTCGTCCTGGCGTGTTAATATTTCCAGTAGAATTATGCTCCTAAGGCAATTAAAACAAAGAAGAAATTAAAAACCCTCCAAATCAGTTACTTCAACCGAAGAGAAACTAAAAAACAAAAGATCAAAAGATCTTGGGTGGAAATAACGAAAATTCAAACTTGGATGAGTATCCCACAAGGAACACACAAAAGATCAAAGCGAAAAGAGAAATTATTAAACGATGTTTCGCCCTGGGTAACCAGCGTGGGCTCATCAGTAGTTTCACTGGTCACCCTCCACTATACATCATTAAACACCATCATACACTTAGATTTCAAACCTTGAACCACTCACAAATAGGCATCGTTCCGCACTGGTACTTACTTATCCAAGTTACCTGATACGAATTCGTCATGGCGTGTTAATATTTCCAGTAGGATTATGCTCCTAAGGCAATTAAAACAAAGAAGAAGTTTAAAACCCTCCAAATTAGTTACTTCAACCGAAGAGAAACTAAAAAACAAAAGATCAAAAGATCTTGGGTGGAAATAACGAAAATTCAAACTTGGATGAGTATCCCAGAAGGAACACACAAAAGTTTCTCTTCGGTTGAAGTAACTGATTTGGAGGGTTTTTAACTTCTTCTTTGTTTTAATTGCCTTAGGAGCATAATCCTACTGGAAATATTAACACGCCAGAACGAATTCGTATCAGGTAACTTGGATAAGTAAGTACCAGTGCGGAACGATGCCTATTTGTGAGTGGTTCAAGGTTGGAAATCTAAGTGTATGATGGTATTTAATGATGTATAGTGGAGGGTGACCAGTGAAACTACTGATGAGCCCACGCTGGTTACCCAGGGCGAAACATCGTTTAATCATTTCTCTTTTCGCTTTGATCTTTTGTGTGTTCCTTGTGGGATACTCATCCAAGTTTGAATTTTCGTTATTTCCACCCAAGATCTTTTGATCTTTTGTTTTTTAAAAAAAATTTTGTTTTTAAAAAGATATATGAAAAGTCCCCTAGTAACCTTATTTTTTTTACGTTTTAAATAGAACGTCATTGATACTTCAGGTCATGAAGGTTGTTGACTTAACAGTGTTCGCGTTTGATATTTTTAATAATTTATGATATTTATAATGACATTTTCATTGGTCGTAGGTAAAGTATAGTACACTAACTCGCATGTTATGGTCAAACAAATTAAGACACTCGCCTGCGGCTCGCATCTTAAACTTCATCTTCTCGTTTAATGATCATCATAACAAGCTTGTTATGTAAACTACTATTTTATGCTTGAAAAAATAAAAATCCGATTTAAATTCTCATGACCTGTAATATTGCTAAATTCGCCATCAATAAAATGGAGAATAGAAAGATTCTTCAAGAAAAATTGTGTGTAAATAAAATATAACCTTAACAGGAAAATACGAAAATACAGTTTTGTCAAGTGGCCCTCTGAATCTCTTGAAAAAGTGCCTCGGGACCTGTTTTTTTGTGTGTTTAAAAGATTTATACGTGCGACAATGTTAAAAATAAAGTTGACAATTTATAAAGTAAATATGCCAGAAAATTGGTAATCACTAGATAGAGAATGTTAACTTTATTAAATCAGTCAAAGATAGCTTTTCTTTTGGCATAGTTTCGTGTGCAATTTTTCCTGAGGCCTAAGATTCCTGGGGGGGGGGGCTTGAGAAATCACATATCCTTAAGGTCGTAGTTACAATCTGGGAATTTTTTTTTAGCAACACTGTACCTAAAATCAATTTAACTATGTCGACCTGTTTTCCATGGCAACGCGGAGACTTTATTTATGTTTATCCACAGTGGGACATCAGAGATTTTTTAGCACCGGGTCAAAAATTTATGGTTATATAAGTTACTTATTTTGACTTGCGTTCTGCGCCGCTAAAGCACTTAAGTATTTTTTACTTTCGCTTTTTTCGTAAAGTGTGTGCTAGTTTATAAATGGTATGATGGCATTTTAATAATTATTCTTCCACCGATAACAGCAACCTCACCGTTCGGCTATACCGACAACAAGTTAACTTAAAAGCATACATATTTACACATCGTCTACTGGCGCTGGACGAAATAATCGTATTCTATTTTTTTTTCAAACGACTGGAAAATAGCCACTTTCCATACGATTTTTCATGTTTCATGTTTGTTTTCATGTCATGTTCTTTCGAAGTATTTCCACTCTCCAGAAAGGACCTTTTTGTTCAATTTTCCGGTACCTTGATCCTTTTCCGGTCCCATTTTTGGCCAAGTTGGCTATGACTTCTTGTTGACAGCTTTTAGCTTGTTGTTTTGGGCAGTTTTGACACTTCTAAAAAAGCTGTTTTAAATTTGTTTCAAAAGTTTTTTTTACAAAAATGAACTCAGATCTAGAAAATGAGTTGAATCCGGAGAAAATAATAAAAGCTGCTTCAAGAGTCACATACACCGAAAAATCGACCACACATTTTCAATTCTCAAAGTAAGAGTATAGTATAAATGTAGGTAAATAAAGAACAAACCTAGAAATCTGCCTTTTATGAGCTCTTTTATCATTATTTTGTTTGATAAGTTGGCCATGGTTGGCCATGGTTGGCCATAACTGGTCGTCAGTCATCACTGATTTAGCTGTGTGAAGCTAATAGGCACTACACTATAATTTTTCTAATGTTTAGTACAATTTTGCACAAGCTAAAAATACAAAAATAATTTCTAACCACAAAACTTTACTTGTGTTTCTTAGTTTTCATCTTAAAAACTACCGGCCTTAGCGGCAATGGCTATCTAGCCAACAAGAAGCAGAAAATATCAGGGGACTGTAAATAAATTACGCAACACGGCTAGGCGTCGACGAAAGTGATAGATACTAAAATGTTTTTTCTGATCGTTTGAAAAAAAAAGTACGTACGATACACGACCGGAAAGTGTCTTTACAGGTCTCCGCAGGTTTACAGGACTCGCCTGCGGCTCGCCCTTTAAATTTCCTGCGTCGACCTGTAAAGACCAATTTTCCGGTCTAGTGACGTAAATACCTAAAACAGGAGCGTCAATGACTAGCAAGAGTCTTTCCAACCTCTAAATAGAGCTTTACTGACCTGTTTTCTTAGTACTCAAGTATCCGTGTGTTTTTGAAACTGAGGTTGGCATCTAAAATCTATCCGTTGCACTCCAATATTTCACTAGTACGCAATAATTTAAATTAAAAAAACATGGTTGAATCAAAATAAAAACAAAATTATGTGGGGTTATGGGCGCCGAATGTTTCTATGCGAGTTCCTAGTAATCCCAGCGAGCCAGTAAAGTTCTCTTGATTCTTTGATAGACTCGGGGTAATGCCCGCGCAGCGCTAGGCCTTTTTCGGCGGACGACCGCACACGCGGAGTGGTTTCATATTTGTTTTAGAACAATGTTTTTGAAAACACATTTTTGAAAGATAAACATAGCCTCGAATGGTTTTCTATCAGAAAACGTAAAAATACTCTTCTGTCCCACTGCGGCCCGATTTAAAGTTTGTTGACAAAACACCTGCAGTTACCATGGAATCGTATAAATTCTGCGATCTATCGGCCAACACTTGAACTGCGTGTGTCTCCCAAATTCAATGAAGTGTAATTGATTGATCGGTTTTCTTTTCCGGAGTGCACAGGCTTTTAGAAAAAAGGAAACTTAGTTTTTATTTTCGCTAAAGCAAGAAAATATAAAAAGGAAAAATCTAATCCAGAGGAAATTTTGAGTATTTCTCTATTTTTTTTTGTTAATCGGGTTTGTTCTAAACCGCAATTATTTTGAGGCTTTTGGGATAGATGACAGCACCAGAGCTTTTATTTTAAAGAAAAAAGAATTGAGAATTTTGAAAAATCCTTCATATATTTTTGTTAAGTATTTAAAAATGTTTATCCCTGCAAAATTTCAGCTAATTCTGATGTTTAGTTTTCCCTGTGTACTCTGGCAAAAGATCAAAAAATTAAAGAACAAGGCGTTGCCAGTTGTACTTTTTTTAACTTAAAATCTGGGGAGAAACTATAGCCTTAAATAGTCACAGTATTTAGCAACATGAGATTATTGTGGCCAAATAGTTAAGTAGATTCTTCTCCCATTTTTTAATATTCGAGGTTTTCCTAAATTATTTAGTATAAAAAGTTTTCTTTTATACCTTCATCAAAAACATGATTTTAGTAACTTTATGCAGATAACTATGGCTTTTTTGGTTACCGATGCAAAAAAACTTTTTTTTTATCGCAAAAAAAAATTAAACAACACGCGAGTGTAAGGAAGTTTCTTTCTATCGAGTTGTGTACGCTATTTTTCCTACGAACACTTTAGTATTTAATTAGTATATTTTATTATTATTAAATTTTTTAAATTTTCATCTCAAGAGGAGAAAGTATTTTCTTCTCTAGGGACGAAAATGAATTCGGTCCATTTCCGACGCTTCTACAAATCATAGCCTATTAGATACTGCTGTTATCAATTTTCGTCACTAGAAAAGAAAACATTTTCGTCTCTTGATATGCGTCTGAAATATAAAACTTTTTGAGGCGTTATAGATTGCAGATTTGGTTAGTTTCGTGTGTGGTCGTAGGAAAAAGTATTTTCCTGTTTTTCATGGATTTTTTGATAAGGGTATTAAAAAAAAGGGGGTTAACAACTCGCGGCTAAACTGTGCTCGCGTTCTTAAATACCTCGCTGCGCTCATTGTTTAAACCAACGCTTGTAAAAAAAGCACTATTTTAGCCACTAGTTGTGCTACGCTTTATATGAAATTTCATTAGTGGTGACATTTTTGCAACCTTTTATGTAACTTCACTTCTATGTATGCATGTTTGTATGTTCGGGTCAAATCTTCTTCTAGACGTCCGATTGAATTCAAATTTGGTATGCGATTATAGTTTCCGATTGAATTTAAATTTGGTATGCGATTATAGTTTCAAAACAATACAATAATATGGTATTATTAGGCACCGCCCCCCCTACGAAGGGAGTGGAGGGAGAAAAACGCCTAAGTTTGTCCGATTTTAACCAAAATTGGTATACGGGGGTTTTTGGGGATAAGGAATACGAATTTTTGATCAGATTTTGAAAATTCAATATAGGGGATTCAAGAAAGACGATTTTAATGATGTTCTTCTAACCAAATTTGGTATGCGTCTATAGTTCCGGTGACACTACAAGAATAAGTTATTATCAGATACTCACCTCCCCCTAACTAGGGAAGTGGAGAGGGAAAAGATTTAGTTTAGTTTTAGGGGTTTTTAGAGAAGGAGATTAAGAATTTTTGATCAGATTTGAAAATTTCAATATGGTGGATTCAAAATGGACGATTTAGGGTACAAATCTAAAAATTACGAAATAATTTTACATAAAAAAAGCTTTCCCTATACAAGCTTTTATAAAATATAAAGTGCACTAGAAAGTAGAGAATAATTTTTAGCATTCTGATATCAAAATGGGCCACGACAAGCACAGACGATGCGTGGCGTTCGCCTGTTGTCTCTGTTTGAGGCAGGGCTGAACACTGTGGCAGGGGCGTACGTATCGTCACTGTCATTTGAAATAAATGAATAAGCCGTTATTTTGAATTTGGTTAATGGATGTGTTGTTGAGTTCTCAAATAATTTATTGACATACTATACATTTCAACAATGAATTGGGTTAATTCATGTTTTATTGAGTTCTCAAATAAAATGATAATATTATGAATAATAACTTGTTTAATTTTTGACCTTTCCTCCTTTTTGCAGAAAAATAATTTTACATATTTAAGAGGATACCGTACAGGTGTTCCTATCAAGAAAAAATGCTTCAAATAATTTTGTGGAAAATTACTTAACATTTATTGGAAAGTCATCAAGTTTTACGAAAAAAATTCGCTATAACTTTTCAATTAATTTTATTGAATTTAAAAGGTATTCTACTCGAAACATTTTTTGAAAAAATGTCTCATTTTTTCTTAAAATTCTTTCTAGTTTTCAGCTTTCTATCTATTCTTTCCTTGCATTTTCCGTTCGCCACCTATTGTCTACGGCTTCATCTTAACAAAAAAAAATTTAAATAATGGGAACATAAATAAAATCAGATTATACCATGATCAACAGATAATATGATGATGATTATTAAACACAAAAATAAACTATTATACCTACTGTAATATAAATATTTTTTGAGTAGCAATAGATTGAAAGTTAAAAAACGTCATTTCTCAAATAAGTTGAAAATGAACATTCCCCCCTTTTCCCGTGTACCCTTCATGTATTAATACTTAAATTCACTTTTTTGAATGGATGTTACTGTTAAAAATAATAATAAATTGATAAGTGGTGCCTTATGTAAAAGAGATATTTATTTATAGAATAGTAAAATCAATAAAATGCTTTGAAAAATTAAGTGCAATAAACGGATTAGAGCGTCTACGCCTATGACTTCATACGGCAAACCAAGCGCGAGCTAAGTGGGCGGGCTTCAGACGAAAATGGGTTTCTACGCACATTCCTTAGCTGGCCCATTTGCTTCTTAACCGGACTCTACTTTTGCATTTCTCTGCTTTATAGTGAATTCAGGTTCTTGCGAACAATCATAATATAATCAATAAAATAAATTTATCGAGTCAACATGACCACACTTTCTGTATTGCGCCCGCGATAAAAATTACTTTCTACTTTTTAGTGCACTTTGCGCTTTATATTTTATAAAAGCTTGTATTTGAAGTGCTCTTTTTTATGTAAAATTACTTGTTATTATTTCAAAGCTATTCGAGTTGAAAGTTGCAACCTTTGAATTAATACCCTTGAATTCAGGATTTGATTATATGTACCGGGCATCTCATTATATATTAAACCCCCTGTTAACTCATTTAAAAAGAGAAATCGAAAAAAACTTTGAGAGAAAAATTTTTATAATGTTTTAAGTGCTCTTGGATTTACCGGCCAAAAAAACTTGTTGTCATTGCAAATGTCAAAATTAGACATCAAGTTTGTATTCTTAAATCCCTTCTAATTTCAAAAATACTAAATACGCTAATTCTATCTATAGCAGTTTGTGAGAAAATATCAAAAACCTAACCATAAACATTATGTGCAAAACAGAGTTCTCTCTCCAACATATTATGCTTATGAGAACGATGTTGGCAATTTTCTCACAAACTACTATAGATAAACAAAACGTATTTGGTATTTTTAAAATCGGGAAGAACAAAAAATTATAAAATTTTTGCATTCACGACTTTTTTCGATTTGTCTTATTAAACGAGTTAACAAGTGGTTCAAAATAATGGTGTACAGGGTGTTTGTTTATAACTGGAACATTTAGTATCTTTTTTATTATTGAAAATAAAGAGTAGGTTTGAATTCAAAAATTTCTGGGTAAATTGCAACGAACTGAAACGCTATAACAACTTTTTTTTGTTCCCCTTGTTATACAGAGTGTGGCAACAAAGCTAATTTTTTTAAATAGAATACCGAGTATATTTTTTATTTTTGAATTTTTCAAAAAATTAGCTTTATAAAAATACCAAACACTATTGAAATATCTTTTGTAGTTTCTGAGATATTTGCGTTTAAAATTTTAATAAATACGTTAGAAACGACCATCTGATAGGATGGATACCGTACAGGTGTTCCTATCAACAAAAAATGCTTCAAATAATTTTGTGGAAAATTACTTAACATTTATTGGAAAGTCATCAAGTTTTACGAAAAAAATTCGCTATAACTTTTCAATTAATTTTATTGAATTTAAAAGGTATTCTACTCGAAACATTTTTTGAAAAAATGTCTCATTTTTTCTTAAAATTCTTTCTAGTTTTCAGCTTTCTATCTATTCTTTCCTTGCATTTTCCGTTTGCCACCTATTGTCTACGGCTTCATCTTAACAAAAAAAATTTTAAATAATGGGAACATAAATAAAATCAGATTATACCATGATCAACAGATAATATGATGATGATTATTAAACACAAAAATAAACTATTATACCTACTGTAATATAAATATTTTTTGAGTAGCAATAGATTGAAAGTTAAAAAACGTCATTTCTCAAATAAGTTGAAAATGAACATTCCCCCCTTTTCCCGTGTACCCTTCATGTATTAATACTTAAATTCACTTTTTTGAATGGATGTTACTGTTAAAAATAATAATAAATTGATAAGTGGTGCCTTATGTAAAAGAGATATTTATTTATAGAATAGTAAAATCAATAAAATGCTTTGAAAAATTAAGTGCAATAAACGGATTAGAGCGTCTACGCCTATGACTTCATACGGCAAACCAAGCGCGAGCTAAGTGGGCGGGCTTCAGACGAAAATGGGTTTCTACGCACATTCCTTAGCTGGCCTATTTGCTTCTTAACCGGACTCTACTTTTGCATTTCTCTGCTTTATAGTGAATTCAGGTTCTTGCGAACAATCATAATATAATCAATAAAATAAATTTATCGAGTCAACATGACCACACTTTCTGTATTGCGCCCGCGATAAAAATTACTTTCTACTTTTTAGTGCACTTTGCGCTTTATATTTTATAAAAGCTTGTATTTGAAGTGCTCTTTTTTATGTAAAATTACTTGTTATTATTTCAAAGCTATTCAAGTTGAAAGTTGCAACCTTTGAATTAATACCCTTGAATTCAGGATTTGATTATATTTACCGGGCATCTCTTTATATATTAAACCCCCTGTTAACTCATTTTAAAAGAGAAATCGAAAAAAACTTTGAGAGAAAAATTTTTATAATGTTTTAAGTGCTCTTGGATTTACCGGCCAAAAAAACTTGTTTTCATTGCAAATGTCAAAATTAGACATCAAGTTTGTATTCTTAAATCCTTTCTAATTTCAAAAATACTAAATACGCTAATTCTATCTATAGTAGTTTGTGAGAAAAATATCAAAAACCTAACCATAAACATTATGTGCAAAACAGAGTTCTCTCTCCAACACATTATGCTTATGAGAACGATGTTGGCAATTTTCTCACAAACTACTATAGATAAACAAAACGTATTTGGTATTTTTAAAATCGGGAAGAAAAAAAATTATAAAATTTTGCATTCACAACTTTTTTCGATTTGTCTTATTAAACGAGTTAACAAGTGTTTCAAAATAATGGTGTACAGGGTGTTTGTTTATAACTGGAACATTTAGTATCTTTTTTATTATTGAAAATAAAGAGTAGGTTTGAATTCAAAAATTTCTGGGTAAATTGCAACGAACTTAAACGCTATAACAACTTTTTTTTGTTCCCCTTGTTATACAGAGTGTGGCAATAAAGCTAATTTTTTTTAAATAGAATACCGAGTATATTTTTATTTTTGAATTTTTCAAAAAATTAGCTTTATAAAAATACCAAACACTATTGAAATATCTTTTGTAGTTTCTGAGATATTTGCGTTTAAAATTTTAATAAAATACGTTAGAAACGATCATCTGATCATTGCCTTCAATCGTTTTTTTTTCAAGGCAACTAGATTTTTTTAAGTTTATATTGTTACAATCAGTGGCGGTCCCAACCATTTGAAAAGGGGGGGGGCGGTTTCGATACGAAAAAAAAACTAGGATAAGAGCATAGCTTTTAAACTAAAATCGTGAGTATCAACGGTATCATAGTGCCGCAGGCGAAATTTTTTAAGAAAATTGCACTAAAAATGCATTTTTTTATTTAAAATTAAACTAAAATTGTAAATATATCAATGGTTTCAAAGCGCAGCAGGCGAAAATTTTTTTAAGAAAATGACACTACAAATGCCACTTTTAACACAAAATTAAACTTTAATACCGTAAATATCAAAGATGTTATAGTGCCGCAATTTATGCCCTACTTTGGGAAAATATCGCCAAACATGTTCATTGCCTCGAAAATGTTATCAGATATGTTTTGATTTAATCTTTTGCCTACTCTGAACACTACTGTTTTCAAATACCTACTGACTTCTCCCAATAAAAGTTCAAGGATTTGTGTTTTGAATTAATCAAACAGTTTATCTTATTTAGAAATGACTAGTTAGTTTTGCTTTAATTTTGACTTCACGTTGTACAAAACTTGGTATGAATACGTTCAGCTCAAAAATACTTTTTTTTTGATTTTGTCTAAAACTTATTTATAAGTTACATAGAAACTCTATAATACTGTTCTGTATTTCCAATATCGTGGTTTTCGCGATAAGTACTTCATGCGTTTGTTTATTCCTGTTGTGACGAATTGAAAGTCAAACTGTCCCAAAATACTGTGGAGGGATTATAGAATGTCTTTAAAGCAGAGTTTGTCTGCCCAGTGGATAACCGAAAAAGTTTTTTTTGGGGTAAAAACCACTTAAAAAAAAACACGTAGGGCTTTTTTAAAAGTGGATTTTTTCATTATTATTAAAATAAATAAACGTAAAAAAGGTTTATTATTACCAGCCGTTTGAATCTGATCGTAAGGTTCGATAAACTTTGACCAGTTGCAAATCTTTTTCTAATCCCAAACAATTTCTTATTTTATTATTCCAAATAAGACCATAAGTTGAAAAATGTCTTTCAATGGATGCTGCACTAGCTGGGCATTAATGCAAATTATAAAAAAAAACGATTCTGGTTCAGTATTTGCAGACTCTACTGTTATTACTGGATTCTAAAACCTCAGTCCATTCTGAAGCACTCTTTCTAGCGCTACTCTTAGGGAGTTTCCCTTAAAAAAAAATGGTTTAGAGTTAATAACTTCGAAAAAAACGGAAACTTGAATCGTATACTATCATGTCATACTAAGTAAGCAGGTACTTACAGTGTAGTAAATACACAAACTCCAACAATAATTTTCTTAAGGTTTGTTTATATTAAGTATATAAAAAAAGCGCTGGACAAAATAAACCAAAACTGCTTTGATTTATTAACAAACAAACAATCTGTCGATTTCTGTATTCTACCTATTTTTATGTCGTATTTTATAGTTGATAAACGATCGCGACAATAAGTCCTAATTTTAAAGAAGAACTACAATTTGTATATAATTTAAAAAGAAAACCATAAAAACCCCAATAAAACCCATTTGTAAAACAGAAAACAGCCCAGTGGGTTGGGTTTTATACAAGAAACCCAGGTTTTTCCCAACCCTGCTTTAAAAAATCGTTCTACAATTTCTCGTTTTTTCTCTTCAAGGTTACCACCAGCATCTTTGTTGTTTACTTTTTTCTGGAGCAAAGGGGGGGGGGGGCGATTGCCTCCCCCACCCGCCCTCCCCCTGGCTTGAGCAGCTTGATCAGTTGGTCATTTCCAATATATTTTCATTTTGACAATTATTAAAACTTCAACGCAAATATCTCAGGAACTACAAAAGATATTGAAATAGTGTTTAATATTTTTGTAAAGCTATTTTTTTAAAAAATTCAAAGATGCAAAAATATACAGGGTGTTCTATTTAAAAAATATTGTCCTTATTGCCACACACTGTACACTAAGAGCAACAAAATAAAGTTTTTATAGCGCTTAAGTTCGTTGCAATTTTCCAAGATATTTTTGAATTTAGACCTACCCTTTATTTTCAATAATAGAAAAGATACTGAGTGTTCCAGATATAAACAAACACCCTGTACCAAAAAAAACGCACTTTTTTAAAAGATTAAAACTTAGCGGGAAATTGTCCGATTTAAATAATATTTACCTTTTTAGAAAGCCATAGCTTAAAAATTTATAGGACCAACGTCAAAATTCCTAAAAATCCAAGATTGCGGACACTAGATATTTTTTTGTGTGCGACACTGTAATAAATCTGAAACATCGGTTACGAAGCCACATTCTTTAGAAGTACGTCTATGTAACATTTTAAAATTTTAAATAGACCAGAGTTTACCTACAAAATCAAAAAAAGATCTACTTGTTTAAATAGCAATAACTTTTTCATTCATTCATTTTAATAACTTTAAACTTTTTAAAAGACACAGACCTCAAAATTTATAGAACTTGTGTCAAAATTGACATTTCAGTGTGACAGGAGCATTGTCCAGTTCATTTTCTCATATGGACACATCCTTTTTTTCTTCTGGCGTTTGGATCATAAAAGATGATAGATAACATTTTGTAAGCTTATTTTGACAAGTTATCTGACGTTTTGGGTTTTTTGACCATCATCAGCCCAAATTTAATTTTTGCTTTAAACTTACTCAAAATATTTTGGAAATAACAAATATTTTTGCCCAATATTTTAAAAATGCGTTTTTTTTCTTTGTTTCTTAATCTTAAAACTGATGATGGGCAAATAACTCAAAACGTCAGATACTTGTCAAAATGAGGTTGTAAAATATCTGTCATTCTTTATAAACCAAACGGCAGGAGAAAAAAAAAGCATGTGTCCATAACAAAAAATGAACTTGACAGTGCTCCTGTCACACTGAAATGTCAAATCTCGAAAACGGACCTCTCATTAGGTAGATCTTAAAAAAGTGCCTGTAGAAAGTTTTAAGCGTTTTCTGACAGCTTTAAGAATAAGGGCGCAGAAAAATAAAAACTAAAAATAAAGATTTCGGTTTTTTTCGCCTATCTCTGGAACTACCCGGAATTTGTATACTTTTTTTTTGGTTTTGAGCAAAGCGTCAAATTGAGCAACTTTGCCCTTATTTAAAGCTTTTCGTATCTCCTACCGTTTAGGAGATCCCCATGGTGAGCCTCGAATTTGGAACACTCTATATAATAAGATACCCTGTACCTACTGGATTTTTCCCATACATCAGAATTGGAATTTCTTTAGGTTTATTATAAGTACACGGAGATTTTGTATTATACCTTTCTGCCCTTCCCCTCTTAACTTTTTTACTATTCGTTGAGAAAAGGTGTACTTAAAAAAATCCTATGATGCAAAAATTCTGAATTCAAGTATTCTTTGGGCTTCAAAGGGAACGAAAAAGGGAAAAACTTGATGTGTGCTCATTTTAAGAGACTTTTTCCTGAAGATTTTTCCATAATTACAGTGTCGCAGTGCGTTGACATCAAAAAGCGCAAAGTAGAAAACGGGTCCTTAAGATTTTAGTCATTTCGGTTTCTATTCTTATGCTGCAGCAATCAGTTTTTAAACTTCTCTTTTAATAATCTTAACAATGTGCTGAAATTTTTGGAACGTGTTAACGGAGAATGTTTCAAAAAAATAATAAGCTGACTATTTTCACACAACAACGTATTTAACATTAACTCAAACAACAACAAAAAATCTGCCTCCAAAGTTAGCCCATTTTTTTCAGAGAAACATTGTAACTTTAAAAAAGATGAACTGATTTAAACAAATGTTAGTGTCTTTTGAAGGTATTAGAAAGGCCTACAAGCCCCAGTTTTTGATTTTTATCTATTTCGATTTTTAAACGCCAGAAAACCAAAATTGCAAGAATTAAAAAAAAAACAAAAACATCAAATCGTACGATAGAGGCCTCCCAGTAAACAAACTTGTGACTTTAACCTAATAGTTATATAAATCTAAGGTTCATATATTTATGTAAAATACGTTACATCATATTTACGTATCTCACATAAAAATATTTTTATAAAAAAAATTATGTAAACATTACGTCAAAACTTTGACTGTTAATTTAATTCATCATAAGCAATGTTAATTTTATGTAAATAATATGACTTTATAAATAAATTCTTATAATTTACGTAAATATTATGTAAATAATGGGCCCTTAATTTTATATAAAAATATGACATACTTATTATAAAATGATCTACTTTAAATGAAAGTAATAAAATTTACATAAGTATTATGTAACAATTTAGACATTACGTTTACATCTAAAATGTTACATAAATATTATACAAAACATTTTATATAATATTTATATCATCTAAATTACGTAAACGTTCTATAACATGATTTACGTCACATTAAAATTTTTAAATTTACATAAATATTATGAAATAGTGTGAACCTTAACTTTACATTTAAAATTTTACATAATTTTTACATATTTTTTTCATTTCATTCAGGGTGGCAGTTATTGTTCGCACTACATTGTTCGTCGCCCGCCGCGCTGTCGTGGTCTCTGCAATATAACATCTACATCTATGTCATTCAAGTAAGTTTAGCTTTCAAATGTTACATAACTATTACATAAAATATTTTATGTAATATTTATATCGTCTAAATGAGGTAAACGCTCTGTAACGCGATTCACGTCACATTAAAATTTATAAAAATAATGCTTAATAGTTTCTTCCTAGTAAGTAGAGATGGCGCTAATATCACTATGTTCCCTGTACGTAAGATATTTCAAAATTAGAATGCGGACTTTGAGGGATTGATAAGATGGTAGTACTTCTCTATCAGAATAACTTCTTCCGCCACTTAAACCAGCCCGTCTGGTTAACTTTAGTTTGCCGATGTCGGACCGTGTCAAGCAACCACCGACGGACCTTCGTAAATCACCGACGCGCCGTTGGCCCGCCTCAAGCTACATACTCATGACTGTCTTAGATAGTTGACGCTTGCGCATGTCATGCAGATTAATGTGACTTAAATTCTACCTTAAATTTACATGCCAAGGTGAACCTGTTATGTAAAATATACGTAGTTTTTACTTAACTCTTACGTAACATGGATGTAATATTTATGTAAAAGGTCATTTCATTTACATCACATTTATGTAACAATTAGGTGGGCTTTGCGCATGGCATTATGCAGAGTTTTCGCATCTTAATTTCACTTAAATTTTACCTTATTGTGACCTCTGAGTGACCTTAAGTTTACGTAACAAGAAAACTTTCTACATACAATACGGTGTTTACTAAGGTGTTTATGCGGCACTTTTTAAAACCAGTGAATCAAACGTGTGTCATTAAGCATTGCCATCTTTTAGTTCTGTTTAGTTTTCGAGATAGTAATTTTGAAAATAATAATTTTAAACTCAAATACGACTGCACCGATTTTAATGCGGTGAAGTGTTTTCTCAATAAGAACAACTTTTCTAAAAAGTCCAAAAGTTAGATTTTCAAAATTGTTATTTTTGAAAAAAGTGGAGGGGGTGGTATCTTAAAAACCGGTTTAATTCAAAAAATGTTATTAACTTTTTTTCTTCCCTAATCATTCTATTACTCGCTGGCTTTGTTTATGGTAGTAACTAATATACGACTATGTAGAAACTGAATGATGATAGCTAACTGCACAGGCGAACGTTCTTTTTCTAAAATGAAATTTATTAAAAATATGTTGCGTACAACGATGAATCAACAACGTTTGGTATTTTTGTCTTTGCTCAGTATAAAAAACGACTTAAGTACTTCGAGAACTGGACTTTTAAGATATTATTAATGATTTTGCTGCAAAAAAAGCACGCGTAGAGTGTCTTTAGTCAGTTAGTATCTTTTATTTAACTTTGTAAGTGTTAGTATGTATCTAGTGTTTAATAAAAATTTTGTTTGAGATTATAAAAATTAAAATATGTATTTTTTTATTCGTTGTGTTAGAAGAGGGGCCCCCGCTTTCTCATTTGCCCCGGGGCCTCTACACCCTGTAATCCGGCCTTTTTTTTCGAGGGTTGGGATCATTCCCGGGGTTGATCCCTTCTCTTGAGGGATCGTTCCTTCTCTCGAGATTCAAGAATTAGGCCCCTGAGCGCAAATCATACATTTTAAACTTTTTGAATGAGGTTTTCAAACACAATTTAGCGTTAGCTCATGCAACATAACCTTACCCACATAACAATGAAACATTTCTGTAATGTAATAGTTATATACTTAGAGAACAAAGAATGTGATAGGAATGTTACATTTTACCATTGGGAATATTATTAACACAAGCCGGCAATAAGTTACGTTCTAGCTCATACAGGTGATATATAAATGTGATAGAAACGTGACGTAAAACATGACTATAATACGACCAGAATTTTTTTTTAAAGAATTATAGTAATATACCTGGGTACTGACTCTAATATCCCACATAGCAAATATATATCCCTATTGAATATTGCAAGGATATTAGTGATGGGAACATCGAAAAAAAACATCGATGTTGAATATCGATGTCAACATCAAAACTCAACTTCGATGGTAAAAAAACATCGGAATAAAAACATCGATGTTTTTGAACATCGATGTTTTTTTTTTGCTTTCTTTAGAGATTATTCCGTTGTTCAAGGAAACTGTTTTATTTAAGAATTGTTAACTTTACACAATACTTATAATACTGCAACGAGTCCAGTTTTTTACCTTGACCGAGTAGTGGAATTGTCGTTTTTTTAATAGTCTTAACAGTTATCATATCATCATATTAATATTATATTTTATGCATAATATAACAGTGTCGGTTCCAGGGGGGGGGTCCCCCTTTTTTCGAGAATTTATTTTAAAAATCGCCAGTTTTTCATAAAAACATTAATATTTTTGAGTTTCTCAAAAATTTTCGCCTGCGGTGCCCCATTGTGTCGAAAATTAATTTTAGGACTTTTGTATAAAACTTTTTCTTCTCTTTTACAAAATTTTACCCTCACGCCCCCTCCCCCTTTTGGGAAAGCTGTGACCGACACTGAATATAAATATATAATTTGACATGCATAAATGGATTTTTTATATTCTCTACTTTACACGGCCGAGTAAGACCAAGCACCGAGTACATATTACTCGGTTAAAATTCTGACCGATCACCGAACTACTCGGTACTCGGTGCATCCCTAATAATAAGCATGCAAATAAGAGGTTTATAATAATAATCGGTACATGACAAAAGCTATTAAATATCTACGCTAAAAACCCACAAAAAATATGAGTAGTAGATTCAAAAGAAACTATATAATATATATATATCATTGGTTCAGATTAGGTAGCGACACCTATTGGCGGCAAAGCCGACCGACATCTCAAAAATAGGTATTTTTTTTGGATCGATGTTCGATGTTCCGATGTTTAAAAAAAGGATCGATGTTTTAACATCGATGATATTTTATAGACATCGATGTTAAAAACATCGATATTGAACAAAAAACATCGATGTTTTGTGCACGTCTCTAATGGATATTATTGTGTGATTCAAAATATGTCCAGATGGCCACGAGATGGATATTCTAAGATATACAGTGGATATATATATCCACAATCCACATGAATATCCACCAAATATTCATTAGTCTTCCACTAAAGTGCAATTACGGAGAAGCCTACGAATATAGGTATCAATATATCACCATTATGTTGATGTACTACTTGAGATTAGTTATAAAAAGATTACCTAAATAAGTTTTTGCTGTCTTATGTGTATAATATTACTGCTACATAGAGAACATATTGATTAATATTTTCAGCAAACATGCCAAAATCCTGACAAAAATATTCTTTTTGGGAATATTCATAAAAATAACTTGATTATCTCGTCATCATGGGAATATTATTATCTTATTCACAAACTATGTTGGGAATTTGGAACCTTTGGTTGCACTAAAACAAAATTATGATTGTTTTCCACAAACCAAAACTACACTTTTTTGCACTCGACGCGCGTTTCGCTAACAACGTTAGCATCATCAGGAGACGATAAACAATGAACTAAATTAATCTACGCTCTATCTTATATACAATCCATTAGTGGGCGGAGATAAGACTAATAAATTGTGATTGATCACGATTTTTAATCCTACCTCCCCTCAACCAAAGAATAAAGTATACTAAACGGGATAGGTCCTCTATCTTTATTTAAACTATTTCTGGATTTAATGATTTCCATACTTTCATATGCATTCAAAAGTCTTTTGTTTGGTACACTTTTTAGAAGTTTTAGGTTATCTAATGTGAATCTATGATTGTTTTCAAAAGCATGCTCGGCCACACTTGACTTTTCTGTTCTTCCGTATTTTAAGTGTGCTAAGTGTTCTTTAAAACGTGTTTGAATAGAGCGTCTCGTTTGGCCAACATATTTTTTATCACAATCCATGCAACTAATTTCGTAAATTCCACTTTTTTCTAGAACTGTAGTTTTATCCTTGGGATTTCCTAGTAAGCTTCTTATTGTGTTAGCGGATTGATATACTAATTTAAGACCGGTGTTATTAAATACTTTCTGTAATCCTTTCGTATAATTAGGATTATACGGAATTGATACAAATTTTGAGTCGCAGGTATCTTTTTGTCTGAAAAAGGTAGAATTCCGAAAGGTCTTTTGAAAAGAATGTCTATTTATCAGCTTATTTATTAAGCCTTCGTCGTAACCGTTTTCGCCAGCTATATTACTAATCCTATTCTTTTCTGCTTCAAATCTTTCTTTGTTTAAGGGGAAATTTACTAATCTATATGTTAAAAAGTGCAAACTTGCAAGCTTATGTTGTAAGCAATGAAAAGAGTCATTTGGAATATACCTGTTGGTGGCCGTGCCTTTTCTGTATAGGTCAAAGTCCAATTTATTTTTATTTCTTATAACTAAAGTGTCTAGAAATGGCAGTGTACCGTTGTTCTCTGTTTCATAAGTAAATTTAATAGTGGGAAATTTGTTATTTATTTTTTCCATAAAATTTTCAACACTAGTTACTTTAGTGTTGAATACTGCAAACACATCGTCTACATACCTGAACCATACTCTGGGGAAATACTCAAATTCTTTACTTATATCTGATTCAAATTTGCTCATAAATAGGTTTGCGATAAAAGGTGATAAACTATTACCCATTGTGGTTCCTTCTAATTGCTGGTAGTAGTTATTTTTATATTGAAAGTAATTTTGATTCATGCAGAGTTTTGTTAAAGATAGGTATTCTAAAGTCTGTTTGTCTTCTAGATTGTTTTTTCTTAGTAGTTCCTCCAGGTATTGTAAGGTATTGGGGATCGGCACACTAGGGAACAACGAACTAACATCAAACGAGATTAAAATTTCACCTTCTTGGGGTGAAATATCTTTAACTTTGTTGATAAATTCAAGGGAATTTTGAACAGAAAAACCTTTTTCCTTTATCGGTAAATTTTCAAACTCGTTTGCTAGCCATTTCGAAATGTTGTAAGTAGGTGATCCTACAGCAGAAACTATAGGTCTAACCGATTTTCCAGGCTTGTGGATTTTCGGAAGACAATACAGTTTGGGCATAGTGGGATTGCTTACTTGTAGTTTATATTTAATATTATCAGTAATAATATTGTTACATTTTTTAATTGTGTTTTTTACTTCGTTAATCATTTTTGGTAAGGGGTTCTTTGGGACTTGTTTGTAGGGTCCATTTTTTATTAGGTTATCTACCCTTTCGAAATAATCTGTTTTATCTAATATAACAACTTTATTACCCTTGTCAGCCTTTAGATAGAAAACATCTTTTTCTCTCAAACTTTTAATTGTTTTATTGTGATTTAATGTACTATTTTTATTGTTTTGAATGATGTTTTAAGAGATCTGATATCGGCAAGCATCTCGCACATAGCCCTTTGTACCTTCTGAAAGATAAGAGATTGAACTTTCAATATTTGCAATAATATCACTTAAATTATCTTTTTGTGGGGGCAGAGCAAAATTAAGACCTTTGTTTAAAAGTGATATTTCTTTGTTATTAAAAGTTTGAGAGGATAGGTTTTCTACAATGTTTGCGATTTCCTTCGACTTTTTTGGTTTAGGTTCAGAACGTTTTAACTTTTGTAGCTTTTTATTAAGTGAAGACATCTTCTTCGTAAATTTTTTCTCAATTACTACAAACATATGTCTTTGGAAATCGCACCATTCTTCAAAGTTCTTATCACTAAGTCTAAATGTCAACTTTTTAAACAGTCGGTATGCTTCAAGCTCAAACATACTTCGTTTTGCGTACAAATTTTTGATTTCTAAATCTAACCATTTCTGTTTTGCAAACAGGGCTACTTTTGAAGAAACTGTAGATTTCGGCAACTTTACTTGAACAAAGTTTGGAAAAACTTTGAATTTTTTGCAAGATTTTAGAAACCAAATATCTGCACCAACTAGCCTAATCTTAGTACTAAACTTACGATATAGATTTAGTTCCGTTGACCGTGAAGCCATCTCAACTATGTTGGGAATTTGGAACCTTTGGTTGCACTAAAACAAAATTATGATTGTTTTCCACAAACCAAAACTACACTTTTTTGCACTCGACGCGCGTTTCGCTAACAACGTTAGCATCATCAGGAGACGATAAACAATGAACTAAATTAATCTACGCTCTATCTTATATACAATCCATTAGTGGGCGGAGATAAGACTAATAAATTGTGATTGATCACGATTTTTAATCCTACCTCCCCTCAACCAAAGAATAAAGTGTACTAAACGGGATAGGTCCTCTATCTTTATTTAAACTATTTCTGGATTTAATGATTTCCATACTTTCATATGCATTCAAAAGTCTTTTGTTTGGTACACTTTTTAGAAGTTTTAGGTTATCTAATGTGAATCTATGATTGTTTTCAAAAGCATGCTCGGCCACACTTGACTTTTCTGTTCTTCCGTATTTTAAGTGTGCTAAGTGTTCTTTAAAACGTGTTTGAATAGAGCTAGTTGGTGCAGATATTTGGTTTCTAAAATCTTGCAAAAAATTCAAAGTTTTTCCAAACTTTGTTCAAGTAAAGTTGCCGAAATCTACAGTTTCTTCAAAAGTAGCCCTGTTTGCAAAACAGAAATGGTTAGATTTAGAAATCAAAAATTTGTACGCAAAACGAAGTATGTTTGAGCTTGAAGCATACCGACTGTTTAAAAAGTTGACATTTAGACTTAGTGATAAGAACTTTGAAGAATGGTGCGATTTCCAAAGACATATGTTTGTAGTAATTGAGAAAAAATTTACGAAGAAGATGTCTTCACTTAATAAAAAGCTACAAAAGTTAAAACGTTCTGAACCTAAACCAAAAAAGTCGAAGGAAATCGCAAACATTGTAGAAAACCTATCCTCTCAAACTTTTAATAACAAAGAAATATCACTTTTAAACAAAGATCTTAATTTTACTCTGCCCCCACAAAAAGATAATTTAAGTGATATTATTGCAAATATTGAAAGTTCAATCTCTTATCTTTCAGAAGGTACAAAGGGCTATGTGCGAGATGCTTGCCGATATCAGATCTCTCAAAACATCATTCAAAACAATAAAAATAGTACATTAAATCACAATAAAACAATTAAAAGTTTGAGAGAAAAAGATGTTTTCTATCTAAAGGCTGACAAGGGTAATAAAGTTGTTATATTAGATAAAACAGATTATTTCGAAAGGGTAGATAACCTAATAAAAAATGGACCCTACAAACAAGTCCCAAAGAACCCCTTACCAAAAATGATTAACGAAGTAAAAAACACAATTAAAAAATGTAACAATATTATTACTGATAATATTAAATATAAACTACAAGTAAGCAATCCCACTATGCCCAAACTGTATTGTCTTCCGAAAATCCACAAGCCTGGAAAATCGGTTAGACCTATAGTTTCTGCTGTAGGATCACCTACTTACAACATTTCGAAATGGCTAGCAAACGAGTTTGAAAATTTACCGATAAAGGAAAAAGGTTTTTCTGTTCAAAATTCCCTTGAATTTATCAACAAAGTTAAAGATATTTCACCCCAAGAAGGTGAAATTTTAATCTCGTTTGATGTTAGTTCGTTGTTCCCTAGTGTGCCGATCCCCAATACCTTACAATACCTGGAGGAACTACTAAGAAAAAACAATCTAGAAGACAAACAGACTTTAGAATACCTATCTTTAACAAAACTCTGCATGAATCAAAATTACTTTCAATATAAAAATAACTACTACCAGCAATTAGAAGGAACCACAATGGGTAATAGTTTATCACCTTTTATCGCAAACCTATTTATGAGCAAATTTGAATCAGATATAAGTAAAGAATTTGAGTATTTCCCCAGAGTATGGTTCAGGTATGTAGACGATGTGTTTGCAGTATTCAACACTAAAGTAACTAGTGTTGAAAATTTTATGGAAAAAATAAATAACAAATTTCCCACTATTAAATTTACTTATGAAACAGAGAACAACGGTACACTGCCATTTCTAGACACTTTAGTTATAAGAAATAAAAATAAATTGGACTTTGACCTATACAGAAAAGGCACGGCCACCAACAGGTATATTCCAAATGACTCTTTTCATTGCTTACAACATAAGCTTGCAAGTTTGCACTTTTTAACATATAGATTAGTAAATTTCCCCTTAAACAAAGAAAGATTTGAAGCAGAAAAGAATAGGATTAGTAATATAGCTGGCGAAAACGGTTACGACGAAGGCTTAATAAATAAGCTGATAAATAGACATTCTTTTCAAAAGACCTTTCGGAATTCTACCTTTTTCAGACAAAAAGATACCTGCGACTCAAAATTTGTATCAATTCCGTATAATCCTAATTATACGAAAGGATTACAGAAAGTATTTAATAACACCGGTCTTAAATTAGTATATCAATCCGCTAACACAATAAGAAGCTTACTAGGAAATCCCAAGGATAAAACTAAAGTTCTAGAAAAAAGTGGAATTTACGAAATTAGTTGCATGGATTGTGATAAAAAATATGTTGGCCAAACGAGACGCTCTATTCAAACACGTTTTAAAGAACACTTAGCACACTTAAAATACGGAAGAACAGAAAAGTCAAGTGTGGCCGAGCATGCTTTTGAAAACAATCATAGATTCACATTAGATAACCTAAAACTTCTAAAAAGTGTACCAAACAAAAGACTTTTGAATGCATATGAAAGTATGGAAATCATTAAATCCAGAAATAGTTTAAATAAAGATAGAGGACCTATCCCGTTTAGTACACTTTATTCTTTGGTTGAGGGGAGGTAGGATTAAAAATCGTGATCAATCACAATTTATTAGTCTTATCTCCGCCCACTAATGGATTGTATATAAGATAGAGCGTAGATTAATTTAGTTCATTGTTTATCGTCTCCTGATGATGCTAACGTTGTTAGCGAAACGCGCGTCGAGTGCAAAAAAGTGTAGTTTTGGTTTGTGGAAAACAATCATAATTTTGTTTTATTCACAAACTCTTTAAGAATATTCAACAAAAAATAGGTCTGGAACATTTCTATCATATTTGCAATAGAATATTACAAAAATCCCTTTGGGGGAATATTCCTAACACATGAATATTCCTCCAATGTTATGTGGGTACATTTTACATTTTTGAGTAGGTAGTCTCTAGAAAATAGATTAACTGTTAGAAAATTTTCTGTTCTCCTCTTTTTCATTTTTAATTAAAGAAAAAAACTAATCTACCTAAATCTTCAACCCCGCTTTTGATGAGGGATTGTCCCGTGATTCAATAAAATCATCAAAAGACAAAAATTTAGCTGTTAAAAGTCAATTTCAGCGGGTGCATCGGACCACGAAAAATAAAATTACAAATCACAGCTCCCTTTATAATTTAAAACGATTTCATCTTTGCAGTTGCGACTTCAAAACGCCTCAAATATAGTCAAATGGCGGTACAAAATTTTCATCATGTAGCCTAACGAGGCGAAAAACATTATCTTACTGCGAAAATCAAAGTGTCGACATACTGGCTATGGTTAATTTTTTTTACTCAATAAACTGCTTACTTTTCTTAGGAAAATAAATCATTTAGAATTAGCAAAAGGTTTATCTTTAATAAAATGTAATAATCTTCAAAAACTGTTTTAAAAATTAACGAAAAATCAAAAATTGTCCTCACTCAATGCCGATACTTTGACGCTCGGAGTCTTTCTAAAAAACGGCGTTCCCGAGACGCTAAATTGCCGCCATTTTGCGTTGCCTACCGCGATTGCACAAAAGGCACTTTATGCCACAGCAATCAAGTTAGCAGTGAGCAACGCCTTCATATTTAAAGGATTTAAATTTGCGACTAAAATTGGTGCTAATGAGGGTCTATTCATGCTGAAGGAAGGATTTTACAAAGACTAGATTTTTGTGAACCAGCACAGCGTAAGTAAAATAAGAGTTTACAGAATTCAGGTCTTTAACGAATATCCTTCAATTAGACTATATTTATAATTATTAATTATTAGTCTGGGTAAATTGCATAGATTTATTTACCTCATACATTATAAAAGCAGGTCGATTTTCACCTGATTATTCAGCGAAAATTTTATACCAGTTGTTTTAAGCCAATCAGATGCCTTGTTTTTGACAGGTTGCTATGGCAACAACCCGAATTTTTCGGAAATTTTTTCGGTCACGTGACCTAATTAAAAAATTTATAAGTGATAATTTCCCCGGCTTGACAGCTGTCACGTGCAGATGTCAGAATACCAACAGAGGCGTAGGTACAATTTTCTATTCATTTTATGATATTTTCTTTGCGACAACAAAATTTAATATGACGAATAATAGTTAATAAACAAAACAAAAAATATTGGTAAACGTCATTTTTTATGTTTCCTACCTAAATACTTACCGCGCTAGATTGTCATCGACTGCAAGAGAATAATTAATTTTCCCTTCTCTCTAGTAGTATACGATTATTAGAGTTTGAAGAAATGTGTTAATTTCGGGATTTTGAGAATCGTTTTTTTTACTAGGGCAAAGGGAAAGTGAAAAAAAAACAAATTTAAACTATTTAAAATACAAAACACCTAGCGTCCAATATAACACATGTGCCTATACACCTATTTTTCCCTATCCTCTAGTACTATAATATTGTGTGATTTAAACAGAATATAATCAACTTGATACAAAGATGCAAACCTTATTTTGCTAGAGTACCAGGGAATTGTAAAAATAATAGATTAATAAGTGTATAGCCACAATATAGGTAACACAGACATTCAAAGTGTCAAAAAAGTAATTAAATAGCCACCTTATGTTAAAACACCAAACCTCAAAGCAAAATAAACGCTTTCCAAATTATCAAAATTTGTATTTTTTTAAATAATTTTTGGTATAAAATTTTCGTACCGAATCTGCGGCAAACTTTTTTTTCTCTGTTGCGAATTTTTATAAGAAAATTCGGACCTCGAAAAAATTTTCGGAAATAATTCAAGTTCTAGGGAGATTATAAGTGAAAATTTCCCGCTCAAGCGAAAATCTCCCTTGTCAAAACGGAAAATCTCCCTTGTCGAAACTGTTAATTGCCCTTTTCAACCTCAAAATTACACGTCTGTACCAACAGGTTTTTATTGTCGATGTTAACAGCAATGCTGCCCTTCGCCGAGGTTAAAATAAAGGCCTTTTTATTTATTTATTATATAAATAGCGAACATTGACATTTTGGTTTGTTGTTGTCTTGTTCGTTTTTTAATTTGGTCAATAATAAAAAGAAGTTAAAAAACCTCCGAATAAGTTACTTTAACCGAAAATAATCTAAAAATACAAGATCAAAAAGATCTTGGGTGGAAAAAACGAAAATTCAAACTTGGATGAGTGTCCCAAAAGGAACACACAAAGGACCAAAGCGAAAAGAGAAAAGATCAAATGATGTTTCGCCCTGGGCAACCAGCATGGTCTCATCAGTGGTTCCACTGGTCATCCTCCTCAAACATCATTCAACACCATCATACACTTTGATTTCCAATTTTGAATCACTCACAAATAGGCATCGTTCCGTATAGTAGAAGAGGCAGCGGCCAAATCGACTAAGGTTAGAATTTTCTAAACATATGTTTAAATAGTCGTTAATAGAAATGGTACTGACCCGCCAAACCATACCGGGTTGCTTCCTTGAGAATTAAGTTTTTCAAAATTAAAAAAAAAACTAAAAATTATTTTGCTTTAAATGACCAGGTGTAGAAATTAGTGATCTTCAGACGGTCTTACATATTACGACAAAATTCCGTTGCTTTAACGTTAGATAATACTGCAGCGACATTGTTACCGTCTACCCAACGTTTAGCCGACCTGTCACGCGTTGGTGCATTTTCTAGTAAACCAGTGACGTCGTGTGGACGTTTTTATGAGACTCTAGTTACATTCTGCCGACGTATCAACTTGCGACGTTTCTGGCCTGTCTTGCGATGTTTTCCGGCCGGAGTTTTGACGAACTTAAGTGCCCTTTACTTGTGAAGAAAAGAAGTTTCCAAAGGAAAGGCATTATATTCTCCTTCTTTGCTGCACTTATGTACGGCAGATCGCCCTATCTCTCTCTAGATTTTAAATAACTGGCTCAACTAGTCAGGGAACTAATCCTTGAATCTCGAGAGAAGGATCGATCCCTCAAAAGTAGGGATCAATCCCGGGGCATATGCTTGCCTGAGAAATCGGACCGATCCCTGGCTTTGGAGTCGGGGAGCGGGAACACCCAAATTTTGATAGAATGGAATGAGCGATCATCGCTCAAGAATACAAAATGCGTTCGACGTGGGATCATTCGACACAAATCTATGTCTTTCCCTGCTCAAGAATTAGGGTCCTAACAGAGAGACGACATTATTCTACAATTATATGGGCGAAAAAGGAAGACTGGTGCTCTTTAAACAGTATAATGTCTGATCCACAGCTTCACTTCTTGCCGCTCACTAAAAATACTTTTTGCTTTTGCTTCCAAGAAGTAGGATCTTTGAAGTGTCCTGCCATATTTGAAAAAACTAAATTTTATTTCACAGTTCACCGACCATTTATTTTATAAAAATCGGGACTGTCATCGGCGGAATTCTTGATGCGTTTTCCAGTCGCATGTTGGGTTGATAGTAACCAACGGTCGTGCAAGTGGTTCATTTGGGAATGTTTGACGACTGTAGTCCATTTACGTATATTTTTTGGGATTCTCATAATATTCGCCATTTTTGATGCCGTCGTTTATGTTCGAAGTGGCTGCCACTGTTTATATTTACAAAACACGGCAAAAAATACTAGAAACACCATTGAATGGCATTTTGGAGACGTTTTATGTTCCGGGCGAGATAGGTATTTGACCAGGAAGTCCTAAAAAGAGGGCTTTAGTAGCATCCATTTTTTTATATTAAAAAAAAGCAATATTTTTCGTTTAAACGCAAACAAATCAAGGGCGCGCGTGTTTTCTCATTCCTTTTCGAAGCATATTTGTCAGTAAACCGAATTGCGTTTTTAAATTTTGCATCATATAAATACTATTTAATAAACGGTAATTATCAAATTATAATTTTTTGTTTACCATTTTCTAAAGTGTATAAAAATAAGTTCATTTTAGTAACCGAAAATCCCAAAGTTTGAGATGGGCAACATTTTGGGTAGTGAAACACCACCAAAAAATTAATAACACAGAGAGCGCTAGTGTCACAGTCACTGCACAACGACGTAAGGACTCAAAAATCATCCACCATTTTGGTGTAAATCCGGGCCGGCATGTTGGCTAAAACGACGTCGCATCATAACGTCGGGCCGCATTTAACAACGTCGCTACGCCGTTAAATTGCTGCTTGGGTAGTGTCTACGTCTAATATCAAAAAATCATGGACAGGCGATTTCGATACTTGCATATCCGTGACAGGAGGGCATACAGGGTTCCTAAGCAAATCCTTAGGGGGCCAAGCAGCCGTGTATAAGACGCAGACAAACGGAAAAGCACATTAGGCAGTAAAGGATGGGCATGGGGCGATGTTGTCACTACATTTTACACGTAGTAAATCCATTCCAGGTTGTTGTTTTCTAATGTTTTCCATTTTCATACCTTTAGGACTGGAATAAAAATTGTTTTTGCTCGACTTTAATACCAAACTGATGAAAGATATCGTAAAAAAAAATATTTTCGGCTTTTCATTTTGTAACCATTGTCCTTACGCACTGTTTACAGGCTGGGGACTGAGACACATGCAAATGCCTAACCAAAAGAAATCGACTGAGATATTTCCGTAGAAACTTTATCAAGCAAATAGGACGGGTTGACGCCTTCGAACGTCCAACCCGGGTTTTGCACTTTGATTCGAAATCAAAAAGGAGGAACAGTCAGATGTGGGGCCATGCACAAATTACGTAACGGTGATTTTATCAATTTTTGACCCCCTCCCTATGTAATGTTTTGTAACGGTTTGGCACGCCACTCCCCTAATATTACGTAACGATTTCAAGACCACTACCCCCCCCCAAAAAAAAAACTTTTCACTTATTTTCATTCCAAATTTTCTTAGTTTCACACAAATGCAAACGCTGTCGAAAACCCCCCTCCCCCCTACGTAACGTTTTGTAACCCCCTCACCCCTATGACCATTACGTAATTTGGGCACGGCCCCTGTAGTCCCAGTGATAGTGTAGTCCATGTGATATTTTTTTCTTAAAAATTATACTTTTCTTTGCGTTCCCGAAATTACGTAATTTTTGAAAAAAAATTGTAAGCGGCGCCATTTTTAATTCGTGCTTTGTTTTTCGTTCGGCTAATTTAATTGAAAATTTTTTTCCTGCGGCGCTATTTATCTTCTCACTCGAAGCCAAGATCCCCCGTTTTAGGAAAACTGATCCCGTCTCTGTTTCTAAATTTTTTCGAATAAAAGTAGAGTATGACCATGGGGGAAATAATTTTTTTCTACGGTATGACGAAAATTTCGAGAAGGTTGAAGAAAAAAATAAAAAAAGTGGCAGAGCTCAAGTTTTTCGTAAAAAAAACGTTTTTTGTAAAGAAACAGAGCAAAATAAATCTTTTTACCCCTTTTTGGATGTTACAAATATTGGCAGCCTCTTATTTTTCGCTTTTACCCTCCCGCTAGTTTTGAAGAATTGGTTCGCTACATGTTTCGAGATCATGTCATAAAACACCTCGAAAATATCAAATGTAGTGTAGGGCCATTTATTTATTTAAAATCAATAATATCGCAAGCAAGAAGCTCTGCAGGAAAAACAGCGCCGTTTATTGATTTCTTTGGCTGCTAGTGCTAGCTGCATGGTTTGGCCGTTTCCGGATAGATGTCACTAGTAGAACAGAATGGAAAGAAATTTAATTAAAAGCGAAGATATTTCTTTCTAATGTTAACAACCTCACGAGTTTATCGCTCAGTATCGTAAATAATGGACCCTGCCGCCTCCTTTAAGCAAGAAAAAGCTGTGGTTTGGACCTGAAAACATCTAATTTTTAATTAGATCATCTCATGGTGTGCCCGGCATCTAGCGGAATTTGCAGACATCTTGTCAACGGTTATTATTGCAACTATGAGTTATGCCCACAATAAAAGAGTGGCGACAATTTTTTCTCATGAAAGCAGTCCGAAAATAATAACAAACTGGCACCATTGCTGCTCAATATACCTGTTTCTTTTGTGCGCGCAGAACTTTCTATGCCATTTCTGTTTGATTTATTGAAGTCCTATCCCTAAGGAAAATCTTAGGAACCCTGTATATACTCACTATATTTTATGAATTTTTTATGTTGCTGTAACAAAGCTACAATTTATAGGAGATGTTCATGCATCTATTGCACGGCACTATGTAAAAGGTCTGGTGGTTACAAGTACAAGAAGTTTGTTTTTTAATAAAAATTATGTACCTATTAAGTTAAAATAAAAAAAATGAAAATGTACAGGCAATTTTCTTTTTCTTGGTGCTACATATTATGCCGTTTAAAAAAAATAAATGGGGTTGGGTTTCACCCTCGGTTTCACCCTCTAAAAGTGGTAAAAAAAGTTTTTTTTTAGTATGACTGGAAAGCACAAAAAAAACTCAATCGACGTGTTTTCGCGTTTTATCCGCATTTATCACCCTAAATCTGTAGCGAATTTGCTCGAATTAAAGTCCTCCCTGTATACTGAATACATACTACAATGATTTTAAGTATCAAATCCTATGATAATGATGTCGCTGTCATGTCGATCATTGTTTTAAAAATGACTTAGCTTATCCAGGCGCTTCAATGCTTTATTGGGCAGTTTTTACAAAAACTTTTATTAAATAAAATAAAATTTGATATTAATGATAGAACGGTCGAATTTTATTTGCGTAATTTGTCATAAAAACACTTTAAACAGTTTAACAGCCGTAATATCTGAAATATTGGAAAAAAAACGTCATTTAATGTACAAAGATATCGTATTCCCAGCAAAAATAAGTGCTACAAGTGGATACCACGTTGATTGCTATAAAAATTTCTTAGCGGTGGCGATAAAACACAAATAAGCGCCAGTGTAACATTTAGATATTTTTTAAAAGTATCTTTACTTTATTGCATTTTTTTCAGAAAAAACTTGACCTAATCTCAAGTCTCAAGCCCCCCCCCCCCTAGACGAAAAGGAGTATTAAGTAAAAGTGGATCTATCGCCTTAAATCAAAATTATGATTGTTTTCCACAAACCAAAACTACACTTTTTTGCACTCGACGCGCGTTTCGCTAACAATGTTAGCATCATCAGTCATCATCGTCTCCTGATGATGCTAACATTGTTAGCGAAACGCGCGTCGAGTGAAAAGAAGTGTAGTTTTGGTTTGTGGAAGACAATCATAATTTTGTTTTAGTGCAACCAAAGGTTCCAAATTCCCAACATAGTTATCGCCTTAAATATTCAAACAACCGCGATAAACACTATTATTCCCCTGCAACCTCCTGTAAAATATACTCGCCTCTCAATTACTTGTAACCAGCAGAATCGCCAGTCTTTTTGCATAGTGCCTTGCAATAGATGCATGAATTGTAGCTTTGTTACAGCAACATAAAAAATTCATAAAATATAGTGAGTATATGCCCGCCTGTCACGGAGATGGAACCATCGAAATCGCCTGTCCACTGTTTTTTGATATCAGACGTAGACACTATAAAACATATTAAAATGATAGCTTTGTTAAAGCAAAATAATTTTTAGTTTTTTTTTTAATTTTCAATAACTAATTTTTTAAGGACGCAACCCGGTATGGTTTGGCAGGTCAGTAACATTTTTATTATCGACTATTTAAACATATGTTTACAAAATTCTAGCCTTGTTAAAACACCTTAGTCGATTCGGCCGCTGCGTCTTATACTAGTACTGGCACTTATCTAAGTCGCCTGATACGGGTTCGTCCTGGGGGCTGATTCTTGAATTTCGTAGGAAAGATTGCTCGGGAATGGTCCTTTCCCTGATATCGACCAATAATAAGCTTTAAAGCGATCACGAGTTATCGGAAACCTATTCGACCACGACCACGAACTTTCCTACACTTTCATACACCTGGTTCGGGGGAGGTGTATGAAAGTGTAGGAAAGTTCCTTCGATACACGGCAATCGGGTGAAGTTCGGTCATGGTCGAATAGGTTTCGCATAACTCATGATCGCTTCAAAGCCTGTTATTGGTCGATAACAGGGAGAGAACCGTTCCCGTGCGATCTTTCCTACGAAACTTAAGAATATACCCCCTGGGTACCGATTCTGGAAGTCATAGGAAGTGATCGTTCGCCTGAGAGAAGAAAAGTAAATTCAACCAATAAACGCGCTTAGAAGCAGTGACGAGACGATCTATTAATCACCAAACTATCATGGGCACGCGCAGAGCTGCCTAGAATAACAATTTTTGAGCGGAGCCATTCTCTCGACTAGACCCAGTAGTTGGGAGTTGTAGGAAAGCTCGTGTGAAAAACGTCACTTGTATTATTTCAGAGCACGCTATTGGACGAACGACCGATCGATATTTTACTCGCTAATGCGCATGCTACGGCAAACTTGACCGTCTTTTAGAGTAGGAATCGCACAGTGGTCGATTTTTGTAAAAACGCGGACATTAAAAAAACTTCCATATTGTAATTTAATCGTACAAAATATTTAGTTTTAATAAACAGACAGGATGATCGTGGGAATTTTCACGTTTATCTTAAGACATTTTCAAGAGGAAAAATATATATATTTAATAATTAACTAAATTAAAGTAAAAATGTTAGTTTAGAAAAAGAAAATATATTAAAAAGAATGCCAACCGAAACTTTCAAATGAAACCCAGTACATTTTAGCATTTTTGCATTTTTTTTTAAATTCTAAGTATTTTTATATAACGTACCCTATGTCGATCTTCAACTGTTTTCGAGATATTAACAGTTGACTACTGTCATACTCTGGGTCTTCTATTTGAAATTTGATATTGAATACTGATACGTAATGTCAAACTCATAAAAAGCATAGTTTATTCTTTGGCCAACTAGTATCTTGACAACCATATAGGGGCAAATTTAGATACATTTTGAATTTTTTAATTTTTCCATTTATGTCCGCGTTTTCCCGAAAATCGACCACCGTGCGTCATTCGAATGACTTTTGTGCGATCGGTCGGTCCCAGAATATGGAATTTTGGATTTTAATAGAAGTGGTCACTTCTGAGGATATGATCGTTCTATTACGGCCAGAATCGAGCCCCAGGTGTCTTAATCTTTCCAATTGGGCGCAAGCCCTCGAGCGGTTTCCACGTCATGATTTTCGATAATTTCCACATTCCTTAATAAATTACTACAGATTATTTACCTCATACATTATAAAAGCAGGTCGATTTTCACCTGATTATTCAGCGAAAATTTCCAGCTCAGGTGAAAATCTTCCTTGTCAAAACTGAAAATTTCCCTTGTCAGAACTAATAATTGTCCTTTCCAAAACTCAAAATCACGCGCCTGTACCAACAGGTTTTTATTGTCGATATGTCGTTTGATGATATAGAAGTAGCGATTTATTTTGCACAGTTTAATGTATTTAATTTGGTAAATAATCTTCAAAATTCATTTGGGGATAGTGAAATAAACAGAAAATCATTCTGAGATTTTTAGGCATGAGGAAACGTCTCTTGGGCAAACCCTCCAGTAGTTTCCACGGCCAAAAATCTTCGACATGATTTTCGATAGTTTCCCCATTCCTTAATAAATTACCACAGAATATTAATTCATTATGGTATCATGTTCTTGGTAAATGCCTTAAAACAAAGAAATTAAAATAAACTAGAAGGCACTCTTCATTTATGAAAGTCAAATTTTCGAAATCGAATATTCATGGCAACATTGTAGAGTCGTGTGATGGTTCTGGGGTACGTTCACTTTCAGTATCGGGCGTCGCCCGGCCATTCGCCGCTTTAGGAGGTGGCTGTAAATCGCACGACTTGCGCAGTAAGTTTATAAACAGTTAAACCTTACCAAAATCAACCTTTTGAATTATTTTTCATTTTGAAAATTTTGCTTTCGACCGAAAAGAGGCAAATCCATAGAACTGGAGAAGAGGAAGACAAATTTTGGTTTAAAAGCCATCGATAATTTGTATTTTCGTATATTATTTGTCTCATTTAAAATAAAAACACAGCGTCCTTAATATTTATTCTTAAGTTGTAAGAGAAACAGCAACATTTGCAAATGCAAATTGAATAACATTTTGTATATTTAATATTTTAAAGATATTTTGCAGGACTACTTTTACGCCGGAGCTAAATTGCTACTGCGCGTACCAATAATCGTCAAAAAAAGCGTCGAAAATTCTCACCTTGGAAGGAAAGACAGAATTTGTGTGACTTTTCTGAACAGTGACAACGACATATTCCATCTATGGTTTTGGATGTTAAAAGTTTTAAAGGTTTGTTTACACACAAAAATAAGCTTAATAACATACATTTTTAAATAAAAAAAGGGTATTCACAAAAACTACCTACAAAATGTTTTTTATTTACCTACTGGAATAGACTAAGTTTTAAAGAATATTAGCAAATAAGTTCTGACAAAAAAGTCACATTTTTTGTAAGGGCGAGATTTTCTGACGGTTTTTGAGAATCGCGACCAATAGATAGAATAAATGAATAACGCTACTTTTTGCAATATTACATAATTATAGGAATTAAAATAAGGGATAATTATGAAGACTCGGCAACCGCGCCATTCGGTTGGTAGAGATAACTTTAATTCTAATTTCTAATAATGTTTTGTGCTACTTCTAAACGGAAACGCTAACAACAAGGAATCTAAAATAGTACTCCCCACAGGTCTAAATATTTACACTTGTGGGGGTACTAAATTTTATAACCAATTTTCAAAAAACACTTACCCATACAGAAAAGACAAAGTTATTGATTATTTTTCATTGTTATTTTGCAAAATATCACTAAAAGACTGCTTTTTTTCTCAAAATATAGCATATTTTAGGAGAAAATGCCCTTAAACTATTTTATTTGACAAGTTTCAAAACGGCAAATGGTGAATACGCCAAAAATGTGGCACATAACAGCTTCATTATCTGTGTTTGAGGTTATAAAGTTGGTGATCTTTTAGACCACCTCTGGCGGGTAGTTTAAATTTATAGCCCCCAGAAAAGATTGTTTTGGGGCAAATGGTAATAAGTTCGTTTATAATTTGCCTAAGTAAGCGTTTCTACAAGGATTAATTTATAATTAATATCACCTAGCACCTCCAATTTTGTCCAGAAAAACGCCATATTTTGAACCCGTTTTCAGCACAAAAAATATATTTATGAGGGAACTACGAGGCAAAACCGACATAAGTGAAGATCACTATCTATTCATTTATTTACAAACTAAAATTAAATCATTGAGTTTATCTAAAAGCTTAATCATCAAACAAAACTTTCCACTGAAAGATCACACTCAAAAGTCTCAAAGCTGCAGTTTTCATCGGTACTCGGCTAGTTCTACCAGAGAACCGGGCACCGTCCAGTTCGTTAAGCCGGCATGACCCTTTTGTGAACGCATGAGTGAATGATCGTTGGATTCAGGTCTGTTTTTAGCCGCATTTGTTTACATGACCTCCTTTGATGAAACATTTTTATTTGTAGTTAACGATTGCGATGGGTTTGAGTTTGTAAAACGTTTTCATACTTTCGATAGATAAAAACCCCTTTTAAATAAATACAAAGTTAATCTAATCCTTATTTTATGATTACATATCGAAATGGTTTTGTGACAGTGAGTATTAATCGCGAAAATCAATAAACAAGTTTTGATGAGAGTGACATTTGGTTAAGCCATGATGGTAATTTAAGGCTTATAATCGTTTAGCGGGGTAACGTTTTTGATTATTAAGCAATTTATATTTTTCACATTTTTGTGCCATGATTTTGCTCACATTTTAAACCTTTTTTTCCAAGCTTTCGATTTCTAAAATAAAACACTCACATTTTCAAAATTTTCACTGTTTTTTAGCGTTCAAAAAAAGTACTGCCAAAACACATTTTTCTCTATTAATGAAAAATATTTAGAGGGAGAGGGCCGGATTTTATTTTATTTAAGGTTGTTGACGAGAGACAGCAGGCTATATAAAAGTATTTTAGAGAAAGATGGACATAATTTAAGGCAATTGTTTACTAAAGATTTCTGTTATGTCATCTTTTGTCATCTTGAGTGGTGTGGTGCCATTTTTATTAAAAAAAAGTGGTATTAATTTCTGTCAATCAAAGTTAGAACGTAGGTAAAGCTGGGGGGACCATCATAAGGGGCAAGAAAAACAAAAGTAATTTTTTACCGAAGAATTAAATTTGTCGCTGTTGCCGTTTCCGAGAAGTCGCGACCCCTGTGACCTGGAAAAAATGAAGAGCCAAAAACTCTTCTGGGCTCGAGCAGACTGTGTCAGGGATGCGCATTCCTTTGGCCTTGCCACCGGCGTAACTATGGAGGCCTGGGGGGGCCGGACACCCCCAGATCCTTCCAGGCCCTCCCAGAAAAATATAGTTTATTAGTTGTCAGGCATATGACGGCACTAGAGTAATGTCTGGGAAACATAAGGGCTTACAAGGTTTAATAAGAGAAGAACATCCTTCGGCAATATATAAGGTGACCAACCATCCCAGTTTGGCCGGGACAGTCCCGGTTTTTAACCATTTGTCGCGGGGAAAAAATCCGTCCCGGATAATCCCGGTTTTTCAGCAAAAGTTCGGTTCGCCCCGGTTTTGATACCACTGTATTTTGTAACTTTAAAATCACTGCAATTAAAAAAGTGGATGTTCTCTGCCATCTATAAATTTGAATTGGAACCTTACTTAAATTATTTTTCTTTAATAAGTAAAATATCTTAATATTATTAGGGGTGCATACAAGAAAAAATACATGATATAGAATACATTGAATGGCCGGAGTGTCCCGGTTTTGCCCCTCTAAGAGTTGGTCACCTTACAATATACATTTATCGTTTGGCGCATAAACTGAAAGTTGTTGACGCATGTACAAAAGTTGCACCAGCAGCTTCTTTCTTTAATACATTAGAGGTATGGTATGTGCATTTTTCGCAACCAAGAAATCGTGAAAAACTTAAAAAGGTTGCAGAACTAAAAATTGTAAAGCAGTTTTATTAAACTTTGGGTCGATTAAAATGGCACTAGAAAGTGAAGTAACTGATAACTAGGATATACATGCCGTTGCAGCTGTTGGACTATTAGCCAAGGCCGACAAAAAAAACAACAGGCCGTAACCATCAGAAAAACAGCTGTTAATCTTGGGCCGGTTTTTACATGGAGTCTTATGGGAGAACCGAGGTTTTTTCGGGATTATTTCTAAACGACTCGATGAATTTTCTTCAAATTCCCATGAAATATTCTTCGATACTATCCTAATATTTTAAAAAAGTTTTCTGAAGATCATAGGGTCTCAAATAATAAAAATTCTAGGAAAAGTATTTTGTGAGGTTAGGTTGATGTAAACAACAACACATTTTTTTTCTTAAAAAAAGGAAATTTTCTCATATTGTTAGCAATAAAATGCACATGAGAGGTTTCAAAAGGTGCGCATCCATATCTACACCAGAATAAAAATTGATTTATCAAAAAAATGCACGAGAGTAGTGTTTTTTTTTGTGATCAATTAATGTCATTTTGAGTGCAGTTTTTGAGTAATATCTGGGACTTTTGCTGTTTGTGCGATTTTCATCATAAGAGATCTAAATTGAACATTATTTAGATAGATAGATAGATAATTCTTTATTAGCAATTAAATATTTTTCATAGGTAGCTGCACTGAGAATCCTATTTATCTAAGACGTCTTGTGGACGTTTCAACCAGTTAACATTTTTAATACAAATCTCAGATTAAATTAACATTATGATGATGAACTTAACAAAAATTACTAGAGATGGAAACAGTGATTTCAGTGACATCACAAAGTTTTCTTGCTCTTTTTTGCATTATTTGAGGTGCTATGGAGGTGTATTTATGAGAGGAGGATGACCGACAATCCCTCTGCATAATGTGATCCTTAACTTGTTAGTATTGTTTGTTTGAATGTGGTTATCAAATCGCATTTTTTGATCCTTTGTCTTAGAGGATCTCGGGATTCATCACAAAAGTGTGACAGAAAAACGCTATATGATAACCACCCCCAAAACAAGCAACATTGACAAGTTAAGGGTCAAATACTACGAAGGGATTGTGGCTCTCCTTCCACCCACAAAAACACCTTCACATCACCTCAAATAATACAGAAAAAAGTAGACAAACTTCGCAATGTCATGATTTACTGTTTTCATCACCACCATCTCTGAGAATTACTGTTAATTTAAACTGGAATTTTAATTAAAAATGTTAACTTGTTGAAATACATAGAATATCTGAGTTACATACTCCAACAAGACATCTTAGTTAAACAGAATTGTCACTGTGTATACCTATTTGTTTTACTTGATATTGACATCGAGTGGACCTTCTACTGAATTCTTTCAATAAAATTCGGTATTCTTCTGCAAATAAGTTTATTTTCTTTAATTAGATTCACACATAAGTAGGTACCTACTTTACAAATCCAAAAAATAATCACTTAGAGATTTCCTAGGACCTTCTTGACTTCATGGTTGTTTGACTATTTCATAAAATGACTATTTCATAAAATAATAATAATAATATATATCTGTTAATTTTCAATCTCAAATTAGATTATTAACTCACTGAAGCCTCTATGAGGGTTGTGCTTGGAAGTTTTTTAATTTATTTATGATTACTACTAAGAAATAAATTATTAATTTCAAATATAAAGAATAAACATAAACATAAAATCTGTAAATATAAATAAATAATAAAATATAAAGGCAACTTTTGTAAAGAAATATACAAGGATACTAGAAGTTATTAGAAAACAATTATATTATTTTTAAACACCTAACAACTTAACAACCTAACATTTGCATAGCCTTTGATAAATAATTTGATCAAAAAATAATCTTGATTCGTTTGGAATCCAAACTTTTATCTCTTTTTTAAATTTTTTCTGATTGTTAACAGTTTTAATTTCGTCCAGTATCAGATGATAGACATAATTAAGGCCCAGGGCTTTCCAATCACAGTAAAAGGAATATTTTTTTACCCCTTTTAGAGGTTGAAACCCAACCCCACCCTATTTTTTTAAATGGGATGATAGTACTTGTGGCACCTTGCTGGAAAGCTCTTTTAAAAGAAAATTGGCTGCTCATGTTTTATTTCATTCTAGCTAGAGAATCTATCTTTTAGCTTCAAAAAACTTTTTAATATCACAAAATTCCGCAATGTTTAAACAGAATGAAGTTGCAATTTTCAGTAGTCCAGTATTATTTTCATTAATTTAGACACAATGTGTATTAACTGCTTTATCGAAATTTTGCACTCTTTATTGCCCAAAATGGATTTTTCTGAATGAAAGTTGAAATACTTACTAAAAAAAAATATAATTTTTTTTTCATTTGTGTGGCAGAATGAAATCAATTATTTTTGCTGAAATATTTTTCAAATATTCTTTATTTACATTAAAAATGCCGGCAAATAACCAAAATCATTAAAAATTGAAATTTTAATGATTGGGTTCAGAGATTTGAAATATAAATTACCTATGAAGTTAAAATAAAACAAAAATTGCACAATTTTCTGCTTAAAAGAGCTTTCCAACAAAGTGCCACAAGTGGGGTCAGGTTTCGCCCTCTAAAAGGAGTGAAGCAATATTTTCTTTAGTTTGACTGTAAAGCCCAAATTCTTCGCCCTGAAGCTGTAGAAAATTTGTTTGAGTTAAAGTCTCCACCCTATATATTCTACAATATTATATAGGCAACCAACTTAATCTAGGAAGAGTTTTCAGTGGGTGTCATAAACCAAGATGACCATTGACCATTGCTATCTCCTAGGTAGTATTTGGAGGTATGGTAATCATTTATTTTCAAAAAAGGAATGGACACTTCCGGACCCTTCAACTGGAACAGTATTATTGTGATGCCTTTTTCGTTTACCTCTCTTTCTCCAGTTTTATCTTCTTCATCTCCACCTACTTCCATTCTAAAAACATTAAAAAATTTACTACCTCCAGGGGATTAAATCAATAAATTCTCCAATATATACGAATTTTAGGTCATTCTATCGCTTTTATTGGCAATGGTAGCATGTGATCCCCAAAAAGTTAATAGCAAACTTCATAGGGGTACGTACCCCTTTTAGTCTTAGAGACATGGGCATTTAAAAGTTACTTAACCTTATGAAACAGATTTCTATTAAAAGTAACTTTTAAGAAGATTGCAAATTTAATATTAAAATGGAACATTTATGTTCAAACCTTCTAAGTTAAACCAAAATTGCCCACTAAAAAGGAGCTACATAAAAATTTTTAATTTTTACATTAATTTGAAGCTAGGGGCATTTGTTTACCTTGATATTGTTAATAACATGTATTATTTTCCATATTCATAGTTCTCTATCTCTCCCAAGATCTCTCCATTATGCAAGTTTCCATTTTCTACTCCTTTTCCTATAAAAAATAATAAAAATTATTAGCAAAAGAACTGGGGACATGTACAAATTATCGCTCCCTCCCCCATATCATGTTTTGTAATGGTTTGGTAAACCCCCGCCCATAATATTATGTAACGGTTTCAAGACAACTGCTCCCCAAAAAATAATTTTTTCTTATTTTCATTCCAACTCTGTTGCAAACCCCCTATGTAACGTTTTGTAACACTTTGGCTACCCCCCTCCCACCCCTCTATGACCGTTACATAATTTGTGCACAGCTCCTAGCATATAATCGTAAAATTTTATTCATTAGCTCAGTTCAATACCTATATATGTTTAAATTATCGCTAAGTATGAAGAATGTTCAGTGTTTTATACAAAAACAGTTTTTACAAGTAAATTTAACAAAAAGATAGGAAAGTCAAGTCTCCTACCTCTGATAACATGATGTATGAAGGGCCTCCTAGCAATAGGCAGGTAATATGTGACATTTTACTAGCTTAGTAGAAAAGGGGGCAATTATGCAGTATACAGTTTTCTGCCATTTTTGATTTTTTATGAAAAATTCTCTAGGACCCCAAATCCGCCGGTTGGTTTTTTTTTTAATTTTTTGATTTTTTTTTCACTAAAACAACCCAATCCAACACAGCCCTACCCAACCTAACCCAAAACAATCAAGAAAACACATTACAACCCCCCCCCCCGGCACCTTTTTTCTCTTAAAAAAAACACCAGCACCGGCGGATTTGAGGTCCTAGGGACCCTAGTAGGTGCCTCCATAAAATTTTTTTCATAAATGGCAGAAAATCGTATACTGCATAAAAAATTACCGAAAAGGGAGGGATCAGCTGGATAGGAAAAGTTTGTTACATATGACTCACCCTTTTTCTGGGCACTTTCTGGTATGCAGCATTTTCGACGCATTTTCCTGATTTCTATATCAACCACGATACCCATTATTGAATTGTTCCCGATTCAAACATACAAAATCTAGAAAAAAATCAATAAAAGGTGATTTAAACATTTTCCAAGCACAAAATTCACACTGTTTTTTTGGTTTGAAGTTCACTTTTTCACATCAAACGACCAGTCATTCTTTTTAAAACAATACCGGTTTATTTTAAAGTTTGTTTGATTCCAAAATTGGAAAAAAAATGTTAAAAATTGACTGAAAATTAAATACACAAATCAAGAATTAGTGAGGTTATGTTTGCGGCCTTGCGCGTCTGGCTGGACGCAACCAACGAAAAAAAAAACCGGCCCAAGATTGTGACGTCACAATTTTGGTTGTGTGAGGCCCGTGTGGAACACATTCTTGTCGGCCCTGTATTAGCATGTAATCAAAAAGCCGAGTTTTGCAGTTGCCTGCACATTCTATACATTGTTTTATTACGTATCAACGTTTTAAGTCAGTAATTTCAGGGTTAAGATGCTACTCGCGGCAATGTAAATTTACTAATAGATGGCACGTTACAATCTACAGAAGAAACTAGAAACAGCTTTGAAAATATTTATTCTGAAATCCAAGACTTCGCCGACAAAGTTGATATTTATTTACAACCTATCAAACTATCAAAACGCAAATTACTGCACAAACTAAGGATTATATAGTGGAAAGCACTCTTGGACATGACAGCGCGATCGAATTGCCATCAGATGTAAGTTGCTTAGAACACTGGAAAATAAACTTCCACTACCAAACAATGGATAATTTAGGTTTTCAAACTTGCTATTGGCCAAATCGGTAGATGCTCTATTTAAGTTAAAAATCAAAGAAAGTCAAGATTTTATTGAAAATTACTCTGTTATTGATTACTTGTAAAAATTTAGAAATAACTTTAAAATCTATCAAAGAGTATATTAGACAAGACTTTTGTCCGAACCTCTACAAATTCCTATTAGTTTTGCTAGTTGTAAACGAAGCTTTTCTGCGATGCGTGGAATAAAAAATTGGACCTGAACTACAATGGGACAGACCCGATTTTCCAGTGTATCAATTATTAACATCGATAATTATTTAATTAAAGAAGAGATTACAGCAGACCACGTTTTGGAAATATTTTCACAAAAGACAAGGAAGTTGCAGTTAATTTATATTAAACTGCTGAGTTGAGTTATATAGAGTTACCGTTCAAAGTTGTTCATACAACGAGTTAAGGTAATAATGCATAATATTAAACAGTTTTGAGAAAAACATCATTGTCTTTTATTCCTCACTATTAAGCATTGTCAGCTAGGCCCTCCCCTAGCCCCCCCCCCCCAGGTCAGAGAGCTAGTTACGTCGGTGGGCCTTGCAGGGTCAACCTGGATTTTTACATTATTAACATTTTCTTAATGTTACCATTTTGCACTTCTTCAAAGTTAAAAAAGTTTGGTTGTTTGGGGACAGTTACCAAAATTGTGTTTTTGATAAAAGTATAAAAAAATAACATTTTGTGAGGTGATCTAATTATGGTGACCTCATCGGTTAACCATTTTTGTTACACGATATCAATAAATACCCTCTCACCACCTGTTCCTTTTTGGCCGCCAAATATGTTACTTTATCGTAGTACTGAAGCAAACAATACGTAAACTTTATTCCCAATTCAATCATACCAATATTTTTGACGATGAACAGTATACTTACAGTATACTTTTGAGTCCTTTTTGCAAAATCAATCCAATCATCCCAGGTCGTTTTTTGATTAAATTTTTTTAAGTACCCAGCTTTCTTGCCCTCAATCTAACGTTTTCCATTTCAAACATCAAAAGTCCACAGAAATTCAGAAGAGGCGTTGGAAACCTCAGTCCCTTTACATTTTTAAAATATTCCTCCTCTCTCCTTTTAACTCGAGTATGAGCAGTGATAACAATGAACTGATAATTATTTTATATCGCAAACAATGAAGTATTGTATTTTATACAAATTTGGGCCATATCACGTTTTAATTAATAGTTCTCTGAACGCTAGTAAAATAAACCCAGTAAAGATTTACTCCTCTCTCACAAAAATCAATCAAAAACCATCTTAAGGCGCAATTACACAGACGAACATGCTCAAACAAAAGCTCGTGCAAAAGATCTAAAATTTTTTGCGTGAACATTTTTGTGAGCTTTTCTTTGAACATTTTGTTCGGGTAAATTTTTGAGCAAATTATTGCTATCTGTTTTGGAAACATATTTTTAAAGATGAGAATAAATAAAATTTCACATCAGTGATCAGTGATCTCAATTCTTTAAAAAAAATGGAATACCAACTTTTATTTTAAATTTTTGTGAAAAAAAGCCGACGGCAAGCGAAACATTGTTTTGTCACATGGATTAGGGTTACTTATAATATTTTTTCTTAGGGTTTTTCCCGGATTTTTTTGTCCGGGGGTTTTTTTGGGATTTTCTTGTGAGTTTTTTTTATTTCCAAGAGTTTGTTTCCTAAACTCAAAAAAGAACCCAGGAAAATTTTTCTTTTCCAAAAAAATTTTGAGTTTTTCAAATATCGGCAAAAAACTCAAAAATTGCATTTTTAAGCGGTAATCCGCGCCTCACGACTATGAGGAGTGGTGGGGAGGGGATTTTTTTTTAAACATATTTTTGTAACTTTACTTTACCCTTAGCTTTGATTGTTTTTTTTTTAATTCCTCACACCAGATTTACCTAGTTAGTTTAAGGCTTCAAGGGTTGCTTAAAAAAGCAAAAGGTTCATGAAAATGCTGAAGATAGATATTTACTGTCAATTTAATGTAATAATCAAGGTCGATTACTGACACTGAACAAACACTGAACAAATGCAAAAGGCAACATTCCGATTCAAAAGTCTAGTCTATTACTGCTAAATTATATTTTTTAGACAAGGGTCATAAATCCATCCTTTCGATAATTCTCCCCTGTATGCCAATTTTGATTGAAATCGAACAAAATAAATATTTTTCTTCCTCCACTTCCCTCATTAGCGGGAGGGGGTGCCTAATAATACCATATTATTGTATTGTCGCCGCAACTATAAATACACACCCAAAACTGAAATTGAATACCAAATTTGAGTTGCCAGATTTGAGCTGAACATACAAACATACATAAATAAAAGCTTGTAAAAATCGCCAAAAATTTCAATATTTAAAAAATCGGAAACGCAAGTTCTACGCGTCAATAAAATGAAATGAATTTCTTTGTTTTGAGTCGGAGAGCCCTTTCTTTATGGAAAGATTTGTTCTAAAACTTTCATAAAAAAACTGCGTTGACCCTTGTTTGTTGTCATGTAATTTTGTGTGTCAATGTTCATTTGACCAAAACCCCCTCTCACTAGTCTACGGTTTTTACCTTCTCCTAACCCAGCATCAGCAACAAATAAGTGCCAATTATGGTATAATGGCATATCCCTTATAAAAATCAAATTAATCGAAGTTGCTTATGAGGTAAAACGTGAATTTCGTTTTTCCGTCGGAAAGCACTTAATTAAAATACCTTGTTTTAAAACTTAGTCTTTCTATTTTCAGTTAAGTTCAATGAATTCCCATAAAACTATAAAATTTAAATTTGTAAAGAAATTTTTATACCCCCAATTCTTCAAATAAATTTTGCTCAACATTCTCTCCAAAATTTACGTGTGTTTTTTGTACGAGATTTTGCTCGAACATTTCTTTGAACATTTTGCTCAAGAGGCTCGTGTAAATGTTTGTCGGCATTTCAACATCAAAGGAAAGTTTGTCTGTGTAAATGCGCCTTTATATGTGGGTTTTTAGATGCCATCACGTCTTCTTCTTAAGGTGCCGTCTCTCTGTGGAGGTAACTTTGTACACCTCTATTCTAAATAATTGTAGAAAAGTGCAACTGAATTGGTCGTTGTCCCGGAGCCAAATTTTTTTTAAGGCCACCGATATGTTTGATTATTTTGAATTGGTGGTCTTAGAAAGAAATGTTAGCTTATTCGTCAAAAAATCAAAAAAGTGCTCCGAGCCAGATTTTAGTTTTCACAAACTGTGCCTCCCATTCAAATATCAGCCAGTTCTGATGTTTATTTGACTCCAGGGCCACTTCAATATATCCTGAGCTAAGGTCACTAACAGAAAAAACATGACTCGTTTTGAACGTTAAGGCGCGTATTCATTTGAGCACGAACGCGAACGAGGCAAGCCGAGCATACGTATGTGTACGAGCACACGAGGCGCGGCAAACAGAATTCGTTTGTTCGACGCGCGCACCGAGGCATTCGCAAGCCATCCGCCGCGCGGCAAATGTATAGATAGCTCTATACAATAAATCTATGCTATTAAATACTCCAAAATGAAGAAGTTAAAAAACGTCCAAATCAGTTACTTCAACCGAAAAGAAACTAAAAAACAAAAGATCAAAAGATCTTGGGTGGAAATAACGAACATTCAAACTTGGATGAGCATCCCACAAGGAACACACAAAAGATCAAAGTGAAAAGAGAAATGATTAAACGATGTTTCGCCCTGGGTAACCAGCGTGGGCTCATCAGTAGTTTCACTTCAACCTTGAACCACTCACAAATAGGCATCGTTCCGCACTGGTACTTACTTATCCAAGTTACCTGGTACGAACTCGTCCTGGCGTGTTAATATTTCCAGTAGGATTATGCTCCTAAGGCAATTAAAACAAAAAAAAAGTTAAAACAACCTCCAAATCAGTTACTTCAACCGAAAAGAAACTAAAAAACAAAAGATCAAAAGATCTTGGGTGGAAATAACGAAAATTCAAACTTGGATGAGCATCCCACAAGGAACACACAAAACACCCTCCACTATACATCATTAAACACCGTCATACACTTTGATTTCCAGCCTTGAACCACTCACAAATAGGCATCGTTCCGCACTGGTACTTACTGATGAGCCCACGCTGGTTACCCAGGGCGAAACATCGTTTAATCATTTCTCTTTTCACTTTGATCTTTTGTGTGTTCCTTGTGGGATGCTCATCCAAGTTTGAATTTTCGTTATTTCCACCCAAGATCTTTTGATCTTTTGTTTTTTACTCCAAAATGAGTTGGGATTCAGAGAAAATTTTAATTTTCATTAAAGAATATGAAAGACGTCCAATTTTGTGAAAAAAAAGTGACAAATTTTATTACAATGCCGTTAAAAAAGAAGATGCTTGGAGGGAAATGAGCGAAATATCGCCACGAACTGATTCCAATAAAAAATGGAAATCTGCAGAAGACATTCGGGTGAAGTTGCGAAAATGACCACTTTCTTCCTTTTCCAGCATGCTATTTAAGAACAACTGACCTCTAGTAGTCAACCTATTTCGATAAAAGGATGTCGTCCACCAACGTTTCTTTTTTCTTTTCTTCCATAATAAACTAGCTATTACTATGAATGCAGCACTGACCGCTATTAAATGGTCCTCCATTGTATATCGAACTACTTGTATCTACCAAAAAGTTTGGGTCTCTACGTTCCGCGCAAAGTGGATCGCTGCCTCGTTCGTCGCCTTGGCAGGCTTGCTCGCAACAACAAAAATATACAAACGAGGCATGCGTTCGGCCTCCGGTTGCCTCGTTCGCATTCTTGCTCAAGTGAATACGCGCCTTTACTTCAACATTTCTTGAGTTAAGGTCACTGACAGAAAAAAGAATCCTTATCCTTAAGGATCTCTAAAAGGTGGATGCGCCTCAAAAATATCGGTCAGAGATAAAATAACGAACGAGTGATATATTACTACTCCTAAGTTACAAGACTCAAAAATCTGAAGATAAGATAACCTTGGGAGGGATGTCTCATCAATTAACCCATGCAGATCTTAATGGAACATCCCTGCGGATCAGAACATTTTTGTAATTTCCCAACATAATAATATTCCTTTATTCAGTCAAATTAAACTAACACAGAAAGAGAGAAATTCACGTGATCCAAGTGGGATATTCCTGGGATGTGCCGTGCTTTTAGGGCGCCCCTTCTCCCACAAACAAAAATAAAAAAAATTCTTTTAAAAAACGCTCAAGTTATCTCCCTCTCCACAGGAAAAATTTTCGTAGTGTGGGTGCGATTTTTTTCAAATTTAATTTGATGGGTCTTAGTTAACGGATTTAACATATTTTCGCATATTCACTAAAACGTTTAATACATCACATTATTAGAAGCTTGAAAAAAAAGTTTGTTTTTTAAATTTTGGTCTGGATAATTTTACAGATTTATGTGCCAACATTTCCATTTTCAATGACAAATGTAGAAAAAACATTTATTTTCCCTTTGTGTGCAATTGCACTTGTAGACCTCGTCTTCGGCTCTGTTTCGGTTCTGTCCAATAAACTCAATCTTGTAAAATATCTCATTCCGCTTAGGCTCATAAATTTTTTTTTAAGAAAGTCTCTGAATTAAAGATTTCTTTTTAGGGTAGTAACCAATGCCGTTACTCTTAGCCAAATTAACAAAAAAAACTACCCCCCTATACAGCAAGTATTAGCGGCATGGTGGCAGCAGCAGTAGAGGGTTGATTTAATGGTCGAATTTGGGGTTGTTCCCTTACCTATCGTGTTTATAAGGGGGCGTAGTCTAACCCCTGCGCCCCGTTTTTTTCTTTGCCGGTGGTGGCGACGCAACGCAAGGGAAAAAGTTGTCGCACGGGAGCGCAGCTGGAGGACAAAAGGTAAAAAGTTATCGAGCGCCTATAAGCTGGTTACAGGCCGGAGTGGCCCTAGGTCTTATATAATGGATTACCAGTTTAATGTACACTTGATTTCAAAAACAGCAACACCATTCTCAACTAAAAAGCCAGTAACTCATTTTCGTTTTAGTATCCTTTGGCCTATGATCGGTGCCATATTGACTCCAAACTGACAGAAAATCCATTTTTTACTTGTCAGTTTGGTTATAAAAATGGCAGCCACAATAGGCTAAAGGGCACTGAGGCGGTAGGAGTTAACTGGCTTTTTAGTTGAGAACGGTGGTGTTTGGACTTGATAAAATGACGATAATGCGGATGGATCAGGACGACCAAAAGTAAGTTCTGAAGTGCAAGATGAGAGACTTATTGACCATCTCAGACAAAATCCTTTTTCAACGTCGGTTGAAGCAGCTAATGTAACATTATTTCCGGGTTATTTAGCAACAGTAAATAGAAGAGTAACGAAATCAGAAGTCTCTTGTCGAGTTGCTGCAAAGAAGCCTTTTCTAACAGAGGAACAAAAACAGGCCAGGGGGATTTTTGCACTGAACAACGTTCTTCGTGATAATGACTTCTGGGAGAGGGTGGTTTTCACTGACGAAAAAATTTTTGAATCATCTTCAAGCAGCAGGAGAATTTTAGTTTATCGTCCACCAAATTCTAGATTTGAACCCGAATATACAAACCAAATTAAAAAAGCTGGACATTTTTCTGTAAACATGTGGGGCTGGTTTAGTGCTAGAGGTTTGGGTTTCTTCTGGAGAATCTAAGGAAGATTCAATAGTGAATGATATATTGAAATCCTTGAAAACGTTATGCTGCCATCTGTACAGGCTTTACATGAAAATAATGACTTTGTTTATCAGCAGGACAATTGTCCAGTAAACACGGCTAATGTTGTTCGCCAATGGTTTCAGAATAATAATATAATTTGGTTTCTATATTCGGGTTCAAAAGTAGAATTTATATGAAAAAAGGGGTACTTACAAAAATCCAAAATACAGTCCAAATAACACATATACAGACAAACAGTTTAAAAAATATTTGTATTTTTTTTTCAAAATAAAATACCGCGAAATACATAAATCAGCTTGCTACGTCGTCGTGAACGAAAACATACTAAATAAACATCAATAAATGCGATATCTGCCAGTTGTGTTAAAGTAAAATAAAAATCTTAAAATAATAAAAGACAAGAGGGGGTTAAAATTAATAACAAATTAAAATCAAAACCAGAATAGACAGAAAAATTATAAAGAAAGATTGTTGTTGTGCTAGGATAGGGAGAAAAGGGGTTATAATAAGTTTAGGGGAGGGGTTAGGATTTATTGAGCAAGCCAGTGAGTTTCGATGCTTCTAGATAAGTTTCTGTGAAAAATTCAGTTACAACGTTCTATTCTGTATTCGGTGTTGCCGCTAAAATGTATTCAAATTTTTGGTGAATTTTATAGATTAATAGCATTCGACCCGCGTTGCATCGATATCCAAAAATAATGTCATTTACCGCTTTTTTGGGATCGTATCGGGATCCAACTGCATGAAAACGGGTATTGTATCGAACTGATAATGATTAATAATCTTCCAATATTCTTGCAAACAGTATAGGTATAACTTCCCAACAAGCATTTTTTTCTCTGTGAGAGCCGAAAGAACTTTCTTACAGCAAAAACTACAGGAATAAATGCCTGTATAATTTGCTTATAGAAGGGTTCTGTAAGACGCTACTAGGCCGGTTATAAGTGCAAAATGGGCACCACCATATAGAGCAATTTACTTCTATTGATAAATCCATAATCAACACTTATCCATACTATAAGGTGGTTCTTTTGGAAACAATTATAAAGTATTTTACTTCTATTGAAAGAACCTGAACTCCAAGTAAGGGAAAAAAGTTTTTTTTTAATGTGGTTTGAATAAATATTTAACTATAACTGATTTTTCTTCCACAGTAGGTATTAATGGCCACACCAAAACTATCTTGACAATAAATAAATATTACGCGAAAATTTACGTATTTTGAAACACGTACACCACTGTTTTGTTAACGAACACCACTTTACTGCTAACATCCCTATCATTTATTTAAAAAACTTTTCACGCGCCATTGAAATATCTTTGTCTGGAGCTTAAAACACTGTCTGACTAAAAATAAAAAGTGAAAAAATATATACAGAAGACGTTTTTTCGAAACAAATTATGCAATATTTGTGCATGGTTTATCGTTTCTATGTATTTTTATGAATTATACCTTCATGTTATCATTGGAGTAAAGGTTTATTTTTCTTTTAATCGATGATGTTATTGAGGTTTTTGTTGCTTTTGGGATAGATTGTTAAATTCATGGAAAGACAGAACATTTCTAAGATGGACGTCTTGTTGTAAATACTTATAACATATACAATAACCAAGTATAAAATAACCAAACAGTAATTTTTAGTTGTAGGGATTCCTGTCCACCTTGGTTTTCCATTATCCTCATCTTTTCCAATTTGAGTGGTCCATGTTTATATTTTCAGGTTCTTTCTTTTTACTGTTTGTTATTTATGGTTATGTGAGAGTAAGAAATGACGTTTAAGCAAGGAAAAATTAGAGAAGTAGCTAAATATTTCATCATCATATCATCCACAATCAACCACTTACGTGCATTTTTGTTTTATTAGAGAGATTTGATAGGATGGTTATCACCTTTTTGCTCTTGTAATGTATCTTCGTAAAGCAAAATTACTAATTATAGAGCCTTTTTGATTTAAAACTGTTGTATTATTGGGCCTGAAACACTCTTATACAATATTTTAAGAGCCTAAAGTACACTTGATTTTAAAAAAACGCATACATGCAGTCACAAAATTGACCTAAAAAGTGTATAATATATACGGACTACCAGCTAAAGCAACTTCAAAAGTACGACAATTTGTCTATTCTTTAAAAACGATCTCTAAAACTAAAAATATTTTTTTACTTAAATCAAAGGCAACCTTATTTTTATATTAAATTTTGCATAATACTAAAAAATCTGCCAAAATAATGTTTTAGTTTATTAAAAAATATCAAATTATCACTCAAGTAACGGACGAAGGCTGTTCTATAAAGAGGGCGGTAACCCATTTTGGAGTTGATAAAATAACAATAATACGATGGAAACAGCGATTAAAAACAATTCGACTTATAGGAAACTTGGATTAGGACAAAAACGATGGTAAATTTAATACTAATTATTTTAACTTAGAAAAGAACTAAAATAAATAATTTAGTATTTAATAGGATCACCATTTTTCTCTATTACAAGCTGCAAACGTCTGGGCATTGAAAAGGCTAAATTTTGAAAATACTGAAGAGCTGATCCAATGAGCGATAAATAGCATAGCTTAACTCTTCAGCATTTCGTGGTCTCCAATTCCTTTGGTATATTATTTTAACAGTTCGACCCCATATATTTTCCATTGAGTTAAGGTCAGGGCTGTTGGCTGGCCAAGGAAGTGTTTCTATATTATTATTCTGAAACCATTGGCGAATGACATGAACCATGTATACTGGACAGTTGTCCTGCTGATAAACGAAGTCATTATTTTCATGTAAAGCCTGTACAGATGGCAGAATAACGTTTTCAAGGATTTCAATATATCGTTCACTATTGAATCTTCCTTAGATTCTCCAGAAGAAACCCAAACCTCTAGCACTAAACCAGCCCCACATGTTTACAGAAAAATGTCCAACTTTTTTAATTTGGTTTGTATATTCGGGTTCAAATCTAGAATTTGGTGGACGATAAACTAAAATTCTCCTGCTGCTTGAAGATGATTGAAAAATTTTTTCGTCAGTGAAAACCACCCTCTCCCAGAAGTCATTATCACGAAGAACGTTGGCCTGTTTTTGTTCTTCTGTTAGAAAAGGCTTCTTTGCAGCAACTCGACAAGAGACTTCTGATTTCGTTACTCTTCTGTTTACTGTTGCTAAAGAACCCGGAAATAATTTTGTCTTAAGATGGTCAATAAGTCTCTCATCTTGCTCTTCAGAACTTACTTTTGGTCGTCCTGATCCATCTTCCTATCCGTAGAATTATTTTCAATCCAGCGCATTTTCATCGCATTATCGTCATTTTATCAACTCTAAAATGGGTGGCCGCTCTTCTTATAGACCAGCCGTCTTCTATAACTCGAGTGATTATTTGAACCTTTGTAAATGTTGATATATGTGGCATTTTTAAGGATACACTGAATTTTAAGCTGTCAGGCATACTAAGCTGGTGGTGCCTTATAATAGTATACACTAATGGAAAGCTAAATTTTTTGGCATAGGAATAAATGCATGTATGAGTTTTTTTGAAATCAAGCTTTGCAGCCATTCTGCTCTATATTAATAGCATAAATATTCTTACAGAAAGAAGCAGACATTTTATTGGGCATTCCTTTAATTGTTGCTAGAAGAATATTCTTACAGAAAGATAAAATTACAGGTAAAACCTTAAAGAAACCTTTTGATTTAAAATTGTTACATTATAAATGTTCCTACAGAAAGAAGCAGAGCTTTTGTAGGATATTCCTGTAAACTGTTGCTGTAAGAACATTCTTAAAACAATATAATCGTCGCTAAATTGCTTTTAACAGCTAGATCAGTTTTTCGAAACCGCAACACTGCAAACTGGTAATCTGGTGACATTTATAAGGCACTTACATGCCAGAACTGCCCTATAGTACAGAAAAATTGTTAGTTGGGCTTTAATTTATTTACTAATATTATTGTGCTGTACACTTATTGGCTTTAAAAAAGCAAACAAAAAAGTAAAATTGGCAAAAACTAACCCCAAAATACATCAGTCAAAGCAGTGGCGCACCCTGGAATTGACTTCGGAGGAGGGGGGGGGGGTTAAGGATAAATAATAAAAAAACTTCATTTGAATTAAAAATGTGACCATAAACAAGCTTCTCGTGGAGGAAAGGGTTAACCCCAACCCTCTCCCCCCTTCCCGTTGCGCGTCAAAAGCTCAAATCGTGTTCAAAACGCGTTCAAATCGAATCATGAAACCCGAAAAATAATTCGTAATGAAAACGTATTCATTTCCATGTGAAAACATAGTAATTAGTAGGATTGGATAGTTTTCAGTATTTTTCCATAGATTTTAAAGTGTTTGTGGCAACAGTGTCACGCGCAAAGTGTGTGGTGTGCCGCAAAATGGAAATAGCTGGTCAAAACCAAACATTTCACAGGTTGATATTCATATGTTTTCTGACGCCATCTTGTCATAGGCGTGCATCTGGTGTTGCAATAATACTATACATATCATAATTCTCTAGAAAGACCATTTCTGTACGTTGAGTATAATTTTAGAATTCTTAATTGTTCCATTATCACGCAAAATTTAGGTATCGTATATCGGTCACATCGACGATTCACCTAAGAAACATTTGTATTACTCTATAACCTAAGGACAATTTCAAAGGCTTGGCAAGCACGGCAATTTCACCCGTTCTCAGCTTCTTTAGATGAAAGCATTATGTTTATCATTCGAATAGAAGAAGAATTTAGATCTTCTTTTGTAGTTCTCTTTGTCACCGTAAAGTTAAAATTTTTAATTTGCGCCCATCGCTTTTATTATGGTATAAGAAAGATAAAAAATTATTTTCTACTTTTGAGTGCTTTTAATAAAAGCTTGTTCTTTAAAAGTTTTTTTAAATAAATATTATTTTTTTAATTTTTAGATTTGTACTCTAAATCTTCCATTTGAAATCCGCCATATTGAAATTTTCATTGAAATCTAACAAACTAAAACTTTTTCTCTCTCCATTTCCCTCGTTAGAGAGAAGTGTTTACCTAATAATACCATATTATTGTATTGTCGCCGGAACTATAAACGCATACCAAATTTTAACACACACCCTTAATTTTTAGATTTGTACCCTTAATCATCCATTTTGAATCCGCCATATTGAAATTTTTAAATCTGATCAAAAATTTATAATCCCCCTCCTTAAAAACCCCTGTATGCCAATTTTGATTGAAATGGAACAAACTAAATGGTTTTCCCCCGCCACTTCCCTCATTAGAGGGAGGTGGGTATCTGAGAATACCATATTATTGTATTTTCACCGGAACTATAAACGCATACCAAATTTGAACACAGTCGGACTTGGATAAGTCAGTAAAAATTGGTTCGACAGACATGACCGAAAATCGTCCATCTTAAATCCGTTATATCGAATTTTTAAAATCTGATAAAAAATTCGTATTCTTATCTCTCTATCTTATCGTATTCTTTATTCCCTCCCACATAACAATTAGACATTTCTGTAATGTAATAAAGTGATAGGAATGTTACATTTTACCATTGCGAATATTACTAACACATGCCGGCAATAAGTTACGTTTTAGTTCATACAGGTGATATAAATGCGATAGGAATGTGACGTGAAACATGATTTAAATATTATTAATAAATTATAGTAATATACCTGTGGGCACTTCCCCATATTATAATATTCCCGGAACTTTTTTTCAAATAAAATTATGTTATTATCCCACATAGTAAATATGGAATATTGTAGATTCCAAACATGTCAGATGGCCACGAGATGGATATTCTAAGATAATGCAGTGGATATCCACATGAATATCCACCAAATATGCATTAGTCTTCCAGTAAAGTGCAAGACTATCGCTGAAAAGTCATGGTAGGTATATCAATGCATTACCATTATGTTGATGTACTACTTGATATTAATTACTAAATAACTTTTTGCTCTCTTATATGTATAATAATATTACCTGCTACATAGGGAACATATTGTTTCCAGCGCCACCTACCTACAAACAAGATAGTAATATTATTAGCAAACATGCCAAAATCCTGACAAAAATATTCTTTTGAGGAATATTCATAAAAATAACTTGATTATCACGTTATCATGGCAATATTATTATCTTATTACCAAAGAAATATAACTATCAAAAACTCTTCAAGAATATTCAACAAAAAATAGGTCTGTAACATTCCTATCATATTCGTAATAGAATATTCCAAAAATCACTTTGAGGAAATATTCCTATAACATGAATATTCCTCCTATGTTATGTGGGCAAAAGCCCCCGTATACCAATTTTGGTTTTCCTCCCTCCACTTCCCTCGTAGAGACGAGGGGTGCCTAATAATGATATATTATTGTATTGTTACTGAAACTATAAGTGCGTGCCAAATTTGAAGGCAATCGGATGTGTATAGGTTAGTTAAAATTGGTTAGCAAAAGATGACCAAGAATCATCCATCTTGAATTCGCCATATTGAATTTTTAAAATCTGATTAGAAATTCGTTATCTCCATCCCCAAATGCCCTAACACACCAAATTTAAACGAAATCGGGCGTACTTCAACTGTACCCCCTCCACCCCCTTCGAGTAGGGGGGAGCTGTCAATTTAGTCACTCTATATTCTTGTATTGTCACCGCAACTATATAAGCCTGCCAAATTTAAAGCCGATCAGATGTCGGGAAGTTGGTCAAAATTAAGTTGCAAGATTCCACCCGAACAAACATAGTTACATACATACAATGCAAGTTAAATAAAAGCTTGTAAAAAAACTAGTCATTCTGGTTGTATAACAGCCCTGAACAACAAAAAAAAAGTTAAAAAACCTCCAAATCAGCTACATCAACCGAAAAGAATCCAAAAACAATAGATCAAAAGATCTTGGATGGAAATAACGAAAATTCAAACATGGATGAGCATCCCACAAGGAACACACAAAGGACGAAAGCGAAAAGAGAAATAATTAAAAGATGTTTCGCCTTGGGCAACCAGCGTAGGCTCGTCAGTGGTTCCACTGGTCACCCTCCCCATACATCATTAAACACCATCATATACATTCGTCATGCTCCTAAGGCAATTAAAAACTAAAATGATGGTAAAAAATCTCCATCTTTTAATTGTCGTTATTTCCACCCAAGACCTTTTGATCTTTTGTTTTTGGATTATTTTCAGTTGATGTAGCTGATTTGGAGGTTTTTTAACTTCTTTTTTGTTTTTAATTGCCTAAGGAGCATAATCCTATTGGAAATATTAACACAACTTAGATAAGTATCAGTGCGGAACGATGCCTATTTGTGACTGATTCAAAGTTGGAAATCAAAGTGTATGATGGTGTTTAATGATGTATGGGGAGGGTGACCAGTGGAACCACTGACGAGCCTACGCTGGTTGCCCAAGGCGAAACATCGTTTTATCATTTCTCTTTTGGCTTTAGTCCTTGTTCCTTGTGGGATGCTGATCCAGGTTTGAATTTTCGTTATTTGCACCCAAGATCTTTTGATCTCTTGTTTTTGAATTCTTTTCGGTTGATGTAGCTGATTTGGAGGTTTTTTAACTTGTTTTTTGTTTTTAATTGTCGTAGGAGCATAATCGTCTTGGAAATATTAACACGCCACGATGAATCCGTATCGGGTAACTTGTATAAGTAACAGTGCGGAACGATGCCTATTTGTGAGTGATTCAAAGCTGGAAATCAAAGTGTATGATGATGTTTAACGATGTATGGTAGAGGGTGACCAGTGAAACCACTGATGAGCCCACGCTGGTTACTCAGGGCGAAACATCGTTTAATCATTTCTCTTTTCGCTTTGGTCTTTTGTGTGTTCCTTGTGGGATGCTCATCCAAGTTTGAATTTCTCTTGACGTTTGATTTTTTATTGTAGCTAGGCTTGTTAAAATGTTTTTAAATAATTCTATTCTCTACTTGGTGGAACTTCATAATATATACGGAAAATTAAACAACTGTTTACTAAATTCTATAGTTAATTAATTCTAGATTGTCTTAATCTTTAATCGTTTTCCAGAAAACGCCTGCAGCTGTAATATTATATCAATTTAAAATCCAGTGATTTTCTCTGTTTTTCTCTCCAGTACCCCAATTTTTGAATTTTGAAAAGACGAACGCTCTCCCAAAAAATGTGACTTTCATTTAAAAAAAAAATTTAAGCGGAATCTTCTGGAGTTTCCTGAGATCATTAAGTTAACCTCGACCCTGAAAACTGCATATCCGTAGCAGTTTTGGTTCAAACGAGGGTTCAAAAGTTATGAGTTTTTGTGTTTTTAAATGTAAGTATTATTCCCCGCTAACCCCCTTAACCACCAATCCACCAAGGTAATTTTTTCAGAATATTATATTGTGACCGGACCTACATAAGTATACTAAATTTTAATAAAGTCGGTAGTTGAAAAACCTGCCACAAGATTTGAAACAAAGATAATGACAAACAAACAAATATACAAGATCGAGCTAAATAAAACCGTTTAAAAAACAGACTCTTCTTTATTCACAAACAATCAAATTTGTTTTTTTCCTTCCTTACTGGCCTATCCGATAATTCCAACAGTTAGTCATATTTTATTTCTTCCGTTTTAACATATTCTCTGTGTGGCTTAAGGGTCGTATTCCTATAATATTAAGGAAATGATAATTTTTTAAAAAGAGAAAGACGTTATTGGGCATAAAGCCAGAATGGCTGACGAAGCTTACAAGCAAAAGAGATTGGTCGTAGGTTTTTATGTGGTGGGACGGAGATCGAGGTTTTTTTTCTTTTGTTTTTACTTAGCGAATATTATACAGAGCTATTCAAAATAAGAATGCTTTATAAAAGCAGATTGTCGGTATAGTTTTAGAATAATACGTTTTTTAACGTTTTGTTGCAACATTCAAAAGTTTACCAAAATTTGATCACCATAAATGGTTTTTTTTTTTAAATCAAAATGTTTTGGTTATTGTCCTGTGTAATAAAAATAAGTGTTACAGTTTTCCTACTTGACAAAATAGTAAAAATATGTCAAAAGTTACCTACTCTGGCCGCCATCTTAAGAAAAACAAAAAATTTGTTTTTTTATTTCATGTAATTCCTGAACTAGTCCAAATTTAAACACGGTGATCAAAGCGAATATTTTACCTACAACCAACGAATAATACTAATTTTATTTACGGTTCTAGGATAATAATAAAGCTTAGACGTAAACCACAAGATGGCGTGACAAGCGATGAAACTTTATTCATAAGAGCACTAATTGATGCAAAAATGTGAATTATTTCTCTATATTTTTAAGACAATATATATTCATTAAACGTAAATAAATCCAATATAGTTTTATTACCTAACCAAAAATAAGTCCCGTTAAATTGACATCAGTTACGAATGTTTAATAAAAAAACCTTGTTTTTAAAAAGATATATGAAAAGTCCCTTATTTGTTTTGACGCTTTACAGAAAACGTCATTGAAACATCCGGTTATGAAGGTTATTGACTTATGAGTGTTCGCGTTTGATATTTTTAATAATTTCTGGTATTTATGATGACAGTTTCATTGGTCGTAGGTAAAGTATAGTAAACTTCCTCGCATGTTATAGTCATTACACGCTCAGATAAATTCAGACATTCGCCTGCGGCTCGCCCTTCATCTTCGCGTTTAATGACAATCATAACATGCTTGTTATGTAAACTACTATTAAAGAACTACTTTATCAACGTTATACAGTAACTTCTGTATAATTTCTTCTTCGCCTAAAATCCATGCAACTTTAATTTTTTACAAGCTTTTATTTAACTTGCAATGTATGTATGTATGTATGTATATAACTAGATATGTTTGTTCGGGTGGAATATTGCAGCTTAATTTTGACCAACTTCCTGACATCCGATCGGCTTCAAATTTGGCATGCTTATATAGTTGTGATGAAATTGACAGCACCCCCCTCCCTACTCAAAGGTGGTGGAGGGGGTACAGTTGACGTATGCCCGATTTCGTTGAAATTTGGTGTGTTTGGGCACTTGGGGATGGAGATAATGAATTTCTTTTCTTCTTGAAATTTGGCACGCATTTATATTTCTGGTGACAATACAATAATATGTCATTATTAGTCACCCCTCCCCCATAAGAGGGGAGTGGAGGGGGAAAACACCTAAGTTTGTGAGATTTCAACCATAATTGGTATACGGGGGCTTTTGGGGATAAGGAATACGAATTTTTGATCAGATTTTGAAAATTTAATATGGCGGATTCAAGATCGACGATTTTCGGTCATGTTTTGCTAACCAATTTTAACTGAATTATCCACATTCGATTGTGTTCAAATTTGGTATGCGTTTATAGTTCCGGTGAAAATGCAATAATACGGTATTCTCAGGTACCCACCTCCCTCTAACGAAGGAAGTGGAGGGGGAAAAATATTTAGTTTGTTCGAATTCAATCAAAATTAGCATACAGTGGTTTTAAAGGAGGGGGATTATGAATTTTTGATCAGATTTGAAAATTTCAATATGGCGGATTTAAAATGTTCGATTAAGGTTACAAATCTAAAAATTAAATGTGTGTTCAAATTTGGTATGCGTTTATAGTTCCGGCGATAATACAATAATATGATATTATTAGATACACACTTTACTCTAACGAGGGAGGTGGAGGAGGAGTTTGTTCGATTTAAATCAAAATTGGCACACAGGGGTTTTTCGGGAAGGGGATATAAATTTTTGATCAGATTTGAAAATTTTGATATGGCGGATTCCAAATGGCCGATTTCGAGTACAAATCTAAAAATTAAAAAATAAATCTTTAATAAAAAAACCTTTTAAAGAACAATCTTTTATTAAATAATAATAGTACAATATAAAAGCGATGGGTGCAAATTAAAAATTTTAAGTTTACGGTGACAAAGAGAGAACTACAAAAGAAGAACTAAATCCTTTTTCTATTTGAATGATAAACATAATGCTTTCATCTAAAGAAGCTGAGAACGGGTGAGATTGCCGTGCTTGCCAGGCCTTTAAAAATGTCCTTAGGTTATAGAGTAATACAACTGTTTCTTAGGTGAATCGTCGACGTGACCGATATACGATACTCAGCCACTGACGATACCTAAAGTTAAAATTTTTAATTTGCGTCCATCGCTTTTATTATGGTATAAGAAAAATAAACAATTATTTTTAACTTTTAAGTGCATTTAATAAAAGCTTGTTCTTTCAAAGTTAAAAAAAATTTAGTTTTTACCTTTGGATACTTATACGACTTTGGAGGAAAAACTGGACTATATTTTATTTCCTGTTTCCAATATTTTTATTTCTATTTTTTAAATGCTCTCAATAATTTTCAAAATTGACATTTTATATTTTTATTTTATTTTGAAGCTGGGTTATGTAGAGAGGATTTTTGAAATAGAATTATCAAGTTTTATTTTTAGTCATTTCATTCATTTATTTTTGTTTAAAAGTTAATTTTAAAGAATTCATAAAACCCCTTTTAGATGGCCTAGTTAAGGTAAAACAAGTTTTGTTGAACCGGATTGGTTTTTGTATTTTTGTTTTAATGCATTTTGTTTTTCTCGGTACCTACATCTTCACTCAACTAAGGTAACGTTACCAATGAACCGGTGGTAACTGTGAGACTGCGGTTAAACAGGGCTACCCTCTTAAGAATTGACACCCAAGAGTATCAGAGGAAGTGCTTTAAACCAACTAGAATTCACTGTTTTCCACTTTTAACAAAAAATAAAACTTGCTATTGTTTTCTATATTCTACTTCTTTTATTTTGCGTCTCCCTTTTGAGTACCCTATTAGATATAAGTAACTGTTGTTACAAGTTTGTAATAACAAATAGTGAGTATTTGAAAGTGAAAGTGTGAATGAAAAAAACATCTGAATAGGTAAGTGACGTTTATTTCCTTAATTGAGCGAAACCTACGAACCCTGAGAAAATTAACATCTTTATTTGAGCATAATGCCATGATAGTTATTTAGTACCAAATTGGCACTAAAAGTTTTTTATAACAAATTGCCTCTCATGCCTCCGTATCCTGGAAATCAGGTCTAAAACAAATATTTCCTGAAAAAAAAACAAAAAATTAACTTATATTCCTTTTTTTGCCAAACTTTCCCGGGGTCCTCAAGGGTGAATAGGTTTTTCAAGAATATACTTAGAAACTGTTTCGGGGGTATTTTTCCGGAACATTTGGTCTTTACGAAATCACCTTCATTGAAATCCCACCTGATCGGAAACTTTTTCAATGACCTTTTACCCAGAAGAGGCTCTATTAGGTTTTTTGTTGTGGCTTATGGAACTATGTCGTTTAACAACAAAATGAAAAACTATTAAAATCACTGTTTTTAGCTTTAAAATACATATTTATTCAAAAATGAACCCTAATTATTCAGTGGCGGTCCCAGCCATTTGAAAAGGGGGGGGCGGTTTTGATAAGAAAAAAACAAGAAAAAAAGCGTAGCCTTTATGAAAAATATTTCAATATATGCAAACAAAACTTAGTAACTACCAGTGCGGATTTGGCCTTAAATCTAGGGGGGTATTCAGGTTTTAAGTTGTTTATTTTATATATTTTTTATTTAAAAAAATGTTTAAACGCGCCGACAATTTTTGAGGAAATTACATTAAACTAAAATCGTAAATACCAACGGTATTATATAGCGACGCAGCAAAATTTTTTAATAAAATTGCACTGAAAAATGCATTTTTTGATTTATCAAAGGTGTTATAGCGCCGCAATTTATGCCCTACTTTTGATTTTCTAAATGTTTTCGTAAAAACTTTAACTCCGGGCGGGGGGGGGGGGGGGTTAATTATAATAATTTTTTCAGTTATAAAAAACATAGATAACAAACCAACCACGGCACAAACAAAACCCAATAGCAAAATTCTTTTTGTTTTATATCTAAACATTACCTTTTATATTGCAATATCTTAAATATAAGATGCCTATCTCAAAAAAAAGTTCGTTTTCGGTTTTTTTAGGCACATCGGTCAATGGCTCGCTCAAAATGTCAATTTCAATATGTCTGTTGATATGCAGCAACGCTAAGGCATATAGACGAATTTCCGTCATAGTGTTTTTAAGTACTTATGTTTTCAATCTTCTGAGGCAGTAGAAACTTCTTTTTGACGAAGCATTACTTACTGGCACTGGCAAATATCCAAAAATGTTCTTATCAACGGAAAAATATCGCCACACTTGTTCATTGCCTCGAAAACTTTATCATATATGTTTTCATCTAAGCTTTTGCCTACTTCTGACCAATATTGTTTCGAAATACTGACTTCTCTCAATAAAAGTTAAAGAATTTGTGTGTGTGTAATTTGTGAATTAATCAAACAGTTTATAGTATTTGGAATCGACAGTAGTTAATTTTGCCTTCATTTTGGCTTTACGTTGTATAAAATTTGGTATGAATATGTTCAGGTCAAAAATACTTCGTCTCGTTAGTGAACCTTGATTTTATGTCCGATATGATTTTGTCTAAAATTGTTTATAAATAGAAACTCTATAATACTGTTCTTCACTTCTGTATTTCCAATATCGTGGTTTTCGCGGTAAGTACCTCATGCGTTTGTTTATTCTTGGTGTGACGAGTTGAAGGTCAAACTGTCCCAAAATACTGTGAAGCGATTCTAGAATGTCTTCAAAGAAACGTTCTGCAATTTCTCGTTTTTTCACCAAAGACTTCAGGGTTACCACCAGCATTTTTGTTGTCTACTTTTTTCTGGAGCAAAGGGGGGGCGATCCCCCCCCCCCGCTCCTCTCCTGGGACCATCACTGAATTAATCATATCTGAAAACAACGACATTTTTAAATCCCAATCCCATACCAAAACGAGCTATAAAACAACACAAAAAAACTTGAAATGAGTTGAAAACTGCACTACTACTTTCAGTAATAAACTACCGTATCTTTCATCGCTGATTAAATTCATTTGGTATTTCTTGCAAGCTTTTATAAACATACTCTAATAATGCCATCTTCTAAATGTTACAAAGTAATATGAACTTTTGTTAATAGATTTGTAGCCTCAAAACATTTTCGTAAGTTCTCGATATCCTGAGCAAGAACATTTTCTTTTAACACAGAAGAGAAGCAATTTTTAATAAAGAACTAAGTACCAGGAAAGATTTTTTAAAGGGGGCGCCTGCAGTAAACTTTCAAAAGTGCAGCTATCTAGAAATGATGCTACAAGTCTTTCCACAACACTAAAAGCTACGATAAAAGTGTATATCATTTTGAAAAATTTTAAAGATAGCATTAAATTTCTTAATAAGTAATGAAGGTTTAGGTGTTGGTCGAAACAGCTGGAGAGCCATCTTATTACAAAGAGATAATATTATATCTTGAGGTTAATACCAAATAAATAAAGTCAGATAGCACTAAGTTTCTTAATAGGTAATGAAGGTTTAGGTGTTGGTCGAAACAGCTGGAGAGCCATCTCATTACAAAGAGATAATATTAAATCTTGAGGTTAATACCAAATAAATAAAGTCAGCGATGAAAGATATGGTATTTTACTATTAAAAGCAATGCTGGGGTTTGCGACATTGCATTTGTGTTTTTTTGTATGGTTTTGGCTCGTTTTGGGATATTCTAAAATATTGTTGTCTTCAAAAACTGACTAATAAATTAGGTCAATTTTTTTAAAAATGTATTTTAAACTTAAAAACAGCGGAGTTTTCTAATAAACGGCATAGTGCCATAAGCCAAAACAAGTCACCTGTCAGAGCCTTTCCTTTACAAAAAGCAATTAAAAATGGGGAATATTAAAAAAAAATTAAATAATCAAAATATTTTCGGTTTCCGATCAGGTGGGATTTCAACAAAGGTGGTTTTGGAAAGACTAAATATTTCGGAAAAAACGCCAAAGTTTTTAAGTACAGTCTTGAAAAACCTGTTGATCCTTGAGGACCTCTACGAACAAATAAAAGAACCGCTATAAGGAAGGTAGAAGCGCTTTTGTGAGGTTATGTTCTCGCAAATGTGGAAAGTCGAAGAAACCTATTATTTCTTGAAAATGCCAAATTTTTGTGTAGTGTTTGGGTCCGGTAAAAGAGCAATTATAGAGGCAAAAAAAGTTTCTGTCATTCACATTCAGTGGAGTTTTGTAAAAAAAACACGTGACCTAAAATGATCGAAGGAGTCTAAAATGAAAAGGCATGGTAAAGTAAGGATATTGTGTTCGATAAAAAGTGTTTTGCAGTGGGTTCTGGCATGGGTACTAGACAGATTTCTAACGGACCGTTTTTGTAGTACAAATACGGACTGAGAAAGGTATTGTGAGCATGCGCCCCAAAAAGGTAAGGCGTATCTGAAATTCCTGAAGTTCCTGGTAAAAAGCACTTGCAGAAAAACAACTAGATATTTAACTTAAAAACTGCTCAACTAAACCTAGGGCACTATAATCAAGAACTAGATCGTCGATCTGGCAATTAAACCCCGTCGCATCACTGCTTAATTTTTTGGAGATCTGATATTATAATATGTCATTAAGAAGATGCTTGGGGTCTTTATTACGCTAAGCCAGCTATATCAAGCTGTCTCAAGTAATTATAAAATTAAAAAAGAATGGACCTAATAGAGATCCCTGGGGCACGCCACAGGATAATTAAGTGTGCTAGATAACGACACAAATATCAGAAAGTTTTACCCTCGGTTTCCATCGTTCTACGTCGCAAAAAAAGCCACCATAATTGTTTCCCATAGTTGCCCAGCATAAAGAATAAAAGAAATTAACCCCTATATAACATTTTAATTTAAATGAGAAGTATTGGCGGCATATTGGCCATATTGAAATATGGACGCTATTGAATGATCCATTGTTTTAAAACTGCCTATAAAAGCTTGTGTAAAACTCTTTCTGGAGTTTAGTTGGGTGTACCACTCTGAAAACGTGAAAACGAGCGAAATACAACAATACTGCTGTATTATGTGTAAAAAAGTATCACAGTTCCAAATTTAAATTAGTAGTGTTTAAAAAAATAGTCAAAGTCCTAAGTGCTGGAAATTGTGAAACGGTTAAACGTTCAGTTTATTTTAATAAAATCCATTTTATTTTAAATTATTTATAAAGCAACCAACCCAAACCTACCCACTTGCGACTTAATATTGACATCGACTAAATATTGACATTTTCTTCTTTCAAGCAATATGTTTTTAAATGTTTCCTTTCCTGGCGCCTAAACGGTCGGCGTAACCACACGGGGTGCTCCCCAAATGTCCGGCGCCCAAAAGTCCTGTTTTGAAAAAATGTGTTTTTCCTTCAAGCATGAGGAAAAGGCGACTTTTCCGCAAAGTATGTGTGAAAAATTTTTTCCCTTGCGCACGGAAAAAATTTTTTCGCAGCCAAATTTTTTTTTATACCTCCATCAAAAACTAAAGCATGGCTTTTTTGGTTACCGTTGCAAAAAAACTTTTTTTTTATCACGGGTGCAAAAAAAGATTTATGTCCATTTTTTTACCCAAAATTAAAGATAAATAGCGGAAAATATAGTCCATTTTTTTGATGAGCGGACTGATGTCATTTTTGCCTCTGAAAACGTATTTCTTTGTTGTCAACAGTTTGCATGTCAAATAATTTGTTGTTGTCAATTTGAGGTAACAGTTAAAACAATCAACGACATGACTTTTGTTTTACATATTTATTGTCGCTGTCTAAAACAATGTATCAATAGGGATAAAAAAAAATGTAATGATGTAATATTCAAAAAATCTATTTACTGTTGCCTAAAAATTAAGCCATTTCCGCCAGTTTTCCAGCGGCGTACTGAAAAAAAGTGAGGCCCGGGGCGGTATCTTCAGATGGGGCCCCCACCTCTCATTTTTCTATATACTTATATTAGTTTTATATGACAAAAACAAAATATTGAATCCTAAAATGTTTATAAATATTTCCAAAAAAGAAATGTAAGCCGACTAAAAAAGCTGAAAAAATTAATTTAAATAGTAAATCTTTTTTCTATACCTTCATCAAAAACATGATTTTAGTAACTGTCTGCAGAAAACTAAAGCATGGCTTTTTTGGTTACCGAAGCAAAAAACGATTTCTGTCCGTTTTTTACCCAAAATTAAAGAGAAATAGTAGAAAGTATTTACAAAAAAAATCATTTAAAAATATCGGCAAAATATCAAACTGTCAGAGATTAAAATGTCACAACAATGAACGTCACCGAGTAAAAAAGGCACATCGCTATGAAAACCATTCTTACATTTACCAGCCGCCTTGATTTATAGTGTAAAGATGGTGTCTTGCGAAAAGTGCTCTTTTTAAAAGTATTTTCCTGTTTTTCTTGGATTTTTTGATAAAGGTATTAAAAAAAATAGTTTTGACGACTGGCAGCTTAACTGTGCTTTTTTTACTACCATTTACCGTTGCAAACGCTTCCATAACTTCATTAAATTCGATGTTTTTAGCCACTTCGACCTCAATGGATAAAATCGAAAAACTTGTTATCCGTTCTTCGCTCATAAGATCATTATGAGCGCAAATGGTTTTTAATCAATTTTAATTTCGCAAAACTGCGCTCACATGTAGCGTTTGAAACGCATAATATAATAATACTAGTTTCAGATTTAAAAAAAGAATTGAAACTGAATCGCAAAATTCATATTTAACAGTAAATTTAAGAAAATTAAACAACTCCAAGACAATTTCTATTACCAAGGAATCAATTTAATATATTCAGAATTATAGGGATAAGGATAGGGATGGTAAAACTAATAAAATCAAAAATATAGTTTTTAGGGTTTCAACCTTGGGAACAATAACTTTCTTCGAGTAATGAAATAGGCAAGTGTAAGATTTTTATGTCTTTGACAATTTTGTCAGTTTTTTTACTGTTTCAAATTATTAAACAAAAATTAAACCGTAACTGCGATAGAGATTGTGCGTACTGGAATACCGGATATCTTTTTCTATCATTTTAGGTATATTATACATATTTATGCATGAATGATGATGAGTTCTGACTTTTACCGGTTTTCCAGAAAGCGGCCACCCCTGTATGCGTGTACTTGGTGCTTTTATCTTATCACAACCAACAAAAACCGCGTCCAATCTCTTAGAAAAGCTTTTTTACCGGGTTTTATATGTTTTCTATGCGGTATGTGAAAGAAACTTAAAAATCTAATAAAATAGTACAATATTTTTCTGTCAGCTTTGACGAAAAAGACAACTTGGCTCGTAGAACCTTATAAAACCCTTCAAACAGCATAAAAACTTACCAACTTTCATAAGAATCTATGCGGTTTTTGTAACTGGGATAACTTAGCAAAGGGGGCCACTCGTAACCCGGGGCCTGAGGCCAGCCGCCTTGATTTATAGTGTAAAGATGGTGTATTGTGAGAAGTGCTCTTCGTTCCAGATTTTTAAAAGTATTTTCCTGTTTTTCTTGGATTGGAGTTGTTGATAAAGGTAATTAAAAATAGTGTTAACTATTGTAATTGACTTTTCTCTATTTCTGTTGGTCGGAGGCGAAAAAGTCTGAGAACAGAAGTATTCGGCATGAAATTTTCAACATTTTTTCAACTCTCTGTAGTTAATTTCCAAAAAGTTAGATGGCGCTGAAGTTAAAGAAAATCAGTTTTAACGTATTTTTATCAACAAAAAGTGACTTTTTTTAAAAACTTTAAATAGAAAAGTTGTAGATCCCGGAAAAATCCTTTAAACGTATGTAAATTGTTTATAATTAATTAAACAGTCTCTGAGCTACAGCGACATAACGTCGGTAAAATTCTTTGGGAACCGCTTTCTATGACGTGCGCTACACAAATGACCCGGTCTGTCGGCATAAAAATTGCCTTTTTAAATACTATATAGTAGTTAAATATAAATGGTCATAAAAACAAATAAAATGAGACAGGGCCGTACCAGAAAAAAATGAACTGAAGATGATTTTTTTCGGGATCGAAACTTCAAAATAAAAAAAATATATTTTATTATCAAACAAAATTAAAAAGAAACTAAAATGTGAAGTAAAACATTTTGGTCTATATTTAACTTCTTGATCCTGATGATGGTATCTAAGAAACGTCGGTTTAAAATTTCAAAAAGACAATTGTGCCTGACATGTTTTCACAGAATCTATTATCTCTTAAATTTAGGAAGATATCATCAATTGGTAACTTTGACCATTTTTCAACTTTTCCCTGTAGCTCAGTAACTAAAAGCGATCGAAGAAATCTGTTAATATCATTTTTTAAAGCTCAAAAAAGTAAGGCAGTAATACGAAAACTGCATGTCTCTACCTTGAATCACAATGGAGTTTCCCATTGAATCCCTTCGAAAATGGGACACCCTGTACTCATAGTAATGTTAATTAAAAATAGTAAATTCACAAACACCCAATTATCAAAATTGCTTCCACTACATCACGGAGGCTGACAATTTCGTTATTTAAAAACGAGCAAAAACCTACTGTTAATCATTTTTTTAAAATTATTTCGCCATACAGGGTTTTCCAAATTCGATGCTCACCATGGAGATCTTCTAAACGGTAGGAGATACGAAAAGTTTTAAATTAGGGCAAAGTTGCGCAATTTGATACTTTGCTCAAAACCAATTTAAAAATTCCGGGTAGTTCCGGAGATAGGCGAAAAAAACCGAAATATTTAGTTTTCGTTTTTATTTTTCTGCGACCTTATTCTTAAGCTGTCAAAAAGCGCTTAAAACTTTCTACAGGCACTTTTTTAAGATCTACTTAATGAGAGGTAAATTTTTGAGATTTGACATTTCAGTGTGACAGGAGCACTGTCATTTTTCCTTATGGACACATGCTTTTTTTCTCCTGCCGTTTGGTTCATAAAGGATAACGGATATTTTATAACCTCACTTTGACAAGTACCTGACGTTTTGAGTTAATTGACCATCATCAGCCCAAATTCAATGATTAAAAAACCAAGAAAAAAAACTATATTATTATTATTATTATTATTATTATTATTATTATTATTATTATTATTATTATTATTATTATTATTATTATTATTATTATTATTATTATTATTATTATTATTATTATTATTATTATTATTATTATTATTATTATTATTATTATTATTATTATTATTATTATTATTATTATTATTATTATTATTATTATTATTATTATTATTATTATTATTATTATTATTATTATTATTATTATTATTATTATTATTATTATTATTATTATTATTATTATTATTATTATTATTATTATTATTATTATTATTATTATTATTATTATTATTATTATTATTATTATTATTTTATTTTTCTTTTTTTTCACAGGAGTTCCTGGAGGGCAGCCTGCGCATCGAAAGCAAGTGCTTCAAGATCCACTGGCGTCGCAGTTGAGAACTGATGACCGCTTTTTGCATGTCTCCAATTACTTTTTCGGGTAAGTTGAGTTCTTTAATTTTTTCTTTAAGATTTTTAGGGATTAGTCCCGTGACTGATAATATTATTGGGATTATACAGACCCTCGTCATGTTCCATATGTTCCTAATTTCTTCTTTTAGCGGTTGGTATTTTCGGATATTTTCCGCATACTTTTCTGCCAGATTATGGTTTCCTGGAACAGAGATGTCAATAAGGTACGTTGTTTTTGCCCGCTTGTCTACCAGTACAATGTCAGGTCTATTGTGTGGTCAGTTAGGATAGGTTTGTCCCACATGATTTTCCAGTTTTCATTTTCCTCAAGCTCGTTTGGATTGTCGGTATAGGACGTAGGAGCCAGCATCGTGCAAGCACTCAGAATGTGGTCGATAGTCTCTGATGCTGCATTGCATATGCGACATCTATCATGTGGCAAGTTTTCTTTAATAACATATTTAGCATAGTTTTTAGTTTTTACCACTTGGTCCTGAATAGCTACTAGGAATCCTTCTGATTCAGGATGTAGATAACCTTCAGTGGCCCAACATAATGATTCTTTGTGGTCAACATTTTCTTGGTGCAGTTGATTATAGTATCTTCCATGTAGTTCTTTTTGTGCCCATTGATCTTTCTTTTGCTCATCGGTCATGGCTGTAGGTGCGTAGTTTAGGTCCTGTAAATTAAGGGGCGTTAAGTTTTTGTCCGCATCTGCAATTATGCGGTGCAAGGTATTTTGCGATTTTTTTTGGAAGAAATCTCGAATGTTTTGTATTTGTTTCATCCATTGCTGCTTTATATCTATCATTCCTCTTCCACCTTGTTCTCTAGGTAGTGTAATCTTTTCTTTACAGGCCTTCGGGTGATGCATGCGAGAGGAAGTTAGTGTGGTACGAATTTTCTTGTTTAGGTCTTCCAACTCTGTATTAGACCATTTAATAATGCCAAAAGAATAGGTTAGGACTGGAATAGCAAATGTATTTATAGCTTTTGTTAAATTTTTAGAGTTTAGCTTAGTTTTAGTCAGTTTTTTTATGCGATCTTGGAATTCTTTTGTTAGTTTTTCTTTTACTTTTTTATGTTCTATTTTGTGTGTTTGAGCGATGCCGAGGTATTTATATGGCTGTAATATTGGGGAAATCTCTAGCTGTTCCATTAGCTCCAGGTTTGGCATTTCTTGTAGTTGACCTTTAATGACCTTTACTGTAGCACATTTTTCCACACCAAAGGTCATGCCAATATCTTGACTCATGCTATGTACGAGGTTGAGGATAGTTTTGAGTTGTTTCTCATTTGAGGCGTAGCATTTAAGGTCGTCCATGTATAGTAGGTGTGCAAGTACAATCTCTTCTCCTCTTCCTTTAATTTTTACTCCATATTTGGTTAGTTTAATCGCATTTGAGAGCGGATTTAATGCCAGACAAAACCATAGGGCACTAAGGGAATCCCCCTGAAAAATTCCCCGTTTGAGTGCAATCTTAAAGCTATCTATTTGTTCAGATGAAATTCGAATTTTCAAAGTGGTTTTCCAATTTTTCATGTTGACTTCCAAGAATGCTGTTAGAGAAGGGTGAATCTTGTAGAACTTGAGTACTTGCAATTATTATTATTATTATTATTATTATTATTATTATTATTATTATTATTATTATTATTATTATTATTATTATTATTATTATTATTATTATTATTATTATTATTATTATTATTATTATTATTATTATTATTATTATTATTATTATGAATAATATTATTATAATTTTTTTTTTATTTTTTTTATTTTTTTTCCTCCTTAATGGGTAGTTCTCGATAAGGCCGGGATTGATTCAATCAACGACCTAATCGCGGGCCAATACTGAGCGAACAATGTTACAGGTGGCCAATATAACAGCTTTTTGCATTTCAGCAATAAGTTTTTTGGGATTTTCAATGCCAATTTCTTCCAGATGTGCAAGCAACTTTATGTCCACAAGTCCGTTACAGGTAAGTACAATTGGTATAATACGGACTTTGTTTAGCTGATAGATTGCTTTGACTTCCTGTCATTATTATTATTATTATTATTATTATTATTATTATTATTATTATTATTATTATTATTATTATTATTATTATTATTATTATTATTATTATTATTATTATTATTATTATTATTATTATTATTATTATTATTATTATTATTATTATTATTATTATTATCATTATTAATATTATTATTATTATTATTATTATTATTATTATTATTATTATTATTATCTGATTTTGACCTCTCTTGGTCATTTCGCACTCCCTCTGAGGGGAACATTTACTCATCCCAGATATCTAGATATCAGTGGGATTGAGCTCGGTGGGCGCCCTTTCGGGTCCTATTCTTGGTTGTTCTCCCATAAATTTTCTAACAACTCTTGAAGTTCCAAGCAGCACCGACTTCTGTATGGGGATATAGACGTTTTTATTTAGTTCAAGTGCCTTCAGGTTAGTAAGCAGTATTTTGGGTATGATTCCCGTGGTTGACAGAATAATTGGAATTGTTTCGGCATTCTGCATGTTCCATTGTCTTTTTATTTGAATTTCTAAGTCCCGGTATTTTGCAATTTTCTCAGCATGCTTCTCGCGTAAGTTGTGAGAGTTCGGGATGGCAATGTCAATAAGTGTAACTTTTCGTGCTATCTTATCTACCATAATAATATCCGGCCGATTATGAGGAGTAGTCTGATCCGTTAGCACACTGCGATCCCAGTATAACTTATGGCTGTCATTTTCTAAGATAGTTTCTGGCGTGTAGTTGTAATACGGCTGTTTTTCATTCGATATTAGGTTGTATTTAAGTGCTAGCTCTTGATGCAGAATTTTTGCAGCCGAATCATGGCGGTTTTTATATTCAGACGCTGCAAACACTTGACAACCACTCGTAATATGTTGTATCGTTTCTTGTGCTTGGCATCCATACCTGCATTTTCCATCAGTTATTGAAGAGTCTTTCACTATATATTTTAAATAGTTTCGAGTTGGAATAACTTGATCTTGTATTGCCATTAAAAATCCTTCTGTTTCTGGAAACATATGTCCTGAAGTTAGCCAGTAGTTCGACGCACTTTTGTCGACATTTTCTTGGGTAACCTCATTCAGGTGTCTTCCATGCAGCGGTTTTTCTCTCCAGTGTTGAATTTTTTCATCCTTTGTTTGGTGATGTGTTGGTATCTGGTGTTGTGATAGCTTTAATGGGGTTGCATTATCTATTTGACAGACGACTCGATGAATTTCAGACTGGGTTGCTTTCGTTAAAAAGTACTTTCTAAGGTTTGCTATTTGCTGGTCTAATCTTTCTCCTATGTCTGCCAAAGCTCTTCCACCTTCCGATCTATGTAGAGTGGTTCTCTCCACGGCGCTTCTAGGGTGGTGCATACGTGATTTTGTCAGCATAGTTCTCATTTTACGTTGTAAAGCATCTAATTCTGTCCTTGTCCAGTTAATAATTCCAAACGAATAAGTAAGAACAGCGCATGCATACGTGTTTAATGCTTTAAAAAGATTTTTACTATTTAGTTTTGATTTAAGGACTGTACGTACTCTTTGAACAAAAGATTGTATTTCTTTTTTCATTAATCGCTGCTCTATTCGTTGGGACTGCTTCATTCCAAGATATTTGTAAGTAGTGCCGTCTTGTATGGCTGTAATAAGTTGTTATTATTATTATTATTATTATTATTATTATTATTATTATTATTATTATTATTATTATTATTATTATTATTATTATTATTATTATATTATTATTATTATTATTATTATTATTATTATTATTATTATTATTAAATTGTCATTGCCATTGCCACTGTTACTGTTACTGTTATTGTTATTGTTATTGTCATTATCATTATCATTATCATTATCATTATCATTATCATTATCATTATCATTATCATTATCATTATCATTATCATTATCATTATCATTATCATTATCATTATCATTATCATTATCATTATCATTATCATTATCATTATCATTATCATTATCATTATCATTATCATTATCGTTATCGTTATCGTTATCGTTATCGTTATCGTTATCGTTATCGTTATCGTTATCGTTATCGTTATCGTTATCGTTATCGTTATCGTTATCGTTATCGTTATCGTTATCGTTATCGTTATCGTTATCGTTATCGTTATCGTTATCATTATCATTATCATTATCATTATCATTATCATTATCATTATCATTATCATTATCATTATCATTATCATTATCATTATCATTATCATTATCATTATCATTATCATTATCATTATCATTATCATTATCATTATCATTATCATTATCATTATCATTATCATTATCATTATCATTATCATTATCATTATCATTATCATTATCATTATCATTATCATTATCATTATCATTATCATTATCATTATCATTATCATTATCATTATCATTATCATTATCATTATCATTATCATTATCATTATCATTATCATTATCATTATCATTATCATTATCATTATCATTATCATTATCATTATCATTATCATTATCATTATCATTATCATTATCATTATCATTATCATTATCATTATCATTATCATTATCATTATCATTATCATTATCATTATCATTATCATTATCATTATCATTATCATTATCATTATCATTATCATTATCATTATCATTATCATTATCATTATCATTATCATTATCATTATCATTATCATTATCATTATCATTATCATTATCATTATCATTATCATTATCATTATCATTATCATTATCATTATCATTATTATTATTATTATTATTATTATTATTATTATTATTATTATTATTATTATTATTATTATTATTATTATTATTATCATTATTATTTTCCTTACATATGTCCATCTTTCTATAAATTACCTTTTTATAGCCTGCTGTCTCTCTTCAACAACCTTAAAAAATTTTGCACGTCACTAAATTATCTTTCCATCTACCTCTAAAATTCTGCCCTCTCTCTCTCTAAATATTTTTCATTTTAACAGAGAGAAAATGTTTTTTGGCAGTACTTTCTTTGAACGCCTAAAAAACAGTGAAACTTGAAAAATTTGAGTCTTTTATTCTAGAAATCGAAACTCTGGAAAGAAGCTTTAAAAGGTGAGCAATATCATGGCATAAAAATGTGAAAAACGTAGTGAAAAATTCATCAAAAACGTTACCTCTTAAATTATGCTAAAATATTTTAAGCCTTAAATTACCATCATTGCGGTATAAGAAACTGTAAAAATAGTGGCGCCTACGCCCTTGTATTGTTTCATTGTTCAATGGAAAAAGAAACGCAAGAAAAATGGAAAGAGATCATGCATTTGCCAAACTGGAAAATTAATAGAAATAGTCGAATTTGCGAGGTAAGTAATATTAGTTAAATTTGAATAATATTATCTATTATTTTTATTTCAAGAAAAAGAGTAACAGAAGAGAAAACAAAACATCAATCCATTTCATAAAATCGGTTTTAGATGCAAATATGAAAAAAATAGAAAGAGATGACAATATGAGTTGCTTACCTGTGGTAAAACAACAACTGTCAAATGTATAGAGGGCCTCTAGACTAGACTGGGTTCTACAATATTATTTCCTAATAATTAATATACCAAGTTTATCATACCTAAATCTAGATTAAAGAATTTATCATGACATATCGTACCAGTCGAAACTCAAGCACAATGAAAATGATGAAACCTATTATAAAATTGTTATTCAAAAATAGTTTTACAATAGACTCTAAAAACCTTGATAAAAACACAACAAAATAAAGCAACAACACAGCTGTATTATCCAATGGAGGTGTCAAATTTTTGACGAGGGATTGGGAACACAATTAGTTCTAGCACATTGATAATAATTAGCTAAATTTGTATAATTTTCTACTATCAGTAGTTTTTAAACTTTTTTTTCAGCATTTGAGACTAATGTTAAATTTCGATTAATTAAATTACTATTAAACTATATGTTTTTGACACGAATTTTTTTAAAATTACTTTTTTATGTATTTCAGAATAGTTCTACCTAGAGAAAAAAGAAATAATTTTTTGAATATATATTATCTTTAATACGTTTTTTTTGAACCTACCCCAACTCAGCGCCTGTATAAGTATATATTTTTTTAGATTATAAATCTTTCATCTTTCTTCTACCCTTTGGAAAAAAGTTCCCTTCGCCTACTTCTACAGTCACATCCAATGATTCCTCTAATTAAGTTCGAAAAAAAATGCTTTTTCGCAGTAAAACGGTCCCAGCAAACACGTTTCCCTCGGGCCTTCGTCGGTCCGATGTCGATTGCCGAATTTGTCGTCATCGGCACGACGTCAATTTATGACATCGGACCAGAAGTATTTTTTGTCCGCTTTGCGATGTTAGACTGTGACCCGTCGTCGGCCAATGGTAAATTTTACTTTTTGCTGACATCGGCATACCGTCGCCATACGATTAATTAATTAATTAATTAATTTGGTCGGTCTAACGTAGGCAAGCTGGTCTCGGCCCGACATCGGTAAACTATTCAAATCCGACATTGGTTTCCTAAAGCGGTCCAACGTCGGCGATTGACGGAGGTCCGTCGATGGTAGCTTAAAGCGGCCCGACATTGGCAAACTACAAAGTTTCGATAATGCGGATGCTTAACCAGTCGGGCTGGTTTAAGTGGCAGAAGAGGTGATTCTTGTAGAGAAGTACCAGCATCTTGTCAAGTCCGCATCCTAGTTTTGAAATATCTTTGCTCATTATATATATATATATAATATTATCTTCCACTGTACAGCGAACATAGTGACATTAGCGTCATCTCTACATACTAGGAAGAAACTATTAAGCAGTTTAAAAATTTTAAGGTGACGTAATCAGACCATCGTCGGTTGCCGATTCTCGACCAATCAAACAAAGTTCCAATCGGACCATCGTCGACCCTAAAGCAGATAAGGTGGTCGTCGGCATAAAGTCGACTATAGTAAATCGGGCCATCGTCAGTTGCCGATTCTCGACCGATTAAAGAAAGTTCCTATCGAACCATCATCGGCCCTAACGCAGATAAAGTGGTCGTCGGCATAAAGTCGACTATAGTGAATTGTGCCTTCGTCAATTGCCGATTCTCGACCAATTAAAGAAAGTTCTAATCGGATCATCATCGGCCCTAAAGCAGATAAGGTTTGCGTTGGAATAATGTCGACTATATTAAATCGGGCCATCATCAGTTGCCGATTCCCGTCCGATTAAACAAAGTTCCAATCGGACCGCCGTCGACCCTAAAGCAGATAAGTAGGCGTCGGCATAAAGTCGACTATAGTAAATCGGGCCATCGTCAGTTGCCGATTCTCGACCGATTAAAGAAAGTTCCTATCGGACCATCATCGGCCCTAACGCATAAAGTGGTCGTCGGCATAAAGTCGACTATAGTGAATTGGGCCATCATCAGTTGCCGATTCTCGACCGATTAAACAAAGTTCCAATCGGACCATCGTCGGTCCTAAAGTGGTGCCTGCATAAAGTTGACTGTAGTACCTTTGTCAGTTGCCGATTATTGACCGAAAACTGAAAATCGCAATCTCTCCAACATCGGGCCAGCGTGTAGACGCCGATGCCGACACACTGCCGGCGTTGTCGACATGGGCCCGATTCAATGCCGACGATTTGTGTTATTGATTGGTTTTGAAGAAATAAGGTCCGGATAAAAAATTGGTTTAACGAATTGTAGTTTCTCTACTGAATAACTTTATGATTGAACTTTCTTTTATTAACCGGTTTGATTTTGCACATTCTGAGGCGTTTTCTCGCGTTGAAATTATTTTGAAATATTATTTAAAACTATTTAGATGTGACGTCATCATTTAGAACCGAGAAAAAATGCGTAGTTCAAAACGCTGACGTAGTTTAGTGTAACGTCACTTTTTTGTTTTTCTGTTTATTTTTTTTGGTGTTTAAAATTAAAATGGATCAACTACTGGTTTATTTAACAAAACCTTCGAGTGTACGGCCAGTTTTAGTAGCATGGATGGCAAGCAATGGAAGCTACATGGATAGTGATAGTGATGATGATAGGATAGTTTTTTAATTTACTGTTCTTTGAAGCCTCGAAAATCATATAAGACCACAGGGATACCATGAAGAATAGCTAACAAGATATCTAGAATACGATTTTTCATCCATTTTCACGCAAAAACTAAAAAAATCTTAGGTTAATACAAAAATTAAGAATTTTGACGTATCTTCTACGCACGCGTCAGTTTTGAAACTAGAGTGGAATTCGTTTCAAAATATTTTTAACCCGTTTAGATGTGACGTCACCGTTGCAACGCGAGAAAACAAATGTTTCTAACTTTTTAAAAACATTTTAAACAATTTCAACGCGAGAAAACGCCTCTGATAAACTATGGGCGTCCAAGCAATTGGTTTAATAAACTGGGCGCACTATGAAACGCATATTTTATATTTAGGAGAGCATTTTCTTTAATGGATAAAGAGCGTTGGTATTTAGTTTGTAGGAATAACAGGATTTTCGGTCCAAATTTAAAAGTAATTTATTAAAACTCTTTTATAAAATCAAGCTTTCGGAACGTTTTGTTCCTTCTTCAGAGCTGAAATTAAATAAAACACAGAAATAATATTCAGAACAACATTAAGAGCATCCATAATAATTTTGTTTTAAATAGTCAAATGGTACATACTTATATGAGTTTAATTTAATTTGTCTAGTGTTTTTTCTTCATACATTTGTAATTAAATTAATTCTCAGATTCTTTATTTTTTCTTTTGTTTCGGAGATATTTTTTTTCAAAATTTATTCGTATTTTACATTCTTTTGCCTCGTGGATTTGACCGAATTTGGCAAATAATTTTAAATATGCGTTTTCGCAATCTTTGGTAGGCCTATTAAAAATAAAACGTACCCAAAGTTATTTTGAAAGTTAATCTTGATTACCAGTGGCGTCCAAGTTGTGGATTGTAACAGATGTTTACAAAAAATACTTTATATTTTTCACATCAATTTTCTTGCTATTCATTAAAAAAAAAAGATTATTTTTAACTAGTGACCATTTTTACCAAATCGGTTTTTTATTTTTCTAAATGTTAACCATTTTTTTTCAGAATACACTTTTATTGATATAAAATGGTTACATAAATTAGAGAAAGCAGGTGCAGCTTATAATTTTTTAAATTATTATGTAAATTTTTTTTTTTATAACAAACACATCAGAGGCGTGCATAATTTTTTATTTTAAAGAGTTTTTATTTAAAAATATAATGTTAGTTCTGTGTGATCCTGAAGTGAATTAGGAAAGCCAATCAAATTTTGGTATCATTCGAAAGGTCCAATTTTGCACACCTATTTTAAAATTTTGCACACCCCATGGGAACCCGCAATAGGGTTCTCAAGTAACGAGCCCCCCCCCATTTTTCCAGATAGGTGTGCAAAATTGTGCAAAATTAGACGTTTCTAAAATTTTCAAAAAATATCTGGGGGGGTCAGCCTCACTAGAGAACCCTATTGCGGGTTCCCATGGTGTGTGCAAAATTTCAAAATAGGTGTGCAAAATTGGACCTTTAGAATGATACCAAAATTTTTAAAAAACCTTATATTTTATTGGTTTTCAATAATAATATTTTTAAATAAAAATTTTTTTAAATAAAAAATTGTGTACGCCCCTGATGCGCTTGTTGTAAAAAAAAATTATTCACGTAATAATTTTAAAAAATATAAGCTGAACCTGCTTTCTCTAATTCATGTAACCATTTTTTATCAATAAAAGCGTATTCTCAAAAAAAATCTAGCTCCGCCCCTAGTTAACATTTTAAAAAAATAAAAAACCGCTTTGGTAACAATGGTCACTAGTTACTAAGAACTGAAAAAAATTATAAATTTTTTTAATTAATAGCGAGAAAATTGATGTTAAACGTATAAAGTATTTTTTTTTTAAACATCTGTTACAATTCACAACTTGGACGCCACTTGTAATCAAGATTAATTTTCAAAATAACTTTTGGTACCTTTTATTTTTAATAGGCCTTTTAGAAATTGCGAAAATGCATATTTAAAATTATTTTCGAAATCCGGTCAAATGCACGAGGCAAAAGAATGTAAAATAAGCATAAATTTTAGAAAAAAATCATATCTCCAAAGCAAATGAAAAAATAAAATATCTGAGAATTAATTTTGTTAAGAAAGATTTGATAACCAATTCAATAATTTTAAATTTTTTAATTTTCGTTAACTTTAAACTTTCACAAAAAACAGTACTTTTTGTCACAACTTGTATAACGAATAATATAAAAAATGGCAAACTTTGGTTTTAACCTTTTTTTTAGCAAAAAATACAAGCTATACGATACCAAAAACCTAACCTAAAAAAGTTACAGAGTTTTAAAATACTCTCCTAACTATTAAATATGCGTTTCATAGTGCGCCCAGTTTAGTTGCTTTATATTGGTTATCTAGAATTCTTCTTATAAAAGCAAAGCTACAAGTAAATGGATATAGAATTATATATAGATGGTTTGTTTGAAAGTTTGAGACAATGATGTGTTTGAAATTAACTCTGTGTTTCGGACTTCCAATGTCTATATTTTATTTATACACGACGTTTCGATCAGTACAATCTCTGATCGTCTTCAGGTGCAAACTACAATCAATTCCTAAGGCTACGTACTTATACACTGTGAGAAATCACTCAACCTTGAAGTTTAAAAAGTTGGCTCCGCCCAAGGAGGGGCTTCCAAATATTTTTGATTTCAACACTTGGTTTACTGAAAATACCCTGATTCTGCCCAATAAAGGCAGCTTCAAGGAATTTTCGTTTCTTCCAGTGTGACTCCTTGTGCAAAACCTTTGCTTCTACCCACTTCATTCGGTGTTGTTTTGACCATGCATGTTCGGCAATTCCTGATTTCGTGGTTTCACCTTTTTGGGTATTCGTCTGATGTTCCTTAAGCCTAACAGATAGTGGTCTTTTAGTTTCGCCTATGTATAATTCACCACACTCACAAGGAACTTGGTAAATGCATTCCTTATTTTGTTTGTTCTCCGGTTTTGTTTTACTAAGAAGGCTTCGAATTGTATTACTAGATTTAAAAGCTGTTTTAATATTAAAGTTTTTCGCTACTCTTCGAATTTTCTCTGATACTCCTTTAACGTATGGGATTGTAAGGAATGCATTTGCCTGGTTTTGGTCTTGTCCTGTTTGTTGAAATTTAGAAATAGTATCTGTTATAAGTTTCAGGCTGTAACCATTCTGCTGCAGATCCTTCTTAATGTTTCTTATTTCGATTTCCAAGTCATGAAAATTGTTACAAATTTGAACGGCTCTATTATACAAAGTTTGGTTGTAGGTGAATCATACATAGGCGAAACTAAAAGACCACTATCTGTTAGGCTTAAGGAACATCAGACGAATACCCAAAAAGGTGAAACCACGAAATCAGGAATTGCCGAACATGCATGGTCAAAACAACACCGAATGAAGTGGGCAGAAGCAAAGGTTTTGCACAAGGAGTCACACTGGAAGAAACGAAAATTCCTTGAAGCTGCCTTTATTGGACAGAATCAGGGTATTTTCAGTAAACCAAGTGTTGAAATCCCAAATATTTGGAAGCCCCTCCTTGGGCGGAGCCAACTTTTTAAACTTCAAGGTTGAGTGATTTCTCACAGTGTATAAGTACGTAGCCTTAGGAAATAAAATATAGACAATGGAAGTCCGAAACACAGAGTTAATGTAGATGGTTATTATTAAGCTTTTATCAAAATAGATAAAACCGCTACCTAATTGGTTTCCAAAATATTTTAAATACAAATTCTAAATTGTCAATTTTCCGTTAAGAAAGCGTTTGATCAACGTTTGTTTCGCTGTAAAAACCAAATGGTACGATTCGTGCTAGTTGGTTTTACTTTGATAACAACACGTATTACACTAATTCAACATTGACTAGGCGTATGCGTTTCTTTCCATTTTTTAAAACCCAATTTTTTTGTTCACATACCTATTCCCCCTTCTCGTCGTAGTTATATGAGTACATACTCTCAAACGAAACAGTTAAATGCGAAAAAGTTTTTAAAAGCGAAATTTCTGCGGGATTCCGCACTCTGGCGCATTTAATTTCTACTTTTAACAAAAGAAGCAAGTAATTTTCGTAATTATGACTAGGGCTGGGTGGTTAGGGAATTTTCTTTTTAGAGAGATGCATATCCGAGAGAGGCGTAAGTCGTACGTGTATACAGGGAGGACGTAAAGTCCAAAAAATGGTAAACGGGATTGAGCTTTATGTGCATTGCATTTTCTTATCATCTAGGGGAACACGATGTCGTCAGGCAAAAGGATTCTTCCAAACAAAAAGCAAAGAGGTAGTAGACCCCATGTAAAGCCCGGACATTTCGGAATAAACAAATATTGAAATCTTAAAACAAAAACCATTGAATAGTATTCAGTAAAGTCCACTCTATAAATGTAATTATGTAGAAATTGCAATTTTTTTACCGAAAAAAACATATATTTCTGTGAGTATTACCAGTATTAATTTTTTTTCCCAATATCTAGACTGATTCTTGTTAAATAAGAGTCTTTGAATTTTGGTCATTTTTTTTTATCACAGTCTCTACAAATAGCATAAATTTAGTGACCTTATTCTTTCTAAGAAAAAAAAAGTGATTGATTAACATATTGCTTAGTTCATACTAATCATGTCTAATGTAAAGATCTGCCCCCCCCCCCCCCGGCCTCGAGAGATAAAACGTGATACATGTATATATATGTACCCCTTTTTTGTAGGGTGCAACCAACGGATAGATGTGCTGATTATGTGACTTAGTCTTTTTATTACTTATCATATCTAGAGCAAAAAACTAGGCACGTTTATATCTTGTAATGCAATTCAGAATTGTATTAAGTTTTGTCCCTGTGTAGCGTATAATGTTATATGGTTAACCAACTCTTTCAGAAGTGTTTATTGATTTTCTTAGAACTTTTTTGATCTTGGTTACCTCCTACGCATGTAAAGGCGCAATTACACAGACGAACATGCTCAAATAAAAGCTCGTGCAAAAGATCTGAAATTTTTTGCGCGAACATTTTTGTGAGCTTTTCTTTGAACATTTTGTTCGGGTAAATTTTTGAGCAAGTTATTGCTATCTATTTTGGAAAAATATTTTTAAAGATGAGAATAAATATAATTTTACATCAGTGATCTCAATTCTTTAAAAAAATGGAACACCAAATTTTATTTTAAACTTTTTTGAAAAAAAGGCGACGGCAAGCGAAATATTATTATTGGCTATCAGTTTTGTCATATGCAATGTTAAAATAGTTAATGATGGAGGTAATAACATTTAATTCTTTTCTTTAACTTTTTTGGTTTTCTTTCATTATAAAAAGAAAACGGAAATGTCTTCGAAGTAATTACTTTTTAAAATGCAGGTGGATATTTTTAGAGAACTCTTCTGGAGAGTAGTTAATTGTTCCCTGGGGGGGATAGGGAGGTTTAGACAGTCGGAACGCAGCGCTGTCAAACACTGCTGTAATTTTGTGTGTCAATGTTCATTTGACCAAAACTCCCTCTCCTAACCCAGCAACAGCAATAAATAAGTGCCAATTTTTATTTTTTTTTCATTCTCGTTTTTTTTACAACCCCAAAAAAGTTACAAGTATACTGGCATATCTCCTATAAAAATCAGATCAATCGAAGTTGCTTATGAGCTAAAACGTGAATTTCGACATCAAATCGTTTTTCCGTCGGAAAGCACTTAATTAAAAATGCCTTGTTTTAAAACTTAGTCTTTCTATTTTCAGTTAAGTTCAATGAATTCCCATAAAATTATAAAATTTAAATTTGTAAGAAATTTTTATTACCAACATTTCTTCAAACAAATTTTGCTCAACATTCTCTCCAAAATTTACGTGTGTTTTTTTGTACGCGATTTTGCTCGAACATTTCTTTGAACATTTTGCTCAAGAGGCTCGTGTAAATGTTTGTCGGCATTTCAACATCAAAGGAAAGTTTGTCTGTGTAAATGCGCCTTACCGAAACGTCAGATCCCCTCAAAAATTACGTAACGCTAGCACCTTTGGCCAAGCAAAAATACAAATAAATACAGTATTTAAAAAGAATACTACAGTTTATTTTTTAATGAACTTTGTTAGGTTTAAAATCAACCAGGCTTATTGTTTGTTATATTTTATGCAGCCATCTTTTGAGAAGTATTTTATTTTATGTAAAAATTACGAAATTTTAAAAAGAGGAGTAGATTAATTTGTTTATTAAAATCGGTTTACTTCGGTAACTTTTTTACTAAAAAAGAACAGGGCTTTTTTCCAGTAATTATTTGATTGTGTAATTTTGTAAAATTAAAGAAACAAGCATGAAAGCTGGGTAGTTTTTGATTTTTTCCGCCATCTTGGATTTCATAATGGCGGGTCAAAAAATACATAAAGATAAAAGCCTCATCGATTACCTAGACAGCGCAGTTTATTTTAGTAAAATTGGTTTAGAATTGCAAAACTTAATTAAAGAATTATTTTGTACGGTTTTTATGGACCACCCAGTATACCGATTGTTGTCATCTTAATACAGTAGTAAGACATACTATTTACCAAGCTGGAAAATTAATAAAAAATAGTCGAATTTGCGAGGTAAATAACACATTATGTTTCAATTTTTTATTGTAAAAAAAAGAGTAACAAAAATATAGATCATATGAGAGTTTCTATCTTACCTATTATTTACATTTTTAATATCTACCGTGTGTATTCACTGTTTGTTTTTGTTTTTTTTTGTCAAGGCTTGACATATTTTACTAACCAAAAAAAATCAATCTCTCAAAAACTGTCTGGGGAAATTATAAAAAGAGACAACAAAACATCAGTCCATTTCATAAAATTCGTTTTACATGCAAATATGAAAAAAAAAGAGAAGGCAATATGAGTTGCCCACCTCTGGTAAAACAATAACTGTCAAATATGTAGAGAGCCTCTAGATAAAGTATAGTACACTAACTTGCATGTTATGGTCAATACACATTCAAATAAATTAAGACACTCGCCTGCGGCTCGCGTCTCAAATATAACATGCTTGTTATGTAAACTACTATTAAATGTTTACTATGAAAACCTCTTCACTATAACCCTCGGTCTGGTAAAAATTTCATTATTAAGAGTTATGATTTTTTTATACCAAGAACAACTGCCAATATAACGGATAAATTATTGAAATAAAATTTAAAAAAAAAAAATTAAATGCCATTTTCAGAGCTCTAATTCTCATAGATAAATTCGTTTAGCGTTTTCAAGAACAATCGGGACAAGACACGTTTTTTGAACACGGTGATCACTTTTAATTACGAGAATACGGGCACAGAGCTGAAGGCGAGGTCCACAAGTCGAACGAGCCCCAAGTAGCATAATCACCGGCGTATACAAGGGGCGGGGGGGTAATGAGGTTAATTACCGCCCCCCAAAGACCCCAGGTATTGGATTAAATAGATAAGAGCTTCTAAAAGCACAAGATTTTTCTTCAATAATGGGCAGACAAGATACGTTTTTTACGATTTTTTGCAAAAAAATTGGCCTGCGGCATAACTTGTGCTACACTTTCAAATATTTTGTTGAAACCAAATGTCCATTTCTTTAAAAAAAATCTTCGCCAGCGGCAGCGCGGTGGAACTTCTGGTCCACTTCATACTACATTTATTTTCATAAAATTTTAATTTGCGGTATAATTTTTTGCATTATTTTATATTATTTGTAGATTTTTTTTTAAATTTTATCCCCTTCTTGATGCCCCCCTACCTAGCTTCGCCCAAGCTCAAGCCCCCTCCAGGAATAATTTCTGCGTACGCCACTGATTTTAGTATAAGTAGTTTACATTCTGTTAGGGCGTTTTCACGCCGGACGGCACGACATCGACCCGGCGACGATATCGGTCCGACATTCGGCTTGATCCTTTCACATTACAACGACACGGCATCGGCACGGCAAATTTATCGTTGAGGCGCAAGAAAAGGTACAAAAAAAGGCATTTTTGGCTACATCCAATTATTTCTTGCCAACTTTTGTCGCGCGTTTTTATTATTTTCGTACGTTTTATCCCAAATACAGGGTTTAGATTCCACCAACTCTTTAAAACCCGGCATTTTCTTTATTTTTTTGAGATAAAATTCGCCAACCATATGCACCCCTGAGAAGAATGAACAAAAAGATACCAAAAATCTGGCCGACACGAGTGGGAAGCTTGCTTTCCACCGACTTGTCGTCGCCTGCATCGAAACGACGACGATATGTCGGTCGGTGTGAAAATGCTCCCCCCGATATCGTTGCCGGTGTCGTATCGGTGTCGTGTCGTCCGGTGTGAAAACGCCCAACAATAATAATAAGGCGATTTCATTCCAGTTTCACTTTGGCTTTTACGGAAAGCGGCATTCCAACAATCACAGCAATATGATATGGGATGGGGGGACTATTAAAACCGTGAAATTTTGACTTTTCTTAATTTTATGAAAAATGAGTCACGAAGGTCCCAAAACACCGTAATCAATGAAAAAAAAAAGTTGTCTGTTGTCTGCCTAACTCAAGAACGCCTTAATCGATTATAACGAAATTTGGTACAAAAATCCTCTATCGGCTTACCATGAACTGATTAACTTTTGGATAGGGTGGTGGGAGGTTGAAGGGGGGAAAAGGGGCATAAAATATTTAAAAAAATTGTAACTTTGGAACAAAAGCACGTAGCCATATACGGTTTTCAGATTTTAATTTTCCATGAGTATGGACTACAAATTTTGTTATTAAGTCCAAATTCTGGGAGCTTTAGTTTCCGAGTTATTTGAAAAAACGTTAAAATATATTGAAAAAAAATCATAACTTTAGAAGCTACAGTTTTCGAGATATTTTCATTTCCTTTCAACATAAAATAATTGATTGTATGGTGGACTATCCGTGCTTTCTAGCACCAATTTTTTTTTTAGTTGGACCGGTCAATAAAATGTGAACTTATACCCCGGACAATAAAATACCCCCTCCCTAGCCTGGGCTAGATATAAGGTGACCAACCGTCCCGGTTTGGACAGTAACCATTTGTCCCGGGCAAAAAATCCGTCCCGGACAGTCCCGATTTTTCAGCAAAATTTCCGGTTCGCCCCGGCGAATGTTCTCTGCCATATATAAATTTGAATTGAAATTGAAACGTTACTTAAATTATTTTTCTTTAATAAGTATTTTGGAAAATACATCTGAATTTTATTAGGGGTGCATATAAGAAAAAAAACATGATATACAATACATTGAATGGCCGGAGTGTTCCGGTCTTGCCCCTTTAGGAGTTGGTCACCTTACTGGATACGCCGCTGAGCATAATGACCTTCATAACGTCACCAAGACTTGGGGGGGTGTATATTTCTTAACGTGTTGTTTATTGTGTTAATATATTTTTTTATGTTAAATATTAATGTTAACTTTATAGTTAAACTTCGTACTAATGCGACGGATGTAAAAAGTTGCGAGTGCAAAATATCAATTTTAGAAGCAGGTGTAGAAAAAAGTAATTCTTATAGGTATTGGTACCACTAGTAATATGTTGAAACATTCATTTACGGCAGATGGCGTAGCCAGGGGGGGTTTTGGGGGTTAAACCCCCCCCCCCAGGAGGTCTAACCCAATCTACAATAAACTAATCATGATCAAAGGCCCCAGGGAGAGCTTGTTTGTGTGTGTTGTGTGATGTCTTAATGTCTTAAATTTTCATAATTTTACCTGCGGTGCTATGATGTCATTAATTTTTATAATTTTAGTTTAAATCTAAGGAATTTTTGTCACCAGCATCAGCATTCAAAACGTGTAATAAATGGCATTATTAGTATAATCTTTCTTAACATTTTCATCTGCAGTGCCAATGAATAGGTAACAAATCTACGTATACCACCGCAACTTAGCCCTTCTTCTCTTCTACTCTTTCAAAATTATTTTACAAAAAACCTAAGAGTTCAAAATTTTTAAAAAAAAATTTGTTATTTGTCAATATTTTCGCCTGCGGCGCTATACCAATATTAAATATTGTTACAATTTTGTTTAATTTTAAGCAATTTTTTTGTCAAGAACGTTTGAAACGCGTAACAAAATTGCATTTTAATGTAATCTGTTCAAAATTTTTGCCTGCGGCGCATTTAACGAATAATTTTGAAAAATTTCTGCAAATGACACTAGATGAGACTTGCTTTTAAAAATAATTATTTTAGTTTCGTATGCCTCTCTCCCCTCTCTTCAGTTCAAGAGCTCAAGCAATTGGCACCTTAAAAATGATGAAACCCCCCCCCCCCACTGTTTACGGCCGGGAAGACCATTAGTTAACAGGAGCTTTTAAGGTTGAGGGGTGGTGTTATTTAAAGAAGGTAAGTAATTTCAAAGCAAGACTAACGAGAACATTTTGAGAAAAATTCTAGTAAAAAGTACCCAAAATTAGGGGGTTTGCAAGGTAGTGGCGAGTGGGTAAGCCTGGTTTTGTTTAGTACCTGACCTATTTTACAAAAAATGCCATTCTACCTCCATATTTTAATTAAATAATGTTAACAGTTTTTTATATAACTTAATAATTTCTTTTACTTTTTGTGTCTGGATATAAAGTACTTTACGATTTAACTTTCATGATAACTAATAAGTAAGTTTCAATTGTATAATACGATAAGTATTTTTTTATTTTTTAAATTGTTTCAATTTCAATTTTTTTAAGAAAAATGAGAAAATAAATTAAGTAACTACATACTCTTTTTTTGTATAATGCGTTTTTTTAAGTTTGAAATTTATTTGAAAACTACAAGAGATAAAAAAGTTACAGAATTTTTAGCGCACCACCAAATTAGGCCAAAATGCTCTCACACATTTAGGCCATTGTGTCCTCAAGTATTGTCGTCATTTCCATTTTTATATAGACAAAACCTAACCTCAATGACCCACTGAACAAAGGTTTGAAAGTTGACATAAATCCAAGCGCCCTAGATTGTTATTGTTGTCATATTTGAAGTTTTTAGGTTAGGTTTTTTGTGACAGAAATTTTGCCGGAAAGAGTATTTGTTTACATTTTGGCTATGGAAGACTAGTGCAACACCGTTCTCAAACAAAAAGCCAGTTAACTCCTACCTCTTCCACGATTAACACTTGAAACATGGATTTTCTGTCAATTTTGTGTCAATATGACCGCTATATAGTAGGCTTATTTATCCAACACCCCACATAGCAATTTGTCATCCTTAGCATGTGCATAGAATATCCTCAAGAAGAACAAGGATATGCTAAGAATGTTCTAAATTAAGAATAGGTTACGTTCCGCCCTAACCACATGCTATGCAGGTTCTTAGGATGTACTAGGATGTGATAAACAAACCGGCACTTCAGTGAATTTAAGTTAAAATTTACATCAAAAGGTATAGTGTAATAAAATCCCCGCAGGATTACTGCAGAAGAGTGAGAATCATGAAAAGCTGGTTTAAAGATCAACTCATGCTCCAAAACATGTTCAAAAACGAGTTGTAAAGATTTAACTTCCATAAACACCTACTTAGAAAACAGACTTTTTACTGCTCAGAACGCTTATTCTTGAACGACCGTGAGGTGAGGTGAGCTTTTTTCACCACCTTTTTCCACGGAGAATTTTGCTCGCCTCACCTCACGGTCGCCGGTCGGTCAAGAATAAGCGTCCTGGGTCTGTATTCTTGAAAGTATAGTGTAATAAAATCCACGCAGGATTACTGCAGCAGAGTGAGAATCATGAAAAGCTGGTTTAAAGATCAACTCATGCTCCAAAACATGTTCAAAAACGAGTTGTAAAGATTTAACTTCCATAAACACCTACTTAGAAAACAGACTTTTTACTGCTCAGAACGCTTATTCTTGAACGACCGTGAGGTGAGGTGAGCTTTTCCACCACCTTTTTCCACGGAGAATTTTGCTCGCCTCACCTCACGGTCGCCGGTCGGTCAAGAATAAGCGTCCTGGGTCTGTATTCTTGAAAGTATAGTGTAATAAAATCCACGCAGGATTACTGCAGCAGAGTGAGAATCATGAAAAGCTGGTTTAAAGATCAACTCATGCTCCAAAACATGTTCAAAAACGAGTTGTAAAGATTTAACTTCCATAAACACCTACTTAGAAAACAGACTTTTTACTGCTCAGAACGCTTATTCTTGAACGACCGTGAGGTGAGGTAAGCTTTTTTCACCACCTTTTTCCACGGAGAATTTTGCTCGCCTCACCTCACGGTCGCCGGTCGGTCAAGAATAAGCGTCCTGGGTCTGTATTCTTGAAAGTATAGTGTAATAAAATCCACGCAGGATTACTGCAGCAGAGTGAGAATCATGAAAAGCTGGTTTAAAGATCAACTCATGCTCCAAAACATGTTCAAAAACGAGTTGTAAAGATTTAACTTCCATAAACACCTACTTAGAAAACAGACTTTTTACTGCTCAGAACGCTTATTCTTGAACGACCGTGAGGTGAGGTGAGCTTTTTTCACCACCTTTTTCCACGGAGAATTTTGCTCGCCTCACCTCACGGTCGCCGGTCGGTCAAGAATAAGCGTCCTGGGTCTGTATTCTTGAAAGTGTGGGAAGGGAATGCTCCTGCGGGAGTATACTTTTTCTCTTCACACCTTTACCCGTTGGCATATCTCCATCTCACTTTTTTGTAAACCACGCCCACTTCCCTAGCAAGTTCTCCTCCCGGCAGTTCAAGAATAAAGGCCCTGATGAGGAATGCAGCCAGTTACAGATATATTATTGTTCATTGTTCAACGTAAGAAGTAACGAGTAAAAATAACACGGGTTTATTTTCTTACCGCTTACTTCTTACTTACCTACAGAACTCTGACTGCACCTTTACATTGGAAAGAGCGTTTCCACACATTAAACTGCTGCATCTCGAGGCATATCTGTAACTGGCTGGATTCCTCATCAATGGGGCTATTCTTGAATCGAGAGAAAATTTGCTCCCAGGGACTCAAATTCTTTTTGTTTCTCTCACTTTTGCCGGATATTGATGAAAGTAATTCTCTTAGTCAAGACCAATAGAATTACTTTCGATCAATATCGGGCAAAAGTGATAGATACCGATTTAAACCGAAGTTTTGGACCAATGAGATGCATAGTAGCGAGAGAGTTTAACTCCCTGGGAGCAAATTTTCTCTCGATTCAAGAATAGACCCCCAGAGCAGTAAAAAGTCTAAGTAGGTGTTTATGGAAGCCAAATCTTTACCACTCGTTTTTGAACATCTTTTGGAGCATGAGCAGCAGCAGTAACTCCGCGGGGATTTTATTGCTCTATACCTTTAGGTTTTATGTAAATTTTAACTTAAATTCACTGAAGTGCGAGTTTATTTATTTTCGCCAATTAAAAACAAAAAAGTTTGTTTTTACATTTTTTCCTTTTTTTGTTGGTCATTTTGTTTTAGTTTGGTGGCAAACCTGTATAAACTTCGGATGGAAAATATTCTAAAAATCTTTTTTTTTGTCAGTGACCTTAGCTCAGAAAATGTCGAAGTGACGTTCAAAATGGGTCATGTGATATCCATACTTTTTGGAGTCAAATAAACATTAGAATTGGCTGAACGTTGAATGTAAAGCACATTTTGTAAAAACTAGGACACCGCCCGGATCACTTTTTTGATTTTTTACCGAATAAACTAAAATTTCCTTCTGAGGCCACCGATTCACATGTTTGAATATTTCAAATTGGTGGCCTTAGAAAGAAATTTTAACTTATTCTGCAAAAAATAAAAAAGTGTCACCAAAACATTAATTTTGGCCTAAATCAAACTTACTTTTTTTGATAGTTACCCCTAAAAAATTAAATCCTTTGCGGCAATTTACTTCCAACCTTAAAATTTTGCTGCTAAAAATCAAAAACTTTCCAGAGATTTAATGGCCATCTCCAAGGATTTTTCCAATTAAAATGTCGACGGTTAATCGGGCCTCTAAAGAGGTAAAAGGGGTGAAAAGAGGTTGCTCTAAGGGGTCGGGTTGGCCAGAAGCCGAGTTTCTCTAATTATCTCTAATTGTCAGTCACCAATTAAGAGTTTGGAGTGCGCCAGAATGTGGAGGAATGTGAGCCAAAATCAACGGCAATGGCAATAATTAAAGTAAGAAAAAGAGTTTCTAGACGGTCATTCCATGCGAATGTAAATTTGCCTTCGATGCATTTAAAAAAGTTGGTGGACATCTTAAAATTCAAGATGGCGCACATTGTCAAAGTGAAGCATATATTTCGTCTAATTCGAGATCTCATTTCTTTTCATAGAATGCACTTAAACTCAGTACTAGCGAGAATAGGACTATTTAGAAGTCAAGTATTTGCTAAGGTCATCGACGCGACGTATTGCTCATTTTAGTCGGTTATATTTTTGTTGAAGGGAAATCCAGAAATTAAAACTATCACTTGTTAAAACCGAGATATATATACTTGCTCAAATATGGGTTCTTTGGGGATCATACAGCAAAAAGTATTGAAATTGGTTAAAGCATTGCTTTGAAATTAATGAAAAACTTATAACTAGTATTTTAAAGTAAAGCAAAGTGATGTACGGTTGGGTTATACACATAACTTCGTTAATTTTAATTCAATTTTATGGCATGATACCTTACTTGAAGGATAATTTTATCAGCTTTAAAATTTCTCTCCTTGCTTTTTAACTAAAATCATTAGTTTTTGAGATACCTAACGCGCAGCTAGAGACTCAACGGTTTGTTGAACCAGAAAGTCTTCTGAATATATTAATCCTGATCAATTAATTAATTATATTATATATATAAATAATAATTTTTACTATATTTTTCGCATTTTAGAATCAAACACTAAGTTTACTTTTTTCAAGTTTTCAGTGTTTTTTTTAGTGTTTGAAAAAAGTTCCGCCAAAAAATATTTTTTATCTGTTAAAATGAAAAATATTTAAGGTTGTTGAAGAGAGACAGCAGGTTACAAAAAAGTATTTTAGAGAAAGATAGAAATAATTTGAAGCAATTGTTTAATAAAAATTTCTGTTTTGTTATATGATTTTTATTTTGCCATTTTTAACAGCAAAAACTGTAATTGTTCAAAGCGTAAAGTGTGTAAGATATAAGGTGGTATTAATTTACTTCAATCAATAGTTATTTACCTAACAAGTGCGGAAATTGATACTTTACCGCACGCGACGGCAGTGTTGCTCCGCGTCGTTTGGTCAAGCCGTCAAGGGCGGTAAAGGTACTTTACGCACATAACCCACATTATGACCCACATAACAATTAAACATTCCTGTAATGTAATAGTCATATACTTAGAGAAGAAAGAATGTGATAGAAATGTTACATTTTACCATTGGGAATATTACTAACACATGCCGGCAATAATTTACGTTCTAGCTTATACAGGAGATATAAATGTGACGTGAAACATGACTATAATACAACCAGAACGTTTTTTTAAAAGATTTATAGTAATATACCATGTCCAGATACTCCAGATGGCCACGAGATGTATACAGTGTTGCCAGGTCTACTATTTTAATAGTTTACTACTTTTCTTAACTGAAAATATTATACTTTTCTTTGAGTGAAAGTCTACCACAGCAATAGACACCAAAAGCAGCTGGATAAACAGTCAATATTTTGGTGACAAAAATGGGTCATTTTCGATTATAAACTCTAAATCTATGTCTAAATCATCAGAGACCATTTAGTCTGGAGCGAAGGCACTGTCGGTCAGATCACGGGTTAGCAGAAAGTACATGAGCGGAGTTCGTTCTAAAATCAGCTGATAGTTCAGGACACTTGTTTTCTTTATTCATCACACAGAAAATTTCTGGTAGGATTAAAAGCTCCCGCTGTTCACTAGCAAGAGATGTTTTAAAAGGTTTTTATGGTTTTGAACTAAAGTGAGATAGAAAACAATTTATAAAGTTTAGGATGGGTTAAAAGATAAAAATATATTTTTTCCAGTTGTTAATCAATAATTTTTTTTTTCGTAGTCTACTATTTTTTTTATCAAAATTCTAGAATCTACTATTATTTTTGTCTCTGATCTACTATTATTCTAAAAATGGACCTGTCATATGCATTAGTCTTAAACTAAAGTGCAATTACGGAGTAGACTATAGATATAGGTATACTAATGTATCACCATTATGTTGATATACTACTTGAGATTATAGTTATCAAAAGATTTCCTAAATAACTTTTTGCTGTCTTATATGTATATTAATAATACCTGCTACATAAAGAACATTCCATTTCAGTGCCATCTACCTATAATAGATGACATTAAACTAAATTATAATTATAAATCATATAAATCGCATTCTTTTTACAAAATAGTAATATTTTCAGCAAACATGCCAAAATCCTGACAAAAAAATTATTTTTGGGAATATTCATAAAAATAACTTGATTGTCAGGTTATCATGGGCATATTATTATCTTATTACAAAAAATAACAAAAAATAGGTGTGCCACATTGCTGTCATATTCGCAATAGAATATTCCGAAAATCACTTTGAGGAAATATTCCTATAACATGAATATTCCTCCAATGTTATGTGGGGAGCATATAAAACTCATTTTAAAACTATAAAAATTTGTATTATGTAGTTCAGCACTAATATTTAAGGTAAACTATATCAGTTATGTAAATTTTTACTTTATAGCACGGCGTGCGGTAAAGTAACTTTAACGAACGCCTTGCGGTAAAGTAAAAGTATATAAAAATTTCAATTTTAATATAATTTTTATTGAAGATATCGCCAAATAATATGAAATTTTTATAACTATTCTACATTACAGCAAGCTAATATAGAAACTTCGATTTTATAAAGATTTTTAGAAGAAATAACGTAAAGTTTTAATAAATTCTTATAATTTTACTTTACCACACGCCGTGCTGTAGAGTAAAACTATACAGAAATTTCGATTTACATACGATTTACAAAAATGTAACAAAATCGTATGCGGTAAAGTAAAATTATGCGACTTTGTATTTTTGTAAATCGCATTTAAATCGAAATTTCTATATAGTTTTACTTTACTGCAAGGCGTGCGGTAAAGTAATATCATAAGAAGTTAATTATTATTTATAATAATAAAAAATGTTACTAAATCGAAGATTCTATATAGTTAAACTTTACAGCACGGCGTGCTGTAATGTAAAATTATAAGAATTTTATATTATTTGGCGTTATTTTACATAAAAATTATATTTAAATTGGAATTTTTATAGAGTTTTACTTTAACGCACGCCGTGCGGTGAATTTAGTGTAATAATTTTTGATAATAAAATATCGCACTAAATCAAAGATTCTATATAGTTAAAAAATTATAAGAATTTAATATTATTTAAATTAAAATAAATTGTTTGCATAGTTTTACTTTACCGCACGGCGTGCGGTAAAGTAAGATCATAAGAATTTAGTATATCAAATTATAACATTAAAAAATCGTACTAAATCAAAGATTCTATTAAAAAATTATAAGAATTTCATATTATTGGCATTATTTGGCGTTATTTTACATAAAAATTATATTTAAATTGAATTTTTGTATAGTTTAACTTTACCGCACAGCGTGCGGTAAAGTAAAATCATAAGAATTTAGTATAATTATTCATAATAATAAAAAATCGTACTAAATCAAAGATTCTATATAGTTAAACTTTACAGCACGACATGCTGTAATGTAAAATTATAAGAATTTCATATTATTTGGCGTTATTTTACATAAAAATTATATTTAAATTGAAATGTTTATATAGTTTTACTTTACCGCAGGACGTGCGGTAATGTAAAATCATGCAAACTTATCATCATTTTTTAGAAATAATATACAGCTTTAAAAAAGCTGCATAAAAATTATAAGAGAAAATCGGTGTTGAGCGAATGGGATGCTGGTGGGACAAAAGATCTGCCGTGTTATTTCGTTATATTTAATATTGTTTCATCTTGAGTGCAAATTTGACAAATATTACGCGTTTTTCTTAACAAGGCAGTTTGGCTATCTGGCTTTCAAAAAAGCAAGCGGCGTGCGGTAAAGTTACCTTACAGCACCGCGCCTTGTAAAGTACTACTTTCTGCAAATGAGCCCTGTAAAGTGCCATTTACGCACGCGAGTAGGTAAAGTTCTTTACAGTCTTTAGAATTACCAAAAAACGTGACCTACTATAAGTGTATTTTAGCACATCTAAAAAAATTGAACAGAATAAATAATAGCTTTATTTCCTGTACTACATCAGTTTATTGTCTTAAGTACTTATATATTGTTAAAAATACTCTTTTGTTTAAAATGTTCAATGTTCGATGTAAAACTAACCAACATTAGACATTAATGCTTTATAATCTAAAATAAATTTTTATTAAAAAAAACTTTTAAAGAACTTATATACCATAATAAAAGCGATGGGCGCAAATTAAAAATTTTAACTTTAGGTATCATATATCGGTCACATCGACGATTCACCTAAGAAACAGTTGTATTACTCTAGAACCTAAGGACATTTTCAAAGACTTGGCAACCACGGCAATCTCACCCGTTCTCAGCTTCTTTAGATGAAAGCATTATGTTTATCATTCGAATAGAAGAAAAATTTAGTTCTTCTTTTGTAGTTCTCTCTTTGTCACGAAGTCACGAAAATAAGAAAGATAAAAAAATTATTTTCTAGTGTTGAGTGCATTTAAGCTTTTTCTTTAAAAGTTTTTTTTTAATAAAAAATTAATTTTTTATTTTTAGATTTGTATCCTAAATTGTCCATTTTGAATGCGCCATATTGAAATTTTCAAATCTGATCAAAAATTTATAATATCCTCTTCCCGAAAAACACCTGTATGCCAATTCTGATATAAATAGAACAAACTAAATCTTTTCCCCCCTCCACTTCCCTCGCTAGAAGGAAGTGTGTACCTAATAATACCATATAATTGTATTGTCGCCGGAAGTATAAACGCATACCAAATTTGAACACACACCCTTAATTTTTAGATGTGTGCCCTTAATCGTACATTTTGAATCCGCCATATTGAATATTTTAAATCTGATAAAAAATTCATGTTCCCCCTCCTTAAAAACCCCTGTATGCCAATTTTGATTGAAATCGAACAAATTATAAATTTTTTCCCCCTCCACTTCCCTCGTTAGAGAGAGGTGGGTACCTGAGAATACCATATTATTGTATTTTCACCGGAACTATAAACGCATACCAAATTTGAACACAATCGGATGTGGATAATTCAGTTAAAATTGGTTAGCGAAACATGACCGAGAATCGTTTATCTTGAATCCGCCATATTGAATTTTTAAAATCTGACCAAAAATTCGTATTCCTTATCCCCAAAAACCCCCGTATACCAATTTTGGTTGAAATCGGACAAACTTAGGTGTTTTCCCCCTCCACCTCCCTCGCAGGGGAGAGCGGTCCCTAATAATGACATATTTTATTATCATCATATATCAATCGGATGTGTATAAGTTAGTTAAAATTGGTTAGCAAAAGATGACCCAAAATCGTCCATCAAAATCTGATTAGAAATTCGTTATCTCCATCCTCAACTGCCCCAACACACCAAATTTCAACGAAATCGGGCGTACTTCAACTGTACCCCCCTCCACCCCCTTCGAATAGGTGGGAGCTGTCAATTTCATCACACTATATTCTTGTGTTGTCACCGCAACTATATTAGCATGCCAAAATTGAAGCCGATCGGATGTCGGGAAGTTGGTCAAAATTAAGTTGCAAGATTCCACCCGAACAAACATATCTAGTTCGTTACATAGATACATTGCAAGTTAAATAAAAGCTTGTAAAAATAATGCCAATTTGAACAATTTCTTGCATATTCCTTTTTAGCATTTTCATCAAGATTTTTTTAACCTACGAGCACCAAACTTGGCAGGGTTGATCAAAGAGCAATGACCTAAATTATATCAGGGAATTAAATTTTTCCAGTGGCGCAGTCCGACTTTCTTAATTAGAAATTTTCAAAATGTACCAAAATTCTTTGATACGCCACCGTTACTGACATATACAAAAAAGGCTCCGCTTTTCACTCGATTTTATATTAGATAAAATTGCATTTCCAACATCACCTTAACCTTAACATAAGAATTTTATAAATGAAAGGGCCAAGGTGCCCTACTCTGCCAATACCAATTATAATTTTAAAAAATTCTTATTTTATTACTAGACCAGCAAATACAAGCGGAAGGAGTGTATATGTTAGTAACAGTGGCGTATCATAGAGTCTTGATACATTCTGATATTTTCTAGTTAAGAAAATCGGACTACGCCATTGGAAAAATTTAATTTTCTGATATAATTTATGAAATTGTTCATATATCACCCTGCTAAGTTTAGTACTCGTAGGTTGAGAAATCTTGATGAAAATGCTAAAAAGGCATGATTTTTGCTTGGTTTTTTTAAAATTTTTGTGGTGGAAGGAGTGGTTTAAGCATATAACTATGAGATACTATGACGGCCCTACCCCACGAAAGTAAAAACAAAATTGGAATGATAATATCCTGTAAATAAAATGACCGCTACATGTACTTGACATTTGTGAGCCTAAATAAGTTGGTATTGACCAAATTCCCCTAACTCTGAGGCTAATAATAAAAAGGGTTATCGCACATCACTTATGAAAGGCAAAAAAACTAGTCATTACTGTTGTATAACAGCACTGAACAAATCAAAACACTATATTTATAGCAAAAACACGCAAAAAAACGAAAACACTTCATTTTGACTAAAAAAACAACGGAGTAACATCCTAGTAACTTTTGTTTTGGTTCAAACAAGTTTGTGGCTAATAAAAAAAGCAGGCAAATATATATCATGTTTACAGGGGGACTTGAAACCCATTTAAAAATGATATAACTTTAGTTTTTCTATTAACAAAAATTTAAAAAAACAAAATTTTAATATATTATGAAAAATCATGGTAAAAAATACCAATTACTGATTGTGGAAAAGACACACCAAAAACAAAAAAGAATGTCAAATCGATTCGATTGATGTGACTACGTTCTTTTAGACTCATAACTGTCACCTGCATAAGGCGGTCATTTTTGTGAAATTTCTCAGGGGGTATTATCATTCCACTTTTGTTTTTACTTTCGTGCCCTACCCTTGCTTTTCCCGAGAAAAATGCGTACCGATAATAAATCTCCCAATCAAGTTGGCCTAGAAAAAACCGATAAACGCAGAGTGTAAACGGACAGGCGCGTCGATTGCGTCAGCAGTGAAAGTGTCATTAAATTATCGTAAGGTCACTACGACGCCAGGCATAGATTTGTAAGTGCATGCGCAGTAGAATTTTGGTTTATGGCCTGATGACCCAAACAGTTTCAAAGCCAACTGCGATCTTGAATTTTCTCCTTTATTTTTCAAAGTTATTCAATCACCATTTACTTATTGATAGAAAATTAAATTTGAAACATTTTTCCTATTTGTCACTTTTCACAGTCTGTCACCGTTTAGGAGTTATCCATTAAAAACGCTTTTTTGGAGTGTTTTGGAGGTTAGAAATGACAGTTCCCGAAGAAAGTAGGAATGGGGACTTAGTATGTTAAACGATAGACCTTCCTAAGCCTGCTAATAAAAAAAATGTGGGATTTACAATATTCTTTTTAATCGATTCAGGAGAGCTCCAATTTGGTCCCGTTTTATATGTGGAAACATACTTTTCCCGCCACTTTCTGAGAAAATCTATAATATATTTTTTTTTTAAAAGCCTAGAAGGTGTCTAAGAAAAGCTTTTTTCCATTAAAAAATAAGATTAAAATAAAATGGTTTAATTTTTATGTACAGGGTGTTTGTTTATAACTGAAACACTCAGTATCTTTTTTATTATTGAAAATAAAGGTTAGGTCTAAATTCAAAAATGTCTTGGCAAATTACAACGAACTTAAACGCTATAAAAACTTTTTTTTGTCCTTGGTATACAGTGTGTGGCAATAAAGACAATTTTTTTTTAAATAGAACACCCTTTATATTTTTGCATTTTTGAATTTTTTTAAAAATTAGCTTTACAAAAATATCAAACACTATTTCAATATCTTTGGTAGTTCCTGAGATATTTGCGTTTAAGTTTTAATAATTGTCAAAATGAAAATGTATTGGAAATGACCAACCAATACCGCCTCCAAGGAAGGCCAAGAATCGGATTCAAAATGGCCGCCACTGACGTTTCCACACAACACTGCATTAAATGGGCAAATTTTAAATTTTTGCTTTATGGTGTGGCGCGAAACATTAGTTTTATTTTTTTTAATTTGCTTAACTTATTATAGAATTTATCAGTTCTTTTTAAACTAGACGAAAAACGAAAAAATCTACTTAAACTAGAAAGGATACCTTGTTTTAAATGTCGTTTAAACATCCTTCGTATGATTTGTCACATGGCCTTTATTTTATCAAAAAAATAACAAAAATATGTACATATGTATTTTTAATCCTTGTAAAAATTCCAAAAGCACAATTATGTATTTCTAATATAGGTTCACAAAAAAGTATAATAGAAATTAAACTATAACGTAGCTTTTTCTTTTTAATTATGAACACATCCATAATAATTTTTTACCATCAAATTTTAAACTAGACTGCCTACATAGTATGCAGCAAACCAAAAAGAATGTTTAAGCATGTAAAAAAAAAAATTATTTAATTTAATAACACTTTCAGTACCCTAATTTCATTGTATTTTTTCAGCTGTATCTTACGCATGTACGCTTGCTGGAAACAAAGTTTTCTCGTTTTATGGCATGCATCTATTTCTTTGCAATTTCTTAGAAATTAATTGAAAAACAGAAACACTTGATGGATATTGGCCCATGTAATTGCTTTGGCAATTTTGCACACAGCACGTAGTGGGCATTGCTAAATGATATACAATTAATTTAATTATACCTTCAAAAGATTTTTAAATGCACTGTGGATTTTGGGACAAACTTTTAACAACGCACACTTTATACGATTAAGTACACTTTATTCGCCAAAAAGATTTAATAAAAAACGCTTATAAACAGTCAGAAACCACTTAAAATCCTGTATAATTTCTCCAAAAAATGCACTAAAACTCTAAAAACACTGACGATGAAAAAAGCACTAACTACCGCGAATTTCGAGTCAAAGCCCTAAATTACCTATAAATACTCATGCAACAAATATTTTCAAACCCGTTGGAATATTTAAATACAAAAACAATCAATAAAAAATCGTTAAAAAGTCTCTCAATGACGCGATTTCGCGATGTAAACAAACGTAAGACGGCGCCATATTGTTTTTATTTCGGGATGATCCCACGCCTTCTATGTAGGGCGTATTGGACCAACTGATCAAGCTACCAAGTGGGCCATGAATGTATTTCTTTATTTTAACAATATAAACTTAAAAATCTAGTGGCCTTGAAAAAAAAACGATTGAAGGCAATGATCAGATGGTCGTATTTTATTAAAATTTGAAACGCAAATCTCAGAAACTACAAAAGATATTTCAATAGTGTTTGGTATTTTTGTAAAGCTAATTTTTTGAAAAATTAAAAAATGCAATAATATACTGGGTATTTTATTTTAAAAAATTAGCTTTATTGCCACATCCTGTATACCAAGCGGAACAAAAAAATGTTATAGCGCTTAAGTTCGTTGCAATTTGCCAAGAAATTTTTAAATTCAAACCTACCATTTATTTTCATTAATAAAAATACCTGCCTAAAACCCAAAACTTTTTGAAAAAATATCACCAAATTTATAAAATAATAGGCACCGAATTTGAAAAACTTGGGTTTTGGATAAACAAAAATTATTTGTTTTTGGATAAAGTATATTTTTTGATGCGTTTTAGTCGGTTTGACGCTTTATTGTGCCGTCTTCAGAGTAGTTTAATTTTTTTTCAATTCGGTTTATTTTTTGTATTTTTGATTTGATTCAAGAACCAACTCGAAAGTTTGTTCCTTATTTAGGCTGCTCCTGTATGTAAACACTGCATAGTAAAGAACCTTGCTCTACGTATACACAGAAATTATTTTTTTATCTTATATCAATACAAAAAATTTGGTCGTACTGATCCAACCTTGATAAATAAATAATCCTATTATATCGACACTAACCCGATTTACCTTACATTTCGTGTTTTGACTGTTTGTAGGATTAAAAGTATTACCTTTCAAGTGTTCTCGAGGTGGGCATGTTTACCCTAAATCCCATTGTCCGTCCGTCCGTTTATTTGGCTGTCCGTGACACCCATTCAGCGAGGTGTAGAAGTGCGAGAGTACTTGTCAAACAAACACATCATAGCGCTATTATGTCGAGGAATTTCTTTCAGTCAGAAAAGAAGCTTTTTGTACCCCATTAAACGAGTATCCTACAATATAATTGTGTTAGAGAAAAATATGTGCCGATATAAATGTTGTGTAAAAGTGGATGAGACTGGTGTGAGAAATTTGCCCATTTAGTGGTCCATTGAATGACCATCAATAAAGTATTCTGTGACATTTTAAATTTAAATGTTATTTTTAATTGGACTCAAAGCCCGCTCGCATTCATGGTATAGCCTGGATACATCCGATTTTCCCATATAAATTTAAATCAAATCTATAGTTTTCCTTTTCCTACGACCACATTATTACCCAAGTAACAATTTTTAGTTGCCGTAACTAAGAAATACACTAAAATTAACGTTGCATAAAGTACAAAAACTAGTCATTTGTGCAACGGCCGCTATGATGGACAAGAAACCGACGCCACACCGTTGTTATTAACTAGGGTACATTTGGCAACCCTCTAACAACTTTTATTTTTACTGGAATATTGTGGGCTTTTCAACGACGGAACAACGACGCCATAGGGTTGTTAATTAACTAGAGTTAATTTGTATACCCTACCTAAACGACTTCGTGCCGTCGCAAGCAACGTTTTTAGGACGAGTCAGTTTAACGTTTCCCGGCCGTTTACTCAACGTCAACGTAGTTGGTCTACTAGAGACATATTAGAGGCACAAAAAAATGGTGAGGGAGACATAAATTCAAAAAATCAGTTTCCAAGTGACCAGTAGTCAGGCCGTTAAACCGGTCCTAAAAAAGGTCTGCGTCCATAAATAAAACACGGCAAGGGGTAAAAGGGGGTGAAAGTTTTATAAAGTAACTGCGCTCCGTAACAGTTTTACTCCAAAAATAATAAAAAATTATTTTTTAATATTTTTAGGGGGGTTTTCCATATTCATTAAGTGTTTCACAATTTGCAAAAGTATTACGAGGAAGGAAAGAGGGGTTAAAATTAGGATAAAATGATGTTAGATAATTGACTGACAGTGCAGGGGCCACGACCCTAAACGTTTGTGACGTCACACAAGCAAAAATCGCGACGTAATTTTGTTAGCAGCTGTAATTGTTTGATTTGTTTTTCTGCCTACAAACTATATAACGCCACCAAAGTGACCCAGAGTCAGACTATGGTCAGACTCCCTGACCGACTGTAGATACCAAGTAACGCGAGTCAGACTATCTTGAAATTAATTTGTGGGGTTCTTCTTTTGATGCACTGGTGTGCACTAAACGTATCTACGCCCTTTTCTAACTTGTATAAATATAAAGGATAGATATAATTAGTGCAAATTGTTGCAGCAAAAGGAATAAGCTATTAGCACTTTCGGCCAATTTCAAAATATAAGACAACTATAGAGGTCACCTCTATACTGTTTTCTTTTCCTGATTTGCGCCGCTACGCCATTTGTGTAAATCGTGAAAAGAATCTTGTGATTTTTTAGATTTAGATTGGCTACAGTTTAAAATAAGTTTAAAGCATTTTTAAAATTTTCAGTATTTAAATAAAAAAATAATTTAGCAAAAAAGTAAGAAGGATTGAAGGAAAACTAAGGTTCGTTGTTAAATTTAGTTCAGTTCAGTTTGTGTTTTGCTCTGTCCAAAGTTTAGGACAATATGCCAGTTAAATTTAGTTAGTGGGAACCTTTCAAATGTCACTTTAATGTAATAAATTAACTGAATGTTACCTAGACGTATTTTAGAACTATTGATAGATGATGTTTGGAAATTAGTCCATTTGTGATTGCAGAGACGTGGAAGTCTTGATTTCAGATCTTTACAAACCCAAAATTTAAATGTGATCACACTAAAAATTAAAAAAAAGTATGTGTTGAATGTGGTAAGAAAATTATTTTTGGAAAAAAGAAGCCCTACTGTTATATTTAATAAAAATTTTGAATTTAATGACGCTAGATTTCCAACTTCAATTTGCAGTTCTTGTCGCCATGCTTTAAGTGAAAATAAAGAAAATATTAAAAGAAGAAAATCACCAAAAATGCAGTTAGTTGCTGCTGTGGTTGAACATAGGAAATAAGAAGGAATAGTTAATGTTAAGGATTATGATTGTCTTTTTAAGACCGTTTGTAGAGTTTTCATCTTAACGAGTTTAGATAATTGTATTTATTTTTTATAGATAAATACATGTTTTTTCAAATACACTGTTCAAAGTTTATGCAATAAAGGCTTTTTGATTAATAACATATTGATGAATAAATAAATAAATAAATATTCCAACCGTTTTTATAATTCTTTGTATTAGTAAAATGCTGGTAATGAATAACTCTACATATGGAAATGCAGTTTCTTATAAGATATATTTACATTCGTATTTAGATATACACTATGGTTTATAGATAATGTCTACATTATGGTACAAAAAAAATGTTTGTCGCCATTCCAGTAAACCCTATATTTTCTTTAGGGTCTTGTGGTCGAAGGCGGCAAAATTTGAAACATTTTTGTCCAAGTGCTCAACTTTCTGTAGTTAGTTTTCAAAGAAAGTTGTGGATCTGGGAAAAATCCTATAAAAATATGTATACTATTTATAATTAATTAAACAGTCTCTGACCTATAGCGACTAAAAGTCGGTAAAGTTCTTTGAGATCCGCATGATTATATATTATTATTGGACGCCGACGGTTTATCAGAATGTGCAAAATCAAACCCGTTAAATAAAAGAAAGTTCAAGTATAAAATCATTCACTATAGGAACAGCAATTCGTTAAACTAATTTTTTATCCGAACCTTATTTCTTCAGACCCATTCAATAACAAATTCAAAATTTATAAGACCCGTTTTTAATCAAACGACTGTATTATAACTTAGTCTAAAGGCGCATTTACACAGACAAAATTTCCTATGATGTTGAAATGCCGACAAACATTTACACGAGCCTCTTGAGCAAAATGTTCAAAGAAATGTTCGAGCAAAATCTCGTACAAAAAAACACACGTAAATTTTGGAGACAATGTTGAGCAAAATTTGTTTGAAGAATTGGGAGTATAAAAATTTCTTTACAAATTCAAAATATATATCGTTATCGGAATTCATTGAACTTAACTGAAAATAGAAAAACAAAGTTTTGAAATAAGGTATTTTTAATCAAGTGCTTTCCGACGGAAAAACGATTTAATGCCGAAATTCACATTTTACCTCATATGCAACTTCGATTGATCTGATTTTTATAGGGGATATGCCAGTATACTTGTAACTTTTTTGAGGTTGTAAAAAAACAAGAATAAAAAAAATAATAATTGGCACTTATTTATTGTTGTTGCCTGTAAAATATAATGATAAAAAATTACGTTTAAAAGAATATCCCTTTATTTTACTTCCTAGTTTAGTCTTTTACAATAATAATTAAGTCAAATTAAAAAACCTATATACATTTTATTAAATCTCAAATATATGAACAAAAGCACATTCGGTTTAAATAATACCCGTTTATTACCCACTTTTACAAACCTACGAACCCGAACCTTGTCTAAAAAATATAATTTAGTAGTAATTTAGTAAACTGTGTCGCCGATCTATCATCCCGCGTTTTGAATTTCGCAGGTAGTAGGCCGGCCACCTTTTTGAATCGCAATGTTGCCCTTTGCATATTGTTGGTTCAGTGTCAGTAATCGACCTTGATTATTACATTAAATTGACAGTAAATATCTATATCTTCAGCATTTTCATGAACCTTTTGCTTTTTTAAGCAACCCTTGGGACCTTAAACTAACTAGGTAAATCTGGTCTGAGGAATTAAAAAACAACAATAAAAGCTAAAGGTAAAGTAAAGTGACAAAAATATGTTTAAAAAATCCCCCTTCCCACCACTCCTCATAGTCGTGAGGCGCGGATTACCGCTTAAAAGTGCAATTTTTGAGTTTTTTGCCGATATTTGAAAAACTCAAAATTTTTTTGGAAAAGAAAAATTTTCCTGGGTTTTTTTTTGACTTTAGGAAAAAAGCCTTGGAAATAAAAAAAACTCGCAAGAAAATTCCAAAAAAAACCCCGGGCAAAAAAATCCGGGAAAAACCCTAAGAAAAAAATATTATACGTAACCCTAATCCATGCGACAAAACTGATAGTAGAGCCAATAATAATATTTCGCTTGCCGTCGGCTAACAAAAATTTTAAATAAAAGTTGGTATTCCATTTTTTTAAAGAATTAAGATCACTGATCACTGATGTGAAATTTTACTTATTCTCATCTTTAAAAATATGTTTCCAAAATAGATAGCAATAATTTGCTCAAAAATTTACCCGAACAAAATGTTCAAAGAAAATCTCACAAAAATGTTCACGCAAAAAATTTTAGATCTTTAGCACGAGCTTTTATTTGAGCATGTTCGTCTGTGTAATTGCGCCTTTAGATCACGGGCGAAATTTTTATATATATACCTACAGTCAGAGTAGAAATCCTTAAGTTATTTCTTGAAGATGCAGAAATTGGATACAAAAAAATGCGGTAATTATGTATGAAACGGTTTTCTTTATTTTGGCATGTTATGAAAAAAACCTTATGTAGACACTTACTGAGGTTTATAAGGAGTTGAAATTTACCTACGGCGATTTTTTGGAAATATCCGGAAAAAATGGTCTGGTTAGTTGAGTTCGTTTGGCTTGGTTTTAGTTAAAAAAAAGAAAAAAATCCGAAAAAAAAATTTTGGCCGGCGATAATTTTGGGACGGTTTTGAACCCTAGTAACTGCCTGTATAAAGATTTTTTCATGAAAAAGCTAAAATTAAAAGAAAAACCTGATTGACTGGCCCTTCTGCCTGCAGCAGAGGATCAATGGACAAATGTTCCAAAATACTAGAAAGTTTTTTTCAAAATCCGCAAAAAGAAATTTAAAATTTTTGCGTTCGCAAGCCGCGACAGTAGAAACAGTTATAAAAATTATACAGAGTTCCTAAGATTTTCCTTAGGGATAGGATTTCAATAAATCAAACAGAAATGGCATAGAAAGTTCTGCGCGCACAAAAGAAACAGGTATATTGAGCAATGGTGCCAGTTTGTTATTATCTCCGGACTGCTTTCATGAGAAAAAATTGTCGCCACTCTTTCATTGTGAGCATAAATCATAGTTGCAATAATAACCGTTGACAAGATGTCTGCAAATTCCGCTAGATGGCGGCCACACCATCTAATCTAATTAAAAATGAGATGTTTTCAGGTCCAAACCACAGCTTTTTCTTGCTTAAAGGAGGCGGCAGGGTCCATTATTTACGATACTGAGCGATAAAATCGTGAGGTTGTTAACATTAGAAAGAAATATCTTCGCTTTTAATTAAATTTCTTTCCATTCTGTTCTACTGGTGACATCTATCCGGAAACGGCCAAACCATGCAGCTAGCAATAGCAGCCAAAGAAATCAATAAACGGCGCTGTTTTTCCTGCAGAGCTTTTTGCTTGCGATATTATTGATTTTAAATAAAGCTGGCCCTACACTACATTTGATATTTATATATTTGAGTTTTTTCAAAACTAGCGGGAGGGTAAAAGCGAAAAATAAGGGGCCGCCAATATTTGTTACACCCAAAAAGGGTTGAAAAGATTTATTTTGCTCTGTATCCTTACAAAAAACGTTTTTTTTACGAAAAACTTGAGCTCTGCCACTTTTTTAATTTTTTTCTTCAACTTTCTCGAAATTTTCGTCATACCGTAGAAAAAAATTATTTCCTCCATGGTCATACTCTACTCTTATTCGAAAAAATTTAGAAACAGAGACGGGATCAGTTTTCCTAAAACGGGGGATCTTGGTTTCGAGTGAGAAGATAAAGGGCGCCGCAGGCAAAAATTTTTCAATTAAATTAGCCGAACGCAAAAATGTTAGAAAAACAAAGCACGAAATAAAAATGGCGCCGCTTACAATTTTTTTTCAAAAATTACGTAATTTCGGGAACGCAAAGAAATAGGTCTAAAGAGTATAATTTTTAAGAAAAAAATATCAATTTTCTTGCCCTCCTCCACTGGGACTACAGGGGCCGTGCACAAATTACGTAATGGTCATAGGGGGGAGGGGGGTTACAAAACGTTACGTAGGGGGAGGAAGTTTTCGACAGCGTTTGCATTTGTGTGAAACTAAGAAAATTTGGAATGAAAATAAGTGAAAAGTTTTTTTTGGGGGGGGGGTAGTGGTCTTGAAATCGTTACGTAATATTGGGGGAGTGGCGTGCCAAACCGTTACAAAACATTACATAGGGAGGAGGTCAAATCACCGTTACGTAATTTGTGCACGGCCCCACATCTGACTGTTCCTCCTTTTTGATTTCGAATCAAAGTGCAAAACCCGGGTTGGACGTTCGAAGGCGTCAACTCGTCCTATTTGCTTGATATTATTATTATTGTTTCTACGGAAATATCTCAGTCGATTTCTCCGGCCGTGTATGAACGCTTTAGGTTAGGCATTTGCATGTATCTCAGTCCCCAGCCTGTAAACAGTGCGTAACAACGGTTACAAAATGAAAAGCCGAAAAATATTTTTTTTTACGATATCTTTCATCAGTTTGGTATTAAAGTCGAGCAAAAACAATTTTTATTCCAGTCCTAAAGGTATGAAAATGGAAAACATTAGAAAACAACAACCTGGAATGGATTTACTACGTGTAAGATGTAGTGACAACATCATCCCATGCCCATCCTTTCCTGCCTAATGTGCTTTTCCGTTTGTCTGCGTCTTATACACGGCTGCTTTATCAAGTATCGAGCCAGGCTAGATGAAATAGTAGTTTTCCTACGAGCGTGCGAAAAAAACGCTTTCGCAGTCATTTCCGTGCGGAAAGTGCCACTTTTCCGCACGCTGTGCGTGAAAAAAAAACAAGTAAAAATTAATTTTTTAAGCTTGTTAAAGTTTAGTTGTGAATAAAACATGAAATTCGTAGTTTTGACTATTTTTTCCCTGCTAATACAAAATATTTTGATATTTCGCACGCTCGTAGGAAAAATGTTGTACCTAACGCGTGCGGAAAATATTTTCCGCACTTACGACTTGCCCGAACTCCGCTGGCGCGTCGTTCGTACAAACGCCGGTGCGTGCGGAAAAGTATAACGTTCCGCACTTGTTAGGTAAATAACTATTACCTAACTAGTGCGGAAAGTGCCACTTTTCCTCACGCGATTTCAGATGGACAAACGACGCGTTAGCGGAGTTTGGCCAGAAATCAAGTGCGGAACAGCCACTTTACACACATGTTGGGTACAATTTTTTTTCTACGACCACTTGAATGTGCCGTCAAACAGACGTAAAGAGAGGCAGGTGGGCGTAGAGAAAAAAAAATAATGATTAAAAATCCTAATGCGGAAAAGTATGGGGGTAAATTCATTTCCGCACTCAGTGCGGAAGAGTGAAACTTTCCTCGCGCAAATTAGTGCGGAAAGTAAGTACTTTCCGCAGGCGACTAGAAAAATATAAAGAAGACGAAATTAGTAGTCAAGTGTTGATACCTTAAAGTCAGTTTTGATTACAACAATTAATATAAAGGAAAACTGCAGTGAATTTTATGAAAAAAATAAAAATACGATTCTTTTTTTAAAGTACATTCTTTGCAAAAATATAAATAATTTTTTATTGTAATTATCGTTTAAAAATAAATAGATAAATTTTTAAATTTAAAAAATGTATTCACCTTTACCGTTGTGGATTTGACCGGTCAACACGTTTTTGGTCAAATGACCAATCAATTAACCGGTCAATTGACTGAAATAAAAAAAAATAGAAAACGCAAAATAATATTTTTATTTTCCTATTTTAGTAATACATAATAGACGAAAACAAAATCATATATTTCTATTTAAAACTTCCATTAAATAAAAGATAATGAACCAACTTAAAATAAAACAAAAATAATAAATAAAAACGTAAAATAAAACTATGTACCGTTAGGTACTGAAAACCTAAACAGAAAATAGGATCATAAAATAAAACAATGTACCATTAAGTGCCTAATTAAAATCATCATCACTGAGAATTAGGGGAACCAACGTATTATAAACAGTGGCGGTCCCGGCCATTTGAAAAGGGAGGGCGGTTTCGATACGAAAAAAAATCTAGAATAAAAGCATAGCTTTTATGAGGAGAATATCAATATATATAAACAAAGCTTAGTAACTACAAGCACGGATTTGGTCTCAAATCTGGGGGGGGGGGGTACTTAGATTTTAACTGTGCGTTGAATATTTTTTGACAAAATTACATTAAAATGCAATTTTTGAGTCGAATTAAACTAAAATCTCAAATATCAACGGTATCATAGCGCCGTAAGCGAAACCGCGCAATTTATGCCCTACTTTTGATTTTCTAAAAGTTTTCATAAAAAAATTAAAGCCAGAGTAGAGGAGGTTAACTAAGCCTATCCCCCTGAAATCCGCGCTTGAGTAACTACGTATAATTTTTTCCGTTATAAAAGATAATAAACAAACCACAAACAAAACCTAATAGCTAAATACCTTTTTTTAAGATGATTCATAAGATGCCTATCCAAAAAAAAAAGATGCCTATCCAAAAAAAAATTCGTTTCCGATTTTTTTGGGCTAGTCGGTCAATGACTCGCTCAATTTCAATTTCAATATGTCTGTTGATATGCAGCAAAGCTAAGCCCGGACGAATTTCCGCCATAGTGTTTTTAAGTACTTATGTTTTCAATCATCTGAGGCACGAGAAGCTTCTTACTGACGAAGCATTACTTACTGGCAAACATCCAAGAATGTTATTATCAACGGAAAAATATCCCCACACTTGTTCATTGCCTCGAAAACGTTATCAGGTATATTTTGATTTACGCTTTTGCCTACTTCTGACCAATATTGTTTCTAAATACCGACTTCTCCCAATAAAAGTTCAAAAATTTGTGTTTTGGTTAATGAAACAGTTTATAGCATTTAGAAACGACTTTAGTTAATTTTGCCTTGATTTTGGCTTCATGTTGTATAAAACTTGGTATGAATATGTTCAGGTCAAAAATAAAATCTTGTTTATAAATAGAAACTCTATAATACTGTTCTGTATTTCCAATGGTTTTCGCGGTTAGTACGTCATGCGACTTGTTTATTCTTGGCGTGACGAATTGAAGGTCAAACTGTCCCAAAATACTGTGGAGAGATTCTAGAAAGTCTTTAAAGGAGCTTTCTGCAATTTCTCGTTTTTTCTCCAAGGTTACCACCAGTATCTACCAGTATCTACTGTAAACTGGACTAATCGCAAATGCATAAAGAGTTAACGCATCGATATTTAACACCATACAGGCGAAATAAAATATTCTTTGATTTTTAAGTTATTTTGACCGAATTTGACCGATCAAATAGGTACTGGTCAATTGACCGGTTAATTGACCATGGTCCAACCCAACCCAACCCAACTCTATATTACCCTAACTAAATGTAAATTTAGCTATTCTTTTAGACGAACTACCAAAGTTATTCTAAGAATACCTATAGGTACATATACCGGCACACGATCATAACTCGATCATTAACAAACTAATCTTTCTGACTTTATAAAACTTTCTAAAACTAAATCTTCATGCAGACCGCATGGAGACTTTACCCGCTCGTCCCCCTATATCTGTATACCTACGCCCTCGATCACAATAGCCCGTGGCGGTCCCAGCCCCTTGAAAAGGGGGGGGGCGGTTTCGACACGAAAAAAACACTAGGATAAAAGCATAGCTTTTATGAGGAACATATGCAAACTAAACTTAGTAACTACAAGCACGGATTTGACCTCAAATCTTGTGGGGGGGAGGGATTTTAAGTTGTTTATTTCATACATTTTTTATTTTAAAAAATGTGTAAATGCGCCGAAATTTTTGAGAAAATTACATTAAAAATGCAATTTTTCAGTTAAATTAAACTAAAATCGTGAGTATCAACGGTATCATAGAGCCGCAGGCGAAATTTTTTAAGAAAATTACACTAAAAATGTATTTTTTTATTTAAAATTAAACTAAAATTGTAAATATATCAATGGTTTCAAAGCGCAGCAAGCGAAATTTTTTTAAGAAAATTACACTACAAATGCCACTTTTAACACAAAATTAAACTCTAATACCGTAAATATCAATGGTGTTATAGCGCCACAAATTATGCTCTACTTTGGAAAAATATCGAGACACTTGTTCATTGCCTCGAAAATGTTATCAGGTATGTTTTGATTTAAGCTTTTGCCAAATTCTGAACAATATTGTTTCCAAATACAGACTTCTCTCAGTAAAAGTTCAAGAATTTGTGTTTTGAATTAATCAAACAGTTTATCGTATTTAGAAACGACTTTAGTTAATTTTGCCTTGATTTTGGCTTCACGTTGTACAAAACTTGGTATGAATATGTTCTGGTCAAAAATACTTTTTTATCTCCGAGATGATTTTGTCTAAAACTTGTTTATAAATTAAATGGAAACTCTATAATATATAATACTTCATGCGTTTGTTTATTCTTGGTGTGACGAATTAAAGGTCAAACTGTCCCGAAATACTGTGGAGGAATTATAGAATGTTTTTAAAGCAGAGTTGTCCACTGGGTTTTTTTTGGTAAAATTCACTTTTAAAAAACACCTAGGGATTTTTTAAAGGTGGATTTTGTCATTATTAGTAAAATAAATAAACGTAAAAAAAGGTATATTATTACCAGTCGTTTGAATCTGATCGTAAGATTCGATAAACTTGACCAGTTGCAAATCTTTTTCTAATCCCAAACAATTTCTTATTTTATTATTCCAAATAAGACCATGTCTTTAAAAAAAACGATTCTGGTTCAGTATTTGCAGACTCTACTTTTATTACTGGATTCTAAAACCTCAGTCCATTCTGAAGCACTCTTTCTAGCGCTGCTCTTAGGCATTTTCCTTTTAAAAAATGGTTTAGAGTTAATAACCTCGAAAAAAAACGAAAACTTGAATCGTATACTATCATGTCATACTAAGTAAGCAGGCACTTGCAGTGTAGTAAATACACAAACTCCAACAATAATTTTCTTAAGGTTTGTTTATATTAAGTATATAAAAAAAGCGCTGTTCAAACTAAACCAAAACTGCTTTGATTTATTAACAAACAAACAAACTGTCGATTTCTGTATTCCACGTATTTTTATGTCGTATTTTGTATTTGATAAACGATCGCGAGAATAAGTCCTAATTTTAAAGAAGAACTACAATCTGTATATAATTTAAAAAGAAAACCATAAAAAACCCAATAAAACCCAAAAAACCCAGTGGGTTGGGTTTTATATAAAAAAACGGGTTTAAAGGAACGTTCTACAATTTCTCCCCGCCCCCCCCCCCCCGGGACCGCCACTGAAATAGCACTGCCGTAGCCAGAAATCGGCTTGGAGATGGGAGGTTCGTCATTTATTAAAAATCAACTAGGTACCTAATACAACTTTTTTTTAAATTAGATAGGTGCCCATTGATTAAGCTCTTGAAATGAAGGGTGGGGAGGGAGGCGGTTTAATAGATCTGTTAGGTTAGTGTTTACAAAACAAAAATACTTATTTCTGAAAGCAAGGGCGGATTCTCTCGCGAGTCTTATTTGCAAATTTTTTTTAAATTAATCCTTAAATGCGCCGCAGGCAAAGATTTTGAGAAACTTACACTAAAATGCAATTTTTTTATCGTTCGAAATGCTGTTGAGAAAAAAACAATTAATAAATGTTAAACCGCAAACGGCAATTTTGGCAAAAAAGAACAAAAATTTTTATCTTTAAGGTTTTTTGAGAGGTGAAAGTGATTCTGCCTGGCGCCTATTTAGCTAGGGTTGCCATCCGTTCGGATTTCTCCGGACATGTTCGGGTTTTGGAGGCGTCCGGGGACGTCCGAGCGGGTTCTTGAAAATTATCCGGAATTTCTGCGACATGGCAATTTTTGTGTCTTCAAAAATCAGTTTGAAACCATAAAATAGGTGATTTTTTACCAAATTTAGCTATAAACACGCATGTTTACAATTTTATGATTTTCTTTAGCAGCCGGAACAGTCTGAACTGTTAAATAAAATTCAATCAAGAACAAGATATTTAAAAGTTTAAAGGTTTAAATTTAAAAATATTAAATTAAAAATTAAATTTAAAATTTTAATACAAAAGATGTTGCAGAAAACCCCATCCTGTTCTTGTACCTGGTTTTTAACGTTTCGGACGGCAGCTAGGGTGATCTAAGATATGTCAAAATACTGGTATTTTAATACAAAACATGGTGTTGAAATCCCCATCCTGTTCTTGTGCTTGGTTTAAAAGTTATTAATTTTCATCCCTTAATTTAAACCTTTTGGAGGGCAGCTAGGGTGATCTAAGATATGTCAAAATATTTTTATTTTAATACAGAAGATGGTGCAGAAATACCCATCTTGTTCTTGTACTTGGTTTAGAAGTTAATGATTTTCATCCGTTATTTTCAACCTTATGGACGGCAGCTAGGATGATCTGAGATATGTCAAAATATTTATATTTTAATACAGAAGATGGTGCAGAAAACCCCACCCTGTTCTTGTAATCGGTTTAAAAGTTAATAATTTTCATTCCATATTTTCAACCCTATGGACGGCAGCTAGGGTGACCAAAGATATGTCAAAATATTTTCCTGTTCTTGTACTTGGGTCAAAAGTTAATAATTTGCATCCCTTAATATCAACCCTTCAGACTGCAGCTAGGGTGATCCAAGATATGTCAAAGTACTGATATTTTAATACAGAAGATGGTGCAGAAATCCCCATCCTGTTCTTGTACTTGGTTTAAAAGTTCGTAATTTTCATCCCTCAATATCAACCCTTCGGTCGGCAGCTAGAGTGATCTAAGATATGTCGAAATATTGGTATTTTAATACAGAAGATGGTGCAGAAAACCCCATCCTGTTCTTATACTTGGTTCAAAGTTAATAATGTTCATCCCTTATTTTCAACCCTTTTTACGGCAGCTAGGGTGATCTAATACATCTCAAAATATTGGTATTTTAATATAAAAGGTGGTGCAAGAAAGCCCATCCTGTTTATGTACTTGCTTTAAGAGTTGGTGCCGTAGCTTTCTTTTTTATTATCACGAGTCGCCACTGGTCATTCAGCTGTTTCCGTCAATTTAGCTGCTAATTTTGTCCACCGGTAATCTATATTTGAAACTATATGTAACCCAACCCACTTTTTAAATTATAAAATAATTGCCTGTTACAAATTTTTTATCAAAAATATTTAAAACACGTAAAAAATTACATTTTTAATTACATTTTTAATGTCATTTTCTTAAAATTTTCGCCTGCGGCGGATTTAAGACGTGATTTGATTGAACCATTAAGGTGGTGTTTATTGTCCGGGGTTCTTAAGTGTTTTTGTCCTAGTTTTACAATTTTAGAGATTTGAACCCTAATTTAGCCAAACAATTTTGCTAGACCAAAAAAGTTTTTTGCTAAAATAACGCGGTCAGACTTTTTCCTAGTCTAACTGATTTTTTTGCTAGTGTTACTAACAGAGTTGACAACTTTTGAATTTTCAAATACGGGACGCTTACTTAGTTCACATATAAATATAACAACATTTTCCTAAAAAGTGCAGAATATCCCTTTTTCCACACGCAAATGCAGTTGACAAAACTCCGCTATGCATCGTTCTGCGCAACTGCATTTGCAATTTGCATTTGCATTTGCAATTGTTTTTCTACGAGCGCTAGCGTGAGCAAAATAAACTGAAAATAGTTTTTTAAAATTTTCATTTACAATCTTAGTTACACCATATCAATCAAAAAAAAACTATAACTATTTAATTTTTAAAATTTATTTATTTGGGCTTTTAATTACTCCTTTGAATTAACTCGGAATTTTCATTTATGTAATTAAGAAACTCTGCACAGGTCATTATTAAAATTTATACAAATCTGTGTCTCTGACTTAATTAGTTTCCCGGTAAACACACTTGTGACTTTAACCTAATATTTATATAAATCTAAGGTTCACATATTTATGTAAAATATGTTACATCATATTTGCGTAAATCTCACATAAAAATATTTTTATGAAAAAAATTATGTAAACATTAAGTCAAAACTTTGACTGTACATTTAAGTCATCAGAAGCAATGTTAATTTTACGTAAATAATATGAATTTATAAATAAATTCTTAAAATTTACGTAAATATTACGTAAATAGTGGGACCTTAATTTTACATAAAACATATCACATACCTATTGGGAAATCAAGATAAGCAAAGCGCCCTCTAACCTAAAGCCCCCAACTATCCTAAAGCCCCCAACTATCCTAAAGCCCCCGATACCATGGCAACTGCAGGTGTTTTGTCAACAAGGCCCACAGTAGGCAGAAGGGTATTTTTACGTTTTCTGACAGAAAACCATTCGAGGTTATGTTTATCTTTCAAAAATATTTTTTCAAAAACGAATATGAAACCACTCCGCGTGTGCGGTCGCCCGCCGAAAATGGCCTAGCGCTGCGCGAGCATTACCCCGAGCTTATCAAAGAACCAAGAGAACTTTACTGGCTCGCTGGAATTACTAGGAATTCGCCTAGAAACATTCCGATAACTTCACATAATTTTGTTTTTATTTTGATTCAATTTTTTTTAAAATTTAAATTATTGCGGCATAAGTTATGTGCAAGTTTACTAGTGAAATCTTAGAGGCCTAAGGATATATTTTAGATCCCAACAGCAGTTTCAAAAACACACGGATACTTGAGTATTAACAAAACAGGTCAGTAAAGCTCCATTTACAGGTTGAAGAGACTCTTGCTAGTCGTTGATGCTCCTGTTTAAAATAGAATGATTATTTCGTTTAGCGTCAGCAGCCGATTTTTAAATCTGCATGCTTTTTAAGTTAACCTGTTGTCCTTAAATCAGTGGCAACAGCTAGCAGGAGTGTTTCAAATTCAATTATAAATGCACTTGTAAATGCAACCTTAAACACTAAACCCAGTTACTTTAATATGTAGTTGGGTAGCGTTTTTTTAGCAAGTAATTGTGCAGTAAATGGTTTTTTTTTATTTTAGTATTTTACTCAGTTTTTTTTATGAAAAATATCTGTATGTAGGCACTAACTAGGGTCCCTAAAGAGTTAAAATTTATGATCTCTGGAATTGCTAAAAAGTGCTGGGTTGGTTTGAGTTCAGGATTTGGGTGGTTTAGTTCCCGCTTTAGTTAAAAAAATTGAAAAAAGTTTCATCACTGGTAAATTTGAACTTCCTAGGGGCTCAGGTAAGTGCTAAATAGGTATCTAAAGAAAACTGTTTACTACACTAATACCGTTTAGCCTTAATATATTAAGTGAGCAGCATGAAATAATACTGTAGAAAATTTTACTGATAAAAAGTTATTCTTAGGGCCAGTTTCTCAATAGCGGATTATCAGAAACTTAAAGTAACTCGCGCGCTATAAATCCCAGTTTCCTTGCTGTTTTTAAGCCAATATTTTTTTTAGGTTAACCCTGAGGCAATGTAACTTACCCTCACCTTGAAGCCCTGGTTATCCTGGAGTTAATTTTAACCTGATTTTTTAAGATTTTTACTAGGTTATGTTGCTTGAGTTAACACAAACTCGCTTTTGAGAAACCGGCCCTTAGTCTCTCTTGTTTTTTGAATAAAATAGGTTAGTGACTTGAAAATTGGAGAATATTAATCAGGAAAAATTCTTTAAAATATAAATAGTTGCTCACTCATCTTTCAAATAAATTAAATACACAGGATCAAATACTATGTGTATATGTCATAACTGGTGGTTAGTGAACACTTCTATGAAAGTTGAATCATGCACTGTGAACCTGCTTAGATTTTAAAACTCATAACACAGGAAAATAAAACTGCAGATTACAAAACTTGATTTTCTTTGGCTTGATACTTTTGTCTCTAACTTATAACTTAGATAACAAAACCAAACCTCTGCTTCTGTAACTAAATAATTATTATGCAAAAAATCTTTTAAACAGTTTATAAACATGTGCCACTCAAGAGAAAATTTTTAAGAAATATTGGTTGTTCTCGCCTAAAGTGCAAAATATAGAAACAAAATTTAGAGATAGAATATTTCTTGTTATTTTTATTATTCTTTTAGGAGCTGTATATAACAACAAAACATATGGAGCAGTGGATACTTAGGCAACTACCTTAAATGAAAAAGAAGAAGATTCTAAAGTGCCACCACACAGAGAAGAATAATAATCTATAAATTAAAAAGTCTACAATTTGTACCCAAACATACAGAGCAGTGGATATTTTGCCAACTAAAATGTATAGCAAAACAAGATGGTTCTATAGAGTCAACACCAAACAAAGAATAATAATCTATAAACTCAAAGTAAGTTTTTGCTTCTGATTTCAATTATATTTGGTGAAACTTCCTTAAATAAACAAAATTTATTATAGTCTAGATCCGATATCAAAAATTAATTTAACTCTTATTGTTTATTGCAAATTTCCTGGACCTATTTCTGGACATATTTTGATCCTCCCCTCATCTATTTCAATTCCATTAAAAAAAAAAGAAAAACTATACACAAAGAACAAAACAGAACAATTTTGAAGGGGGACACTCACAGATACTTTTTGGCTCTGTTGGAAATTTCATAGGGTAATTTTTATCTCTGGAATTTAAAAGGGGAAAGGTCTTTACTATTAATTATGTCAAAATTTTAAAAAGCTAGGATGACTGGTGTTTAAGATATTTGCTTTTAAATTTGGTATGGAATGAAGAAAAGGTTTGAACCTTTTCAGCGGATCAGTTTGACCACCAAAATTTAAAGGATAAAAGTAGGCTTATTTGGATATGTTTGAGAAAACAATCAGAAAAAAATCATGAAATGTTTATTCCCTTTTTTATTATGAAAAATGTAACTTTAAAACCAATGTTTTTTCCTGAATTTTGTGCAAGAAATTGTTTATTTGTCGCTCCTTGACAAATTTAAACTTAATATCTTGCATGTTTGTAAAGCAATTTAAACGATCTTCTAAATAAGATGTCATTCGAGCCACTTTTTTATATAATTTCTCCTGGAAAAACTCATATCCCTCAAGTCACCCCCAAAAAGCCTGTTTATGGAAAAAAATATATTAAAAAGTAATTTCTAGACTACTAAAATTGTATAATGTTTTTCAAGTGTTCACCAAATACTCAAAAACACTTCTGTTATGTTTTCGTTGAACATGAATTTGAATTATTTCAAGCATAAGTCAAGGTGCCAATGGGCTTTTTTCCATGTTTGAAGGGAGCGCTTGATAATAAAGGTTTTTTGACGGATTTTGGTAGCTAAGGGGGTCTATTTTACAAATTCAAGTGATGAAACTCTGGCTCCTTTGGGAGAACTCCAAAAAATAAAACATAATATAGGCACCATAAGGGTTCTAAGAACAGATTTAACAGTAAACATTTTTTTAAATAAACACATCAAAAATGGACTATATATAAATCCATTTTTGTCGGAATATATATTTTTTTTGACACCCCAAATATTCCAGATGGCGATGACGGCGACTTAAAAGCACAAAATTTTCATGACCTCAGGATTTTTGGAAAACTGATTCCATTTTTTAGAATAAACATTTTTTGGGAATAATATAATTAAGGTTCCTAGGGGCAAAAAGAATCGTAAATGACAAAAAAACTTGTGACCTCAATTAAGAAATTTTTGGATTAACTGAATTCATTTTTGGTGTAAAAAAATATTTTAGGGGTAATTTAAGGGGCCTAAGGATGAGTTTTAGGGGTAAAAACAACATACTATTGATAGAAAGACATCACTTTGGAGATTCTGGGGTTAACTAAATTCATTTTGGGGGTTAAACAGTTTTTAGGGGTAATGTAAGGAGCCTGAAAGGGCAACATGTGATATATTAATTTAGGGGTCTTTTGAGTCTTCCAAAATTAATTTTGGTGTTCCAATTATTACAATAGGGATTCAGACGAGGATTTAGAGGTAGTTTAGGGAAATATATCGATTTGGATATTTTTAAGTCTTCTAAAGTTGTATATATGTTAAGAGGTAATATAAGTTTGGGCTAGGTTCCAAAATTTTGTCCTAAGATCCTTTTATTGTCTCCAGATTTTTTTTTTATCCAAAGAATGATATCAGTGTATGTCTGTATTTGATCTGGTTTCTTCTAAAATGTTTGTGTCCCATCTTAAATATTTTGAGTTTTACAAGGGTATCAGAGTGGCATTAATCGGATTCATAAAATGTACAGCTGTACCAATTAAAATCAACTAAAAAAACTGAAATTAGTCAACCATGCATGCAAAATGTTTACTTTTAAAACTGCTACTAGAACCCTTAGATACTTCTAAGAATTTTTAAATCACATAAATGGATTAAGGGAACCCAAAAACCCCTGAATTGATGTATCAGATGCCTATATTTTGTTTTATTTTTTTTATTAGTTATTTTTAAAAAATGGTCACCACCTTGAATATCTGGATTCAAGTTTCCCAAAATCAGTAAAAAAATATCTGTTATCAAGCTCTTTCTTCAATTTTGTTGTTTTCTCTAAAGAAAATATTTTTTCAGTTCATACACATATACTTTTTTTTTTTTAATTTCAGAACCTAACCACATGAAGCCTGATATTTGAAACTACAGCTACTAGTTTGCGGTTCCAAAGAAGGAAAAAATAACATGTTATTCTTTTCTTTTTTAAGTTAGATTTAATTTAAATGATTATTAATAAGTATTTTTGAGATAAGTTTTTAAATTAATTTATTTAATTGCATAGGTTTTTATAATGTTGTGGCCATAATCACCTCAACAAGTTGAGCCATGTGTGCATTTAGTTTTACTTCCAAGGACCAGATGCCCACCGGTGGACACAAATCCTCCACTGTTTTGTGACCATCGGTAGGCATGCGGTCCTGAGACGTAAAACAGAAATGCCCACATGTGAACATGGGCAATGTGTTAATAGGAGGGTGTCACATTCTAAACACCAAATACATTTAATTATGTTTTAAATTGAAATATTTATTACACTCCATTCCAAATTGCTGCAGACCAGTTTTTTGACACTGACAATGACAGTTCCATTTAGCTTCTGTGTTTAATTATCAGCCGCCATATTGAAATGGGTCCGGAGAAATTGGAATGAGAAAATGGAATTTTCAGCATATTTTTTAAAATTTTATTATATATAGTTAATTAAAATTGCTAAAAATATTTCTACGACACAAAAATGCTAAAGTATTCTACCCATATAGTTGTTATTGTTTTGTAAATAACTAAAATATATAAAAATTGTATTGTTCATTCTGGTAGTTTTCTTGCCTAAATTCCAAAATCTGAAAATAAAAAAAATTAGAGGTAAACATTTGTCTAATTTAGCTACAACGCTTTTTTTAGTACTAGTAAGGAGTACTTTAATAAATGTTCACTTACAACCAAAACAGAACTCCAAAAAAGAGAAAGTATTTCTGCAACCCTATCTATGCCGCAACCTTATCTTATGCATTTTTAACTACATTGGGCATTGGTAATTAGAGTTTTAATTAAAGGATCTTTTATTAGGAAATTAGAGATTTTTGGACCTGTAGGTATCTCTTTCAGAAGCTACACATTTCAAATTTTTAAACAATAAATGATTCACTAACAGAAAACACAAGTTTACATAAAAGATAGCAAGAGATGTAACATTACATTTGGTACCTACCTATATGCCAACAAAAATAAATAGGTAGTATTTCTGTGTGTGCAAGCATATTAAATATTAAGTTTTTGGATTTTATTTGAATTATTTATTTTTGAGTTTGCACAAGAAGTAATAATTTTGAGTAAGAGATTTAAATGAAAAAGGCATCAGTACATAAGGTCAATAACAGAGTTTGTACAGAAAACATTTAATTGGATTCTCTGATGTCTCCCAGTTATTCCTAACCATTTGTAAAAAACTTATAATTTTTTCAAGAATTTTGTATAAAAGAAAACAGCTGCAAAATTTTAGTTTGACAAATTTCATGATTCTAATTTGTTTTTAAATCAATTTTTTCCAGATGGGCTTCCAGATTTTCCTTGTTTTTGTATATTTTTTTGTCAAATTTCCTGACCTTTTCAAAGAATAAATTTCTCAACTTTTCTCGGTTTTTCAGTTCCATACATACTCTGACTGATTAAAATTGTTACAATAAGAATTTAAATTTTGAATTTTATATATATACCTTGAAGACAAGAAAAGCAGTGTCATTCCATCTTGATAGATTTCTTTCCTACAATAAGGAATGATTTAGGAAATCCCTGATACTGCAGCTAGTTTGCTTATTGCAAGGCTTATTGTATTCCTCATTGCATATTCTTTTCTACTGTTCACATAGGTGTTTTTTTTTGCCAGGTGGAGCAGCCTTCTTATTAGTATTTTCAGGAACCCTCCCTCCTAGACAGTTTCCTCAGGCCAGTATGCTTAATCTTGAACAAACGTGAGGGGAATTTCGCTCACCTCACCTCTCGGTCCTTTATCTTGGACACCTTAAATTTACAAAAATATTCAGGTCCGAATTTTATTTTCAACTCTTAAAAAGTGCATAGAGGTAGGTATTAAAACTGGACTTTCTCTAGCTTTACTGTAGAGAAAACTTAGAAATAAGTAAATGAGCCAAAGTGAGCAAAATGTGCCTCACTATTTTTTTGTATAATGTTTTTATTCTTTACCTAATATTTTCACTATAGTCCGTGAGCCCAGGCCTATGAAAATTTATGACTACCTCACCGTTGAGACTTTGTATGTGTTCTTCAAGATGTTCTAAGGGGTATTTTTAGAGACCCCTCCAAACTTAACCCTTAACTGAGCCCTTAAGTTAAGGTCCTTTCAACAGAATTTCTCGGAAATGTTTAAATTAGATAATGTGACCATGTGTTTTAAATACTTATAAAGCAATCCTTGAAAAATCAGCTGTGAGGAGCTTAATTTAACTTTTCAATGCTATCAAGAGGGGCTTAATGACAAAATATATTTTTTTGACAAAATTTTTGTCCATTTCTTGTTAAAAAAGTTACAAATTTAAGTATATATATGTTTAAAATATCATCTGAGTGGACATAAAAAATAAATATTATGCAAAGTCCGGCAAGGTCTTAACAGTTTAAGTTATGGGCTGTGGGACTATTAATTTGTATGGTACCTAATTCCACATATGTTAGTGGTAGTCAAAAAGGAAAAACATACTTATTATATATAGGTACCTACATAAAATAACTTGTTTTGCAGAGGAATAAAGGCGTATTTAGAGTTCCGTAAGGCAAGTGGTATGAGGTAAGATGCAAGGAAAATAAACAATAACAAATGCATGCTGCTTTTACTGCATACCGCTTGTGGCTTATGGAACACTTACTTTGTTTATATAGGCCTCTTAAAGCGCTTTTATATAAGGATGGTTTGAAAATGTTGTCATATAAACACCACTAAAACCGGTTTAAGCACTAAATTGATTTTATTTGGAAGCAGTTTATCACTCAAAAAAAGCCCATTCAACACCATTCTCAACTAAAAGGTCAGTTAAATTCTACGGCCTCAGTGCCCTTTAGCCTACTGTGGCTGCCATTTTTATAACCAAATTGACAAGTAAAACGTAGATTTTCTGTCAGTTTGGTGTCAATATGGCATTGATCATAGGCCAAAGGATACTAAAATGAAAATGAGTTAACTGGTTGTTTTAGTTAAGAACAGTGTTGGCCCATTTTAGGGTCGTTATAAACACTTTAGTGCATTTCTTCTAACCTAAAGAAAATACTAAACCCTAGTCTTTCAAAAAATCTGTTGTTAATTAATTAATTAATTATGTTGTTTTATTTGTTTTTTCTTTAAACTGACATTTAATGAAGGACATAACCCTCGAAGAAAGCGATTTTATTTAAAACCATCAATATATAAAAGCACTTTTAGGTGCATATAAACGTAGTAACTGAGGACAGCAGCATATGCTTGCTATAGTTATGGAACTCTGAATACACCTTAAAAGAATCTAGAAGGAAGAAATTTCCTTAAACTAAAAATGAGTACCTAACAACGTTGCCTAGTCCCTTATAGTTATTTCAAGGGGTAATTATGCAGTATACAGTTTTCTGCCATTTTTGATTTTTTTTTTAAATTTTTTTTCACCAAAACAACCCAATCCAACACAGTCCAACCCAAAACAATGAAAAAAACATTACAACCCCCCTCCAGGCACCCTTTTTTCTCTTTAAAAAAAAAAAATCGGGCGCAGCCGGATTTGGGGCCCTAGGGACCCTAGTAGGTGCCCCCATAAAGAATTTTTCATAACAAATAAAAAATGGCAGAAAAGCGTATAGTGCATAATTACCTTCCAAGGAAAAACCAAGGAAAAAACCCTTATAAAGACAACAATAGTTATTCAAAAAATGTATAGTCAACCCGAGGTCTTACCTTAAGAATTTGCTTCCTTTTATTTTTTCTTGATCCATTGCATATTTTCGGAGTCTTTAAGCACACCAAGAGACAAATAATGTACTACATTAGCAAAAACCGAGGGACAAATAGAAAAACTTATTGTTTTTGCCTGAAAAATAAACAGGCAGTCACATGGACCTAAAGGTTTATTTGCGCGGTGGTACCGTACAGCGGCGGTAATGATGATGCAAGGCAATTTCGGGCTACAGCAACGAATCATGAGTTACACGGAAGCGAAAGTAAAAAAAACTTATGTGCTTTAGCAGCGCGAAATGCGAAATCAAAATAAGTAAACTATCGCCAAATTTTTGGCCCGGTGCAAAAAAAGCTCTGGTGTCCCACTGTGGACAAAAATAAATAAACTCTCCGCGTTGCCATGGAAAACAAATGCAATGACGTAAAGTTTTGCAAAAAAATCAGGTCGCCACGGTTAAATTGATTTCCCAATTATATAAAAAATTATATGTAATATTTAAGTAATCTTATTTACGTAAACGTGAAAGTAATAAAATATACATAACTATTATGTAATAATTTAGACATTACTTTTACATTTACAATTTTACATAACTATTATGTGAAACATTTTATGTAATATTTATATCATCTAAATTACGTAAACGCTCTATAACATGATTTACGTCACATTAAAATTTTTAAATTTACGTAAATATTATGAAACATTTGAACCTTAAGTTTATATTTAAAATTTTACAAAATTGTTACATAACATTTTTTATATATTAATTATGTCATTCAAGTTATGTAAATTCCCTGTAAAATTCTTTACGTAAAATTAAAGTCCTAAATTTTACATAATTATTATATAGTCAATTGAACTGTAAGTTTACATTTCAAATGTTACATAACTATTATATAAAACATTTTATGTAATATTTATATCATCTAAATTACCAGTGCTTAATAGTTTCTTCCTAGTAGGTAGAGATGGCGCTAATGTCACTATGTTCCCTGTACAGTGGATGATCATATTATATATATAAAAAATAAAGATATGTCAAAATTAGGATGCGGCCTTTGAGGTATTGACAAGATCTCTATAAGAATCACCTCTTCCGCCACTTAAACCAGCCCGTCTGGTTAACTTTGTAGTTTGCCACATGTTTGCCAATGTCGGACCGTGTCAAGCAACCACCGACCAGTGTTGCCAGGTCTACTATTTTAATAGTAGATCTACTATTTTTTATTTACGTCTACCATTCTTAAGTAAAAATCTACTGTTATACTTTTCTTTGAGTGAAAGTCTAACACAGCAATAGATACCAAAAACAGCTCGATAAACAGTCAATATTATGGTTCAAAAGGAATGCTTGAAAGAAATGAAATTATTTTAAACAGCTCAGGAAATTCTTTATTACCGGACTGAAAAATGTTTAGCCATTTGTCTGCTGTTGAATACTCTTTCCTAATTATGCTTGGTATTAAGGTTTTAATAGCAGAATGGTCCTCAAATACAGTATTGATGTCAATTTTTTGTAATTGCAATTCATTGATAATTCGACAAAGTTCATTAAAATAGAATTTTTATTTTAGATTAGGTATTTGTAAGTAACATTATTTTCAGAAAAATCAAACCATTTTTCCAATTATGAGATTGCACGAATTAAAAATTGATTTACGTTATTATTTATTATGTTAGTCTTCTAATTTTAATAACATATGAAAAAACGGGACTTGTCCTTTAAGAACCCATGGCGGAACACGGGACTTGGTCTAAATACAGGACGGTCGGTTGGTAACTATTTTCCCTGGTTGTATTGGAGCTACTTTTGTTCTATAGCAAGTTTCGCCAATAGTAGTTTTTTTTAATATCTCAAAAAATAAGGACCTGACGAACTTTGACGTTTTTAATTCGTGAAAATGTAATTCTTCATCCATATACCTAAAGCAGCTGCGTACGCAGAAAACCGTATACTGCATAATTACCGAAGAATTTTCCAGGAATTTAAATTTGAGTATTAAATTTTATCAATATCGCCCTATATAAAGTACCTATCTATTTCTATTTAACATTTTTACGACTCGAAATGCTTCCCTCAAAGTTGTTTGAAGACCACCGATTTAAACCAACTGCGCCGCCACCTGTTATTATTCTACGCAACTAGCCAGTTCTACTTATATTTTTATTATCAAGTTTCGGCATTTCTCGTATAGATAACGCCAGGTATGTCAAAAAAAATGTCTGTGGTCTGTGTCTTGCTTGTTCAAAATCCAGTGAATGTCAAAATCCCAACCCAATTTTACTTTTATTTTTGTTTTGGATATGGGTACTCTAACCTATAACTTTTTAAAAATTGTTGTTTATTTCTGGTACTTCCATTTATAACTGATGAACAAACTAGTTAAGCAGGTGTTGAACAAACGAGAAGTCAACAATTTTTTTAAGAGCCGTTCAAAGTTCAACTGTTGACAAACTGGATTTATTTGATAAGATAATTTCTAGTATCTTCAGTTTAATATTTTATTTATTTTTATTTAAAAGCAGTCTAAAGTGGTCAGAAAAGTGATTTGTTATGAAGGTTACAGATTTTTATGTTCATGTTCCTTGGGGTCAAGTGGCAGGTTGGTTAAAATTAATTAGAACTGAATAACTATTTTAGATAGGATAATTTACTGGGTGTCCCATTTAAAATGCAGTTATTACCCAGAAATTATTAAAGCCTACACTCAGAACTACACGTGTATGTGTACCTAAATAAAAAAGATCTCTTTGTGCCTTAGTTAACATACCCATCCCCATATAACTAATAGGTATATTGTAAAGGCCCAGGATGCAAGAAAATCGCAGTGGCAACGGTCAAAATCTAGATTGCCATGACATGGGCAATGGGATAAAGATGGCTCGATCTGAGCCTGCACTTCCAGCTGACGCATGCACATTGGAGCATGTCATTAATCTCTAGTTGCCCCGGGGTTTCCCCTACTCTTTTTATCATAGGGAAATACATGGGCATAGCCTTTATTTTAGGGAGTAAAAGCCAAACCACCAAGTAAACATAACGTAGCTCATTGGTGACAACCAGCAAAGATGGGCATTTCCACCTCGACTAATGCGATTTCAGCTACGGTATCAGGCGACGCGACGTAACAATATGCCACCCTACCGTCGCTAGCGCCCATATCTCATGAAAATCAGTCTCGCTCGACATACGATTGACAACTTCTGTTGGATCTGAGCAATGAGAGCGCTGGATTTCAGAGCTATGTTACATTTACGCAGTGGTTTGGCTTTTACTCCCTAATATCTCATAGTTATATGCCCATCCCACTTTTTACTTACTTACTTTTTTTATGTTAAAGTGAAACAGTGGTGGTGGTTTTTATATTGGTCAAATGTTCAAATAGAAAGGTCAAACCATCGATGTAAGTACCCTCGGTCAAACCAAATCAGTTTGTACCTAAAATACTAATCCAAATTTGAAATTTATATCTCATAAATTTGATTTGTTGTGCATTTTTATTTTTTTTTAAATATAAGTAACATGTAACTCATAAACAAAAAAAGTCTCAGCTTGATCTCAAATAGGCACTCAAAATTCCCCATTTAATGAAGTCAATTGTAATTTTATTCCAAACTAGAAGCAGGGACTGATATATATCCGTTCCAGCGAGAAGTAATTTTGTTTTAGTTCAGAGCTCTTACTCTTAGGTCATGAGTAAAACATAACTTTCTTTTTTTCTGTCAGGAAATGTCGGAAGTGACGTTCAAAACGGGTTATGTGATATCTATACTTTTTGGAGTCAAATAAACATCAAAATTGGCTGAACTTTGAGTGGAAGGCGCATTTTGTAAAAACGAAGACAAGGCTTGGAGCAATCTTGATTTTTTGCCAAATAAGCTAAAATTTATTTGTAAGGGCATGAATTCAAAACATTCAAATGTAACATTTTATTTAAAGTTACACTGCTTAACAGGAAAGTCCCAATTAGAAAGCCGGAAAAAAATGCAAAAACAAGTAATACTTATTTCTAACTAAAAATATACAAATAGGTATATGTTAAAAATAATGAAATAAAATCAACATAACAAATATATCAAGACAAAAATTACATAACAAATTAGGAAGAAGAAAGAAGGAAAAAAAGGAAGGAGGAAAATCACAATAATAAAAAGAGCACTATGTAGCTACTAAACTATTTCAGAGAAAAAATTTACGTATATGTGAGATTGAGGTGTTAAAGATATCAAAATTTTTATTGTAAACATTATGTATGGAGCATATAACATTTATCGGTGAGAACTGTAACTTATTCAGGATATGGCGGAATGCCCTACGCCCTGTGCAGAAGATCAGGGCAGTCAATCTGATTGTTTAGCAACTTAAATAAAAATACTTGTGAAACATACAGTCTTCTGGTTGCAAGAGGCTGCATGTTAAACACGTTGAGTAAATTTTCCTCTGGGTATCCCTGTCGTGGAAAATTACCATTTGTCTTAAAATAAAGAAGCTTAAGAAACCTTCTCTGAACCCTCTCAAAATCCTCAATGTATGAATTGTATTCAGGTGACCAAACAATAGAGGCATACTCAAGTTTAGATCTAATAAAAGTGAAAAAAAGTGACTTAAGAGTTTCAACTTTATTAAATTCTCGACTCAGCCTGGCAATAAAGACAAAGGTCCTATTTGATTTGGATATTATAGTTTCATAGTGTTTGCTGAATGATAATTTTCTGTCAAACAATACTCCCAAATCTCAAATTATTCATAGAGTAATCGTACAATATTTTTAAGAAAAAGACATTACTTGACATTTGTCGATGTTCATTTTTAATTTATTTGTGTGACACCAAGCAATTAGGGTATCTAGATCTATTTAAAAAAAAATATAACAATATACAGGGTGTTCCAAATTCGATGCTCACCATGGGGATCTTCCAAACGGTAAGAGATACGAGAAGGTTTAAATTAGTGCAAAGTTGCGCAATAAAAACAGACAAAAAAATCGTAAAAAACAAAATTACATGTTTTTTGTTATGTTTGTGATTTGAAATTTATATAGTTTCATTTTAGTAGTGGTCCATTGTTTTGGTACTTTTGTTTGTTACTTTTGTTGTTTGTTATTGTGTTATGTTCTTTTTTCTTTTTTTATAGTTCTTTTTTGTATTTTTATATTATTTTTTTTATTGTGAACTTTTGCTATTGCTTGCTACTGACCTTAATATTTAGTTCTTATTTATCTATCTATGTATTAGGATTCCTACTTAAATAAAGATTATTATATTATATGTGATTAAGGAAAAAACTAAAAATGTTACAGAAATCTACCTAATTTCATAAGTCATTCACTTTTTGATTTATCTTCTTGTGACAAATTAAAAAAAAGTTTTCCCAAGTGGAACTTTATAAAAGGTCACCCTGTACATAGATTTCTACATTTAAAAAAGTGAAGTGGTTATTTGTTTCTTATTCCCTCGCTAATAAAAAAAATAAGTAGGATGGTTGTTAGATGATTTTTGCATCTTTACTTAAGTAATTGTTGAAAGATTATGTTGAGTAGATTCTGTGAGAAAAAACCAGTGCTAAAAATTTTTTACCAGGTAATCATTTTTTTTTTTAATTTGATGCCTTACTCAAAACTAAAAAAAAGATTACAAAATCCGAGTAGTTCCGAAGAGAGGCGAAAAAAAACCAATTTTTCGTTATTAGAGGCATGTTTTTAAAATCTACCTAATGACAGTACTTGCGCCTTCTTCTTCTTCTTAGTTTACAATAGACTTCGGGCTGTTAAGCTCCAGCATCCATGGGTTGTCTCCACTTGAAGGTGTGAACTTATCATCCAAGTCTAGGATAAACCTATCCCTCCAAGAAGTATAGCAATTATACTGTATTTAATTTTCACCACACGCGTGGTTCCTATCCAGGCCAATTTAATTTACGGCTAAATCCGGTCGCCCCCGGCCTTTAACCGGCGTGAATAAAAGAAACTGACATTGGCGATTGTTAAAACTCGTTTTACAACATGGACCGGTACCAAATTAATTTATTTTATATCAGTAATTTTTCTTTTAGTCTTTAATTTTTGTTAATATATTTTTAATTTAATTTTTTTATTATTTTTTATATTTTTTTTTAAACTTTACTATTTCACTGTATTCGCTATATTTAGGATGTAAAGTGTTTCATTTTATCACAAAAAAACTGTAACTTACGATCTTTTTTTTTTAGTACCACATGGGCCGATATCATTTTGATTATTATCATCCAGTAAATAGACCGTTTAATGCACTAGAAACTTAGCGTAAAACACTAATTAAGTTGTAAATTATTAATTTTGACAAGAATTTATTAATTTAAATTATTTGTAAGGGCTTTCAATCTCCCAAACTTATCGCTTGCGCTATTTGGCGGGAAGAAGGGCAAAGCACACGTCTGCCATGTTCAACCATCACGATAGGACCGTACTTGCGCCTTCTAGTTTATTTTAATTTCTTTGGCAGAACCACAATCCAGCCGAATCGCTATGGGCATGCGTCAAATTTAAATCTCTAGTACGCCTTAGGCTCTGGATTGCGGCGTTGACAAGTTTCTCTATTTGGAAGATGACACGGGGATTTTTTTAAATGATTTTATTTAACTTCTAAGTTTGTGGCTATCTAACTGTCTATCAAATCTTGGGATTCATTGTCAATATTTGATGACAATACAATATTATGAAGAAATTTGGGGGTAGGGGGTGGTTGAAGAATGTAAAGGGAGTAAATTAATACAATATCACAACTTACTTCGACTCTTGGAATGGAATTCGTGGCATTCAGTTCAAATCATTTTCGGCCAGATTGGGGTTCTTGAATTTTGTGGTTCGGCATTTTTTTGTTTCTATTAAATTATTTTCGTTAAAAAAATATTAACATTTTGTGTTTCTATAAAAATATATTTCGTTTAAATTTAATTCTATGCATATATTCTCTAGCGACTTGATTTTCCCGTCATTTCATTTCGAGACAATTTTTTTCGGACCAATTATTTTCTATTCTTTTAAATTCTGACAAATTATGTTTCTGCTAAATTTGGTTTCGGGTTTTTTATAGGGCCTCTTTTTGAACAGGGAATCTCTGGTTCGTTTCTCCCAAAAACTGAGAGAAGCCGATCGGCGTTTCAGGTCGGACAATAGACAATACGTTTATTTGATAGAAGCCTCTGCGCATAAATTTTAATTTTTTTTAACTTAATCTAGCGTTTTTGTTTCGGGATCCTTAACCGGGAGGAGTGATCGGATGAGATAGTTCCCAAGGAACAATCACATCTCTTAGGAGAGCGATTTTCTCTCAAAATTCAAAAATTGAGAGATGGTTATAATTACTATAATTCCAGCCTTGATTTTAGCTAAAATATTACTACGAGTCTTATCAACTGTCCATTCTAAAAATTCATTAATAATCATGATTAAAGTTTCTTCGCCCTGGTAGAATCTTATAAAAGTTAATGAGGTTTTATGCTGTTTTATAAGATTCTATAAACTATGAGCCATGCTGACTTGCTCTAACTCAATTTTTATAAACAATGCGTACTATGTGTACATAGAAAGATAAGAGACCTGTCGCTTAAAACAAAAACAAAGGATTGCACAGAACAACTAGTCAGTTAAGGCCCGCAGACATAAAAGGCGCCCTAAAGTGCACTTTTACGTCCGGTTTTTTAAACAACACAACTACTTACTTTTTTTAAGGTACCGAAATTCTTTTGTTAATTTTATTAATTGCCTTTTTGTTTTTCCAGACTTCTTGTGATATTTTTTTTCAGTGCTACCAGGGGCATAGAAGTAAATTTCAAAAATCGTTTTCATAATACAGGGTTCCTAAGATTTTCCTTAGGGATAGGATTTAAATAAATCAAACAAAAATGGCATAGAAAGTTCTGCGCGCACAAAAGAAACAGGTATATTGAGCAATGGTGCCAGTTTGTTATTATCTCCGGACTGCTTTCATGAGAAAAAATTGTCGTCACTCTTTCATTGTGAGCATAAATCATAGTTGCAATAATAACCGTTGACAAGATGTCTGCAAATTCCGCTAGATGGTGGCCACACCATGAGATGATCGAGGAAAATTAGATGTTTTCAGGTCCAAACCACAGCTTTTTCTTGCTTAAAGGAGGCGGCAGGGTCCATTATTTACGATACTGAGCGATAAACTCGTGAGGTTGTTAACATTAGAAAGAAATATCTTCGCTTTTAATTAAATTTCTTTCCATTTTGTTCTACTAGTGACATCTATCCGGAAACGGCCAAACCATGCAGCTAGCATTAGCAGCCAAAGAAATCAATAAACGGCGCTGTTTTTCCTGCAGAGCTTTTTGCTTGCGATATTATTGATTTTAAATAAAGCTGGCCCTACACTACATTTGATATTTTCGAGGTGTTTTATGACATGATCTCGAAACAATTCTTCAAAACTAGCGGGAGGGTAAAAGCGAAAAATAAGGGGCTGCCAATATTTGTAACACCCAAAAAGGGGTGAAAAGATTTATTTTGCTGTTTCTTTACAAAAAAACGTTTTTTTTACGAAAAACTTGAGCTCTGCCACTTTTTTAATTTTTTTCTTCAACTTTCTCGAAATTTTCGTCATACCATAGAAAAAAATTATTTCCCCCATGGTCATACTCTACTTTTATTCGAAAAAAATTAGAAACAGAGACGGGATCAGTTTTCCTTGGGGTTCTTCTTGGTTTCGAGCGAGAAGATAAAGGGCGCCGCAGGCAAAAATTTTTCAATTAAATTAGCCGAACGCAAAAATGTTAGAAAAACAAACACGAAATAAAAATGGCGCCGCTTACAATTTTTTTTTCAAAAATTACGTAATTTCGGGAACGCAAAGAAATAGGTCTAAAGAGTATAATTTTTAAGAAAAAAATATCAATTTTCTCGCCCTCCTCCACTGGGACTACAGGGGCCGTGCACAAATTACGTAATGGTCATAGGGGGGAGAGGGGTTACAAAACGTTACGTAGGGGGGAGGGGGGTTTTCGACAGCGTTTGCATTTGTGCAAAACTAAGAAAATTTGGAATGAAAATAAGTGAAGTTTTTTTTTGGGGGGGGGGGGTCGTGGTCTTGAAATCTTTACGTAATATTAGGGGAGTGGCGTGCCAAACCGTTACAAAACATTACATAGGGAGGGGGTCAAAAATTGGTAACATCACCGTTACGTAATTTGTGCACGGCCCCACATCTGACTGTTCCTCCTTTTTGATTTCGAATCAAAGTGCAAAACCCGGGTTGGACGTTCGAAGGCGTCAACCCGTCCTATTTGCTTGATAAAGTTTCTACGGAAATATCTCAGTCGATTTCTCCGGCCGTGTATGAACGCTTTAGGTTAGGCATTTGCATGTATCTCAGTCCCCAGCCTGTAAACAGTGCGTAAGGACAATGGTTACAAAATGGAAAGCCGAAAAATATTTTTTTTACGATATCTTTCATCAGTTTGGTATTAAAGTCGAGCAAAAACAATTTTTATTCCAGTCCTAAAGGTATGAAAATGGAAAACATTAGAAAACAACAACCTGGAATGGATTTACTACGTGTAAGATGTAGTGACAACATCGCCCCATGCCCATCCTTTTCTGCCTAATGTGCTTTTCCGTTTGTCTGCGTCTTATACACGGCTGCTTGGCTCCCTAAGGATTTGCTTAGGAACCCTGTATATGCATATTATATAGCTCGCGTGTTTAAAATTGTACATTCCCCCTCCTTCTCCACCTTGCCCCACTTTCATGCCCTCAAACCTTTAGTTTTTTCCCCTTTTTTTTGCTTTTAAGGGACATAATTTTTGTTTCCATGAACCGATGTTGATGAAATGAAGCCTATCTACTCCCCAATAATGCAGCAACATTCTTCCAGCAGTTTTTTTTTCAAAAAAACACTTTCTTTGATTCCGGTTTTATAGGTAACTTATTTTTTAACAGTTCATTGTTTTTATCGAACATGGTGGGGGGGGGATAAGCGTAATCACTTTTTTCGATTCCGGACTTTATTTCCCTTAGTTTGATACCACACAACCCATATTTTAGTCGGTAAATATTTTCATTAAATATGGGGTTGGGAGGGGGACGGGTAATAAAAAATTGCAAAAGTTAATAGAAAATCACTTTTTTCGATTCCGGGCTTTATTTCCTTCAGTTTGATACCCAACAACCCATATATTAACACATCAAAATTTTTATCAAATATGGGGGTTCTCCCCCCTATTTACAGGGGGTTGGTGGAAAAACTCTGAAGCACGTGTCCATATGTTTTATTAGTAGAGTCTATAGTACCAAACCAGAAGATCCTCTTTACCCCCTTTAAAATTGAATTACCCCTATTTCTCCATCCCTAGTTGAAATTTCGAAAAACGCCAAAACATGTGTCTACTTATTTTATTAGTAGAATTTGCACATCAATTTTCAGACACCTGCGGCTTTTCGTTTCCGAGTAGTAGTAGTATTCTGTGTCGTCGAATCGTACGTCGCGAGTGCCTACGTCACCAACCCAATATGTCCTTAAAATTTTCATAACTGTAGGTCAAGTGGTTTGACCTGTGGCTCTATAGGATTATGTTAACTACCGTTCTTTTATTAGTATAGATAAACAGCAAACATGTTATTCAGCGAGAAACGAGGCGGGAATCCATCCACTCATCCAGGGTGCTGAAAATAATTTTTGAAAATTCCTAAAAGTTTTTTTTTAAATGTTTAATTTAAAAATAACTAGGTGGCTAATTTTATTTAAAAAAATTACTTTTAGCCCTTAAAATTAAATACCAAAAGAGTCATTGGCGTAAACGAGAATTGACCAATTTTAATAAACTAAGAATTTTTGAAAAGCACAAGTTTTAAAATTTATAGGACCAGTGTGGCGGGCATGAAATACCTATTTGTTAAATACGTCCAACATCTTGGCTTTGCTTTCTAAAAATTAAGCCGGCAATTGCAGAAGAACAGCATGGCTTTACAACAAAACGATCTACTGTCACAAATATGACTTGTTTCGCACAATACATGAATTTTGCTTTGGATAGTAATATTTGAGTTGACGTAGCTGTAGCACAGATTTTGCTAAAGTATTTGATCGGGTAAGCCATGATGTTCTTCCGCAAAAGCTCTCATGGTTTGGACTTTCAGAGGAACTTCTTAACTTATCGATATCATACTTAAGCTATCGAAAACAATATGTAGTTTACAGGGCCGCCTCATCAGAGCTCTTTTCAACATATTCCGGAGTACCACAGGGTTCGAACCTCGGGCTTCTGTTTTTCGATATTCTTATTAATGACATGCCAAAATCCATAGAAAATTCACTTAGTCTACTTTTTTCAGATGATTACAAGTCATATAGAAAGCTAGAGTGTCAGATTGCGACCTGCTGCAAAACGATTTAAATAAAATTGCCAAATGGTCAGAAACAAATAAGTTAAATTTTAGTATCAATAAATGTTACGTTATGACTTACCAGAAAAACGAATTCAATTATATACCAGTACAAAATGAATTGGTCCATACTGGAAAGAAAATCAGAAATGAAGGATCTTGGAGTAATCTTTGATCCTGAGTTGAAGTTTGACAAGCACATTACATCCATTATATCAAAAGTCTACCGAATGCTGGGGTTCGTGGTTCGAAACTTGTGGTTTTCAAAATAGGGAAACTTTAATTCTCTTATACAATGCATATGGAGTACTTTTTTTTTGATATCCCGTATGTTGTTTTAATTTTAAGACACTTGAAAAAAGAAGAAATATTGCTGAAGCAATATTTTTGTATAAATTAGTTTGGTTTAAAATAGATTGTCCCCAATTTCTGAATCAACTAAAATTTAATGTACTTACATATTTTACAAGAAATAATTTTTCTTTTGAGCTTCCTAGAGCCAACACTAATATTGGTCAAAATAGTTTGTTATATAGAATGTGTAGCATAATAAATAATGAGTTGTGGGGTATAGATATATTTTAATTAGGTTTTAATAGTTTTCGTACTAAAGTCTTTAGTGAATTGTAGTGGGTTCTTATTTACTTATTTTCTATGAATTATTGGACTTTGTAGTTATTTGTTATTGGCCTTGTTTTAGGAGTGAGTGTACAGGTCATAGGTATTTTTTGACTCTATACCATAGGCACATAATTTTGTATTTTTTTAAATATTGTAATCTGTTATTGGGCGCAAGCCTGTTGATTGCTTAATAAAATAAAATAAAAAATAAAAAGCCTAATGTTATTAAAATAGGACAGTTTTTCCGTTAGTTATTTATAATCATTTAAAAAAGGTCGGTTTTTTTGGCACACCCTATATCATTGTCAAAAAGGTTGATTAAATAACTATAAAGATAATAAAACGTAAAATTGATTTATTTTGCATGAACCCCTATTTAAAAATAATTTAATTTATTAATAATTATTTTTTTTTAACTTGCAGTGAAAGCATGGGGTGAAGAAAAAGATCCAAAAATCATAGCCCTACATGGTTTAGAAGACAATGCAGCTGGCTTTGACAGACTAATCCCTTTACTACCACCATCATTTTACTACGTTTGTATCGATCTACCGGGTCATGGAAAGTCCAGCCATTTTCCTGCACATTCTCCATTACATCTACTTAATTTTGTGGTGACATTAAAAATTGTAACAAATTATTTTAATTGGGAAAAGTACATCATAATGTCTCATAGTATAGGTGCCATGACGTCAATGGTTTTTACCATGCTGTACCCAGAAAAAGTGGAAAAGTTGATTAATATTGACGGGTTAGTATTTTATCCTGTTAAACCTGAAAATATGGTTAACTATATTACCACAAAATTTGAGGATTTGTTAAAGTTTGAGGAGAACACTGAAGAAACTCCGGGTTCTACCTATTCAGAGATCCTCGACACTTTTGTCGAAAGAAGAAAAATTTACCCAATTCAAAAAGATGCAGCGGAAATGCTATTGACAAGATGTCTGATCGAGGTAGCCGAAAACCGGTATAAAATTTCAACAGACGAGAGAACAAGGTTTTGTCTTTTACGTCCAATGTATGACATTTCGTATATCATAAAATCATACCAGCAGAGGCCTTTGACATGTCCGGTTTTGGTGATTTTAGCTGATCAAAATAAGTATCAATTGAAAGTTTTTGAGAGTTTCATACAGTTTTTAAAAAAACAGAAAAATGTTCAGATTGTTAGAATTAGTGCTGATCACTGTGTGCACATGCACAATCCTGAAATAGTTGCCCCAATTATTCATAGGTTTTTATACACTACCAATAAAAACAAGTTGTAGTTTTTTAATTTAACAATTTTAATTTTTAACCCTTAGTGGTCGACTGTTAACCTTTTTTTGGTGGACTTACTGTGTGTTTACTAAAAAGTCTTTTTGTCACCATGGCACGGCCATAATAAAGCTAAAAATATTTTTGTTAACTAGGTACTTACCTCTTAAAATATTATTAGATAATAACACTCTAAGGTATAGTCAACTAAAGTCTGACAAGTCGGATTTTTGTCTTTGTTTTAAAAGGGTTCAATGTAGTAGTACCTACGTTAAAAGTAGTTCTGCAGTAAAATTGTTATCTGGGTCGCGATTCTTCAAAAACGACAGAAAATCTCACCCGTCACAATTCTTAAAAGTGGCGATTTTTACTTATCGCCTCATTTAAAGTAAAAATAAAACCAGCACATTTATCCTAAAGTTGTAAGAGAAACTGCGTAATTTTTTTAATAACATTTTGTAAATTTAATATTGTAAAGATATTCTGCAGTGTCGAAAATTCCCACCATGTAAAAAGAAAGACAGCGACATATATCATGGCTATCTATGGTTTTGTATGTTAAAAGTTTTACAGTGAGATTTACTAAGGTCTAAAATAGTAACCCCCAAAGGTCTAAATATTTAGACCTGTGGGGGGTGCTAAATTTTAAAACCAATTTTCAAAAACACTTTCCCATACAGAAAAGACACAAAGTTATTGATTGTTTTGTATTGTTGTGCAAAATACCAGTGAAAAACTGCTGTTTGTCTCAAAATACACCATATTTTAAGAGAAAATGCCCTAAAACTAATTTTATTTTTGACAGGTTTCAAAATGGCAAATGGTGAATACGCCAAAAATTTGGCACATAATAGCTTCATTATTTGTGTTTGAGGTTATAAAGTTGGTGATTTTTTAGACCACCTCAGGGGCGTGGTTTAAATTTATAACGCCAGAAAGGATTGTTTTGTGGCATTTGGTAATAAGTTCGTTTATAATTTCCCTAAGTAAACGTTTTTACAAGGATTAATTTACCTTATTTAATATCCCAAGTTGTTCATTACCCAATAAAACACCTCGTATTTTGTCCAGAAAAACGCCATATTTTGAACCCGTTTTCAGCAAAAAAAAATATATTTATGAGGGCACTACGAGGCAAAACAAACATAAGTGAAGGTCACTGATTGTGCACGAAAAATATACCAAATAAAAAAACACAAAACAACGATATTAATTTATTTACAAACTGAAACTGAAAGGTTATCTAAAATCTCAGTCAACAAAAATTTCCTTACTCAAAGCCCACTCTTTTTAAAGCTGTAGCTTTCATCAGTAGAGGTGGGTGCAAGCCAATAAGGTGCAAGCAGAGGTAAAAGATTCGAACTCGCTGTTTGTGATTGAACGCAGCGCTAATATTTTTAAACTGGCATTTCGACAGTGACAGAAATGTAAAAAAAACTTGCATTTAAGTTTTTTAATAACTTTATAAATAAAAACACCTTTTAAATAAATACAAAATTAATCTATTCCCTATTTTATTATTACCCATCTAAATCGTTGTGTGGCATCAAGTATTAATTGGAAAAATGAATTAACAAGGGTAAGTTTTAATTATAGTGACATTTAGCCCCAATGTTAATTTATTCCACAAAGTGTTGACTATTTAAACTCCGCGTGGGCTTAAATTTTGTAATTTTCTTTTCTTCTAAATTGAAAATTTCCTCTTAAATCCAACAAAAGATTCTGTGAAGATGATTATTCAATAAATAAATTTATTAAAATTCTTCTTATAAATCAAACTATGACCAAAACTCAAGGAGAGTTGGTTTAAAATGCTTGAAATTGTGGGTGTCAGACACTACCAATACTAATTAATTAATTCTATTATTTGGTGTTGCAATATCTAGATAATAAGAAGATAATTTTCAATTTCATACAAGAAAAAAAAACGACCGTGCTGGTAGGTTTCTTTTGTTTATTGTCATGTGTCAAAACTAAAGCAAATTAATTATTTCTAAATAAAAATAAGTAAACAACATAAAATCGAAATGTTGTTATTTATTTGTGCAGTTAGGTACAGCTAGATATTTTGATACGGTGTTTATTTGGGCAACCAGGGAATGCTACGGGGGAGTATTTTTTCTTGTTTCTTGATGGTAGTTCCTTAGATTGCGTATTTAAACAACGAGAGCAAGATTGTTCAGCAGACCAAAATTTTATTCCAATAACAAAAAGAAAGAAAGACCTTAAAAAAGAAAAAGAGAATAGATAAGGTCTAAATGGTAGTGGTTCCAGTTTGACAGATAGCAAGAAAATCGTATCAGTTAAGTATGAACAATTTCTTTTATCAGCTCTAAAGAATCTTGGGTTAAAACGACATAACGTACAGGGTCCACCAAAATAATTATTGCTATTATTTTTATTGTGGGTCCATTTCGATAAAAATTATAACAATAATATTATAGACGATCACAGCTTGGACTCTAATTACGGATTCTAAATAAGGGACCCAGGTTGGAGGTGTTTTAATATTATATCATTATTTATAGTAAGAGCAGTACAGATGAAGTATCAAATTAAACCTTGTGATGTACACTTGATTTCAAAAAAATCGTATACATGCAGTCACAAAATTGACCTTTCTAAAAGTGTATAATATATACGGACTACCAGCTAAAATGCCTAAAAACTTCAACAGTACTCTAAAACTGAAAATATTTTTTTACTTAAATTAAAGGCAACCTTATTTTTATATTAAATTTTGCATAATACTAAAAAATCAGCAAAAATAATGTTTTAGTAAAGTCTTTATTGAACAATATCAAATTATCACTCGAGTAACGGACGAAGGCTGTTCTATAACCCATTTTGAAGTTGACAAAATAACAATAATACGATGAAAACAGCGCTGGATTGAAAACAATTCGACGAATAGGAAACTTGGATTAGGACAAAAACGATGGTAAACTTAATACTAATTATTTTAACTTAAAAAAGAACTCAAATAAATAATTTAGTATTTAATAGGATCACCATTTTTCTCTATTACAAGCTGCAAACGTCTGGGCATTGAAAAGGTTAAATTTTGAAAATACTGATGGCCTTCTGAGAGCTGATTCAATGCGCGATAAATAGCATCGCTTAACTCTTCAGCATTTCGTGGTCTCCAATTCCTTTGGTATATTATTTTAACGATTCGAGCCCATATATTTTCCATTGGGTTAAGGTCAGGGCTGTTGGCTGGCCAAGGAAGTGTTTCTATATTATTATTCTGAAACCATTGGCGAACAACATTAGCCGTGTGTACTGGACAGTTGTCCTGCTGATAAACGAAGTCATTATTTTCATGTAAAGCCTGTACAGATGGCAGCATAACGTTTTCAAGGATTTCAATATATCGTTCACTATTGAATCTTCCTTCGATTCTCCAAAAAACCCAAACCTCTAGCATTAAACCAGCCCCACATGTTTACAGAAAAATGTCCAGCTTTTTTAATTTGGTTTGTATATTCGGGTTAATCTAGAATTTTGTGGACGATAAACTAAAATTCTCCTGCTGCTTGAAGATTGAAAAATTTTTTCGTCAGTGAAAACCACCCTCTCCCAGAAGTCATTATCACGAAGAACGTTCAGTGCAAAAATCACTCTGGCCTGTTTTTGTTCTTCTGTTAGAGTTAAGTTGCAGTTGCAGCAACTCGACAAGAGACTTCTGATTTCGTTACTCTTCTATTTACTGTTGCTAAAGAACTCGGAAATAATGTTACATTAGCTGCTTAGAATTTTGTCTGAGATGGTCAATAAGTCTCTCGTCTTGCACTTCAGAACTTACTTTTGGTCGGCCTGATCCATCTTTCCTATCCGTAGAATTATTTTCAATCCAGCGCTTTTTCCATCGCATTATCGTCATTTTTACAACTCCAAAATGGGTGGCCGCTCTTCTTATAGACCAGCCGTCTTCTATAACTCGAGTGATAATTTGAACTTTTGTAAATTTTGATATATGTGGCATTTTTAAGGATGTCACACTGAATTTTAAGCTGTCAGGCATACTAAGCTGGTGGTGCCTTATAATAGTATACACTAATGGAAAGCTAAATCTTGTGGCATAGGAAAAAATGCATGTATGAGTTTTTTTTGAAATCAAGTGTACGCTACACAAATGATCCAGTCTGTTGCATGAAAATTAACGAAAGTATCTGACAGACTGATATTTAGTCCGGTACCGATAGTTGAGTCCTTTTGGGCCATTCATCACTTACATAAACGTGACAAGAAAGGTTGAAGGAGTAGGTAGAAGTATTATTAAGTACCAAAAAAGGGAAGGGGTTGCAAAAATGTTGCAGGGGGGGGGAGAGGTCAAAATTTAGAAAAATGGTTTTACATAATTGATGATAGTACAGTAAAATTGTCATTTGGGAAAAAAATGAGACAGGCTGAGTTTTTTGTATGTTCTTTTGGGGAATCTGAAAGTAAAATTCCCAAGTTTATGTTTTCCCCACCACTCGGGAACTATCCGCCATTTTGAAAAAAGTTTTTGTAGTGTAGAAACAAAAATCTTTGGCATAAAATTTGCAATTACAATTTTTTGTTACAGGTTCAACTCTCTGTAGTTAGTTTTTAAAAAGATAGAGGGCGTTGAAGTTACGAAAAATCAGTTTAACGACTAACTGTTTCGAGTCACTTGTTTAGCGCACGTCATAAGCTTTAATGTGATACCTCATTTCTGCCGTGCAATTAAAGAACCTAGTAAGTCGACTTACTAAATTAAACTGTTTTTTTTTTCAAGAACTGTAAGGGTCTGCAAACTTACAAAAGGTTTTAAAAAATTCTTTAATAATTTCCATGTTTAGGAAAAATATTTTTGAATTCTTGCAGTTCTTTAAAATTAACAAAAAATTTTGAGTTCACTAAGTCGAGGTTCTTGAATTGCACGGCAGAATTTTGTACTGCTCTTACTATAAATAATAATATACAATCCACAATACGCGACTTCGTGCATGCCCAGAAAGCGGTTCTCATAGTACTATGTAGCTGAGAGACTGTTTAATTAATTATAAACAATAAACACATTTTTATAGGATTTTCCGTCTACAACTTTTTCATTTAAAGTTTTTAAAAAAAATCACTTTTTGTCGGTCAAAATACGTTAAAACTGACTTTTTGTAACTTCGGCGCCATCTAACTTTTTGGAAACTAACTACAGAAAGTTGAGCACTTAGGCAACTATGTTGAGAATTTTATGCCGAATATTTTTGTTCTCAGTCTTTTTCGCCTCCGACCAAAAGAAATGGAGAAAAGTCGGTTACAGAATTTTTTTAAAATGGCGGATGGTTCCCGAGGAGTGGGGGAAACAAAAACTTGGGGATCTTCCTTTTAGACCTCCTTCAACAACACAAAAAATTTGAGCCTCCCCGAATTTTTTTCGAGGTACCCCCCTTATTTGTGACAATTTTACTGTCCTAGAAGCAGAAAAGAAAGAAAAACATATTAGTTTCAGTGGCTACCAAACTACAAAATAAATTCGAAAATCAACATTGCGGCTTATTAGAATTTTACACGCGTCCTTTAGACAATCATTTTTAGTTTGCAACCACCAAATTATTTGGAAATTTTTTGTCCTACCCAGGTGAAAGAAATGAGGGAAGGTCAGTGAGTAATAGATGAGCAAAATTTGGCAATCTCGGAATATTGCACTAAATTGAAGTTAATCAGATGTCATTCATAGATGACAAGTTTGATGAGATATTGAATAGGTCAAAAATTCAAACTAATGGAATCATGTCAGTTCAAGTTCAGTAATAAAGCCGTAACGGAAGGTGCTAGACTTAGAACATTGAACTACTAGAAGGAGCTTTTTTTCAGACCTAGGGCAGGGTGTTTGAGTTCAACATCTTCATCCCATTGTTGACATGTTAACCTAATACGTTTTCCCCTGTTTTTAATATTCTTTAAAATACCTTCAATCATTTTTAGTTCCGTTTAATTAAATGGTCTAGATATAGTAATAAAAATCTATGTTTCAATAAAAAAAAAACTAAAAATGTATTCAAATATACAACTATAAAAATAATACACTACAAAATAATACACTTCGGAATCATTTTTCGCCACAAACTTTTCACAAAAATATCAAAAAACGCTATTGACAAGTGCTGAAACTTTCACTTTCAAAACAATACTGACATTCCAGGAAAAATCGAGAAACCGCAACAAACAATCAATGTTGCCACGTTGACTACAAAAGAAGATCATTAAGGAAAACACATGTTAAATTTTCAAAAAACGTCTAAAGTTTTAAATAGGTTGTGAGTATTATATTTTGTGTATATTAGCTTTTTCAACATATATCTTAAACCTCATTAATTAGTTAATAAATAAGCATCAAAACTTAATCCAAATTGAATAAGTTTTTTGTTGCATAATTTTGTTATTAAAATTGGCAACACAGATTTCTTTCTCCCCTTTCCCCACTGTAGATGTTGCAATCAAACAAGCGTAACCAGGCAGACCAGACTCCTTCTAGTAGTTCAATGTTCTAAGGTGCTAGAGGCACACTTTTGAAATTGGCAATAAAATTTGCAGAAAAATGGCAAAATTTGCCGGATTTTTGTATAAATTTAGTATTTTTGAAACTAAACTGTCAAAATAAAGGGAAAATTTTAGCGCTCTAATAAATTTACAAAAAAAAAATTGTGACGTAGAGGGCAAAGGGTGAGGGAATAAATCGGAAAAAGGTTTTGAATCCGGGACCTCCCTCATTAGCTTTCACCACAAATCTTTTGACATATATTGATAAAATTCCGGCATTCCTTATTCAAAATTGAAAGTGTGCAAAAACCGGATCTCTGAACTCGTTTTACAAGCGTTGATCTTCTGTCTTAATAGGTGGACATTTTTTATTGATAGAAAAAGCCCAAGTTTCCTTTTTTAATGTTTTTGTTTATTTTATCGTAGTCAAATATTATCAGGCATAGGTGCAATATATCAAACCATCAATGGTTAAAAATTAAATAATACCGTTTTTATGTTTATGTATAAGGTGTCTTTAAATGTATATTTCTTAGGGTTTACAGATTCTCCTAATTTTTTTATAACATTAAATATTTTTATTATTTTTATTTTCTACATTTAAAATGTTATTAAAAAAACAGTATAACCAATTATTCTAGATCAATAGGTTTTTAAAATTGGATATTTGGTGTCGAGGTCATTGATTTTTGACATTTATTTTAACAACCTGTATGGCGCATACAGCTAATTCTTATTATTTTCTCTAACAAGAAAAGCCCAAATCCTAGACAAACCTGGAAGCAATTCCTAAAATTTTCGTATAGTCAGCCCCTTTTGAATGCGTTTTTTCTTTCATAATCGATCTTAAAATGGTAGGAATTGGAACATGAATTCTTGTGCCTAAAGGTGAGCCATTTTCGTCAATTAGGACAATGTTATTGCTGTCAAACTTAGGTACTTTTGTTTGCTGGTTTTGCTTCAGACCCACTAGGATTCCTTTCTTTTTTTCACCTTTTATTGCTACCAATACTTTGTCGCCTACAAAAAAGATAATTATTTAAAAACGAATCTTTAAAGGACACTCCCATTTAAGTTATTATGCTTCACTCCTCAAATTATAGATATGAAAAGATAGACAAAGAATAAATACACTGAAATTATGCTTTTAAAAAATACTGCCTACTGGTATCTTATCTTCTAGTTTTTGAGATTTTTGGGTTTAAAAGTTAAGAATATCAATAAAACATATTGGTTTAGATCAGCATACAGACCGCTTCAGCCTACTGCGAACATAGGCCGGAAGAAGTCCAATTTGCCAGTGTACGTACATGCAGGGACACCGCACACCTATCAGTGAAGCAACCAATACTCAAGCTTGCGATCACCACTTGCGAGACTTGCGTTTAATATTTAGTATGCCTCTAACCACGGTGCTGTGTGGAGCGTATACGCAAATTTTTATAACGTAATTTTCTTATTTTTTGTCACTGATAAATAAGAGCGTTTTATTGTCAACTGCTCAGATTTATTACTGACAACGTGTTACAATGAAAATAATAAGGAGAAACAAAATAAAAGCAAGTTCTCAAAATAAAATAATACATTCTAAAAACCAAAAAGATTCTCCCAGTCAAAAAAAAATTAGAGCAAATGTTCGAAAAGTCCTCCTTGCTCAGCTAGACAATATCAGAGCCTATTATAAAAACCCCTTCTAACGTTTCCAAGCTTCTTCAATTTTAATCCGAAGTTCTTCCAAATTATTAGCCCTTTCATGCCCGTAAACTTTATTTTTGATATAACTCCATCATTAGGAGCAAGATCTGGTGATCGATCTGGCCATAAAATAGTTCCCCGTGTACTTATAACCCGATTAGGAAATACATTATCAAGATATTCCCTAACAAGGCCAGCATTGTGAGCGGGACAACCATCTTGTTGAAACCATGTTTCACCAAATCTCACACCTAACAACTGACTAGCAGTTGGAATAATATGCTGCTGCAGTAGATCCAAGTATCTAGGACCATTCAAATTGCCGTTAATAAAAAATGGCCCAATTACGTGTTCCCGTACAATACCCCCCCCCCCCCCAAACATTTAGTTTTTGGGGATACTGTGTTCTTACGTCAAAATACAAATGCAAATTTTCCCTCGACCAATATCGAACGTGTGTTGGGTTATGAAGATTCAAAAGTGCTTTCATCGGTGAAAAGAATAGATCTCAAGCTTTCATCACGATTAGCCCTTTCCATCAAAATTCTATACGACGATAGTTGTCCTCCGGAAAAATTTTATGCGTTTTTGACGCTTTGTAAGAATGATAACCATTCTTTTTGAGAACACGTAAGACAGTGGCTGAAGACGTATCAACTGCTTCGGCAATTTGGTGGCTAGTTAACTTTCGATTTTCCTCCACTGCTGTGTTTTTTATGGTTTCTTGGCGCTACACAACCAAACTTTTCAAAATTCTGCACAAACCTATAAATCGTTGATAAACTAGGTTCTGGACGATTTACAAAATTCTCCAAAAAAAGTGCTTGAATAAGTCTCAATGGTCTGCCTTGATAGTACCATTTGACCATATGCACTTTTTCGGCAACTTCGTAGACATCCAATTTTAGTTTTAAAAATGTATTATTTCACTTAAGAACTTACCAATCTGTTTCTCGAGCAAGGCAGAAATAAAACAAAATAATAAAAACAAAATAAATTTCCAAAAGATAACACTGCAGCGATTCGAATCCACCTCGGTCGTACGGCACGGAGAGTAAATTGGACTTGATTCCCCCTATGTTCGCAGTAGCCTGAAGCTCATTGTATAGCAAAATACATGTAGTAAGCTGGCCGCCAATAAATCTAGAAGGGTTTTGTCAGTCTGGAAAATAAAAGTTATTGAAACATAGCTCTCTATATCTACTCTAACATTTAAAACGTGACTATTTTAAAACCATAAAAGTGAGATTGCACTGTGATAGTATTTTTTTTAAAGTAGAATTTTAGGAGAATTTAAAAATGCCAAAATATATAAGGTTTAAATTTAGTAAACCTATATAAAAGGTATTAAAAAATAGTTATATGCTTATAACTGATCACCCTGTACCAATAATAATAGATACATTACATTACATATTATATTTTTAGAAAACAGGGTTAGTCTACTCACGCCCATATAAGTTTTTGGATCTGAATTTTTTTCAGGCTAACTTTATAGGAGAGTTTTTATTGCTATGGTTTTTTTTTAGAAATTGCAAGGGCAGGGTCGTTATAGTATCTCAGTGTTATATACTTCATAAACACCAGAAATGAGTCTATCAGGGTTTCCACAACCTGGTAAGTCAGGGACTCGGTCAGGGAATTTAAAAATGGTCAGGGAAAGTCAGAAAAAGTTTCGATGGGTCAGGGAAAGTCAGGGAATTTTCCCCTGAGAGTAATTTGAGAGGATTTTTTAGTGTTCAGGTGAATGAACTATTGCAGTACTCTCTTTTTAATTTCAGGAAAAAAGCAAACATGAAAACTATCTTATTTTTAGGTTTGCTCCCTACTTATTCAGAAGCAAAGTATTTGAGTAAAATCACTTGAATTTTATAGTAAAACCAACATTCTATTCTATTCCTTTTTTTTTGAGACTGCTAAAAATATCAGTAAGGGAATTTTTTAATCTGGTCAGGGGCAGTCAGGGAATTTTTTCTCGAAAAATCAGGACACCCTGTCTATATTTTCAAATATAAATTTTCTGAACTCCTTTCTTAAGTCCATGTTTACTAATTTTCACTGAAAACTATATTCATTTTTGTAGAATATTGATATATATTCTTGCCAGATAGTTAGTAAGTAATTCTAACAAAAATATTAACTTTGTTACTGGTATTTATATAGTGTACCAAAGACTAAATACTGGCAGCTAGGTGGGGTAAATATTAAAACGAGTATTAAAATATTGGTTTTATAAGGTATAAATTACATAATACCTATTTTTCCTACTCCAGTCTTATTATACACATGTATGCATTTGGGTGGCTTTCCTTCTGCCATTGCTTGTCTTCCAATCTCACTGTTATCCACAACTCGCAACCTTGTCATTTTCTGAATTTCAAACAGCTCTGGTGATGTATGAAAACTACTACAACATTGTACGAACACAGGTCGGCAAGACACTTGAGTTATGAGGTGCCGGGTGAGCATTTTATTTTGTCTAAAAATAAAAAATCATATTTAATTCTATTACCATTAAATATGCTGACCCCATATAAAAAAGTCAGTATAATGTTCCATTGTGCCCAATATTTTAATTACTTATTTACTAAAAATGTAAGGATATTAATATTACAACTATATCAAAATGGAGCAAAACCTATACTTCAGCAGTCAGAAAAACAAAAAGCATGGAATTTACTAACAGTAAACTCGTCCTAAGTCTACTTTAAACTGTTACCTCTTTTTAAAAGAAAAATATATAGGTTTAAAATAGATGACTGGTTTGGTATAAGTAAATTCCAGGCTGATTGTTTATTCCCAGGAAAAGAATAGTATAAAATAGCCTATGAAAGCTCAGTAATAGATTTAAAACATCATGCCAGCCATTTTAGTTCTGGTTGCAGCTAAAGATCAGTACCGGATTGGCTGGGACAGGTTACATTTTTTGAAACACTGTCCTGGAAAAATTAAGCATTCCTGGATTGTACCAGATTTATTAGTTTCATCCCGATTTGTACCAAATTGACGTTTTCTGACCGGCAAGAGGCAGTTACAGGAGGCCCTTTGCAGCTAACCCAAACCAGTGAAGGAAATCAAAATTTTTGGCTTCAATTTCAAAAAAAGATTGCCTGTGGCGCTATGTCGTTAATGGTTTACATTTAATCAGTTTTTGCCAAAAAATAACAGTGCTGTGCCACAGGGATTGTTACAGTTTCAGTTTAATTTTAAGCAAATTTTGTTATCAACATTTCAAACATGTCAAAAATTTCTTATTCAGTTTTTTATTTTATGGAAATTTTGTAAATGTTTGAATATTTCGAACTGTGACTTTAGAAAGAAATTTTAATTTATTTGGCAAAAAATCAAAAAAGTGCTCCAAGCTGTGACTTAGGTAGTTTTTACAAAATGTGCCTTCCATTCAAAGATCAGCCAATTTTGATGTTTATTTGACATGGCATGACTCATTTTGAATATCATTCAAAACTTCCTGGATTAAGGCAACACCTGCTTAACTAAAAGGCCAGTTAACTCTTTTCCGATGTAGTATCCTTTAGCCTACTATAGCAGTCATGTTGACACCCAAATGACAGAAAATCCATATTTTACCTGTCAATTTGGTTATAAAAGGCAATCTTTGGCTAAAGAGATAAGAGTTAACTGGCTTTTTAGTTGATAACGTTGTTGATTAAGGTCACTGATAGAACAAAAAAGACTAGGTGCTTTTAGCATGTTTTAACATTTTCACTTATCTGTATATGTACACTTCCAGCCACATAAAATGCGTAGGGCGATTTTATATAGTGTATTGTGGGCCTCGCAACTCAGTAACCTTTTAGTCAGGTTTTGTTGTTGTGAAACGCTTATATTAAAAAATACCCCAACTAAACGAATTCGAAAAAGCCCAAATTTTGGCAAAATTAGATGGTGGTTGGTCAGTTTGAAGAGTAGCGGCCCATTATGGACGAAACAAGGCTACAATTATAAGAATAAGAAGAAAGTATCAAGAAGAAGAAACTGTAAAGCATAGTAAAGTGAGGCCAGTCTCCTTATTTTTGTGTTTACAATGTCAAAAGATCTAACCTGTAATTCGAAAACGTCAAAGTCAGTTGCAATAAGCAATGCAATTAGCAAAACTTAAATTCAATAAACCTGCAGGTAACTTCTGCTGTACGCATTTTATGTGGCCGGAAGTGTATAAAACAGAGCGAGAAACAGGACATGTTTATCAATATGATCACTGTCCCATACATGTATACACCTAATGTATCCCAACCAAAAAAAAAAACGAATGGTTTTATAACTGCAATTTGTTTTCATATATTTTTTTTAATTTTTTATCTTTGAAAAAAATTAGCTTTGCCATTGGTTAAAAAATGACAAAAGTGTCAAGTTAACAAGTTTCGATATAAAATGATGACAAATTGCATCTGATTGGTATGTTTTGTCCCAAACAGCTAAAAGGTATTTTACCAATACAGTAAATGGCTTGGTAAGCGGTATGTGGTGAGACAAAAGGAAAATAAACTATAGCAAATGAATAGTAGTTCTAAGTCTTAAGGGTGAATTTGAATCAAAAATGTGCTTCTTCCAATTACTTAATCTAAAAAACTGTTAATCAAATTTGTATCAAATTTTGTACGGTAAAAATTTAAAGCATTATCCCAGAACCATTTTCATTTCATTGCATAACTAAGTTTGGTAATTATGCAGTATACAGTTTTCTGCCATTTTTGATTTTTTTTGAAAAATTCTTTATGGGGGCACCTTCCAGGGTCCCTAGGACCCCAAATCCGTCTGCGCCGGTTGGTTTTTTTTTTTTTTATTTTTTTTGTTTTTTTTTAATTTTTTTTCACTAAAACAACTCAAACCAACACAGTCCAACCCAACCTAATTCAAACCAACCCAAAACAATCAAAAAAACACATTACACCCCCCCGGGCACCCTTTTTTCTCGTAAAAAAAAAACAAAAAAAAAATCGGGCGCAGGCGGATTTGGGGTCCTAGGGACCCTAGAAGGTGCCCCCATAAAGAATTTTTCAAAAAAAATCAAAAATGGCAGAAAACCGTATACTGCATAATTACCCTAAGTTTTTTACATAATTTTACGTATCCTAAAAATGTTTAATTCATAGTAAAAATTATGGATTATTTTAAAAAACTAAATAAAAACAAGATATATATTTTCTTGAAAATCCACGCGAATGGTCTGCGGGGGATATCAGAAGCCTCCGCTGTGCAAAATTAATATTTGATGTGCGGTTTATCTGTTTAAGTAAACAAACTGTTTTTAGGATTCAAATTACTCCTAAGCGTTATTTGCTCTTTTTTATTTTCCTTGCATAAATTGTGCTTATACAATATGAATTAAAGTTATGAATTATCAATTATGAAAAGTTGGGTAAACCTGCCTTTACCTAATACGGCTTACCGAACTCCGAGCGGAACTATGAATCAGTCTTGAAAGAAAAAGTACCTTGTAAACCTTGTTCCTACTCTATAGATAAAGATCTACTGATTGATATTAAATATAGATATATAAAGGTATTTGTTACCTTTTTTAATTTATAAAAGACGATTTTTTTCAAATTTTAAAAGTTAGGTTAGGTGGTGAGAATTTTTGACAGCTTGAAGCTACGTTCGGTATATACATCCGATTAATCAGACTGCTCCAAATCGTTCGGCAATTCGGGGTCCCATAGTTTGTACAAAAATACATTTTACAAAGCGTATTTAACACAAACGTACATTGCGCAAACAATACTTTCCGCAAATCATAAAATAGCATAACGATACATCGCACAAAGGATACTTTTTGCAAACCGTACATCGTACAACTCGTACTTTCTACAAACAATACATCTTACAAATCGTACAGTTTAGAATCCGTCCGACACATAATTTTGTTCTCTGCTGTTTTAATTTAAGCTCAGAATAGACATACAATTTGAGAAGGCGAAGATATATTCTTTTTTTTTTAATTTTATAAAAAATATATATAGGTTTAAAAAAATATAGGTAGGTATATAGAATCCAAAAAAATCGAGACATTACTATGCAGTGTGAAGACTTTAGTGGAATCAAATCCTCTAGAGCCTCAGGATAAAACATGTGGATAAAACGCACCCCCCCCCCCCTTAACCCGCTCCCCACCCCCGAAGCCAATTTCTGAGTGCGCCACTGATTATTGAAATTTTCATGGGATTTCCGTCATATCTTGTTTGTTGTTTTTTTAAATGTGATGATATACTTAGGTACATTAGGTATTTTGTGACACCTTGACTACAATGTTTTTTTGATGTGAGTTCATTTTTAATTAAAAAAAAAACCTTTAGATAGGTGTAAAAATCAAATTACTATTGCTTTTTTCTTTAATAAACTTCGACAAAATAGTTTTTTTAGCTCTAGGTTGTTTTACACCTCTTTATACAGTGTGTTTCAAAAGTCTGGAATAATCAATTTTTTGGAAGAACGCTTTATACATATATAGGATCATTTTAGGAAAAATAGCATTCCCGAAAAATGTATACCCTTTTATACACGGTGGTCACCCGGTATTGTGTAATGTTAAGTATTTTTGAAAAAATAATTTTTTAAGGATCCAGAAAATGAGATAATATACAGGGTGTCCAATTTAAAAAAGAGATAAGGTGACGTATTTTATTTTTGGGACACCCTGTATAAAATGGTATACATTTTTTCGAAACCGCTTTTTCTACCTAAAAATGATCCTACATAAGTTTTTTTAAAAGACTCATAGTTATCCCGAAAAATCCATTATTCCAGACTTTTGGAATACACTCTGAATAGTTTAGTAAGTTTTTAACATAAGGCGGTCAATTATATATTTTATGGTCTATCTATTTTTAGCCATCCATTCATAGTACCTATGGAGGCGATTGGGATCGTCAAAAATACCTAAATACAAAATTTCGTACGTCATAGTGTCTGTCTGTCGGTCTGTCTGTCTGTCGGTAACACGATAACTCAAAAAACGCTAAACCGATTCTAATAAAATTTGGCACCAAAATTCTTTGTCGTCCTACGCAGGGTTGATTAGGTTTTGGTGGGGGTGGGGGGTTGGCAAGATGATATTAGGGGGGATTAAACTTAACTCACGAACCGTATAGCAGCTATAGCGATACGCGATTTTCACAATATAGGATAGATAATTACATTTTCATCCAAAAATTTAAAAAAAATAAAAAAAATTTGATATTTTTTTTTTGTTTGAAAATCCAATTATCTAAGTTAATATGACACCCGCGTGCCGCTTGGAAAGAGGAGGAGGGGATTAAGCTTTTAATAAAATTATAACTTCAAAGTTTTTCACCCTTTAAGAGGGGAATTTTTTACATGACGGGAAAGCCCATAAAAAATCTCAGTTGTCGTGTTTTTGCGTTTTATCCGCATATTTTTTCTACAAACACAAATCGTCAAATAACTCATAAAATCATGCCAACGTCGGTATAACGTCGGCAGTGCGTTAGCGATGCGTTGGCCCGATTTTATGTCGATTATATGTGTTTTTAGGGTTATGCTGAGGCTCTAGCGAAATTATTCCATTTAAAGTTCCCACCGTATACAGGGTTGGCCATTTAAAAGGGTTCACTTGGATTTTTTCAAAAACTGTAAAGAATTGGAGAAAATGCTGAAACACGTCGATTTTGTTTGTTTTTGGCGATCTTGAAATTTTTGTAGCGCGCATCTCCTTTGAGAGGTAAACTTTACCCCTATATTTTGAATAGGGACTAGTCGAGTGATACCTTGTTTTGAAGGTCTTCTGAATATCTTGACAATCGTGTAAAAATTTCGCAAATCTATCGATTACTTTTTGAGATATTCACTTTCACAGTTGCATGACCAAATTCAAAAATATTTTTTTAAAGATATCTTTTTTTTTTATAAATCCTCGGACACGTCGACTTTGCTTTTGTTAATGGTAAATTTTATCATTGTGTTTTTTCTTCTAGGGTACATTCCTACGAGAGGTGAAATTTACCTTTATTTTGAAAGTAAATATCTCAAAAACGAATCGATAGATTTTCTAAATTTTTACACGATTGTCAAGACATTCAGGAGACCTTCAAAACAATTAAGGTATCACTCGACCAACTTTCCCTACACAAAATATAGGGGTAAAGTTTACCCCTCAAAGGAGATGCGCGCTACAAAAATTTCAAGAGTCAAAAAGTCTTCCCCTTACAAACAAAATCGACGTGTTTCAGCATTTTCTCCAATTCTTTACAGTCTTTGGCCCACCCTGTATTGGAGGGGCCAAGGATATTCTGATGGTATACGAAAACTTCTCCTCCAAAGCTGACAGCAAAAAGTGTAACTTATTTATTCCCACGAGAGGGACGTTGACAGTTCGTTTTTTTATCCTGCATAGAAATCGGTTCACTCGATTAAGATTTGTAGCGCCACATAGACTTACACAAACACAGACTGCATGGTCCGAAAAAGTGAAACCTATGATGTAAAATTCGCTGCTCACCATGATTATCTCCTAAACGGTAGGAGATACGAAAAGGTTTAAATTAGGGCAAAGTTGCCCAAATTTGATGCTCTGCTGAAAACTAAGAAAAGTTTACAAATTCCGGATAGTTCTGGAAAAAAAACCGTACTCTTAAATCTTTTCTGTAAATTTATCAGGGCGCTAAATTTTCCCTTCATTTTGTAAATATGTTTGGCTGAAATTAGTAGTTGGAAATTCGCCATCTGACACCTTCAATAAAACGCTATATGTCGTGTATCGTTGGTTGATAGATAAATAGAAATTTCGTACAACTAATAATCGTGAATGTGTACCTCCTTGTCTTTATAACATGTCTAGGTTTTTAAAGCCGCAGTAGGCTTCAAAGATCTCCCCACTACTAACAAATGAATTGGACGAAAGGATTTCCGAATAGCCCAGTTAAAACCCCAGTTCCTCGGTAGCTCAGTTGGTAGAGTATTAGACTGGTATTCTAGAGGTCCCGGGTTCAAATCCTGGTCGAGGAAAAACTTTTTTACGATTTATTCCCTCACCCTTTGCCCTCTACGCCACAAATCTTTTCTATAAATTTATTGGCGCTAAATTTTCCCTTCATTTTGTAAATATTTTGCAACCTTATTTTGACAAGTCACCTGAATTTTTGGGATACTTGACCATCATTAATCAATTAATTATTGTGTCTACCTAAATTCCAAACACTTATCTTTCGACAAAATAATTAGGATAATCATTTCAGTTCCCAGAAGTGAAGATCAAGTTAAATTGGTATATAAATGTAGATTATTATGTAATAAGACACCAAGTTGAAAATTTCGATGACTGATTGATTAAAAAGTTATACAGACGAAGCATCAAGGCAAATAAAGGAAACCGAAACAGACACAAATTATTTACTATTTGCATATACAGGATGATTTTTTCTTAAATATTAAAATGAAAGCAAAAATCGCTATTTTGGAAATATAATATTTTTTTCTACTAGCGTGCGGAAAACTTACTATTCTGCACTAGTGCGGAAAAGTTAACGTTAACGTCCATTTCAAGCGGTTGGACGGGACAAAAAAGTAACCCATTACTAGAAAAACCAGCTATGACTTCTATATGATTAAAATTACGACTACATTTTCTAATAAATAATTTCCTAAAACCATGGGTTTAAATGCAATAAAATAGTTTACAATAATAAGTTGTAACCAGAACTTATAGGGCGAACCTTTAAACTTTGGGTTGGACGGGACAATAAAAACAAAAACCTAATTTTAGGAAATTCTTACTTTTATATATTCCAATTTTTTAGAAAAACGCTTTATCATGACTTTTCCAAACTAAACAAAACGCATTAGAATTAAAGGAGAAAGCAATATGTTGTTAACAATTATGTTAAAAATTATTTTGAAGCATGAACCAGTAAAGCTTTTCTTTTCGGTTTGATGGGACAAAAAATACAGCAATCGAAAAAATATTATTTGCTTTAGGTACAAAACTGTTTGTATTTTTTGGCTTTTTTACATACCAAGAAAGAGTATTACAGTGGTTTTATGATTTGTTGTTATTTCAAGATTTTTAACAAAAACCAATAGGTTGTTAAAGCTTTTTTCCTTTTTTTAATAAAATTACATTTGCTTGAAAAGTCCCTTTATGGTACTTTTCCGCACTCAACCAAAAATAAAATATAAATATATTGCTAAATTTTTAAAAATTTTCTTTTTTGTGTTAGGTAAACGTTTTTGCCGCACTAGTGCGCAAAAATAGTGCGAAAAACTTTGCGCACTGTAATCGTAATGTCAAAACCAGTTCTTCGCATTGTCAGCATACGTCAGTAGGCTTTAAAATGCCTTGTATCTAGTTTTCATATATTTTTTTTAATTTTTGAAAGCGATTATCTCACAAACTTATTTGATGACCTATGATGTTGGGTGTCATTTTAAAGAGTTTTTTGAGAAAATCTACAGATAGTAACATTTTTAAAATTAAGCCCCGTTATCAACTTTTTTTAACAAATGACGTAAAAATGACCAAAAATGGATAAATTGCATTTGTAAATGTGTAATCGCCCAAATGCTACCATTTCTGAATTTTCCTTAAAAAATCCTTTAAAATGACACCGAACATCCTAAGATACCTTATTTAGTTTATACGCCTTTTTCGCAGTCATTTACGTGTGGAAAGTAGCAGTTTTCTGCACAGCGTGCACGAAAAAATTTTGCTTGCGAAAAAAATATCACTTGCGCAAAAAATTCTACGAGGTTGAGGAAAATAAGATTTTGCGCATTGGGTGTTACGTTACTATGCGACACTAGTGTTTAAAACCACTTTATTTCAATGTTATAATAAAATTTTTATGAAACACGTTTTTTATTGACTATTTTATAATACTTTCCTTACGCTCTTAAAAGAACAATTGTTCCTAATGCTTGCAGAAATAATTTTTTCCGCATTCGACTTCTTGACCGAACTTCTAAGTCCTTCGGCCAATGAGGCAGTCTCGTACGGAAAAAATGGCTTTTCCGCGTGCATATTTTTTTACAAAATTATGCAAAGCAACAAGACGTTTTTAATTTTCCGCAGGCCCTTAGGAAAAATGTGGCACCTAACACGAGCGTAAAGCAGGGCCGGCGCTAGATTTTTGGTCGCCCGAGGCATTTTTCTAAATGCCGCCGTTGATTAAAGGATTCTTAATTTTATTTTTAAGTTACCCATTTAAAAGGGAAAAAATATATAAATAATAAAAAAATCCTTATTTTCCAGGGGCGGTCGCAGTGCCTCTGACGCCCTGCCCCGCAATTAACTCCCCTGACTGAGAGATTTTTTTTTATACACCATGCAGTATGCTATTTGGGAAAATACAATTTTTTATAGTGAGTATAAGATTTTCTTTAGTTCTCAGTAAAAAAAATATAGATGTGGTATAAATCAGTTACAGAGGGGGTTTTTCATGTACTATTAATATTAATAAAATATTCTTTTTTTTAGTATTCCCGTAACATATGCTAAGAACCTTCTTTAGATAAAATTTTATAAATTTTATTTGCCACACCTTTGACAAAAACTTGTCAAAATATTTTACAAAATACCTCAAAAATATCTTATTTTAAACAATTTTCTGTCTATATTTAAAAAAATTTCGCCAGCGGCGCTATAACATCATTAGTTGTTACAATTTTAGTTAAGTAATTTTAAACAATTTTTATCAGCAACATTATTTAACACTCGTCAAAAACTAGAATAATTTTGAAAATTTGCGCGTTCGGCGTATTTACAAGCAGATTTAGAATTAAAACTAGACCCAACGGAGAGTTCCACCCCTGCAAACCCAACCCCAACACCTACTAAAGCGCCCTTCCCCTTTGAAATCGGCTTTACAAAAATTTTAAAAATTTTGAACCACTTGAAACAGGATCTAAAAACATAAAATCGTTCTTTTTCATTATGTTTTTGTAATTTTCTTGGATTTCTGTGAACATTGTTTTGATGAGGCGCCAAATTTATGTCAACGGCACTCGCGTGCGGGAAAGATTAACTTTCCACACTGGTTATACATAATAACTATTTCGATGTGTTTTTTGAGTGTACTTTATAAAAAACTAACCCTTTAAATATAAAAAATGGGCACTTTTAAGACGATTTTAGAATGGGCACGAATTCTTTACTAGGTTTTGTGGTTCTGAGTAATCATAAAAAACCGAAAAATTAGTAAGTATGCATTTTGTTGTCTACCCTCATTTTTTCACGAGTCATCAAAAAAAGTCGACAGTACCTACTACGCTACATCAACACCGTTATGAATTAAAAAGCTACCTAACTCCTATCTCTCTTGTGCTCTTTAGACTACTGCTGCCGCCATTTAATTGGTATCAATATGGCCGCGACATTAAGCCAAATTTAAGGATACTAAAACGATAAAGAGTTTTTAACTGGCTTTTTACTTGAGATAGTGTTAGCTAAATATGGCGGTTCAAAGATGGTCGACATGCGATTTACAAAAGCTGCTTTTTTATTATGTGCATGGTTTGGCTAATTTTTTTTATATTTACTTAAATATGGCACTACCACCAACACGGTGAGCCAGATATTAGGCCGTTTTTTACTAAACTTTCTTCGCTTACAAAAAAACTATGGGTCTTACATTTTTGATGTTAGTACTATAATACTCGTATATGTATAGAGGGTAAGCCGTAGAATTGTGCGCCAAAGAAAAAGAGGTTTAAAACAGGAACAATATAGTTATATATAGGTATAAGTATCGTAAAGAGTAATTACTTGAGCACATACATGGTATACATTTTTGAAATCAGCAAAATAAGTAATAAAATTTAAAAATAAAATTTATGCAGGGGATTCTATTTAAAATAAGAAAGTTGATTTCAAAATTTGACATATGCCAGTGGCGCACCGAGGGAGAGGGGGGATTTAGGGTCAACCCCTCACTCCCGAGAAGCCTGGTTACAGCTGGCACAATCAAATAACAGCAGAAATAAAATAGGTAAGTATATAGAGAACAAAATACAAGAGCCTAGACTTTAATTTTTAACAATTAAAAAATCATAAATTGCAAAATTTTTCGGCTACGGCACGTTTCATTTTTACGATTTCGTATCAAAATGGTCTTTTTAATGTAATTTTATCAAAACATTCTGCCTGCGATTTTTACCATTTTTACAAACAAAAAAAAACAGACATTTAAAGTAAATATTTCAACGCATCGGTATCGGTATATCAAACGCGTTTGAAATAAATCCAACAAGACTTGTTTAGGCCATGTTTCGAACGATGGCCATTTTTTTGAATAAGGGTGCGTTGACAGAACTGCTGATTGAAATCGTTACGTACACTGAGAAATTTTCAACTTGCTGGAACATCAACGTTCTTAGCTGGGACAGCAAAGATTTTTGCTAGAATGTTAGGTTACGAAATTAGTTTGCTGGCGAAACTATTTTTTTCGCTGAGGCTACTAAACACATTATCCCATACAGCACAAATTGTCCATCGGACAGCCTTTTTTTGTCCAAAACCGCCCGAATTTTCCATGGACCCTTTATGGACATCCAAAGACAAAGCTTTTCCCTGATACAGTGGATGACAAAAAAACTGAGTCCAAAGAACTTCCAATTTTGATCCATAAATAACTGCTTTTTTTCAGTTGGTTGATATGCAATGGATAACGATGATTATTCTTGGTCCACCATTGAATATTTATCAAAAAATCTTTGTCAATTGGGCTTGGCCCAGCTGGCACATTACTAAATATTGTCATTAATCCGAACTGTTTCAGTCATTAATCCGAACAACAATAACATTTCTCTCATATCTAGCTATCATTTAAATAAGCATTTTTCATTATTTTGGATTTTTTAGTATTTTAATACCCATCTTTGCTAGGAACTCCATCCAGGGAGGACAAGGATTGACAATCAGACTTATGATGTTGGAGTGGTTCAAATATATAGGTACCTATATACTTATATATTAAAAATATCGCCGCTTTTGACAAAACTGTCCACTGGATATGCATTGGAACAAATAAGTATATCCAGTTTACTAAGAAAATTAGACCAACGGATATACACTGTAATTATTAATTTTTTCTAACAGTGAACCACAAAGATATTTTTTGGATAGCCAATGGATAACTTTTGGACAGAATTTCGTTCCACTGGATAACTAATGGATTTAGTATAGTGGTACAATAGTCAAAATATTGAAACTTTTGGACTTTTTTGGGATGGCCAAGAGCCGTCCAACATTTTGACAATTGTATTATCCGATGGATATACCTTGGACAAAGTTTCCTACAGATTTGGTTGTCTAGTGGACTGCTGCATTGTCCAGAAAACTCTCTCCACTGAACATCCTTGGGACAGAGTTGTGCTGTCCGGGATATTCCTATCCGAGTTCTAGCAAGAAACTCTGCTATGTTGTAGCAGAAACTTTGATGTTCCAGCAAGATTGTCCTGCAACATAGGCGCCCAACTAAAACCACTTTACTGAAAAAATTCTCAGTGTACGTTCGTGGGTTCGTAACATTACGTACATCCCTCCGTACGTAACGATTCGAGTGTAATCAGCTGTTCTATCATCCCACCCGTCAAAAAAGCGGGCATCGTTCAAAACATGAGCATGAACAAGTCAAAAATGTAGTGAATTTTGGATTTGTTTCGAACGCGTTAGGCAGTGGCGTAGCCAGAAATCGACTCTGGGGGGGGTTATTCATTAATCGGTCCCTACCTATCCTACCTATCAACTACCTACCTATGGCAAATTTTTAAAAATTAAGGAACTGAAGGGAGGGAAGAGGGGTTTAATAGGTGTTGAGTTAGTTTATACGAAACAAAAATAATTATTTTTAAAAGTAAGTCTCATCCAGTATCATTTGCAGATTTTTTTAGAATTATCCCTTAAATGAGCCGCAGGCAAAATTTTTGAAAAAATTACCCTAAAATGCTATTTTTTACGCGTCTCAAATGTTGTTGACAAAAAAATTGCTTAAAATAAACCGCAGGCAAAAATTGACAAAAAAAAACAAAAATTTTTTAATAATTTTGATCTCTTAGGTTTTTTGTAAAATATTTTTGAAAAACTAGATTGGGTTAGATGCCAAGAAGGGGTGGATTGCGGTGGTATAGATTTGTTGCCAAAATCATAAATGCACCGCAGATGAAAATTTTAAGAGAAATTATACTAAGAATACCATTTGTTACACGTTTTAAATGCTGATAAAAATTCCTGAGAATGAAACTAAAATTATAACAATTAATGACGTCATAGCACCGCAGGCAAAATTTTTAAAATTTAGGACATCACACCAAACACACGTCACAAACTGGAGTAAAGGGTCAAAAAAGTGGGGCCCTTGATCATGATTAATTTATTGTAGATTGGGTTGGACCTTCTGGTGGGGTTTTAATCCCCAACCCCCCTCCAGGCTACGACACTGGGTTAGGTATACCGATACCGATGCGTTGATATTTACTTTAAGTGTCTGTATTAAGGGTAAAACAAGTCAAATTCCCAAAACTCCATCAATATTTACGATTTTATTTTAATTTTAAGTCAAAAATTGCATTTTAAGCGTTATTTTCTTAAAAAATGTTGCCTGCTGGAGCATGATTTTGACATCAAATTTTGGGCAAATAAGCAATTTTAAATTTGGTTAACAATTATTCTCAGGTTCGCCCCGGTTCCCTTGTATCAATTATGGTCAGGTTTTTACTTCAAATTAAGTTTTTTTTTATTATTTATCCTTACCCCCCCCCCCCCTCCCCGAAGTCAATTCCTGGGTGCGCCACTGCATATGCTCCGATGACATTTGACAATATTGACATTTTTATTTTTATACTGTGCTAAAAGCTACTTAATTATGCAACTTTTCTAAGACTATTTTTTTTAAAATGCATAATAACCTGAAAAAGGGTGGGAGGACATTTAAAATGGATGACCCTCTGTACGCGTACATGATGAGTAGTGCCAAATGTAAAATTGTTTTTTGTCGGTTCTATAAAATCATTTAAGTGTTAAAAAATAACTCCACCTTGGGTAGTGTTTTTTTTATAAGATAAAGAGTTAAAAACGACAAAAAAGTGAATTTTGCGGGTTTTGAACCTTTTTATATGGTATGGGGGACTATTAAAATCGTGAAATTTTGACTTTTCTTAATTTTATAAAAAATGAGTTACTAAGTTTCCGAAACACCTTAATCGACGAAAAAAAAAAGTTGTCTGTCGGTCTGTTGTATGTCGGTATACACGATAACTCAAGAACGCCTTAATTGATTTTAAAGAAATTTGGTACAAAAATCCTTTATCGGCTGACCATGAACTGATTAACTTTTGGGTAGGGTGGCGGGGTGGTTAAAGGGGGGAAAAGGGGGATAAAATATTTTAAAAAATTGTAACTTTGGAACAAAAGCAAGTAGCGATATACGATTCTCAGATTTAAGTTTCCATAAATATGAACTACAAATTTGGTTATAAAATCCAAATTCGTGGGATCTTTAGTTTCCGAGTTATTTGAAAAAACGTTAAAATATGTAAAAAAAAACTTTAGAAGTAAAGGAACTATTGATATGCGATGTTCAGAAATCTTTCAAAGCTACAGTTTTCGAGATATTTTCATTTTCTTCCAACATAAAATAATTGTATGGTGGACTATTCGTGCTTTGTAGAACCAATTTTTTTTCTACAAATTTTAAACATTTCAGCTAAAAAAATTACTTCGTAGAGACCGTTTTTTTTTATGTTTCCAATAACAATTTTGATTCGCTACATATTTAAACGTAAAATCGAGTTTAAAGCCAAGGATTTTAAAAAATTTCAAACGTATTTCCAGTTTATATATGAAATCCAGTGTTAAGGTAAAAAATGTCGTAAGTTGCGGTTCGTAAAATCATGGCAAAACCAGTGGCAAAGGTCCTCAACAACCCCCCCCCCCCGAAACTTATTACCAGCTTTGCAAAAGATCCCGTTTGTTGACTTTGGACCTGAATGTTTAGAATACTTTTATACCTACTCCCCACCCCGAAAATGTTTCTGACTACGCCACTGGATATAACCAAAAATGTTGCTTTAGTTTTTTTTAAAGAATAATTAAAAACATTACGAAAGTATCATTTCGCGAGTTTTAAGATTATTTTTATGACTTCCTAGCTGTACAAATTGAAAATTTTACAGTAAATAAAATAAATTTTTGAGAAACCTTTTTAGGATAACACGAATCGAGTTCAAAAATAAGGCATTGTGAGCAATTTCAGCCGTAATTCAACATCAAAAATATGTGAAGTCCATATAAGTAGGACGACGTTTTATTTTCATCTGACATTAGGTAGTTATATATTTCCTTGTAAAGTTAAGTAAAAAAATTGGTGCTAGAAAGCACGGATAGTCCACCATACAATCAAAACTAAAGCTCCCACGAATTTGGACTTTATAACAAAATTTGTAGTCCATATTCATAGAAACTTAAATCTGAAAAGCGTATATCGCTACTTGCAATGGTTCCAAAGTTACAATTTTTTACAATATTTTATCCCCTTTTCCCCCTTCAACCCCCCACCTCCCTACCCAAAAGTTAATCAGTTCATGCAGTGGCGGTTCCAGCCATTTCAAAAGGGGGGGGGGCGGTTTCAATACGGAAAAAAATAGAATAAAAGCATAGCTTTTATGAGAAACATATTAATATATGCAAACAAAACTTGGTAACCACCAGCGAGGATTTGGTCTCCAATCTAGGGGGGGGGGTACTTAGATAGAGAAAATTACATTAAAACTGTAATTTTTGAGTCGAAATAAACTAAAATCGTAAATATCAACAGTATTATAGCGCCGCAAGCAAAAATACAATTGCTCTAAAAAATGCGTTTTTTGATTTGAAATTAATCTAAAATTTAAATATATGAATGGTCTCAAAGCGCAGCAGGCGAAAATTTTTAAGAAAATGACACTACAAATGCCATTTTTAAAACAAAATTAAATTAATACCGTAAATTTCAAAGGTGTTGTAGCGCCGCAATTTATGCCCAACTTTTGATTTTCTAAATGTTTTCATGAAAAATTTAAAGCCAGGGAAGGGGGGGTTAACTACCCCCCTATCCTCCTGAAATCCGCGCTCGAGTAACTACGTATAATTTTTTCAGTTATAAAAAACATAGATAACAAACAAACGACAAACAAAACCTAATAGCAACATACTTTTTTTTCAGGTCTAAAGAGCTTTTTGTTGAAACATTACCTTTTATATCGCATATCTCAAACATAAGATGCCCATCTCAAAAAAAAATCCATTCCAGTTTTTTGAGCAAATCGGTCAATGACTCGTTCAATTTCAATTTTAATATATCTATTGATATGCAGCAATGCTAAGCCCGTCAGACGAATTTCCGTCATAGTGTTTTTAAATACTTATGTTTTCAATCTTCTGAGGCATGAGAAGCTTCTTTCTGACGAGGCATTACTTACTGGCAAACATCCAAGAATGGTCTAATCAACGGAAAAATATTGCCACACTTGTTTATTGCCTCGAAAACGTTATCAGGTATGTTTTGATTTAAGCTTTCGCCTACTTCTGACCAATATTGTTTCCAAATACTGACTTCTCCCAATCAAAGTTCAAGAATTTGTGTTTGGGATTACTAAAACAGTTTATAGTATTTAGAAACGATTTTAGTTAATTTTGCCTTGATTTAGGCTTAATGTTCAACTTGGTATGAAATACTTTTTTATGTCCGAATTGATTTTGTCTAAAACTTGTTTAGAAATAGAAACTCTATAATACTGTTCTGTATTTTCAATGGTTTTCGCGGTAAGTTCGTCATTCGTTTGTATATTCTTGGTCTGACGGATTGAAGGTCAAACTGTCCCAAAATATTTTGGAGGGATTCTAGAATGTATTTAAAGGAAGCTTCTGCAATTTCTCGTTTATTCTTCTTCAGGGTTATTACCACCAGCATCTTTGTTGTTGTTGTCTACTTTTTTCTGGAGCAAAGGGGGGCGATCGTCCCCCCTCGCCGCCCCCCCTGGGACCGCCACTGGTTTATGGTCAGCCGATAGAGGATTTTTGTACCAAATTTCGTTAAAATCGATTTAGTCGTTCTTGAGTTATCGTATATAAGACAGACAACAGACGGACAGACAATTTTTTTTTCTTCGATTAAGGTGTTTTGGAACCTTAGTAACTCATTTTTGATAAAATTAAGAAAAGTCAAAATTTCACGATTTTAATAGTCACCCATACAATATTGGTATAGTGAACTGAAAACGGCCATTTTTCTAACTTTTACCCCTAATTTATGAATAAACCTGTTACTAATTGGGGGGGGGGAGTGCATAGGTATATGACGAGAATTGCTCGTTGGGACCCCCTCTACAACATATAATATCTACATATAAATAAAATTAGCCGACACACATTCCAGATAAGAAAATTGCAGGGTTCTTTATCTTGTTCAAAAACATGGCTGCCTGTCAGTGGGGCCTGCCGCGACGCTCCCAAAATAACTGAAAATTCGGGGTTTATATTAAGCCATAAATTATAAAACCAGTAAAATATAAAAGCTAGTGTTTTTGTGCAACTTTACAAGAGTAAAATTTAGTGAAGCAGACTAATATAAGGCCAAAAACGCCACAAAACCTGTTTAGCTTCCCGCCAAAATATCGAAGCAAAGTTAGCAGCTAGTCTTCTTCTTCTGTCAGGTGAAAGTTTTCCAATGCAAAACATAAAAACGGCACATAACCTCAAAAAAACTTTCTTGGGAGAAAACTTTTAATGGCAACAAAATATTGATTAATAAGCAATTAAAACGAAATGACGCAAAACAATAAATGCGGAAATTGCGAAAAAGGTGTCTCAAATCGCTCCAATGCCTTACAATGTGATGGAGCTTGCAATAATTGGTATCACATAACTTGCGAAAAGATCGACGAAAAATTGTATAAGGCCTTACAAAATGCCCCAGATAAATCTATGTTTTGGTTTTATTGTCAAAAATGCCGGCCTAATTTACAAAAAGTTAATCAAGATGTAAATGAATACAAGCAACAATTAAATGAATACAAGCAACAATTAGAAAAAATCAATAATGCCCTGAACAGCCTGAATGAAAAAATCCAAAACTTCCAGGACCCATCAAAAAGCTTTTCTGACTGTTTGAAAAATAGGATAACAGTGCCTACAAAAACTCCATCAGCAAGCAAGAAAAACCTACCTACAATATTGATTAAACCAAAAACACATGAAGATCCCCAGAAAACCAAACAAGACATAATAAAAGCAATAAACCCCATAGAATGCAAGTCACCAATTAACATAATACACCTAAATACAAAAACTGGAAACATTTCCATAAAAACTAACTGTAAAACCTCTACAGAAACTTTCAAAACACTTGCAACCAAAAAACTACCAGATTATGACACAGAAATTATAGAATTGAGAAATCCTAGCCTAGCCTTAATCGGTCTAACGAAAATGTTTGAGACAGGAGATGAACTCCTTGATGAACTAAAAGCCCTAAATTCAGAGATTTTTACTCAAGATGACCAACTAAAACTAACCTACACCCGACCCATGCTGAAGCAGAATGACAGATACATTGCTTATGTTGACACAACAGGAGCAACTTTCCATAAGTTAGTCAATAAGCAACTAGCAGTCAACTGGGGAAAATGTCGAATTGTTGAGAATTTAAATCTTAAACAGTGTCTTACCTGTCTACGTTATGGACATAAATCACAAAACTGTGATACCAGAATTCAATTCTGTTCATTCTGTGGAGAAAATCACAAAAGGCAACACTGCAAAAGCCAAAAACCAATGTGCATAAATTGTAAACACGTAAAGGACAATTTTGATGCAACCCGAGATGTCAACCATGATTCAATGGATGAGGATAATTGCCTAATTAGAGAAAAAAAGGTCAGACTTTATAAAGAACAAGTAGACTACTATAAAGAAAATATTTAAATAGTTTCTTTAATTTTGATTATTTATCACTCTCTAAATTTCTTATTTATTTAATTTATATACTAAATTTTGTCTAATTTTTCTCTTGTATGGATAAAAATTTGCCTCTAGATTTAGAAATTGAAAAAGTTAAGTTTAACTATATAAACTTGGAAAAACTAGAATCAAGTATAAAAAAAACACAGGGTATATCAGTTTTTCACATTAATATTTGCAGCATCCATAAAAATCTTGACCAGGTTTTAACATATATCAAAAATTTAATCTTTAACAATAATGAACATGAAAACTTGGATGTGATAATTTTTTCAGAAACTTTTGAAATCTTTGATATATTATCACATAATATTGATGGGTACACAGCATTTTATAATCAATCAAAAATTACAAGTCATGATGGAACCATCATTTATGTAAAAAATACTTTAAATCCTGACTTTTCTATAAAACAACTTGATAATTTTAAATTTCTTCGCACTACCTTTCAAAAAAATAATGAAAAAATTGGAATTACAACCCTCTACAGACTTCCAAGATACACAAAAAATGAAATAAATTTATTTACCGAGTCATTACACATCTGTTTATCTAATTGTAAAGAAACACTTGAATTTTTCATCGGAGACACAAACATTGATATTCTCAACTCAGAAAACAATGATTACTTAAATGTTCTGCTTTCTTTTGGATACCTTAATTACATCGATAAACCTACAAGAGTATCATTTAATAGTTCAACATGCATAGATCACTGTTTTATTAAAATAAATAACAGCATACAGCAACCCAACATAAATTTCAGTGTGTTGGAAACCCATATCACAGATCACTATCCAATATCTTGCCTTATATCGTGGAACTCACCCACTTTGTCATCTAAAAAATCAGTAGAGCCTATTATTTTTAAAAAAATTGACAATTTAAAATTAAAATGTGAACTCATATCAAACAATATAAACTCAGTATTAAATGAACAAAACCCTGAGACAGCCTACAGTAATTTTGAAAAAATCTTATTACAATCAATAGAAAACAGCACAGAAACAAAAACGTATAGACAAAAAATTAAACTTAAACCTTGGATTACAAATGGAATAATCAACTCAATGAAAAAAAGAGACAGCTTCTGGATTCTATCAAAAAAAAACCCTCTGAATGAAGATTATAAAAAGCAATATAAAAAATATAGAAACATAATAAACCAACTAATTGTATCTTCAAAAGAAAACTTCTATAAAGAAAAACTAAACCAAACAAATGGAAATATAAAAGAAATTTGGAGAATCACGAATGAGGTAACTGGAAACCAAAATAATAAAAAACATAAATCAATAAACAAACTAGAAAACTACCAAAACCAACTAATAACTGAGCCAAAAGACATAGCAAACGAATTTAACAAATTTTTTACTAACATTGGAAACAACCTAGCAGAAAAAATAAATAAAAATATTAAAATTAAAAATAGCAATGAACCTAACAGCAATAAATCATTATTTTGGTCACCCATAACATTATCAGAAATTATAAACATAATTAACAACTTAAAAAGTAATTCTAGCCCAGGACTTGACTCAATCCAATGCAGTACTCTAAAATATATTAAAGAAATAATAGCTCCAATATTGTCCCACATCTTCAACTTATGCCTTACACAAGGAGTTTTCCCTGACAAATTAAAAACTGCTGTCATAACACCAATTCACAAAAGCAACTCAATATTAAAATGTGACAACTATCGTCCAATATCCCTTTTAAGTAATATTTCTAAAATTCTCGAAAAATGCATAAAAAACCAACTAATGACATATTTGGAAAAAAACAATCTACTTTTTAATCATCAGTATGGTTTCAGAGAACAAAAGGGAACTGAAAATGCAATATTTTTATTAACAAATTCAATTTCAGATTCACTTGATAACAAAAAAAAGGTTATAGCTACTTTCTTGGACCTGAAAAAAGCATTTGACACCGTCTCCCATCCAAAACTATTATCAATTCTTGAAAATATAGGAATAAGAGGTGTAAGTCACAAAATTTTTAGAGAATACTTATCATTTAGAAAACAGTTTGTTAAAATTAAAAATGAATTAAGTGATTATCAATATATAAAGTATGGAGTGCCTCAAGGAACAGTCTTAGGGCCTGTTCTTTTTTTAATATACATCAACACCATTTTAAAAACTAAACTTCCTGGATTAATAATATCGTATGCGGATGACACTGTCTTCATTGTCGAAGGGGAAACCTGGGAAGAAGCAAAACAAAAAACTGAAGAAGGCTTAAAAATTCTTAAAAATAATCTAGATGCCTGCCTTTTAACTCTGAATTTAAATAAAACAAACTTCATGGCATTCACTTGTTACAAAAATTCATCACCAAACTTTGAAAATATAACCATACACAAAATAGATTGTTCAAATGAATGCAAACAATGTACAAACAAAATATCACGCGCAAGAGAAGTTAAATATTTAGGTATATATATTGACCAAAATTTAAAATGGCAAAAACATATTGAAATGATTAATAAAAAGTTACGCTGTGTAATATACAAACTTAAAATAATTTCAAAAATAGTAAACTTTAGATTAGCTAAAATGTTCTATTTTGCACTTTTTCAGTCAATATTAACCTATGGAATAATAGGGTGGGGAGGAATATACCATAATAATCTCAAACATCTATCTTCTTTACAAAAGTACGCAATTAAAATTATTTTTAAAAAACCTTTTAGATATCCCAGTATTTGTTTATTCCAAGAGAGTCAAATTCTACCAGTTAGATTTTTATATTTCAAAATAGCTGTCATCTTCTACAGAAAACATCCCTCTCTTTTTCCTAAAACAGAACACATACATAACACCAGAGCCAACACTAACAATAAGCTCAAAACTATAAGACACAACCTTTCATTAACGCAAAGACAAATTATATACATTGCTCCAAAAATAGTTAATAAAATTCCAGAAGAAATTAAAAAATTATCAATTAAAAACACAAAGTTTAAAATAAAATTAAAGAAACATTTCTTGAATAACTATGGAATATACAAAGATTTCATTTAATATCTATATATCTAAAGTTTCTAAAGTTAAACATCAAAAAGCAAAGCATTTTTTCAATTTTTCTTCAATTTTTACCTATTTAGTACCTGCTTATAATACTTTTAATTAATATTATTAACTCATGATGTGTTAGATGAAATTCTGTAACCTTTAAAAACAACTCAATCACTATTGATCTTGCTAAACGAATTTGCAAAATTGTATTATTACTATCTATGTACCTGCATAATATTTTTTTTTTTTTTTTTTTTTAGTTTCTTTTGTAGTTAATTTGTAATGTACCTATTTAATCCAAAACAACTAATTTTATATAATTTAATGTAACTACCTTTAGTTTTTAAAATCAATATTGTTAATATGTTTACGCTTATCACATAGTAAATTTTACATTTAATGTATTCCTTATAAGCAGTACAACACAAATCTCTGATTTACAGTCCTGCTTATTTATAGTTAAAAATTTCTATGCAATCATTTAAGTACCTGTTGTTAAAGTATCAATTTATTTTGTAATATAAAAATTTTAATTCAATTGGCATTTTTCATATAAAAACAACCCCCCCACGAAAAACTGCCTAGAACAGTTTTTTCTTTGATCGTGACACGCACCCATTTAGAAGCTCCAAAACCAGGTTGCGACACGTAATGCGTTTTTAGGTTTCTACATCCGTGATTTTTAGAGTCAAGCTGGTAGTAGAGATTTAAAATTTTTTAGATAACAAAAACATCATCTAACATTCTTTTTATTCTGAGCTCAGATTTAAACAGCTGTTGGTCGAGCACAGAACACAATTTGTAAGTTGGACGGATTCTAGTACATACGATTTGTAAGATGTATTATTTGTAGAAAGTACGAGTTGTACGATGTACGGTTTGCAAAAAGTATGCTTTGTGTGATGTATCGTTATGGTATTTTATGATTTACATAAAGTATTGTTTGTGCGATGTATATTTGTTTAAAATACGTTTGTAAAATGTATCTTTTGGAATAATTATGGGGACCCGGCAATTCATAGCGGAGGTAGGGGAGGTAAATCTGGCGCGTTTGTTTAATGAATCCAGATCAATCGGAGCTAGATCGATCTGCTCCAAATTTTAGACGGATTTTCCAGATTAATCTAAACTTTTAGGGTTATGTATTTGTTTATTTTTATTTTTGTGTTTGAACTTTTTTGGATTTTAAGAAAAAGTAGTGGAAAATCAAAACCATTTAAGTAAGTTTACGTACGTAAGAAAACGCTCGCGCCATTGACAACGACTGGCGCGATTGAATCGAAAGCTGAGGGGTGATTTATAAACGAGTTGAGTTGAGTGGCATATTCTGATATGTTCTTTAAATTGCCTCTGTCTCTTAATAGTGGGAATTTTTCTTCAGCAAAGCCAAAGAGCTTATTGCAGTCTTCTGAACAGTTAACCTCATCATCATTGATATACAAACACAAAAAATAAGTCAACAGGATGAGAATGAAAATATGTAAGTATTGTTTATATTTTTTTGGTTTTAATTTTTGTGTTGTTTTACTTTGACAGCTTTGCAGTCTAAAGTTGCTGCATCGTAATTTAATGCATAATGCCTAATGCTTTTTTTATTTCTATTTCTGTCAAATTTTTTTTAAAGAAGACAAAATTGTGCATTATCCATTAAAACTTGAGTAAATTTTTTTCTTACTTCTGTGAACTATAAACATCAACATTGATAACCCATAGTTCATTTTCCTTGCGTCCTGTGACTTACTTTTTATAGTGCAGCAACTCTAGACTGCAGCTTAACCTAAAAAGTCAGACAAGAAGTTCTAATTTTCTCTTGCTAAAATACAGTTCTTTGGGGTAAATTGTTGTTTTCCTAACACCCAACCAAACAAAGTACTATTGTTTTGTTACTATATTGTATTATTGTTTTTTTTTACAGTTTCAAACAAAAAACTCCCCAAAAAGTCTTTAAGAAAAATGATAGGCAAGGTATTCAAGGAACAACCTGCATATTGCCACCAAAGTGTAGCTACACGGGACCAAAGAATAGCTTGAGAACACATCAGGATTTGTCATAATAAAAATAATAGGCAAGGTATTGAAGGAACAACCTGCATATTGCCACCAAAGTGTAGCTACAGGGGACCAAAGAATAGCTTGAGAACACATCAGGATTTCTATAAGTTGGTTTATTAATTGGAGGTAAATAATATATTGGTCATTACTCAAAGAGGGTCTCCAGTAAAAATACAAGTTGTGTTTATTTTGTAGTAGAAATGATCCTAAAACTAGTGGCTTAATTGATTTTATATCACTTTTAATAACTGAGAACTTTAATTCTAAAAATTAAAGGTGGTCAGTATTTGGTCGTTATAACCTTAGATTATAACCATCTGTTTATCTTGATGACAATAATAACATATTGTATTTATTAACTTATGTCAGTATTGCAGCATGACATATTTTATAAAGGCTTGTATAACCCAAAAGATTAGATTAGACTCTTTATTTGATTTAAGTTACATTTTTACCCATAGGGTGTCGATTGTGTCAAGTACATTAAATAAATAAATATAATTAATATTAGGTTTAATCAATAAAACAGATATTACATAATTCAGTAAAATTTGATATTATACAATACATACACTTAATTTTTTTTTGAATACAATACAACTTACAATTGAAATTGCAAAAGCTAGCCTATAACATTAAAAATCAAATTGCAAAAGATAGCCTACAGCATTAAAAAAGTTAAGTCTAAACATATCTGGACACTAGAGCTAAAGCTTAATTAAATGAAAGTTAATAAAAAAAACGTACCAAAGTCACACAAAGATTTCTGTTCCACAGACCTACTAACAAAGTTTTCTGAAAAGATGACTATGCAGTAAACGTAAAGTTTGTATCTTAAACTATCTATACTTATTAACCTAGTAGTAAAAGAAGGGAGAGGGGGGCTGGTAATGATAGAAAAAATTGTCTGACCCTCTCCTATAACATATTAAAATTTGAAAAAATTTAATGGATGCCCACGCTCCATAATAAATTGGAAGGAGTTCTTTCTAGGCCTTTTTATGTAAAATAACTTCTTGAGTCTCTATGGTTTTATCAGAATAATGTTCGTCATAACTAAGAACAATAAAAAATAAGTACCGTATTTTGTGAAACTCATTCTTTATCAAAAATGTAATATGTAAAATCCTTTTTTTTGCATTGTTTCAGATATAGCTTGATCAGGATTCAGCCTGCAGTAGGGTGATGAGTTCTGGAAAACTGCAATGTACTTTTTAGTGTGTTTGTTAAATGATATTTTTTATAGACAAAATCAAAGTGCCTGTACTAATTTTAAAGAATAAAAAAAATATATAAATTTGTGTTCCTTATTGTTGCAAATTGGACCGTAGTGTTAAACCTGGTTTGACTTGTAAAAGCACTTGTGTAATACTTACTAATAAAGAAACTAAACTAAACTTTGAATTTAATTGTGGTTTAGAATGTGCTCTCATAATAAGCTAAGGTATCACATTCTAAACATCAATTAAATTTAAACTAGGTTTAATATTGCGGTGCAATATGCAACGAATATTTGTATAAATCACTACATTTAATCCACATGCCTATGATACAAAAGTGGTAAAATCTGGATGGCCAAAAGTGGTAATCTCCTGTGGCTGATGTTCGGAATGAAGGCGGCACGCCCCAGGAAGTACCATACTTCAAGTGGGTATCCGACTCATGGTCGCCTGGAGGAAGCGCGCCGCTTCGGAGGGTACTTTCGGCCCGAATCCGTCACTTCGGAAAGCCTTCAGTTTGCCGATTTCGGTCCATGGGGATTTGGTTTATTGGGTATCTTCAAACATTATTTGTTGTCCGTACACTACAGCACAAATAGCCTTTAAACCCATGTTATACATGGTACCTTTGAGACTCAAAAGCCCATCAGCCGAAAAAAAAACAAAAATTTTTAAACAAAAGAAAACTTAGGTTAGAAAGTTTAAATCTGAACCCGTTCGGTAATGCGACTTGCTCGGATTAATCGACGATCAGCTGATCAAAAATCCGTCTGATCTGCGATCTATATACCGAACTTAGCTTGAAGCTACGTTCGGTATATAGGTCCGATCAATCAGACTGCTCCAAATCGTTCGGCAATTCGTAGCGGAGGTAGGGGAGGTAAATCTGGCGCGTTTGTTTAATGAATCCAGATCAGTCGGAGCTAGATCGCTCTGCTCCGAATTTTAGACGGATTTTCCAGATTAATCTAAACTTTTAGGGTTATGTTTTTATTTATTTTTAGTTTTGTGTTTGAACTTTTTTGGATTTTAAGAAAAAGTAGTGGAAAATCAATACCATTTAAGTACGTTTTTATGTAAGCTTCAATCAGTCATAACGATTAGCTTACTTCTGTGAACTATAAACATCAACATTGATAACCCATAGTTCATTTTCCTTGCGTCTAGCAACTCTAGACTGCAGCTTAAACTAAAAAGTCAGTCAAGGTAAAGTTTAAGACAAGAAGAAAGTTGTAACTTACTAACTCTACACCCAACCAATCAAAGTACTATTGTTTTGTTACTATTGTATTATTGTTTTTTTACAGTTTCAAACACAAAAACTTCCCAAAATGTCTAAGAAAAATGATAGACAAGGTATTCAAGGAACAACTTGCACATTGCCTTCACAGTGTAACTACACGGGACCAAAGAATAACTTGAGAACACATCAGGATTTCTATAATTTGGTTTATTGAGGTAAATAATATATTATTCATTACTCAGAGTTTTCTGTAAAAATACAAGTTGTGTTTGATTTTTTTATATCACTTAATAACTGAGAATTTTAATTCTAAAAATTAAAGGTGGTCAGTATTTTGTCGTTATAACCTTAGATTATAACCATCTGTTCATCCTTTTTAAATCTATCATAGGCTGTTTTTTGAAGGTCAAGTGCCATTTAGACATGATAATAATTATGTCAGTATTGCAGCATGACATATTTTGTAAGGACTTGTATTACCCAAAAGATTAAATTAGACTCTTTATTTGATCATTGTATCATTGTATAAGTTGATTTTTACCAATAGGGTGTCGATTGTGTCAAGGACATTAAATAAATACATATAATTAATTTTAAATTTAATCAGTAAAGCAGATATTACATAACTCAGTAAAATTTGATATTATACAATACATACACTTATTTTTTTTTTTTAAATACAGAACTTACAATTAAAATTGCAAAAGCTAGCTTATAACATTAAAAATAAAATTGCAAAGGATAGCCTACGGCATTAAAAAAGTCTAAACATCTCTGGACACTAGAGCTACAGCTTAATTAAATGAAAATTAATAAAAAAAAACGTACCAAAGTCACACAAAGATTTCTGTTCCACAGATCTACTAAGGTTTTCTAAAAAAATGACTATGCGGTAAATGTAAAGTTTGTATCTTTAGCTACCTATACTTATTAACCTAGTAGTAAAAGGGGGGGGGAGGGCTGGCAATGATAGAAAAAATTGTCTGCCCCTCTCCTATAACATATTAAAATTTGAAAAAATTGAATGGGTGCCCACGCTCCATAAGAAATTGGAAGTAGTTCTTTCTAGGCCTTTTTATGTAAAATAAATTCTTGAGTCTCTATAGTTTTATCAGAATAATGTTCATCATAACTAAGAAAAATAAAAAATATGTACCGTATTTTGTGAAACTGATTCTTAATCAAAAATGTAATTTGTAAAATCCTTTTTTGCATTGTTTCAGATATAGCTTGATCATGATCCAGCCTGCAGTAGGCTGATGAGTTCTGGAAAACTGCAATGGACTTTTCTAGTGTGTTTGTTACATGATATTTTTCTACACCAAATCAAAGAACCTGTACTAATTTTAAAGAATAAAAAAATTATATAAATTTGTGTTCCTTATTATTATTGCAAATTGGACCGCAGTGTTAAACTTGGTTTGACTTGTAAAAGCACTTGTGTAATACTTACCAATAAAGAAATTAAACTAAACTTTGAATTTGTGGTTTAGAATGTGCTAAACATCAATTAAATTTAAACTAGGTTTAACATTGCGGTGCAATATGCAACGAATATTTGTATAAATCACTATATTTAATCCACATAGCAGCTTATGGCTAGCCTATGATACAAAAGTGGTAAAATCTGGATGGCCAAAAGCGGCAATCCCATATGGCTGATGTTTGGAAAGAAGCTGCATACTTCCAGTGAATCCGATTCGCCGTCGACTGGAGCCAGAAGGGTCAAAAAGTTAAGCGCGCCGCTTCGGCGGGTACTTTCGGCCCGAATCCGTCACTTCGCAAAGCCTTCAGTTTGCCAATTTCGGCCCATGGGGATTTGGTTTATTGGGTATATCTTCAAACATTATTTGTTGTCCGTGCACTACAGCACAAATACCCTCTAAAACCATGTTATTCATGGTACCTTTGAGACTCAAAAGCCCAGCAGACGACAAAAAAAATTAAAAATTTTAAACAAAAAAAACTTAGGTTAGAAAGTTTAAATCTGAACCCGTTCGGTAATGCGACTTGCTCGGATTAATCGACGATCAGCTGATCAAAAATCCGTCTGATCTGCGATCTATATACCGAACTTAGCTTATGTCTCTCTTTATCTAAAAGAGTGAGACGGAAAGTATATATCCTTCTTTCTCTAAACGACGAAGAGGGAAATAAAAATGAGCTGGAAGAAGTAATATGGATCATTTAATTTTGGTAAATAATGCAGCAAGTTTTTGTGACCTTACCAGGGTTACTATTGTTCTCTTTTTCTAAATGCACTTATCTGAGAGAGACCCACACCAGGGAAATACCCGCCTGTAAAGTGCAGAGAAATGGGCATATTTTTCCCATTTCTCTCACGGATGTAAAAACATCCGTGATTTCTCTGGTAAAGAAAACAGTCTCTATCTATCCCACTCGTATTAGGCGAATGCATTTAGAAAAAGAGAACAATAGTAACCTATATGTTAAGCTCGCAAAAACGAAGCTATAGTTATATTTTCTTTTGGAGAGGGATGCAGGGGGAGCCTTTTTTTGGGACCGTGTTTTTTAATAACCTTGATCTCTCTCAGACTGATGCAATTAAAAGAAGAGAACAAGCTCACCAAAAATTACTATTAGTATTGGGAAATCAATTTAACCGTGGCGACCTGATTTTTTTGCAAAACTTTACGTCATTGCATTTGTTTTCCATGGCAACGCGGAGAGTTTATTTATTTTTGTCCACAGTGGGACACCAGAGCTTTTTTTGCACCGGGTCAAAAATTTGGGGATAGTTGACTTATTTTGATTTCGCATTCCGCGGCGCTAAAGCACATAAGATTTTTTTACTTTCGCCTCCATGTAACTCATCATGCGTTGCTGTAGCCCGAACTTGCCTTGCATCATCATTACCGCCGCTGTACGGTACCACCGCGCAAATAAACCTTTAGGTCCATGTGACTCATTGAAAGTCTGGTTTATAATTCAATGATGTGACTGCTTGTTTATTTTTCAGACAAAAATAATAAGTTTTGCTATTTGTGCCTCGGTTTTTGCTAATGTAGTACATTATTTGCCTCTTGGTGTGCTTAGAGACTCCGAAAGTATGCAATGGATCAAGAAAAAATAAAAGGAAGCAAATTCTTAAGGTAAGACCTCGGGTTGACTATACATTTTTTGAATAAGTATTGTTGTCTTTATAAGGGTTTTTCCTTGGAAGGTAGTTATGCACTATACGGTTTTCTGCCATTTTTTATGAAAAATTCTTTATGGGGGCACCTACTAGGGTCCCTAGGGCCCCAAATCCGGTTGCGCCCGATTTTTTTTTTAAGAGAAAAAAGGGTGCCTGGAGGGGGGTTGTAATGTGTTTTTTTCATAGTTTTGGGTTGGGTTGGATTAGTTTGGGTTGGACTGTGTTGGATTGGGTTGTTTTGGTGAAAAAAAAATTAAAAAAAAACAAAAAAAAACAACGGGCGTAGGCGGATTTGGGGTCCTAGGGACCCTAGTAGGTGCCCACATAAAGAATTTTTCATAAAAAATCAAAAATGGTAGAAAACCGTATGCTGCATAATTACCCCTTGAAATAACTACAAGTGACTAGGCAACATTGTTAGGTACTCATTTTTAGTTTAAGGAAATTTCTTCCTTTTAGATTCTTTTAAGGTGTATTCAGAGTTCCATAACTATAGCAAGCATATGCTGCTGTCCTCAGTTACTATGTTTGGTAATTATGCAGTATACGGTTTTCTGCCATTTTTGATTTTTTTTGAAAAATTCTTTATGGGAGCCCCTTCTAGGGTCCCTAGGACCCCAAATCCGTCTGCGCCGGTTGGTTTTTTTTTTAATTTTTTTTGTTTTTTTTTAATTTTTTTTCACTAAAACAAACCAAACCAACACAGTCCAACCCAACCTAATCCAAACCAACCCAAAACAATTAAAAAAACACTTTACAACCCCCCCTGGGCACCCTTTTTTCTCGTTAAAAAAAAAAAAAAAAAAACGGGCGCAGGCGGATTTGGGGTCCTAGGGACCCTAGAAGGTGCCCCCATGAAGAATTTTTTAAAAAAAAAATAAAAAATGGCAGAAAACCGTATACTGCATAATTACCCTATGTTTATATGCACCTAAAAGCACTTTTATATATGGATGGTTTTAAATAAAATCGCTTTCTTCGAGGGTTATGTCCTTCATTAAATGTCAGTTTAAAGAAAAAACAAATAAAACAACATAATTAATTAATTAATTAATTAACAACAGATTTTTTTAAAGACTAGGGTTTAGTATTTTCTTTAGGTTAGAAGAAATGCACTAAAGTGTTTATAACGACCCTAAATGGGCCAACACTGTTCTTAACTAAAACAACCAGTTAACTCATTTTCATTTTAGTATCCTTTGGCCTATGATCAATGCCATATTGACACCAAACTGACAGAAAATCTATGTTTTACTTGTCAATTTGGTTATAAAAATGGCAGCCACAGTAGGCTAAAGGGCACTGAGGCAGTAGGATTTAACTGACCTTTTAGTTGAGAATGGTGTTAAATGGGCTTTTGAGTGATAAACCGCTTCCAAATAAAATCGATTTAGTGCTTAAATCGCTTTTAGTGATGTTTATATGACAACATTTTCAAACCATCCTTATATAAAAGCGCTTTGCCTATATAAACAAAGTAAGTGTTCCGTAAGCCACAAGCGGTATGCAGTAAGAGCAGCATGCATTTGTTATTGTTTATTTTCCTTGCATCTTACCTCATACCACTTGCCTTACAGAACTCTAAATACGCATTTATTCCTCTGGAAAACAAGTTATTTTATGTAGGTACCTATATATAATAAGTATGTTTTTCCTTTTTGAAGGGTGGACTACTCAGTTGACTACCACTAACATATGTGGAATTAGGTAGCATACAAATTAATAGTCCCACAGCCCATAACTTAAATTGTTAAGACCTTTCCGGACTTTGCATAATATTTATTCTTTATGTCCACTCAGATGACATTTTAAACATATATATTCTTAAATTTGTATCTTTTTTAACAAGAAATGGACAAACATTTTGTCAAAAAAATATATTTTGTCATTAAGCCCCTCTTGATAGCATCGAAAAGTTAAATTAAGCTCCTCACAGCTGATTTTTCAAGGATTGCTTTATAAGTATTTAAAACACATGTTCAAATTCTGTTGAAAGGACCTTAACTTAAGTTAAGGGTTAAGTTTGGAGGGGTCTCTAAAAATACCCCTTAGAACATCTTGAAGAACACATACAAAGTCTCAACGGTGAGGTAGTCATAAATTTTCATAGGCCTGGGCTCACGGACTATAATGAAAATATTAGGTAAAGAATAAAAACATTATACAAAAAATAGTGAGGCACATTTTGCTCACTTTGGCTCATTTACTTATTTCTAAGTTTTCTCTACAGTAAAGCTAGAGAAAGTCCAGTTTTTAATACCTACCTCTATGCACTTTTTAAGAGTTTAAAATAAAATTAGGACCTGAATATTTTTGTAAATTTAAGGTGTCCAAGATTCCCCTCACGTTTGTTCAAGAATAAGCATACTGGCCTGAGGAAACAGTCTAGGAGGGAGGGTTCCTGAAAATACTATTAAGAAGGCTGCTCCACCTGGCAAAAAAAAACCTATGTGAACAGTAGAAAAGAATATGCAATGAGGAATACAATAAGCCTTGCAATAAGCAAACTAGCTGCAGTGTCAGGGATTTCTTAAATCATGCCTTATTGTAGGAAAGAAATCTATCAAGATGGAATGACACTGCTTTTCTTGTCTTCAAGGTATATATATAAAATTCAGAATTAAAATTCTTATTGTAACAATTTTAATCAGTCAGAGTATGTATGGAATTGAAAAACCGAGAAAAGTTGAGAAATTTATTCTTTGAAAAGGTCAGGAAATTTGACAAAAAATATACAAAAACAAGGAAAATCTGGAAGCCCATCTGGAAAAAATTGATTTAAAAACAAATTAGAATCATGAAATTTGTCAAAATAAAATTTTGCAGCTCTTTTCTTTTAAAACAAAATTCTTGAAAAAATTATGATAAGTTTTTTACAAATGGTTAGGAAAAACTGGGAGACATCAGAGAATCCAATTAAAGGTTTTCTGTACAAACTCTGTTATTGACCTTATGTACTGATGCCTTTCTCATTTAAATCCCTTACCCAAAATTATTACTTCTTGTGCAAACTCAAAAATAAATAATTCAAATAAAATCCAAAAACTTAATATTTAATATGCTTGCACACACAGAAATACTATCTATTTATTTTTGTTGGCATATAGGTAGGTACCAAATGTAATGTTACATCTCTTGCTATCTTTTATGTAAACTTGTGTTTTCTGTTAGTGAATCATTTATTGTGTAAAAATTTGAAATGTGTAGCTTCTGAAAGAGATACCTACAGGTATCTCTATAATTTCCTAATAAAAGATCCTTGAACTAAAACTCTAATTACCAATGCCCAATGTAGTAAAAAATGCATAAGATAAGGTTGCGGCAAAGATAGGGTTGCAGAAATACTTTCTCTTTTTTGGAGTTCTGTTTTTGTTGTAAGTGAACATTTATTAAAGCACTCCATACTAGTACTAAAAAAGCGTTGTAGCTAAATTAGACAAATGTTAACCTCTATTTTTTTTTATTTTCAGATTTTGGAATCTAGGCAAGAAAACTACCAGAATGAACAATACAATTTTTATACATTTTAGTTATTCACAGAACAATAACAACTATATGGGTAGAATACTATAGCATTTTTGTGTTGTAGAAATATTTTTAGCAATTTTAATTAACTATATATAATAAAATTTTAAAAAATATGCTGAAAAATGACATTTTTACATATACACCTCATTCCAAATTCTCCGCACCCATTTCAATATGGCGGCTGATATTAAACACAGAAGCTAAATGAAACTGTCATTGTCAGTGTCAAAAAAACTGGTCTGCAGCAATTTGGAATGGAGTGTAATAAATATTTCAATGTAAAACATAATTAAATGTATTTGGTGGGCATTTCTGTTTTACGTCTCAGGACCGCGTGCCTACCGATGGTCACAAAACAAAGTAAAACTAAATGCACACATGGCTCAACTTGTTGAGGTGATTATGGCCACAACATAATAAACACCTATAGATATGCAATTAAATAAATTAATTTAAAAACTTATCTCAAAAATACTTATTAATAATCATTTAAATTAAATCTAACTTAAAAAAGAAAAGAATAACATGTTATTTTTTACTTCTTTGGAACCGCCAATTAGTAGCTGTAGTTTCAAATATCAGGCTTCACGTGGTTAGGTTCTGAAATTAAAAAAAAAACAAAAGTATAAGTGTATGAACTGAAAAAATATTTTCTTTAGAGAAAACAACAAAATCGAAGAAAGAGCTTGATAACAGATATTTTTTTACTGATTTTGGGGAACTTGAACCCAGATATTTAAGGTAGTGACCATTTTTTAAAAATAAATAATAAAAAAATAAAACAAAATATAGGCATCTGATACATCAATTTAGGGTTTTTTGGGTTCCTGTAATCCATTTATGTGATTTAAAAATTCTTAGAAGTATCTAAGGGTTCTAGTAGCAGTAAACATTTTGCATGCATGGTTGATTAATTTCAGTTTTTTTAGTTGATTTTAATTGGTACAGGTGTACATTTTATGAATCCCATTAATGCCACTCTGATACCCTTGTAAAACTCAAAATATTTAAGATGGGACACAAACATTTTAGAAGAAACCAGATCAAATACAGACATATGATATCATTCTTTGGATAAAAAAAAATTCTGGAGATAATAGAAGGATCTTAGGACAAAATTTTGGGACCCAGCCCAAACTTATATTACCTCTTAACATATATACAACTTTAGAAGACTTAAAAATATCCAAATCGATATATTTCCCTAAAACTACCTATAAATCCTCGTCTGAATCCCTATTGTAATAATTGGAACACCAAAATTAATTTTGGAAGACCCAAAAAACCCCTAAATCAATATATCACATATCTTTTACACCAATAATTTTTTTATGTTGCCCATTCAGGCTGCTTACATTACCCCTAAAAACTGTTTAACCCCCAAAATGAATTTGGTTAACCCCAGAATTTCCAAAGTGATGTCTTTCTATCAATAGTATGTTGTTTTTACCACTTTACCCCTAAAACTCACCCTTAGGCCCCTTAAATTACCCCTATTTTTTTTACACCAAAAATGAATTCAGTTGATCCAAAAATTTCTTAATTGAGGTCACAAGTTTTTTTGTCATTTACGATTCTTTTTGCCCCTAGGAACCTTAATTATATTATTCCCAAAAAATGTTTATTCTAAAAAATGGAATCAGTGTTTCCAAAAACCCTGAGGTTAATGTATTATACGTGTGTACTTGATCTAGTTTCTCATCAAAATTTTGTGCTTTTAAGTTGCCATCATCCCCATCTGGAATATTTGGGGTGTCAAAAAAAGTATATATTCCGACAAAAATGGATTTATATATAGTCCATTTTTGATGTGTTTATTTAAAAAAATGTTTACTGTTAAATCTGTTCTTAGAACCCTTATGGTGCCTATATTATTTTTTATTTTTTGGAGTTCTCCCAAAGGAGCCAGAGTTTCATCACTTGGATTTGTTAGCTTAGCTACCAAAATCCGTCAAAAAACCTTTATTATCAAGTGCTTCCTTCAAACATTGGCATCTTGACTTATTCTTGAAATAATTCAAATTCATGTTCAACAAAAACATAACAGAGGTGTTTTTGAGTATTTGGTGAACACTTGAAAAACATTATACTATTACTTTTTAATATATTTTTTTCCATAAACAGGCTTTTTGGGGTCGACTTGAGGGATATGAGTTTTTCCAGGAGAAATTATATAAAAAAAGTGTCTCGAATGACATCTTATTTAGAAGATCGTTTAAATTGCTTTACAAACATGCAAGATATTAAGTTTAAATTTGTCAAGAGTGACAAATAAACAATGGGGCTTTCCCATAAAAAAAAAGTTACCTTTTTTTTGGAATATACAGAAACATAAAGGTCCAAGAAATCCATCTAAAAACTTTTTTCCCCAAAAAATTTTGGTTTTCTATGTGAAAAATAATGTTTTTAATCGTCGATTCAGTGGCCTTACGATTTTTCAAAACGAATATAGGTGACGTCATAATCAATACAGGTGACGTCATTTTTGGCTGGTCCATTGTAATTTGTCAAGTGCAGTTTTTATTTGGACCACTGGGTTGCGAACTGCGGCCTGCGGCTAACTTTAAGTCATACTGTCAATTCGTTTTTTTGTGTTTTGCTTTTTTGGTTGTGATTCTTTTGAAGTTAATTTATAAAATTATAAACATTTAGTAGTGCGGAAGTTTATATTGTCGTTTAGAAAGCCTACAAGTAATATACAACTATATATGTAGTGAATGTTATTACAAACAGTACGGTTCCTGTCCACCATAGCCCTAGCTGCTAAGAAAATTTAAGCTGGGTTTATAAGCTTAATTCGGAGACAAGAAGAATAAGAACTTTTGATTGCGATTTTTAACAGAGTGTGCGCATACAAATTTTGATATTTGGTAAGTTTTTTTAAGTAATTTTATATAAAGGAGTGTCTATAAAGAGCCGACAATTCGGCTGAATAGACGTGAGGGTAAAGAGCCGACAATAATTATTTATTATGTGTTTCATATTTTCATATTTTTTTAAACTAAATTAACCCAACCTAACCTAAACAGACTCAAACCAACTTATTAAAAGCCAAAACAACCCAAACATTTTTTGATGCCAAAAAAAGATGTAGGGGTTGTAGTGTGTTTTTTTGGGCTGTTTTGGCTTTAAATAAGTTGGTTTGTTTAGGTTAGGTTGGGTGAATTTAGTTGGTTTGAGTCTGTTTAGGTTGGGTTAATTTAGTTTAAAGTGTGTTTTTTTGGGGTGTTTTGGCTTTTAATAAGTTGGATTGAGTCTGTTTAGGTTAGGTTGGGTTAATTTAGTTTGAAAAAAAACGAAAATATGAAAAACACATAATAAATTGTCGGCTCTTTAGACACTCTCTTTATATAAAGCCGCTTTCTGATGCATCGTCAAAAACCACCATAAAAACTCAACCCCAGATCCAAGAATTTTCATGCTTGCTACATGTCTATTAGAAGACAGAATTTTCTCCTAAAATCTATATCTTTTGATAGCTTTTCTTATTTGCTTGCAAAAGTGTAGATTCATACTAGTAACATTATAAAAACTTCGTTCTGCTATTGTTTAAAATCTGTATATTGGTACAGCCAACGGGTGAAATGATCCCATATTTTGTACGTCTCCTGTAAAAAGTGTCCATATTCCAGTTCCTCCTGGGTTTAGGATAAAATGAAACTAATAATATAGGAAGCCTGCAAGTGCTAAAATATAGTTCCTGCCAAATATTTTGTGCACTTGCTGGATTGGTTCACCCCTTGGGTACAGCCATGATGGTATTTTCAGACTTCAAATATAGCTATCTATTCTAAAGCGATAATATTCTGTTCTTTTAATTTTTTTGCACTTATTTTAAAGGTTTCAATATTTATATTAAAAAAAGTATTGATAAAAAGATTTTTAAAGAGAGCTGTAGGTAAGTAGTTTTTTAACTTTTTGAATTTTGTTAAGATTTTTTCTTGATTTTTTTTTAGAGAATATGGCTCAGAATATGGAGAAGGGATTTGTGAAGGGTGATTCTAACAACTTACCCAAAGTGGATCATGAGATGATTAATTTATATTATTTGGATAATATGGATTTCTTTAGCGCTGAGATGAAGAATGTTAAGACTGGAAGTGAGTATGGTTTAACTGCGCACATTAAAAATCCAAATTGTGTCAAAATATATGAGTAAGACTGTTAAACATTTATTATAAAAACCTTGTCAAGTGACTTGAAATATGATTTTTGGACACCCTGTCCATATTTTTTTAAATTTAACTTTTTTTTCCCCGATTACAAAAATCCAAACCTTGTTACTTTTTTATGCCAAGTAAGAAAAAGCAAGGTAACTTTTTGAGAAAGGACCTCAGCACAAGTAATTTAATTTATTTATTTATATTTATAGGGAACAGAAACCCCATTAAAATCAATACCTTGTCAAAAGAAAAAAATTTTACATAGTCAACACTGAATACTAATTAATAAATAAAGACATGAAATATAGTATAGTAGGAGTTATAGTATGAACAATGCAAAATATTTAAAAACAGACACACAACAGTATAAAATTTAACTAAAAAAAATATTTAGTCTGGTAAGATTCTTTTTGTTAGTCTTTTTAAGGAGTTAACAGATACATTAAAAACATTAATAACTGGTTACTGAGTTAAGCAATAAAGTTCTTTCAATAAATTATTTTTTTGTCCATAATCAGTTGTATGAAAAGTAATGTGAAAAGTATGATGATGTCTAACAGTCAGTTAGACCGTTAATTAATTTATGCATCAAACAAATGTCAGTAATTTTTTATGCCTCTCTAAACTATCAAGATTGAGCTAAATTCTGACATGATGATAATTTAGTGCCACATTACCATCAAATTTCTTTACTAACATATTAGGCTTATGACAGTAAAGTTTTTTCAGAAAAATGCAATGTTAATTTCAAGGTTAATTTATATACTTAGCAAAAGCTAGTTTAAAAAAAATACAAAAGAATGTCAATAAAGTAAAAAACTAAACTAAAAATAAATATTTAAAATTAGGATTTTGGGTTTAATAAAACCTGATGACTAGCTTATTAAATCATTCAAGTATCTTTCAAAGAAAATCCCAAACATTTAATTAAAATGACTTTTAAAACAAAACATTATATAATAGTCAATTAATTTGTTGTGAAGAGGGTGGAATTGTAGCAGCTAGCAATTACATTTACGTTGAAGTCAGATCTGTAGTTCTTGAAATATTCAAGGAAAATAAAATATACTTTTAGCAGCTAGCAACACACGGTTTTAATATTTAGATGGATAATTACAGTTCCAACAAAAACTATATCAGATTTGTAGTTTTTCAGATATTCAAGGAAATATTGGACTCAACAGGATTTCTTACTAGTTTTGACCAAGGTTTTGACCAACTTATTAAAAGCAAAATATAAATGACAGTAAATAAGTAATTTATTACAGTTACTATATTTTAAACATCCTGGATTTTTTTATAACAGTGAAAAGCTGCAAAATGTGAAGATAATAAAAAAGTCATTTGTAGGTACACCTAAAATTTTGCTATAAAATTTAAAACAAAATGTTAGAAAAGCTTTATCAGAAATAATTAACCACAGCTGTAAAATCTGGGAAAACTATTTTGAGGTATATAACTAAGACAGATTTGTAAAAATATAAAAAAAAATTGTATTTTTTTTATCTTATATTTTTAATCTCAAAGAATTTCCAAATTTAATTCATGTTATGAAAAATATCATAGCATGAAAAATTAACAGCTAATGAAGTGTCACCACATGCCATTCAGTGCATTACAAAAAAAATATGATTTCTAAACTTTTGCCATACCTAGAGGACTCATGGTATGTAAACTGGACATATGAAGTTTTGTCTATCTATCAGTTATTCTCGTGTCATATGAGAGTTGCAATTCTACGTGTATATGAAATTATTTTTACTTTGTTTGTACCTTAAAAATGTACATGGTCTGGTTGATTTGGTGTTAAAAGTGAGATGATTGAAGGCTTAAGTGTTATTGTTTATTTTAGAGTTACGAAGGAGGTCTATGGTGACACGTTAAGAGAGAAGGAGATGTTTGCACAGTCAAGGCGAAAATAACTCCGGAGCACAGAGTAAGAAATACTCCTTATACTGTGGAAATTTCTGTTAATGAGAAGGAGGAAAAAGTGCTGCATTCTGAGTGCAAAGATTGTTCTGCTTCTGCAGGTAGTTTTAAAAACTTGAAACTATACACATTTTACATTACATTTAAAAAAAAATATTTGGTTAATCTCTTTTTAAAGTCTTCTTAAAATTACTTAATAATTGTTATTATTTACATTTTTTGAGAAAAAGAGGTAAAATTATAACTTTCAGAATAGCAGCTGGCACTATTTTGCAATTACACCTGGTAGGAAAATTATATCTTTAAGGTATCCAAACTTACAGAATATTAGGCGCTGCTCTTTTTTTTGTACATATCTGGGGTGGAAAATCCAAGTAAAACTGCTTTAAATTTTTTAAAAGTTGACCTTTATGCATAGAGTTTTTAGAGCATACCAACACAAAAAGTTACGTTTGTTAACTATGATGTATTTTTTGTACCAGTTTCTGTTAAGCTAGGAACACACAATGCAAATTTAGTTTTCACAAGATAAAAAAAGACGCAAGCAGAATGTGTCTCCTTTTAACCTGTTATTAGAAAATTGTTAACTTTTTTTAACTTTTCTTTTTTGATACTTACAGGGGGCTGCAAGCATGCCATTGCTGTCCTTTTTGGGCTTCACAGAAGAAGTGAAGAACCAGCCTGCACCTCTACAATGATGTTGGAAATGCTAAAATGGATTTGCAGTCACTTAAACGAAGACGTGCCAGCCCTCGGACCAAAAAGTCATAATTATGTGTCTCAATTGATGTAAATCTGCGCAGATAACAAAGGGGTAATATATACCATTTTGCGATCTGAAGACAAGTACACCTATATCGATGTATACCAGCTCTGGTTCAAGTTTAAAACTGCAGAGAAAATGGACCAAATGGAATGTTGACAGGTTCATTAATTACATGCGGTCAAATATGAGCGATTCCTTGTGTGTCGAAGCTGAAACGGATACTCGACTTCAAGCCAATTCTCCATTATGGCACAGCTTGCGATTTGGCAGAATAACGTTAACTGAGGCTATTTTTGGCGCTTCTAAACACCTGGGCACTGAGGCAGTGGAGAGGGGGAAAAAGTTAAAGATGATGTCTTGAAGGAAATTCAAAAAATTAAAATTTCAAAATCAGGCTTGTACCTGAGAAGCCAATACCCATGTTTTGGTGTGGTGTCTTTTTGTTACATTAGTGGAGAGCTGCTAAACCGATTTTTATAAAAAATTTACAAAATATCTTTGGCATCAAGCAATGAGTTTTTAATGGTCGTGGGAGGTTGGAAAGAGGGTTGAACTTCTAAAAACATCCTTACTTACTGTAGCTGCTAGCTAGAGATATTCAAGAAAAGGTTCTTTGGGCGATATATGTGTCTGCTAAAGCACTTTAAAAAATCCGTGTTTGTTTAATTAATATCTGCGTTTTTTTTTTGTTTTTTAATGTTTATATTTTTTTAAAGTCTCATTCGTTACTTAAATATCTGGTCATAAAACAAAAATTTAATCTCAAAGTGCCATAAAAAATGTAGATATCTCAAAACGCGCATACTTACAGTAATACCAAAAATATAGTTACTACCTAAACTAATGCAAAACATTGAGTTGTTTAATAAAACGCGGAAATTATTTATAAAACATGGATTTTTTTTTGTGAAAATCACAAAAATATATGATAAACTCCAAAAAATGTTGTCAGCCTGAATTTTTTTATCTCTGTAGAAACTTCAAAGTGATAGATCACAAATGAACCCCAAAGTGAAGTACCGTTTTTTATCAAATCTTGAAGTGTTCTATGTGAAACATTGTTTTTCGCCAATTTGAATAACATTTTTTGTTTCATGTAAACCATTTATAATGTACAGGGTAAATCAGATATCGTGATTAAAATTTAAAACCTGCTATTAATATATTTATAGTTTGATGACCCAAGTACTCAGATTGCTAAAAAATCAATGAGCATAACTACTAAAGACTTAAAATAAGTGTTATAAAACACTTTTATGAAATTTTCGTTATGATTTCTGTATTGTGTATTTTGACTATGACAATATACTAAAATTTTATACAAATTGGTGGAGCACAATTTTTTACAGAGGAGTCTTATGACAGGACTATCAAAAACTTAAAAAAACTGTTAAGAGATAAAACCTCAATGTAAGGTACCGCCAAATAAATTATAGGTTTTTGGTATTGCTAAAAAGGTCTTTTGACAAAGATTTTGAAAGAAAAAAAATCTTCACTGATTGATGTTAATACATTGTTTTCATTCCCTGTACAAATCTTGGCATAATAAGAACCGAAGACAGGCTGTTAGGATAAAAAATTGTCTCTCTGAAGAGATATTAGTGAAGTCTGGAGTACCACAAGGGGACCTATGTCTACAATTCTTTTCATTTGTTTTATTAATGATATTTCAGACTGTTTCTGTTGCTGTCTAATCCTTCTATATGCAGACGATTAAAAGATTTTTAGAATTGTTAAAGATTTTAGGGATTGTGAAAGAGTGCAGAATGATCTCAACACTTTTTCACAAAATTTAAAGACTTAAGGGTATTATTTGACCCAAGCTTAAGCTTTAAAAATCACTATAACTTTATCTGTAACAAAGCTTTTAAACTACTGGGTTTCTTAAAAAGGAGCCTATCTGAATTTAAAAATATAATCTGTTTTAAAAATGTTTATTGTTCTCTTGTTAGATCAATATTAGAATATTGTAGTTCCATATGGTCCCCATTCTATAAATGTCATGTAGAAAATCTGGAAAGGGTATTGAAGAAATTCTTATGTTTTGTAGCTTTTAAACTTAAAATTCTATCTGGGGAAATAGTTTATTGTGATGTTTTAAAATTTCTAAAGGTCACAACTCTTGAAAACCGTCGAGTAATGTCTTGATCTAGCTTTTATTTTCAAGATTTGAAATGCAATGTTTGATTCTCGTCAATTAATACATAGAATTGGCTTAAGGGTTCCACAGCGGAGTACAAGAAATAGGAATATTTTTAACTTAGAATATTATAATACAAATTACAACCTTAATAGACCTATACGAAGAATGTGTAGCTCTGCTAATAATGTGGATATTTTTTTCCACCTCTCTGGATTCCTTCAGATATAAAATTAAAGTTTTGTATATTTAGAATAATAAAAAATTGTATAATTAAAATAGTACATTTATTTATTTTGTTTTATTAATAATTTACTATTTTCTTGTGTATCTAACACTCCTTTTGTTTAAATAGTACGTATTTTTGACCATATTATTTAATAAAACTATTTAACTTTAGTCTTGATATTTTTTTGTCCGCCTTTAAAAGCTTGAGTTTTAGGATACATAAAACATGGTAAATTTACAGTAGGTATATATTTATTTCTTACAAAACAAAAGAACAGGCAATGATTTTATTTCACTTCACTTATTAAAAATAAAAATTATATAAAACTATTGTAATATTAAAAATGACAATTTTTTCCATTGAAGGTCCCAAAATGAATCTTATTTACAGAAAATGCTTCTAAAAAAAGATTGAAACAATTTCAGACAGTATAAAACCACTAGGCGCCCACCCCAAACATCATTTTGAATCACTCACAAATAGGCATCATTCCGCACTTGTACTTTATTATAAGTCATCTGATATGGGTTCGTCCTGGCGATGGCGTGTTAATATTTCCAATAGGAATATGCTCCTAAGGCAATTGAAACAAAAGAGAAATAAAAAAAAGAAGTTAAAAAAAAACGCATCCAATTTTGAATTTCGTTTTTCCACCCAAGATTTTTTTCGGTTGAAAGTTATGAGAAAAAAGTCTTCTTGGGTGTTTGCCAGACATCTGTTATTTGACGGCTCATATGTCCTATCATATAAGATCCTCATAGAATTTCACTATTTTGACCTTTGGTACAATACATTAAAATACGGTTACATTTTACAAGTTTTTGTGCAGGGGGGAAAATAATGTCATTTTTAATATCATTTTTCACAAATTTTCGTCTGCAATGCATTAGTAACTTGATTTTCCCAACATCTAAAATTAAGACGAGATTCGACCCCAACCCAGTCCTTGGCAGGTAAACTAACCCAGAAGTTTTTGGTTTAAGAAAAATTTGGGAAGAAACATTGACTCTTGCTAATCAATGCATCTCTCTAAATTACTTGCTATGAACTTCTTAAACTACAAAAAAATTAACCCTGAGGCAATAAATTTAAATATAAGTTTAAAAAAATTCCACTAAACTTGAAGAAAAAATATTAGAAAAAAAAATAACTTGAAGTGATTTACCATATTTTTTCACTCCCATCACTGGAGCTAAAAAAAATTTTTACAGAAGTTTTATACGTCCCTAGATTCCCATAAAGGTGGGGAGGACTGACCTTATCAGACTTTTCTATGTCATAAGTGGGAAGTTTGGCTCGGTCAATTTTAAATAAATCTTTTCTTTCCAGTTTTTAAGCAAATCAACAAAAGTCTTATTACAGAACGAGATATAAATTCCCAATGTCTATAGTGGAGTTAAATATAAATAAAAAAAGAGTTTTACCAACACAAAACTATTGGATTTTTGGCATCCTCCACTAGTTCTACCACTGACTGGTTTCAAACAAATTCCCACTATCCATAGTAGCCATCATTTCTCATCCTGTTATCTATAATGTTTTGCCGAGCATTTGTTCATGACTTGTTGGTTTGATCGTTCGTATTATTTGTCTATAAAACCTTATGGCGTACCGATGATCCCCAACAAGGGTGAAACACATGTTTGCGTTTATTCTCCAAGTCACACCCGGTATGTATTCTTGTGGTACTCCGGTGTATTTTGTAAAGTTCATTGTTTTTGTTATCGATTCGTTATAGTTGAAGGGCCGACTGGTGGATGGACTGTGTCTGAAACCAGTGGTGGTTGGTAAAACTCTTTTTTATTTACTTTTTTATTTAAAAACTTTATTGCTATAAGAATAATGGGTTAAACAAGAAGTGAACTAAATTTTACTTGTCTTAACAGATTGTATGAGGGTTATTTTACGCGAGAACCATCAAAGGTAAACCTATATTTTTTTACATGATCATGAAATATTTTTTTGTAAAGAAAAATTTTTCCTTTGGGTGGCGATGTCTCTAATGGGGTTGTAGTTGAATTTCAGCTGTGATCTTCACACACTATTGCGCCCAGCCGTGGATAATTTTTTCAGGTTTAGTGCCTCTAGAGCCACAATTTTCTTCTTGGTCACAAAGGGAAGGGCAAAAATATCTTAAATTTCCAGGGGAATTCTGACATTTATTTATTTTCACATCCGCGGAAAACGCACTTTTTCATTTTGATGCAGAAAAAGCTCGAGAAAAAATAAATACAACTTTTAACAGATTGTTTACTAAACAGAAATGACATTTAGTGACAGCTAAGCATTAAACTGAAGTTAGGAAGAGGCTGAGAAAAAGGTCACCACTCGCTACTTTTCTCGTAAAGTTAGTTGGCTAAAAAATTTTTTTGAGCGTTTTTGTAGAACTCCAACTTTAAAAATTTTTTTCTACAAAACCAAGAGTTTTTCAGAAGAAATAATAAATGCGTTTTGGATAACTCACTCTAAGGTACCAAATTCCGTTGCTTCCCAAAAATGTGGGAAAACCCCATTTCTTGAACAAAAGTCAGGAAAAAATCGTTGGTTTTAAAGTTACATTTTTCATAATAAAAAAGGGAATAAACATTTCATGATTTTTTTCTGATTGTTTTCTCAAACATACCATCCAAATAACCCTACTTTTATTCTTTAAATTTTGGTGGTCAAACTGATCCGCTGAAAAGGTTTAAACCTTTTCTTCATTCCATACCAAATTTAAAAGCAAATATCTTAAACACCAGTCATCCTAGCTTTTTAAAATTTTGACATAATTAATAGTAAAGACGTTTAAAAGACCTTTCCCTTTTTAAATTCCAGAGATAAAAATTACCCTATGAAATTTCCAACACAGCCAAAAAGTATCTGTGAGTGTCCCCCTTCAAAATTGTTCTCTGTTTTGTTCTTTGTGTATAGTTTTTCTGTTTTTCCTAATGGAATTGAAATAGATGACGGGAGGCTCAAAATATGTCCAGAAATAGGTCCAGGAAATTTGCAATAAACAATAAGAGTTAAATTAATTTTTGATATCGGATCTAGACTATAATAAATTTTGTTTATTTAAGGAAGTTTTACCAAATATAATTGAAATCAGAAGCAAAAACTTACTTTGAGTTTATAGATTATTATTCTTTGTTTGGTGCTGACTCTATAGAACCATCTTCTTTAGCTATACATTTTAGTTGGCAAAATATCCACTGCTCTGTATGTTTGGGTACAAATTGTAGACTTTTTAATTTATAGATTATTATTCTTCTCTGGGTGGTGGCACTTTAGAATCTTCTTCTTTTTCATTTTAGGTAGTTGCCTAAATATCCACTGCTCCATATGTTTTGTTATTATATACAGCTCCTAAAAGAATAATAAAAATAACAAGAAATATTCTATCTCTAAATTTTGTTTCTATATTTTGCACTTTAGGCGAGGACAACCAATATTTCTTAAAAATTTTCTCTTGAGTGGCATGTTTATAAACTGTTTAAAAGATTTTTTGCATGCATGCATTGCATTGCATTCAACTTTCATAGAAGAACTAAACACCAGTTATGACATACACACATAGTATTTGATCCTGTGTATTTAATTTATTTGAAAGATGAATGAGCAACTATTTATATTTTAAAGAATTTTTCTGATTAATATTCTCCAATTTTCAAGTCACTAACCTATTTTATTCAAAAAACAAGAGAGACTAAGGGCCGGTTTCTCAAAAGCGAGTTTGTGTTAACTCAAGCAACATAACCTAGTAAAAATCTTTAAAAATCAGGTTAAAATTAACTCTAGGATAACCAGGGTTTCAAGGTGAGGGTAAGTTACCTTCAGGGTTAACCTAAAAAAAATATTGGCTTAAAAACAGCAAGAAAACTGGGATTTATAGCTCGCGAGTTACTGATAATCCGCTATTGAGAAACTGGCCCTAAGAATAACTTTTTATTAGTAAAATTTTCCACAGTATTATTTCATGCTGCTCACTTAATATATTAAGGCTGAACGGTATTAGTGTAGTAAACAGTTTTCTTTAGATACCTATTTAGCACTTACCTTAGCCCCTAGGAAGTTCAAATTTACCAGTGATGAAACTTTTTTCATTTTTTTAAACTAAAGAGGGAACTAAACCACCCAAATCCTGAACTCAAACCAACCCAGCACTTTTTAGCAATTCCAGCGCTCATAAATTTTAACTTTAGGGACCCTAGTCAGTGCCTACATACAAGATTTTTTTCATAAAAAAAACCGAGTAAAATACTAAAATAAAAAAAAACCCATTTACTGCAGAATTACTTGCTAAAAAAACGCTACCCAACTACATATTAAAGTAAGTGGGTTTAGTGTTTAAGGTTGCATTTACAAGTGCATTTATAATTGAATTTGAAACACTCCTGCTAGCTGTTACCACTGATTTAAGGACAACAGGTTAACTTAAAAAGCATGCAGATTTAAAAATCGGCTGCTGACGCTAAACGAAATAATCATATTCTATTTTAAACAGGAGCATCAAGGACTAGCAAGAGTCTCTTCAACCTCTAAATGGAGCTTTACTGACCTGTTTTGTTAATACTCAAGTATCCGTGTGTTTTTGAAACTGCTGTTGGGATCTAAAATATATCCTTAGGCCTCTAAGATTTCACTAGTAAACTTGCACATAACTTATGCCGCAATAATTTAAATTTAAAAAAATTGAATCAAAATAAAAACAAAATTATGTGAAGTTATGGGAATGTTTCTAGGCGAATTCCTAGTAATTCCAGCGAGCCAGTAAAGTTCTCTTGGTTCTTTGATAAACTCGCGGTAATGTTCGTGCAGCGCTAGGCCATTTCATAGGGCCATTTTCGGCGGGCGACCGCACAGGCGGAGTGGTTTCATATTCGTTTTTGAAAAAATATTTTTGAAAGATAAACATAACCTCGAATGGTTTTCTGTCAGAAAACGTAAAAATACCCTTCTGCCTACTGTGGGCCTTGTTGACAAAAGACCTGCAGTTGCCATGGTATCGGGGGCTTTAGGATAGTTGGGGGCTTTAGGTTAGGGGGCGCTTTGCTTATTTTGATTTCCCAATAGTCCAATTTTTTGATAAGCGGACTAACGTCATTTTTACCTCTAAAAAAGTTAGTTCTTTGTTGTCAACAGTTCGCTTGTCAAATAATTTGTTGTTGTCAATTTGAAGTAAAAGTTGAAACAATCAACGATATGACTTTTTTTTACATATTTATTGTCGCTGTCTAAAACAATGTATCAAGTATAGATCCAAAAAAAATGACGTCAGTCCGTTCATCAAAAAATTAGGACTATACTTTGGTTGACGCCTAGATAGAAGGGTAAAACTCGATTAAACCAAAGTTCAATCTGTTAGAGATACATAGTACGCCATCTATTAGTGCAATGGTAAAGCTTTCTTTGTATGTTTAGTTGCATATCCTTTTTGGTAGTAATATTTTTGATAGTTGACAACAATGATTACGTGTGTGAATACCCTTGTTAATAACGTAAAAAAAACCAATGCCGTTTTAAGTAGTTTTATAGTACAAATAAATGCCAGTTAAAGTTTCCGTGAGTTTATTATTCTACTGCGACTATATCCTCAATACAATCATTATAATAGCTGTAGAAAAAAATGGTCCACTATTTTAAGTCGCAGTTGAACCCAGGAAGAAAATAAATTCAGATAAACAAAGTGACTATTTTATAGAGTAATTCTTTCTGAATCGAAAAGACGAGCATTTTGTCGAAAGAGTAAACTCAAAATTTACAGTTTAAAGATGAAATGTCATGTACTTTTATCTCTCTCGCACTTGCACAGTGTGGATAGGCATTGTGTTGCAGTTGCGCTATCTGATTTGGAAGAGATGACGTTATCTGTAATTACACGGGTGCGACAGAGATAGAGGGACATTAATTTCCACGTTTAATTGCAAATTTTGAGTTTATTGTTAAAATTTCAGCAAAATGCTTGTTTCTCCCCGATTCAGAAAGGATTACTCTATAAAAAAAAATCACTTTGCTTAATCTGCGTGTTTTTTTACCCTACAGTGGTCATATTGGATCGACCATATTATTTTTGTTAGACTGCACTATTATATGAGTGAAAAAGGGCAGGAATAAAAGAAAGTTCGCGCAAATGTGCAAAGACGAAAGCGCGAATATGTTGGAAAATTCGATTTTTTCCAAGTGTGTCCTCTTTTTTTGCTGGCTATTGATCCCGTCTTATCCTTTTCGTCGAGATAAATTAAAATCATTTCATCTTTTTGGGAAAAGTTTGAAGCGCAGGCGTGCACATCATTTTGGATTAGGGGGGGGGCATAGCTCAATAAGAAATTAAAATCATAATAAGAATTTTTATAATTTTTTTATTAATCCTTTTAAACAGTTAGAGCATCTATATTTTTTACAATAAAACGAACCTTTACAAATTTTTTCGATTACAACAGTTTTCTATCATGTAAAATCTTAAATCGCTCTATGCATGACGTTACCATAATCAACATTATTAGTTATTTTTTGTTTAACAAAAAGGAACAACAACGATTCAGGTCTTTGTTGCTTCATAGTTGACTGTAGTTTGCTCTAGCAAATTGTCATTTTGGAAAGTGTCCTTTTCCAAGAGCATGTGGTAACTGCCAGGGTTAAAAAAATCTCATTCACTTACAAAATTCACTGTAGATCTTCAATTTTCCACACTCTACCAATCAAGACATCCAATATAAATAGCGCTTTATTGATCCGGAACCAACTTATCATTTTTTAACTTCTACGAAGCTCCGCCTTCATTTGGGAGGTCTCGGCAGTCAGCTAAAAACGTCGCGTTCAGCCATTGAATTATAATTCAATGCGTTCAGCCCGCGTACGCGGACGAAAGCTTCCATCCACCAAAGGCACCAATAGGGATATTTTGGAACGCTTATTTGACACTTCGTAGTGGATGTGATAATTACTGAGTTTGCGCAATAGCTAAACGTCATTCTGTTGTGGTAATTAACCACTACTACTGCCGTAAGCTACGAATCCATTTCGTTATATGGTTGTGGTTATTTTTCTGATTTATTTTAGAAAATTTTGGTGCAATTAATTTTAAAAATAATGAAATATTACAGGTTTCAACATATAAAACACTTAGTTTGTTTTTTTGTATTTTTTATGATCTCTAAATTTTTTTCCAAGTGACTTTTTTTAATGTGTTCCAAAAACTGGTAAAATCGATGCGTGGTAGTGGTAGTGGTTGTTAAACACTACCACAGCGGCTGTCAAAGATATTTGACACTTCGTAGTGGTTGTGGTAATTACTGCGTCGGCGCAATAGCTAAACGTCATTCCGTTGTGGTAACTAACCACTACCACTGCTGTAAGCTACGAATCCGTTTCGTTGTGGTTATTTTTCTAGTTAATTTTAGAGAATTTTGGCGCAATTAATTTTAAAAATAATAAAATATTACCACGTTCCAACATGTAAAATTAAGCCCAATTTTTTGTTTTTTTCTCATTTCTAAATTCATTTACAAGAGACAGTTTTTAATGTATTCCAAAAACTCTGGTAAAATCGATGCGTTGTAGTGGTTGTTAAACGTTAAACACTACCACAGCGGCTGTCAAAATTTGAAGCGTTCCAAAATATCCCTATTATAGTAGCTAAATATAGTGAAGCTGATCACACAAACTTGTATAGACTCACATAGCTAAGGCGGTCCAACATCGGCGATTGATGGAGGTCCGTCGTTGATAGCTTAAAGCGGCCTGACATTGGCAAACTACAAAGTTTCGAATATGCGGGTGCTTAACCAGTCGGGCTGGTTTGAGTGGCAGAAGAGGTATCACCATCTTGTCACGTCCGCATTCTGGTTTTGAGATGTCTTTGCTCATTATATATATAATATTATCTTCCACTGTACAGGGAACATAGTGACATTAGCGCCATCTCTACATACTAGGAAGAAACTATTAAGCAGTTTAAAAATAAATTTTAAGGTGACGTAATCGGACCATCGTCGGTTGCCGATTCTCGACCAATCAAACAAAGTTCCAATCAGACCATCGTCGGCCCTAAAGCAGATAAAGTGGTCGTCGCCATAAAGTCGACTATAGTAAATCGGGCCATCGTCAGTTGCCGATTCTCGTCCGATTAAACAAAGTTCCAATCGGACCGTCGTCGGCCTTAAAGCAAATAAAGTGGGCTTCGGTATAAATTCGACTATAGTAAATCGGGCCATCATCAGTTGCCGATTTTCGATCGATTAAACAAAGTTACAATAGAACCATCGTCGGTCCCAAAGTGGTGTCGGCTGTAGTAATGTGGACCTCCGTCAGTTGCCGATTATTGACCTAAAACTGAAAATCTCGATCTGACCAACATCGGGCCAGAGTGTAGTCGCCGATGTCGACATTGGCCCGATTCAATTCCGACGATTTGTGTTTACTGGGATGCTATGCACTATGCAATTTTGTGTGTGATCAGCTTAACGAAGCGCAGAACTCTAACAGCCATTTGCACCAACATATTTAGGGTTAACCTAGCATTAGGTGGCACCTAAATCTAGTTTAGTTTTAGGTTAGGGCAGCGCTAGGGGACCAAAAACGGGCCCCTAGATTTAGGAAACACCTAAGGTAGTTTAGGGGAGTTCTAAATACAAACGAAACTCTTCTCTAACCTAGGGCACCTTATTCTAGGTGACCCCTAAATAAGTAAATATGTTTGTGCAAAAGGCTGTAAGGTCTTATACATAGATGGCGCTACCTTGCGTAGTGATCTAATTGCTAATTGCACCAACGTTAAGTCTGTGTTTTAAGTCTGATTTAAAAGTTCTCTCTCTCTCTTTCTCCCTCTCTCTCTCTCTCTCTCTTATTGTGTGCTACTGGGAGACATAAAAACTTTGAGGTCAGAGTTAAAACATACACTGAACAGTTTTCTTTTTGTCGCGGTTACGGTTGGGTAATATCTTTGAATATTGTTTAAATTTACAGATAATTGTTTATGTTTACATGTGCATGTAATCAAAAGTTATAATTTTTATGAATTTCCGGATTATACTTAAAATTTCATATCAAAAATGCTATGTCATCATTTATCAGCTGACATGAAATAGACGTAGATAGCACATCCTGTGAAGATCCGTACCTTGAGAACCACAACCATTCTAAACCGGCTAATGCCCGTGTGCTCGTGTGTGGCTTGAAATGTAAGCCGAGCTTAAGCTTTAGTTTTGGTGTGCAATGGTGAGGAATATCATGTAAGTGGCACTTAAGCCGCAGTTAAGATAAGCCGTAGAATTACTTCGGCTTAAGCGCATTTTGAGGTTATGTGAGGTATTTTTTTGATTATGTTGTTAAACAAAAGCCATTAATTTAATAACTGTTCTGTTGCCTTAAAATATTTCTGTGATTATAATAGTGGTCTGTGCTTAAAATGGAACTTTTTTGGTATGACGAAGAAGATGAAGAATTAGACTTTGTAAATAATGGAATACCTACCAGGAAGGATTTTTCAAAGAATGAGATGAAGATACCTTTTTTGCAAATTCGTTGTAAAGAAACTGAAAAATGGTCTGGTGGTGTAATAATTAGTATGTTTTCATATCGTATTCAATACGTATCGAAAATCAAACATCTTGCTCTTCATATGTCACCGAGTATGTCATGCTCTTTGTCGGAACAAGGAACATGCTCTATGAAAGAAAAATACGTATTGATTACGATGTGAAAACGTATACCTACTAAATAAATAGTCAGGTTTTATAGTTAACCAATTACAGTAGTTTTATTTGCCTTATCCTCCATATAATCATAAAATTTGTTTTTTAAAACAACTTTAAATTTTACGAGGTTTTTTGACAGCTGACAGGTAATAATCATGATCACCACACAAAAAATGCAGATAACTGCCACGTTGCCAATAATTTCCTTACTTTTTCCAAGTGGAACATATTCGGAACTTTTGCAAACCAAGTAAATCTCAAGGGTTACCCTCAGTTTAAGCGAAATTGAACAAGTGAAAGAAGTAAGGGGAAGTGGTGCACACGAGCATAATAGTCTGGTTCCGATTCAGGTATGTAACATGACAGGATGCGGTATCTACATCGATTTTTTCTGTTCATGTCAGCTGAAAGGTGACGTCATAGCAATATTCATCTGAAAATTTAAGTAAAATCCCGAAATTCATCAAAATGAAAAACTTTTGACTAGATATATATTTAAATATCAACAATTATCTTATTAGGGATATTTATTTATTTGACACTTCGTAGTGGTTGTGGTAATTACTGCGTCTGCGCAATAGTTAAACGTCATTCCGTAGTGGTAATTAACCACTACTACCACTGCCGTAAGCGTTGTAATTGTGGTTATTTTTCTGGTTAGTTTTAGAGAATTTTGGCGTAGTTAATTTTAAAAATAATAAAATATTATCAGGTTCCAACATATAAAACACTATTTTGTAAAGTGACGGTTTTTAAAGTGTTCCAAAAACTCTGGTAAAATCGATGAGTGGTAGTTGTTAAACACTACCACAACGGCTGTCAAAGTTGTCAAAATTTTAAGCCTTCCAAAATATCCTTATTAAAAACCGGTCAGTACCCTCTCCAGATAGGCCGATCAACTCATACCGATTTAGTGTCCTTTTATCCACCTTCGCCGCCATTTTCACTCAAAAGTGACAGATAATCCATTAGTTTTCTGTCAAAATGGCGGCGAAGGTGGATAAAAGGACACTAAAACGATAAGAGCTGATCGGCCTATGTGGAGAGGGTAATGAACCGGTAAGAAACTATAAATTCGCCTAAACGTTGAAATTACCATACATGGCGAAAAACACCCTAGAAACATCAAATCTGACAGCAAAACACCCTAAAATCAATTGTCAACAGAGTGCCGTCAAAATTATTTTTCAACGATGCTTCCCGCATTGGATTTTTGTTTAATTTTTTCGTGATAGAGTAAAGCAATTTTTGTTAAATGAAAGTGTGGTGATTTTCGTATAATTTTGAAATCCAGAATCTTCCAAAACGGAAAGAAAATGAATGGTAAGTTTTATTGGGAACTCGGCACAGATATGGCCATGTTTTTCTTTGTATTTTTTGTCAATTTTTCTTCCCAATTTTCTCCTTAAAATTTGAAATTTTTCTGCTGTTTCATGCTTAAATTCCTTTTCCGTAACCTTTTCCTTTAAATTTTAACTCTTTTTCCTTAAGGTTCATGCTAAAATTCGTTTTCCTTAACTTTAGCCTTTACTGTTGACACTAACGATTTTGGCCTTTTGTTTACAAAATTTGGAGTTCTTCTTGTCCCAAAAATGTTTCACCAAATCTATTAAATCAAGTATTAAATGTTTATTATCCATAACTACTGCTTGAAATATTATGGCAACTGCACTTTTGCGACACAGTTTTTCCGTTTCCTTTTCTATAAAGTAAAATATTGGTTAACTTTCAAAAGATGCAGAAAAGGAACCAGGATGAACACCGACATGTAGATACATGACAAAAGGAAAAGTCTTAGCTTTTTAAGTTTTGCAGTCCTAGTATCTCTCAAGCTGAATAAAGGCTGATTTATGGTTAAATTTCTTTTTCTTTTCTGTAATTTTGTCCTTTAACATCATTTTTTTTCTGTTGATTTATGCTTAAACTCCTTTTCCATCACTTTAGTCATTAATATTGGCACTAATAACAGGCCCACTGGTGATTTTGACCTTTTGTTTACAAAATTTGGGGTTCTTTTCAAGGTTCTTTTTGTCCCACAAATGTGGAAACTCTTACCACATCTATTAAATATTCAATATCCATTTCTGTAATAATCACTGCTTGAAATGTTAAAAAAAAAACAATCAATTTTGAGGTTAGAAAAAACATCAACAAATATTTTGCCAGCTGCACTTTGGCAACAGAATTTTTCAGTTTTTTTTGTAAAGTTAAATATTGGTTAACTTTTAAGGTAATTGCTTAAGGCTTAAGGAAAAAGATACGGAAAAGGGACAAGCATGAACACCCACATGTGAATACATGAGGTTCAATAATTGCTAAAGGAAAAAGTTAAAGCAAAAGAGAAGAAAAATAAAAGGAATTTAATCATAAACCAGCTTTAACTATTTTTTAGTTTTAGTAACCAGGGGAAGTGTTATTGAACCAATCCTATTTATTTTTTACATAAATGACTTTCCTTCCTTCATATCCTCTGAAAAGTGCCAAACTAGCAACTGTGCTGAATATGCAATCTTCCAGATTATTGCGGAAACATTTTTGGAGCTTGAAAAGTTAAGGCATATTTTTCATGACCCTAACCACTCTGTGGTTTGTTAGGATAATGAAGTCAGGAATGACGTCACAGTTAACTCACTGGTTAACAGCTGATTTGGTTGACACATACAGTATACCAATTTACGTTCTGTGATTTTGTCTTCTTCTAAACTAGCTCATTTTTATGTAAATAAAAGGTTGGACAGACAAGAACTACTACTAGGTACTACTACATGGTGCTGCGTTACCAACCTAGAAAAAGTTATGCAAATATGTTAAAAATGCATACCCACATGGACTCTAGACCTACCTAGGTTCCCCTATTAATATTTAGAAGTACAATTTCAACAGTATTTAGAGGTGCGTGGGCCAGAAAAAAGACAAAGAGACCTAAAACGAGTAAAAAAATTAGGTAATTATGCAGTATACAGTTTTCTGCTATTTTTGATTTTTTTATGAAAAATTCGCCAGCAGATTTGGAGTCCTATGGACCCTACTAGGTGCCCCCATAAAGAATTTTTCATAAAAGATCAAAAATGGCAGAAAACCGTATACTGCATGATTACCAAAAATTAGTCTCTCCAAGAAAAATCGATATGCTTAACAGATTTTTATTGTGGCAATTTCCCATGAAAAATAAAGCAACATGCTTTCCACAATTCATAGTTATTCAAACACTCATATACACCTTCAGGCACACTGCAATTGTATTTTTTTAAATAGGCAAGTATCGAAAGCAATCCAAGTGTACCATGATATATATGCTATGTAAGGTACCTTTTGTTATAGTTTCAAACACCAATGGGTCATCTGCTTTGATAATAAAAAGTTCTTTGTTAATGACCACTGCATACTCATTATTACTTACACCCACATAAATCTGTCTACCTATTGATGTGAAAAAATCAGAGATATGGAGAAGGGCCAACCCCCACTTATAAACTTGACGTTGGAATCCCAGATAAGGTTCAATGTCGAATGGTAACGTCGGATTTATAAATGGTGGGTAAAATACGAAAAAAAAATAAAACTGGGAGGACTCTTAGATATATATAACTTTTTTTGTCAGATTTTTAAAATTTTTGATGGCCTGTGGCTCACTTTATAAATATAATGAAAATGCACAAAAAATGTACTTTCAAACTGCAAAAATTTATAACCCAACACAGACCTTACCAAGCAAAGACCCCCTAACCTCATTTTCAAACTACAATCACAAGTAACTGCAAGAGGTAGTTTGTCAGGTTAGTTTGGTCTGACGTTATGGTAAGAAAACCCACTCGCAAAAATGCCATGGTTTATGGTTTAGTTAAGTATGACGTCACACATGATGCACCATTTCAAATACAATTGATTGTGGTTTGCAAACCACACACGCGAAAATACGAGTGGTTAGGATAACCATAACCATGGTATAAGTAGTTTACTATGAAAAATTCGCCTTTAGCTGGTGCTTGTATGGTTCAGTGACAATTCTCTGCTCCTTAACCAAGAAAAGTCAGTTTTTATCAACTTTCATACTCGACAATCAACAAAAAACCAACCAACTAGTATAAAACTCTTGTCAAAAGATACACAGCTTGCTCAGCATGTCAAAATTTTAGGGGTTTATATTGATCAAAATCTAAAGTGGGAAAAGCATGTAAGTGTGCTCTCAGGAAGAGTTAGTAGTGTCTGTTATACTTTAGAATACTAAATACCTGGATGAGAAATCTACTTTCTGTATACTATGCAACCTTTTATTCAGCTTTGTGATATGGAATAATATTTTGGGGATGGAGGGGTAGCGAGGAGGACATGGTCATTTTACAGAAGAGTGTTGTAAGACAAATTTTAAAATTAGGGTCAAGAGAGATTTGCAGAGGGCAGTTTAAAAACTTACAAATTTGAACTCTGCCAGCTATTTATATTTTTGAATTTCTTATGTTTTTACATACACTTTTACAAATTTGAAGGGTTCGTCCCACAGCACAACCATAATACGAGGTCAGATATTCTGGTTTATCCTAAACATAGATTGTCACTCACAGAGGGTAGTACAAGGGTAGTACAATTTGCCACCAAATGTAAAAACAACAATAAAAAACAAAGGTTTTAAAAAACTTTTATTTCAGTCTCGATTTCAGTACTTAAACTCAGTTGAACCCTATGCATTAAATGAGTACCTAACTAATAAAAAGTAGGTTTTCTATTGTATCCCAGGACTCATACTCTTTGTAATATTTACTTGTTTATTTTTCTTTTACTAGATAATTTTAATCTGTAACTTATTTGCGTGATTGTCTTTTTATCAGTTTCTGTTTTTAACTATGACAGTAATTTTGTAGTTACACCATTCTTATTTGGTACCTATTTTATACTGTAATTGAATTTTTTTTCTCTTTTTAATAAGCTTTTAATACCTATTTAACTTAAACTTTGTGATAAATAAAGATAAGCTTTAATAATTGTTATGGTATATAGGGACAAATATATTATATAAATTCACTTTTGCTTCTGACACTATTGATTCAAGTGACAAATTTCTGTACTTTGTTAAATTATTGAATTTGTATACTTTTTTCCAATAAAGATGTTCTGATTCTGATTCTTAGTTTTGCAGTTCCAATCTCTCTCGAGATGAATAAAGGCTGATTCATGGTTAAATTCCTTTTCCGTAACTCTTTACTTTAAATTTAACCTTTTCTTTTTCCTTAAGTAAAAAGCGGATTCATGCTTTACTCCTTAACTTTAGGCATTGATGTTGGCACTGATGACAGGCCCACTCATCATTTTGACTTTTTGTTCACAAAATTTGGGGTTCTTTTTGTCTCACAAATGTGGAAACCCTTTCACCATATCTATTAAATGTTTAGTATTCATTCCTGTAATAACTACTGAAATATTTAAAAAAAAACAATCAATTTTGAGGTTAAAAAAATGTCAACAAATATCTTGCCCTTGTGCAACACAATTTTTTAGTTTTTTTTTTTTGTGAAGTGAAATATTGGTTAACTTTCAAAGTCATTCCATAATGTTCATGGTTTACTCAACTTCAGAATAAAACAGATTTAGATATATTACCAGCTTTAAAAAGAAAGTTGTGTATGTTATTTCATCATTGTAAAATAGAAATGTTATATAAATTAAGTATTTACTGTCTAATAATAATATCTAGCTAACTTATCTTAAATTACCAAACTTGGCTATTGTAAATGAAGGTTTTATGAAGGTTTTTTGTTTGTAGGTTTCTTATAGGTTTTTCTTTTATAGATTTTTTTTTTATAACACTGTATAACCAAACTTTTATATCCTTATTTCCTTAAGGTCTTACATACTATCATTACATAGGAATTAAGTTTTTCATCTGTACTTTAATTGTCTTATGTATGGGATTTTCCTGTTAGACAATAAATTGAATTAAATTGAATTGAATAATAATAATAATAAAGAAAAACATATGGAAAAGTAACAAGCATGAAAAGCTCAGAAAAGTTACAGCAAAGGAAAAGGAACTTAAGCATGAACCAGCCTTAAGTGGCAAAAAATCAGTTATAAATGATATTTCTGAATTTTCTACAAAGGTTGATTAAAGAACCATAAAAATGTTAGAGGCTGTATTTCATAAAAACAGGCAAAACTCTTATTTAGTTTTTTAAATTTGAGAAGAGTTATGAGATATGCTAGGCTCATAGCAAAATAACCTCAACATCAGTGGCACAGTCAGAAACGAGGGGAAAACCACTTATGGCATTAGTTGGCATTACCCATATTAATTAATTAACATGGCATTACTGGCAACACATGTACAAATTCCTTGGCATTACTACCAGATTTACTTCAGGGGGGCTTCAAGAAAAAACTATAATAAAAACTCCAGACAACGTTTTTTTAATGCAAGATTGTTTAGCACTTTGTCCACAAAAAATACGAATCTATAGAAAATCTCTGAATGAATAAAAATAAAGCCAGTTGGTTTAGCCTATCAAATTCAATTTATGATCTACAACTGGTAAATATAGACATGTCACAATGGTTGGTATTAATATTGTCCTAAAACATATTATTATAAAAGGAAATTAACTCCATTAGTTGATGATAGGGCTGGATGGTATACCAAATATAGTTTTGAAATAATGCAGATATTAACGAAGGGATGATATCAAAAATTAAAATAGTGTTTCTATACAGTCTTCTATCCTAAAAATTTTTGTCGTTCCACCAATTTACTAATTTACCACAGTAAACTGACAGATGCCTTGGAGAAGGGATACCAGGTGGATGACTTGTATACCGACTTCTTCAAGGCATTTGACAGAGTCAATCATGATTTGATTTTTAAGAAGTTGATAAATTTTGGTTTTTCTGAGAGATTGGTAAACAGATTGCTTAGTTTTCTGAGAGAGAGAAAGGTCATTGTTAAAGTTAGTAATTTTTTGTGAAAGGTTATTAGAGACAGTTCTGCTGTGCCCCAGGGGGGACAGTGTTCCCCCTTAATGTTCGGTCTGTTTGTAAATGACCTAAAAGATCAACTAAACAACTGTGAATTTTTGATGTTTGCCGATGATCTTAAGCTGTTTTTGGTAATTCTTTGTGAGCTTAATATTGACTTACACCAAAATGATCTTGACAGTCTATCCAGCTTGTGTAAGAAAAACTTGTTAGATCTGAATGTTGACAAATGTTTCCAGATTTCATTTAGTCAAAAGAAAAATAAAATTGAATTCTTCTATTCAATAGATGGTCACCAATTGAAAATAAGTAGGGTAGCTAAGGATTTAGGGATACTGTTTGATTCCGGTTTACATTTTACTGACCATATGAATCAACTGGTTGTAAAGGCCAACAAAATGTAGGACTCTTAGCAATCGTCAGGATTTATCTTTAGATGCAGTGAGGTCTGTGTATTGTGGCTTGGTTAGGTCACAGCTTGAATATGTCTCAGTTATTTGGACTCCACAATATAACATTTTTAAGATCATGCTAGAAAGTGTGCAACACAAATTTTTAAGATTTTGCAATTATAGATATAATTTAGGGCTCATTTCTGACCATAACTATGCTAACATTTTAAATTATGTCAGATTTCTTCCACTGGAGAGGAGAAGGACAATATTTGATGTCTCTGTTATTTTCAAGTTAATAAATGGAATGATTTCATGTCCATTTCTACTTTCTCAAGTCAAATTTGCTGTTCCACAAAGAATTTTGAGGCAAAATAATTTATTTTTAATTGGATTTCATAGGACTAACTATGGCAGACAGTCTTTTATGGAGAGAACTTTAGATTTTTTAAACAGAGAGAATAGGTTAGATGTTTTTAATGGATCTTTTGAATCCCTTAAAAATAAATTAAAGAGGGTACTTTAGACCGAGTAGGATTAAAATATTGTAAAAACTGTTATTCTGATTTTTTTTATGGAATGTGATATTTATTTTTTAAGTTACTGGTAACATTTGCTATGTTTTCATGGGTATTGAGTTCGTTTTCAAAACTCATTCTATCTTTTTCTTTTATATAGCGTGTTCTTGGTCTTGATAAAGAACACGCTATATAAAAGAAAAAGATACAATGAGTTTTGAAAACAAACTCAATACCCATGAAAACATAGCAATTAAACAAAGAAATGATTCAATTAAAATTTAGTCAAAATGATAAAAAGGAACTTAGTATTCTACAAAAATTCTATGATCTGCTCAAAATCAAATGTGATGCTATGGAAGCTGAAATAGTAGCACTAAGGCATGAAATAACTAAAATTTCATCTTCGAACTTATTAGCAACTAGCAGCATGAAATCTGGCATTAAACCCGCCCAAACTGTAACTTCATCACAACTGTCAACAAATCAAACTCTCAACCAAGTTTTAAAAAATGCTGCTCCTGCTCCCCTAAATAAGATCTCTGCTGCTGTAATAAAACAAAAGGTCTCCATATTTATTAGCAAACTGGAATCATCCACTACAAAAGTGACTTTAGAATGTCACCTAAAAACTATGCTGGGTGAAAATGAAGATTTCATTGTTATTCAACAATCCGTAAAATCTCAGGAATATAGCAGTTTTAGAGTTGATATTGACCAAAAATTACAAAATAAAATTTTAGATGCTAAAAGCTGGCCAGATGGTGTTATTGTCAAAAGATTTCAGTTTTTTCAAAGAGATCAAATGCCCCATCAGACAAATCACTACTTTCGACCAACAAACCCAAGCAGAAGAGAGTACAACAGATTTTAATCTTGCTGAGGAAAGAGAAAGATCCAAATTTTAAATTTTCTCGCTGAATATAGAAAGCGCTAGAAATAAAATTGATGTTGTAGTGTGCTTAACAGAGCCTTGGATGAATAAATATGAAGCACTTGTACTTTAAAACAATATTTCTTTTGAGGTTTAATTTGTTTAAACTTAGAAAAAACTTTTTAAGTTACTTGTATTTATTTAAACAATCAAATATAATATGAAACCTAACCAAAAAAAAACCTAAATTTTGTTCTTACAAACTTACCTTTTCAAGCAAAAGTAACTAATAGGCGACTATAATATAAATCAATATGTAGAATCTGCTCAGATGATAAGATTAAAATGCATATTTTTAGCTGATAACATCAAAATACATGTCAACTCATTCACAAGAATAACTAAACATAGTACAATTATGATAGATTATTTCTGCACTAACTTTTTTACTAACTTATGCACAAAAACAATAAATACCGACTTAAGTGACCACGACAAACAAAATCATGAAAGCAAAAGATCAAAAGATCTTTGGTGGAAATAACGAAAAACAAGGAACACACAAAGGACCAAAGTGAAAAGATTAAACGATGTTTCGCTCTAGATAACCAGCGTTAGCTCGTCAGTGGTTCCACTGGTCACCCTCCCCATACATCATTAAACAGCATCATACACTTTGGTCCTTTGTGTGTTCCTTGTGGGATGCTCATCCAGGTTTGAATTTTCGTTATTTCCACCAAAGATCTTTTGATCTTTTGCTTTTAGATTCTTTTCGGTTGATGTAACCGATTTGGAGGTTTTTTTTTAACTTCAATCATATGCAGCTCCAGAAAAATTTCAAAACTTTCCAAAAAAAAAATAAACAACAATTTAAAAAATGTTTATCAACTGTAGACTGGACACCTTTAAATAATGTACCCCTTCATGAAAAGTTTTCCTTTTTTCAGAAATCTGTAAATGAGGTAGTAAAAACCTGTTTTCCTTGGTGTATAAAAAAACCTACACAATCCAAGGAATATATTACTAAAGCCAGAAGGATATCATGTCGGAATGAAAGATCCTTGGCATACATCGCTAAATTTAATGCAAACTGGCAATTTTTAGATTATTTTAAAAAATATAAATTTATTTTAAAACAGGTAATTTTGACAGCAAAATCCTTGTTTTATAAAAACCAAATAGAAAATTCTAAAAACGATAAACGGGAAACATGGAGTATCGTAAATCAACTATCTGGAAGGAAAAATACAACAAAAAAATATCAACATTGAACTTAGAATAAACTCAGAAGAAATAAAAAATCCCCTAGAAGGTGCAAATCATTTTTAAACAATCACTTTTGCACAGTAGCAGAATCAATTACAAAAAAATACAATCTTCTAAAAATTTTAAAGATTTACTGAAAACAAAAAGATCTTAAAAAATAAAAAACCCAAAGACTTATTTAAGAAAAATTCTGTTTAGATCTGAGGCCCACAACGTCAATATTAGAAAAAAGGGAATGCTTACTACACCTCAATACAAAACAACATTTTTTAAAAAAAGCTTTACCTATGACATTGTAAAACTACTTAATTCCATACCACAAAAAATTAAAGACTTGCCAAGCCTAATAAGTTTTAAAAAAGCCTATAAAACATATCTGTTAGAACAGCAAAATGCGTGATCTTTTCTTTAAATGCGTTATTTTTTTAGTTATATTTTTTTTTAAATATGATATCTCATAAGAACAAAATAAAAAAAATATATTACATACTTGTAGTAAATATAGTTCATCGTTCATTTCATTTATAATAATAAATTTCCCCAATAATCTCTTTAAAAGTGGAACATGCTCTATCTTGTATTTTTTTTATATCTTTATATCTAAATTGCCTACATTAAACAAAACAAAAATATTTCGTTTTTTATGTATTTTATATATTATTACTAGTTTTATTGTTCAGTAGTTGTAAATATTAATGAAATCTCCGGTACAAAAAATTCGGTTGAAAAAATACCTACATTTTTTTTTTCTTCCATTTTGTATCTAGTTTTAAGGAAGGGATATATCCAAAAATAATTAATATTAATTTTTTTTTCAAAGGTTAATTAGATCAGAAACATTCCTTTCCAATTCGCCTTTTTCACAATAATATGTTATATCACATGCATTGTATGAATATTGTATTATGTTTTAAATTGTGAAATAAAGACATCAATTATTATTATTATTATTATTTCTGTAAAAATATTAAAAGAATTTCCTGTTGTGAAGCTATAAGCCACATAATAAATTGCTGGTTCAAAGAAGGTTATTTCCCAAATGACCTAAAAACCGCAGTGGTGGTTCCTCCACCAAAGGGAGGTAATCAAAAAGATCCTACTAACTATGGCCCAATTTCACTTTTACCGGTTATTTCAAAAGTTATTAAGAAAATAGTTAAATCTAGGTTGATCTCATTTTTGAAAAAGATTAAATTACCTTCACTAAAACAATTTGGGTTTCAAACAAAAAAAAGTACTGCGGACGCCATATTTAACTTCCTAAGCAAGGTTTATGCCAAATTGGATAAGAGCTTTGTTGCCACAGTGTTCTGTGATCTTTCAAAAGCTTTCGATTGCGTGGATCATGGGATACTGTTGGATAAAATGGTGTTATATCAAGGCACATCCCCTCTGCTTAGGAAAGAGATGCGACAAAAAGTGACCATGATCGCCTCCTTCTAAAAAATTGCCTTCTCTCAAGATAACTTCATTTTATTTGTTTTTATGGGGTGTGTAGCTTGATATCAAGGCACACCCCGCTCAGCCTAGGAAAGAGATTTGAAAAAAAATTATTCCATAATTTGCTACTAATTATGTAGTAATTTCGTCCCCTTCTAAAAAATTGCATACTCTCAATATATCAATATCAAGCTACATACCCAATAAAAACAAAAAAAAATGAAGTTATCTTGAGAATAGACAATTTTTTAGGAGGAGGCGAAATTAGTAGATAATTAGTACCAAATTCTGGCATATAAAAAAGTGACTTTTGTGTTGTTAAAATAATTGTTTGTTTATTAACTCTGTTTATACATTTTTTGTTTGTTCAGTTTTTTTAGTAACTATTTTCATTTTACCTATTACTGGTTGTTGTTTTAAAAGTTTTAAGCCACCTACAATGTTGTATGATTTTAGATATAAGACTTTATACTGGTAATAATCTTATAGTTATATGGTCTTTATGGACCTTTATGTAATTTGAAAGATCTAATTTTGCACTATTTTGAACATATATTTTAAAATTTTGCCAACGCCTTAGGAACTCGGTATGATTGAATAAAAATATTGGAGGTACTAAATTGGTAGCTCAGTCAAGCTACACCCCCCTTCAATGAAACTCAATTTGGATATTGTAAAAATTATGTACTAATATAGTCCCCTTTTAAAAAAATTTGTACTTAATGAATAACGGAGTTATTTGCACTTAAAATGGGGGGGGGGGGGTTGTGGCTTGGCGCTAAGCTGTACCCCCCATGCTTAGGACATAGATTTAAAGAAGGGTACTTTTAGTTTACAAAAACCATCGGTTCCTAAGATTTTTGTTCGTTTGTTATGCGGTGTTATATCAAGGCACATCCCCTCTGCTTAGGAAAGAGATGTGACAAAAAGTGACTATGCCAGAATTTGGTACTAATTATGTGCTAATTTCGCCTCCTTCTAAAATTTTATTTGTTTTTATGGGGTGTGTAGCTTGATATCAAGGCACACCCCCCTCTGCCTAGGAAAGAGATTTTTAAAAAAATTATTCCATAATTTGCTACTAATTATGTACTAATTTCGTCCCCTTCTAAAAAATTGCATACTCTCAATATATCAATATCAAGCTACAGACCCAATAAAAAAATGAAGTTATCTTGAGAATAGGCAATTTTTTAGAAGGAAGGTCACTTTTGGTCAAATCTCTTTCCTAAGCAGAGGGGGTGTACCTTGATATCAAGCTACACACCCCATAACAAACAAAAAAAATATTGGGAACCGATGGTTTTAGTAAACTAAAAGTACCCTTCTTTAAGAGTACATAATTAGTACAAAATTATGACATATCAACTTTCATTAAATCCAACTCCTAAGTCGACTAAATCCCTTATTCATTAAGTACAAAATTTTTTAAAAGGTGACTAAATTAGTACATAATTTTTACAATATCCAAATTGAGTTTCGTTGAGGGGGGGGGGGGTAGCTTGACTGACCTTAAATTGGTTACTCGAGAATCCTACTGAGAGTTTCCGAAGGGTGTGCAAAATCATCCCTTTCCAATGACGAAAACATTTTCACAAAATATCGTTTGAAGTGCGCCAGTTAAGCTGTCGGGATTTGTTCGGTCGGCTAAATTATAGACTAGAATAATTTTGTTTCATTCAATGCATTCCGCTTCAATATTTTCGTACATTTTTAATTTCGGCAATATTATGGATCGGCCAAATTGCGATTCGGGATTAGTTTGGGAACTCACCTAATCTTACCAAGTAATTTTAGTGCTGCAAAAAAAATGGCAAAAAAAGTTGTTTCTTCATGAGAATATTCTATAATTATTACAGATGTCATAACAGACTGTAGTGGTGAATATTCGTTTACATGGATTTTAAACCCACTCAGTTTAGCTCGAGGTATCATAACCGGTGACGAAACATTGGGTGGTTTACGTGGATTTTTTGATGACGTGTTCTTTTTGCGGTTTAGCCCTGTGGTTACAGCTTGCTTCCTGAAAAGGGGTAACCAGCATTCTCTAGAGTGCCTAAATTATCCCTAAAATTGGACTTTAAAATTAAAATTATGTCGTACAGATCATATCTGTTACATGGGCAACTATCAAAAAACTAGAAAAATTGAACGTTGATACATTTATAAAAAGGTTTTGATACATATATGTTGTTTAGGAGGCAAGAAAAATATTGAAAAATATTTTTGATTTTTTTTTTATAAATACCTAAGTTCTACTAATCAAAATGTCTTTAAAAAAATCAGTTCATTAGTTCTAAAGTTATATGTATACATTTTAAGTTTTACGATAAGTGGCAAAAGCGCACATTTTTATGATATTTTTCAAGACTTTTTTTTGTTGGGTTATAGGGTTAGGTTTAATAGGAACACCAATATTCTTTCGGCGACGTTTCGGCGCGGGATTGCGCCTTTTTCAAGCCCTGGAACAAGTGGTTTTATTCAGGAAACCAAATCCAAATCTTAAAAATAAGTGTTTTTGATGTTGGTGGGTTATTGGATCTGTTTGTAAAAGAAACTACTTTTTCCAAGTTCCCAACGTTTCGAAAAATATATTTTCTTTCTCAAGGGTTATTCAAATTGTAGTTTCCTTGTCACAATTTTACACATTTAACAAAGGAACATTCACTGGTTAAAGATATTATTTTACTCTTTAAGCGACTGAAAAATAACGTTGCTATTTTGCCAATTATAGTAAAACCCTAAAATTAAGGATCTGATTATTTAAAAAAAATGATATTTATTACTATAGTCGGCTCTAATTTTTTTTTCACCAAGTATAAACATGGTAAAATAAATTTATTCTAGGTCTAAACAATTCAATAGACGCAACCATAATTTTCCTTCAAAAACATTTCTTAGATCAAAACTTTTTTCTTTTAAAGCTACCAACAAAATCTCCGGGTGTCTCATTATATTTTGAACCCCCTACATATCGCAAAAAAGAGTTATAACTTTTTGAGTGCTTTTAAGTTTATCTGCCATAAAAAGCTAATTGTTATTGTAAATATCTGATTTAGATATCAAGTTTTTCCATTTAAATGAAACACATATGATTGCATTTTTGAATCGACCTTTCGTTCCTGATTACAAAAATACCAAACATGCTATTTCTATTTTTAGTGGTCTGTGAGAAAAATATAAAAAATCGTCACATAAGCATTAGATAGTTTTTGGTCATATATTTACAGCCCAAAAAATAAAATAGCCTATTGGGTACAGGTTTTACGTCAACGATGCAGTTATTTGACGTTATTTATTCGTTTTTATTTTTATTTCAAACAAACAAAATTTAGTTTGTCAATTTCAAGACAAATTAATTGCTTTTATTACCTCCATTAACCTAGCGACCCCACCCCAAGAAAATCAAAATTTAGTTATGCCATAATTATGTGCTAATTTCGCTCACAATAAAAACATTTTGTGCTCCTCTGGTTTCTGAGAAAATCGAAAAAGAAAATGGGGTAGCTAGATTAATATAAACTCAACCCCACCAGGAAATATGGCGCCAAACTAAAAAAAATATTCATGTGCTCCACGAATATATAAGAAAAAAATCGAATTTTTCATTTTAAATTATGTTTCAAAAAAAGGGTGGGGTCGCTAGGTAAACTTAGCTAACCCACATTTTTAGGTATCACGGAATTTAAAGATTTTTTAAGATTTAGAGATTTTTTACTCTATTTTTTGCTATATTTTTCTCTACTCTACTCCTTTTGAAAATTGCCAAAATTGAAATGAACACACATTAATTTTAATTATTATTTATATTATTCTTACTTTCTTACTCTCACATTTTTGACTCTCACACATTTTTGCTATACCATTTTGTGTATTAAAAATCTAATGATTATTATTATCAATATTTTCCTTTTTTTGTGTATTGAAATATTTAGGTTTTTTTTTCTTCATACAGTTATTTTTATTGTGTTAATTTTGTTATATTTTTTGTTTTATATACCTAGTATTCGTCTTGAGGCTTTGAGTAAAACTAAATCCACCCTTTTTGCAAATTGCCCTCAGTTTTACCTTAACTGCTAAGGGTGTATGTGTTCTATCATAATTGGTTGTTAGAGTACCTTCCTGGAAAAAAAAAACAGTTTTACTTATTGCTCTATTTTTAAAGGTTTTATAAAACTCTAAGATTACCAACCTTCGTTTTGGAAAGAAAACACGCTTCTTAATCATATTCTTAACTATAAAGTGGGCGTTACTCCCAAAGAGAAACTTAGGAAACCAGTCGATTTTGGTAACTGTGAAAAGTGAAAAATATTCACTCTATTCTTCCCCTTTCACCACTACCACCACCTTTCACCACGAAAAACATGCATAACTTTTTCCAATAGTTAGGTAGAAAAATGACCTTTTTTAAATAATCGAGAGCCACTAGGGCTTCTACCGAATTTAATGCTCACAACAGTAGACAGAAAAAAGCAATACAACATAAAGCTCCCAGAGCCCTAATTCTTGAGCAGGGAACGACATAGATTTGTGTCCAATGATCCCACGTCGAATGCATTTCGTATTCTTGAGCGGTGATCACTCATACCATTCTATCAAAAATTGGGGGGGGGGGAACGGTTTCATTTCTCAGGCAAGCATATTTTTCAATCTAAAATTTCGAAGAGGTTTCAAGGAAATGCATGTTTTTTTCGATGGATGGCATCATTCCTCGGAATTGATCCCTTCTCTTTAGGGATCGTTCCATCTCTCGAGATTCAAGAATTAGGCCCCATATAGGGCGGGACCCATTTCGTCGAACTTCTTGTTGTTCTTGTGATAGATGTAAATAAAAAACAATATCTCAAGAATAAAAAAATACCCATTCTATTTACGTTCAATATCCTTAGCCATATAGCTACATTTCTGTAAAATTTTAGATTAAAAAAAAATAAGTGTTAAAATTTTTAACAAGCTCATCAACCAAAGAATTTTTACTCTAATTGGTTTTGCGAGTTCCTTCAGAAAATATTTGTCGGTTACAAGTATTCTAGATGGAATGAAATTTATTGGCAGCTCATAGGTCTTGACAATCAATGAGATTATTGACTAATTTGTGAATAAAGAATAAAAGAAGTCCTCTCCTAACCTCCAAAATTTTCATGCCACATAAGAGAAGTCTGGTATCATATGTATGGAAGGTTTGTATAGCATGTATTTTACGAACATATTTTGTACACGTTCCAGACGCTGAATGTGACAGTAAGTAAGTTGTGGTATGGAAACCAAATAATAGCTGCACATTCCAAAATGCTACGTACTAAACAATTATACAGAGATTCTATAGATTTAATATCATTCATAAATTTTGTGTTTCTCTTTATATTGTATGTTGATATCAAAAGACAATTTTTTTTCAAATGTTACACCAAGATCATTGATCTTGTCCACGACCTCAAGAGGATAAAGTAATAATAATCGGATTAAAACTTTTCGTAAACGAAATCACTCTAGTTTTTCACTTTTAGGGAAAGCAGACTTTTGTCACACCACGTTGTTAAATTGTCAAGAACCAGTTGCAGATTCAAGCGGTCGTCAATCTCACAGTAACATTTCAAATCATCAGCGTACAAATCGAATTCTGATGACCAAAAGTACTCTGCAATATCATTTATAAACAGCGAACACAGAATCGGACCTTATATAAACCAGAATAAAAAAAGAAAACAATGTTGATTTAGGACGTCCTAAAGTTAGCAGAACAAAGTCAGCAGTGAGTAGTGGTAGCTGGGCGGTTCTGCATCCGCCGTCCGCCGGCGGAATCTTATCATCAAAAAATCTTTCACGTCATCGACAAAAGCTGTTTATTTGGGAACAAACCCGTTTAAAAGCAGTTTATTTGGAAACAGACCCGTTTAAAAGCTGTTTATTTGGGAACAGACCCGTTTAAAAGCAGTTTATTTGGGAACAGTCCTGTTTAAAAGCTGTTTATTTGGGAACAGACCCGTTTAGAAGCTGTTTATTTGGAGGTTGGTGAACCGGGTATGTTCCCAAATAAACAGCTTTTAAACAGGTCTGTTCCCAAATAAAATGCTTTTAAACCGGGTTTGTTCCCAAATTAACAGCTTTTAAACAGGTCTGTTCCAAAATAAACTGCTTTTAAACGGGTCTGTTCCCCAATAAACATCTTTTAAACGGGTCTGTTCCCAAATAAACTGCTTTTAAACGGGTCTATTCCCAAATAAAGCGCTTTTCAACGGGTCTGTTCCCAAATAAACAGCTTCTAAACGGGTCTGTTTCTATATAAACAGCTTTTTTCGATGACGTCAAACATAAGATTCCGCCGTCGCCGGCGGATGCAGAACCGGCTATCTACCACTACTACAGTGCAAAGAATTTATGATTGGAAAAATTAGTGCCAATTAAGTGCTAATTAAATGCCAGTCACAAAATTGTGTGCTATTGTGGTTTCCGAGATATGACCTGCACTGCTAGCTACCCGTTAAAGATAGCAGTGCACTATGCTAGAATCGTCGAAAAGTGATAGAGTGGTCAGAATGGTCCAGAAAATTAAATGCTAATTAAATGGTGCCATTTCAATAAGGAAATTCTAAATTTTTTACTTTTTTTACATATTTTTTAAAATTAACTTGGTGGTGCACTGCTAACTTTAGGTCATACACATATTTGAGATCTCGTAAAAGAAGACTATGGTGGTGTTTTTGATATTGGAATAGATTAGTGCTATTTAGGTGCTAATTAAATGCCATTAACTAAATTTTGTGCTCTTGTAGTTTCTGAGATATGGCCTGCACTGCTAGCACCAAGTTAATTTTAAAAAATTGGTGCTAGAAAGCACGGATAATCCACCATACAATCAATTATTTTATGTTGAAAGGAAATGAAAATATCTCGAAAACTGTAGCTTTGAAAGATTTGAACCTTATAACAAAATTTTTGGGTAATATTTACGAAAACCAAAATCTGAAAACCGCATATCAATAGCTGCTTTACTTCTAAAGGTATGATTTTTTTAATGTATTTTAACGTTTTTTCAAATAACTCGGAAACTGAAGCTCCCACGCATTTGGACTTTAATCAGTTCATGGTCATCCGATAGAGGATATTTGTACCAAATTTCGTTAAAATCGATTTAGGCGTTCTTGAGTTATCGAGTATACAGACCGACCAACTTTTTTTTTCGTCGATTAAGGTGTTTTGGAACCTTAGTAACTCATTTTTGATAAAATTAAGAAAAGTCAAAATTTCACGATTTTAATAGTCCTCCATACCAATTGATATGGTGAACTAAAAACATGAAAAAAAAGTAAAAAATATGGAATTTTCTTATTGAAGTGGCAGCATTTAATTAGCATTTAATTTTCTGGACCACTCTACCACCTTTTGGGACCATTCTAGCATGGTGCACTGTTATCTTTCTCGGAAACTACAAGAGCACAAAAGTTTGTGACTTGGCATTAACTTAGCAATTAATTAGCACTAATTTTTCCAATCGTAAAATCTTTGCACTGCTGACTTTGTACTGCTATTTTTAGGGACGCTGATTTAGGTGTATACTCCGGAGTTCATAGATTTTTTTCAGTTTTTTTCCAACATTTTTTTTAGTTACAGCTGGGTCCTTTAAATTTTAGGACGACTTCAGAAAGTGTTTGATTATTGTGAGCAGTTTATACTATTAAGTTGACATTAAAAATTTTGTAGGTTATTTACAACTACAGGATGATCTATGTTTCTTTAAGGGAACTGCTTATACTTTTTACACTAAGGTCTTCTTTATTTTTTTATTTTGTTTACTTTATTTATAAGACTTTTATACCAAAAATAATAAATACATTTTGTGTGTGTCTATGTATTGTTATAATAATAACAAAAAACTACAAAAAAAATTAATATTTTGTCATGTCTCCGTTTACATCAATAACGTTTTGTAATCTGCGAGACATTAATTCATAGAAAGACACCGTGAAATTTTCTTGGCCGGCAAGATCTTCCCATATCGTTGTGATTTCTTCCCAGAAATGTGCCGCATTTTGTGGCAAGAACCTGCGTTGTTGGAGTCTATACAATGACACCCCAAACATTTTCTATTGGGTTTATATCTGGGCTGTAACTTGCCCAAGGAAGCAATTTAACGTTGTTTTCTTGTAACCACCTTGTTATGATGTTCGCGGTATGAACCGGACAATTATCTTGTTGATATATAAAGTTGTTTTTTGGAAAAATCTGTTCCACACTTGGCAGCATGACATTGTCCAATATCTCTAAATAGGTTTGTCCCACAAATCTTCCGTCAATTCTCCAATCACCCCCAATCCTCTCGCTGACATCCATCCCCATACATTCACACTAAAATGACCCCCTGCTCGGTAGTGACTCACATACTGTGGATTGAATCTGGCGTTATCTGGCCTATACACTCTAATTTTGCCTTTCTTTGATGACTGAAAGGCTTTTTCATCCGTAAAAATCACGCCGTTCCAAAAATCTTGATCTCTGTTGATATAATTCAGAGCAAAAAGCAAGCGAGAAGTTTCTGTTGTGGTGTGAGCTCAGTTTTAGTAGCTGCAACCCGGCAGCTTAAGTGTGATCTCTTTATTCTCCTGAAAGCAGTTGTCTTGCATCCTGGAAACTGAAACAAAATCCTTGCTTGTTTTGCTGTTAAAAAAGGGTCCTCTTCGAGTTTTTGAATGAGAGCTGCATCTTGATGCTGGCTGGAAACTGCGGGTCTGCCTGATCCTCCTCTCCTCTCTAGCGTTCTTTCTTCCCTCCACCTTTTGTTAATCAAGAATACAGTATTCCGGTTGAGATTGAAATGTTCTGCCACAGCTGCAAGAGACCATCCGTCCTCCAGCTTCGTTACAATCCGTGCTCTCAATTCCTTCGTCATGTGTGGGGCCATGATCTGAGTTTCTTGACTAAATTTAAGAATTTTATGTGACTGGATTTTGACGTGAAAATAAATTTTTGAAGTAGAATGACACTATAATTTGACTGACATTAAATTGAAATAAAATAAAATACACTGCTCAAATTCAAGAAAAAACTGCTTTAATAGTCGTCCTAAAATTTAAAGGACCCAGCCATATATTTTTGAAAGAGTTTGAATTAAGAAATTTTCATATTTTTGGCTCGCCTGATATAATAACGACAGGGGAGATTATTAAAAACTACATTTTTGGCAATTACTCATAAGCATGTACAGGGTGTCCCATTTCCGATGAGATTCAATGGAAAACTCCGTTGTAAAAAATGGTATTAACAGGTTTATTCTGGACCTTGTAGTTTTTGAGCTACAGAGGAAAGTTGAAAAATGGTCGAAATTACCAATTGATGATATCTCCCTTAATTAAAAAGATAATTGAGTTCTGTAGAAACATGTCTGTGGCAACCTTTTCCTAGAAACACAATCGTGTTTTCGAAATTTTTATCTCTTCGTTTCGTTTCGTAGATACCATCATCAGGATCAAAAAGTTAAATACGGACCAAAATGTTTTACTTACTATTTTAGTTTCTTTTTAAGTTTGTTTGATAAGAAAATATATATTTTTTTATTTTGAAGTTTCGATTTCGAAAAAAATCATCTTCAGTGCATTTTTTTTTTGGTACGGCCCTGTCCCATTTTAATCTTGTTTTTGATGCCATTTATATTTAACTACTATTTAGTAGACCTGGACAACCAAGATATATTATATGAATATACCGGGTGAACCGATAAAAACCGGACAAATTGTTTTTTGCTATAACCGATTTCGAACCAGTTTCAATAAAAAAACCTGTATTGATAAGACAAATAAGCCTTCTGAAGAAAAAAATATTCGCTTTGGCGCCATATTTAAATCCAAGATGGCGGAGACAACCAAATGCATAGAAAACACTTTGTTTTCTATGTCGAAAATTAACATCTATACATAAATAAAAAAACAAGGTGCGTATTTGATTTTACGCGCCATTTTGCATTTAAACGTGACTTTTTTTCAAAAGGCTTTATTTTTCTTATCAATAGTTTTTTTTTATTGAAATTGGTAACGTTTTTTTTTCGTTTTTAATAAAAAAATGTCAAGAGTTCGCGATCGCCAACAATTTCATCATTTAAACGACTTCGAGAAAGGACGCATCGTGGGCATGAAAGAGGCTGGTTTTGGTTTACGGGAAATTGCAACAAGGGTTAATGCCAATCCATCAACAGTGTTAAAAGTTTGGAGAAGGTGGTCCAATAATGAAACTTGTAGACGTCGTGCGGGTTCTGGACGCCCTAGATTATTACAAGATCCTGATTTATGGCATCTCAGACTTCTTGCTCTCAAAAATCTACGGGACAGTATACGCCAAGTAAGAGATGTTCTAGTTGCAGCTGCAAGACGAATGTTTTCAAGGATGACAGTTAATCGAAGATTGCTTGGTAGGAGGCTGAGGGCTTACCGTCCGCTTTTGGTGCTACCTTTGACCCCACAACATAAGGCTCGCCGCTTGCCGTGGTGCAGAGCTCGGCAAAACTGGAATGACGAATGGAATACCATAAGCTTCAGCGACGACTCCAGGTTTTGTTTATGCGCAATTTTACAACTCACAGTTAAACGTCAAACCTCAGTTTAAACCACAGATGTCGACTTTTTTACGTTTTATAGGTGCAGTTTACCAACAAACTTCGGTTTAACCGTTACCGGCGGTCTGGGTGTTTGTTAAACTTCAGTTTAATAGTTACCGAAAGATTCTAACCTCAAAAAAGTTATAAAAAATTTGTTTTTGGTAAAAAGACTGTAAGTATTTAGTGAAATCGCTATGATCAATGATTTAAAATTTATTTTTGATCAACTGGATGAAGAATGACGAAATTATTGACATTGTCGAAGCACGAAGACCAAATATTATTTGTCCTAGAACAAATCCTTTGGAGGAGTCCGACGATATGTAGATTTTAAAAAGAGGTTTGAATTATCTAAAGAGATATGCGAAATTGTGCATAAGGAAATTCGACAAGAGTTAGAATATCCCACAGACCAGCAAGTTTTATTCTCACATCGAGCTCACATGTATATATATACTGTATATCTTTTTGACAAATCTGAACATTTTTGTTGTGTCGTCTAAGTGTATGTCTGTCTGTAACCAACGCTGATATCCCAAAAACTACTTGACTGATTTTTATCAAGTTTGGCTCTAGTTGGTGCCATTTTGGTTAAAATAATCAACCCTATATATGTAAAGAAAATGTAGTCTTTCTTCATGGCAGTGGTTTAACTCCAACTTATAAAATTGAGCAACTTGTTTACCGATGGATTAATCCAAAGATTAAACTGAAGTTTAAACTATGGTTTAATCTGGAGTTTTACCTTTGGTTGTAAAATTAGCCCTTAGGCGGCCGTGATGGACGTATTAGGGTTAGGCGATTTCGAGGTGAAAGACGAAATGTAGACTTTGCTGTTGAAAGTGATACAGCAAGACAGCAAAGTATCATGTTATGAGGGGCTTTATGTTCAGGAAGCAGATCACCTCTAGTCCTCATGAACGGCAATCTGACTGCTCGGCGATATATTGATGAAGAACTGCAGCCAGTTTTACATCCCTACCTACAAACTATCCCAAATGCGATCTTTCAACAAGATAATGCCAGACTTCTTACATGAACTCGGCATAGAGTTTTGGAATGGCCAGCAAGATCGCCTGTGTTGTTGCCTATCCAACACGTATGGGATATGATAGGGCGCAATCTTAGTCGATTACCACGTCCCCTTGGAAACTTAGATGGACTCTGGCATGCCGCAAGGAGGATTTGAATGAGTGTTCCTCAATATGATGTAGACGATCTGATTTTGTCAATGCCCAATAGAACAAACGAGTGCACAAATATCCATGGAGGAGGAATCTTCTTGGAAATGTAATCAATTACTAAGAGCATCCTAATGTCTTAGTATATAAATAAATTACTTTAAAAATAGTTGTCCTTTTTGGTGTTGCATTTTTTTTGTTCTTCAATATATATAGTAGCTAAAAAGAAATGGTCTAAAAAAATAAGTTAAAATGGGACAGGGAAGCACCAGAAAAAAAATGGAGTGAATATGATTTTTTTCGGGATCGAAACTTCAAAATAAAAGAAATGATATTTTATTATCAAAGAAACTAAAAAATGAAGTATAAGATTTTGGTTCTTATTTAACTTTTTGATCCTGATGATAATTGTGTTTTTCTAAAAGGGTTACCACGGATATGTTTTTACAGAACTTATTTATCTCTTAAATTAAAGGAGATATCATCAATTGGTAATTCCGACCATTTTTCAACTTTCCCCTGTAGCTCAAAAACTACAAGGAACAGAATAAATCTGTTGATACTCTATCTTCAATAACAACGGAGTTTCCCATTGAATCCCATCGAAAATGGGACACCGTGTACAGGGTTCCAAAATTCGATGGTTTTGAGGGGTTTCGGGTATTTCCAGAGAAGATTGAAAAACTGACTTCTACTTGCGAGGCTTCATTCTTAAAAGAAGTTTAAGCCATTTTCGAGCTACGTGAGCTTGACAAACTGGCACACTCAGTGAAAAGCACTTCTGCCAGACTACAAGATCCAGCTTGTCGTTGAAAACTCTAAAAAATTAATAAAATGTGAAATGCATGAAATCAATAATGTACGTGTCTTGCGGTGCATTTATTCCGGTAAATAATATATATAGATAGAAGTACAAATTATAGCATGTACACGCGCCATTTAGCCATTGCAATTTTTGTCTCTATGGTTAACAGTAATTGTCGCCTAGAAAATGTCTCAGTCTGGTGAAGTGGTTTGAAGTGGAAAGAAACAAAAGAAGTTGTATTGAATAAACACTCGGGTGAATTTGGATTCTAAAAGTTTTGCAAATGAAGAGGTTCATCGAATACGTCGTTTGGGTTTCAATGAACATTATTATGGATAGATAACCCACATCTAGTTCCTATCAAATTTGGAGGAATAATGAACACATTGTTGCATATAAAAAATTGCAGCTTTAGTGACCTTGAATTCTTTGATCTAAGAAAAGTAAAGGAAATACACAAGAAAAATGTACAGAGGAAATAAATAAATAATGTTATTTTTAAAGGGAAATAGGTTGTGATTTTGCTAAAAGTTGAAGAGAATTTTCGGTTGGTTTACTTATTGCGTCTCGTAAACAAATGGTTTAAGTAACACTATATTATTGTGGATGGACAATAGGTTTTATAAAATTTAGCGAAACAATTCCAATTTTAGTGAAATTTGCATTGTATTATCCTTCAACGTCAAAATTATGGGGACTTCAGTCGACTACTATCGACGTAGGTTCCTACCTTCTTGTCAAATGACACCATACAACTTCCCTGCAACTTACAGCACCAACAGCATGACGTCGTCGTGTTTTCAACAAATGTCAAATTCGTACAATATATCGTGTGCGGTTCAAGAAATGGCACTCTTTAATAATAGGCATCAAATAAGACAGTGTTATTTAGAGAGACAGTATTACGAGTCATGGCGGGAGACTTGGCATCAGGAACAACTTGGTATGATCTGACAGAATGGCATTTTTAAACGATTATGTCATGCGCACATTTAACGAGAAAAAAACTATACGAAAACAATAATTTTATAAACCTTATGGTAAAGCCATGATAGTATGTTAAGGCTTAAAATATTTTAACATAATTTAAGAGGTAACATTTTTGTTTAAGTAATTTTTACTAGGTTTTTCACATTTTTATGCCACGATTTTGCTCACATTTTAAAGCTTTCTTTCCAATCTCTCGATTTGTAGAATAAAACACTCACATTTTTCACTCTTTTTTAAGCGTTCGAAAAACGTACTGCCAAAAAACATTTTTTCTCTGTTAAAATGAAAAATATTTAGGGTTGTTGAAGAGAAACGGAAGGCTGGGCTGTGTTAGACATAAGGTGATATTAATTTATTCCGATCAAAGTTCTTTACAGTCTTTAAATTTACCAAAAAACTTGTCCTACTATAAGTGTATCATCTAAAAATAATTTAACAGGTATTAAACTAAATTATTTTAAGTTTCTTCATGGCCCTACCATTAGTTCCAGCTTTAATTTTATGTAAAAATTAAAATCTTGTAAGTAGCTTTCTTTTTAAAATTTTAATTTATTGCATCCATTTTGATAACTTGAATAACTTATGGGTCAGTCCATATCAAGTCAACCAGGGTATTTTACCACACCATCTCCGATGTTGATGATTTTTAGTATACATGTTTTTCCTACCAAAAAACTGGAAAATCCAAAATTTCAGACTTTTTTGACCAGTTGTTTATTTTGAATTAATTTTTGAAAATCGAAAAAGTCACTTATTTGTCCTTAACATGTGCGCACAAAATTAGGAATATCCAAAGAACCACTTATAATAGAAAAGTAGGTGAAGGTTCATTTTAAAGCTCTTATAAAGACCTTTCATATGAGAATATTGCATAACATATATTGAAAAAAAAAATAAAAAAAAAAATTTTTGATTTTTTTTTTGAAAAATTTCAAAAAGGCCATTTTTAGTTTTTTTCAAAAAATTATATTATTTTCTTTAAAGTGTTATTAAACTATTCACAAAATTTTGAGATGGACAAATCATGGGTTCAATGTGAAAAAATTTATTAAAAATGTCACATGCATGAAAAATCGCCTATAAATAGACAATGCATTTTGGTAATTAGAAGAATATAATGGGGTTTAAAGCGATATTATAAAAATATTTAACAATATTTTATTTAATAAAAAATTATATCCTACGTTTCATTCTGTATCAGTAATCAGATTAACATTGCCCCCCATTGTAATATTTACTTACAAAACCTCTTTTCCACCGGAGACGTACTATTGGATGTTCCAATTCTTAGGAAAATATGCCTGTATAAACCTGCCAATACTTTTGTGAAATACTGCCTGTTTATTCCTGTTTAACATTAAGGACACACCTCCTTCATTTTATTGGTCTGTTTAGGTACATTGTGGGGATTTGCTGACATGAAAATTCCTGCATAAATTGATTTTAAATTGGGTTTTCAAAATTTTGTGAACTGCGACCCAAAAACTGTATACTGGCAGGAAAAAGTGGGACTCATACTGTATGTGTATGTACTATACATCAAAATATAAAACTAATGCTCAATGGCTCCAAATTAAATAAGCTATATGATGAAAATAACAGGCCTCTTGCAATATCTTATCATGATTGCCTTTATAAACTAATGTGTAATCCACCTTCAGTGGACTGTTTTTTAAGCAATAGATGCAAGCAATGTCCTGGAGTAGAACAGTTTAAAAATACGTTAATAGAAAAATTTGAGGAATAATTAATTGATGAGGTCTCATTTAAAAAGTGGGTCTCAGTAGATAGGTGTACTATGGAAACCGTTGTTAAGAAAAGTGATGATTTTGTCCAGGAATTTACTGATGATCTTGTAAAACTTAAATCACATTCTTTTATTGCAAAAATGCAAAAAGATAGATACAATGAAATAAAAATTAACCTTAAACCTGGAGAGTCTTTGATCACTTGCGACTTTGCGGAAAATTATTCCTTTGTTATGCAAGATGAAGTCCAGTCTTATCATTGGAATAACAGCCAGGCAACCCTCCACCCTTTTGCCATTTATTTTCTAAGTGATGGTAAACTGCACAACCTGAATTATGTGTTTATTTCGGAAAGCTTGACACATAATACAATTGCATTTCATTTATTTTAAAAAAAATTAATGCCTGATTTAAAAATCAAAATACCAGGACTTAACAAAATTTTTTATTTTTCGGATGGATGTGCTGCGCAGTACAAAAACAAAAAGAATTTTCTGAATATATGCCTGCATAAAAAAGATTTTGGTGTTGAAGCAGAGTGGCATTATTTTGCCACCTCGCATGGCAAAAGTGCCTGCGATGGCTTGGGAGGAACTGTTAAAAGACTTGCTGCCAAAGCCAGTTTGCAGAGGCCCTATGACAATGAAATAATGACACCTCTACAATTGTTTACTTGGTGTGAAGAAAACATATCTGGCATTGATTTTAAATATTGCACAGAAGCAGATTATACAAATCATGAAATAATTTTGAATAAAAGATTTGCGGAAGTCTTAACAATACCGGGGACACAAAAAATTCATGCTGTAATTCCTCTTTTTAAAGGTGGAAGCATTATTTTGCAAAATATCGAGTCAGGGTTTGTCACTGTAGAATATGACAGTGCTTGGTGGCTGGCTTGTGTCTTGGGGAAAAATAATGAGAGCGGAGAACTGAAAGTAAGCTTTCTTCATCCACGAGGACCTGCCTCATCATTTTTTTACCCAACACCTCAAGATATTTTAATTATTAAACCAGAAAGTCTTATAAAAAAAGTTGAACCCAACACTGCTACTGGCAGAACTTACAATGTCAGCAAAAAAGAAATGTCAGATTCATCAGAAATTCTTAAAAGAAAGTTAAAAAAATAAATTTAAGGTATATAGTTAGTCTTAGTGTTTTCTGTCTAATTTTTATCAACGAAGTAGAAAAGTTTGTTTATTTCTTTTGCGAGTTTAAAATAAAATAATTTGTAGATAAAGCCTCTGGGTATTTTTTAAAACCTGTATCCATCCAACAAATTTATTTATTTTAATATCCAGTGCACTATTGGTGCTCCTAAAATATGTTTATTTTTTTAAATGCATGATTTTTAATGTACTTAATATTTTTGATATTTTTTTTGACATTGAACCCATCATTTCTCCATCATAAAATTTTGTGGATAATTAAGTAACACTTTGACCAAAATTATATATTTTTTTCAAAAAAATTAAAAATGGCCTTTTTGAATTTTTCAATTTTTTTTTTTCAATTTTTTATTTTCAATTTTTTTTTTTTGTTAAAATTATGTTGTGATATTTCATAAAAAAGAGCTTTAAAATGACTTTAAAATGAGCCATTTATTACTTTCCTAGTGTAAGTGGTTCTCGAGATATTGCTAGTTTTGTACATTCTTGTTAAGGTCAAAATGCTGACTTTTTTATTTTGAAAAATTAAAAAAAAAAAACTACGAATCAAAAAAATCTAAAAATTTGCATTTTCAACTTTTATGGTAAGAAGAAAATATATACCAAAAATCATCAAAATTGGAATTGGTCGCGTAAAATTTTTGTGATTTTTTGGTTGATTTGATATGGAATGACCCTTATAAAAATGTCTTTTTAAAAGCACCCCAATTAATCTCACAAAATTCGTGTAAATTAGTTCTTCTTGTTTAATGGTAGAGCCATGATGACCCTTAAAATAATTTAGTTAAATACCTGTTAAATGATTTTTAGATGTGCTTAAATGCACTTATAGTAGGACACGTTTTTTTGGTAAATTTAAAGACTGTAAAGAACTTTGATTGAAAGAAATTAATACCACTTTGTGTCTCACACACTTTATGCTTTGAATAATTACAATTTTTGCTGTTTTTTTTTTGTAAAAATGGCCAAATAAAAATCATATGCACGACACCACTCAAGATGCCTTAAATTATATCCATCTTTCTTTAAAATACTTTTTATAGCCTGCTGTCTCTCATCAACAACTTTAAATATTTTTGCACTTCAGTAAATTATCTCTCCATCTACCACTAAAATTCTGCCCTCTCTCTCTAAATATTTTATATATATATATTAAAAAAATGTTTTTTGAACGCTAAAAAAACAGTGAAAACTAGAAATCGAAAGTTTGGAAAGAAAGCTATGAAATGCGAGCAAAATCATGGCATAAGAATGTGAAAAACATAAAAATAAGATGCTTAAACAAAAACTTTACCCCTTAAATATTTTAAGCCTTAAATTACCATCATGGCTTTACCATAATTTCTAAGAAATTCATTTTCAAAAATTAAAATTTTTACACTTACTGCAAATATTGCGAAAAATGTAAAAGCGGAATACCTGGAATTTCATCAAACCAAATTCTAGGCCTGGAACTCACCTGGAATTTCAGAAAAAAATTAGTTTTCCTTGTAAGCTTTTCTGGTTATGGTTGTGGTATTTACTATGACAGGGTGACCAGATGTCCTGAATTCCTAAAAAATCCTAAAATTTTAGGACGCAGTGGCCAAAAATCCAAAATTTTTTTCAAATTAACATTTTTTAAATTTTAACTAAAATAAAAGAGTTATTTTTTCTCTGATTTTTTTTCAAGTTTATTCTATCTTTTTGTCCAATGTCTATGGTAGGGCTCACTAAACCTCCGTTCCGATTACAGGCCGGATGGCATCGGATAATATTGATGGGTGTCTTTTTTTTAGCACCCAGAACCAACAAATATGCATGGTATTATTATTATTATTTCTCAATTGCATCCATTTTTAAGTGAACATAGCCTAGATTAAATTCTAACTATATCTGTCATTTGTTGATTTTAAAACTGTCCTTGAGCAGAAAGAGAATAAATAAATTTTAGTATACCTATGTATTTATTATATCTGATTGACATTATTTTGACAGAAATTTTGACAGCGGTTCTAACAACAATGACGTCACATATAATCTTTTATAACCGATTGCAACTGTGACGTAATTGTTTTAAATCGAAAGGACCGGTTCCGGTTCTGGTTCAACCATTTGGTATGTGAAAGAAAATGTCCTAAAATTTTTCCAAACTGCCCTAAAATTTTTTTGGTTTTTGTCCTAAAAATACCAAAAAAAAATTGACAAAAAGGCTTTGGTCACCCTGCTATGAATAAGAATATAAATATTATTCATGTGAAGAGACAGAAATTTGATGACTTTTTTTTATTATATAACATTTATTTTGTTCATGCAAATCAATGCAAAACACTACTCGACCTTATCAACAATGTAAAATATGGGATTTTTAGTATAATCTTCCCAAAATTTGCGTTTGTTTTTTATTTGAGTTTTCAACAAATTTAGAGTTACCACTAGATCCGCCCTTGTTTGCTTTTTTTGCGCATACTAACCCAATCCAACAACTACTAACCCCCCTCCCCCTTCAAAAAAATCTGCGACCGCCTGTATATTTTAAAGTATTCCCGCAGTTTTTTCAGTATTAAAGGCCGAAAACAATAAAATGCCCTGGAATTTGTGCAAAATGTCCTCGAAAAAATTATTGATATTTCGGTGGGAACCCTGTTATGGTATTTTTTTTTAAAATAAATTCAAATTTGATAACATTTTTGTATTTTTGAAAGATTCTTTTTTCGCGTGTGGAATGACCTAAGAGCAAGAAATTGGTGTATTTTTTTTAGAACACAAGTGATATTTTTTTGTAACTTTGTTTAAGTATAAAATATAAGGTTAGATAATTAAGTATGACAATCATAACAAATCTTATGAAGGACAAATAGTGAAAGTACCACTAAAGGAAATGTTTGCTGCATTCTGATTCTTTGAATACCCAACTAGAAAAATCCTGAAATCCGAAATATCCCAAGAAAATCCTAAAAATCTTCAAAGTTTGTTAAATTCCTTGTATTTGCGACTATTTGTTAGAAAAAATAAAAAAAAACAAAAAAAGCTAGCCGAATGTGTCTTTATTTATTTTTTTTTATAGAAGTAAAAAAAAATATTATTTAGGTTATGTTAACCTATAAAAATCCTAGAATTTTGAATACGTTTCGGATTAGCACCCCTGGATTGGTCTTAGTCGCAGACATTCTAGTATAACGAAAACTAAACAAAAATGTCTCAATTCTTTATTTTTTGTTTAACTTACGCCTACGCCAAAATATTTTTTGGTCAACATATTAAACTTAAGCTTCAGAAATTGTAGACAGAGGAGACCAGACACTTATAGATCAGTAAGAAGAAGAAAAAGTCAGTTACAACATTTTCCAACCACGACATTATTTTTGCGTGCCACTGTACAAAATTTACAAACAACAAACTTAACTTAAACGTATTTTTTTTTCAGTGTACAATCCAATGCCCGCTGGGGTTGCGGACATGGGCATGGTCTGGATGGGTTCGCAGCAGGCGACGGGCGAAATGCCCGTGGGACTCATGGGTCATCCCGAGGGTCACGATATGCTCATGGAAAATATGTATTATACACCCTCACACCATAGCATGTCGAATCAATCCATGGAGGATGGCAGCACCATGCACAGTTCGCATATGGTAAGTACTGTTCAAAGTAAATACCCACGGAACGGAATGCTTACTGAACCGAAATTTTATCTAGTCGCGAAAGCCAGCGATGCTTTGTTAATTCAGCCGGCACAGTTGATATAGAGAGGGGTTTTAAGAAAAAATATTACCATCTTTGCAATATAGATTTTATCGTAAAAAGTAAAATCCCCTATGTAGCCCTTTTCTAGTAGGCTATTTTTGGAAAATATTCTGAAAAATTCATATCTGAATTCTTGCTGAAATTCTCATTCCAATGGTACCCCATACCATAAGGTTTACTTTACTAGTTTTCGAGATATTGGCTTTCATAATGTCAAAAATGCAATTTTCAAAAGCCGATATCTTAGAAACTAAACTAAATATCTTTATTGTGTTTGATATCGATTTTAAGTGTTTTTTAAGAAGAATTAAAAAATGACAATAAATTGACGATTTGACCTTGTACTTCTTATTTATTGAATAATAACGTTAAAATTCCTCTTAAAAATCCCTTAAAATCGATATCAAACGCAACAGAGATATTTTCTTTAGTTTCTAAGATATGGTCTTTTGAAAATTGCATTTTTGACATTTTGAAAGCCAATATCTCGAAAACTATTGAAGTAAACCTAATGATGTGGGGTACCATTGGAATGAGAATTTCAGCGAGATTTCAAATATAGCCTCCCAGAAAAGGGCTACATAGTGGATTTTACTTTTTACGCTAAATGGTGGTTGGCGATGTATCGAAAAATCTATATTTTAAAGATGGTATATTTATTTTCTTAAAACCCGTCTCTAGACCAACTGTGCCGGTTGCATTAACGTTGTTACAAAAATTTTCTCAAAATCAAATTAAAATTAATAATAAAAAGAAAGGTTTGTGTCATCAGACGCACATTTTGCTTTTCAATTCATTATAAACCTCAATTGGGGGTGCAGTTGCTGCGAACGTTGTGTTTTGAAAGGTCTTCTTTCAGTAACCGATACATTTCGCAGATTCCGCTTTTTATGTCCTCGCAAATTTCATTCTTATTGAATATTGCATCCATTTTGCTTTTCATTTTATTCCGACGACAAAATTTGTTTAAATTCACTGGGTGTGGTTGCTTATGTTAACGATGATATAATACAATCCATACCATTTTTATTTAGACAAAACATAACCTCACTTTCCATAGAACAAAAACCAGATTTTCAAGTTGCCAAAATCAAACGACCCCACGGCATTATAACTACATTGCTAACTTTAAATCACTCCGAATAACCCCTTGTGTTCCACTTTCATATCAATCAAATGCACCAGAGTGAAACAGCAAGATGCCAGAGATACTTTATGAAAAATATATTATTATGTAATATGTCTGTTAAGCCGGCCATGATATTCTTTTTTATTTGTCCACCGAACATAACAAAGAAAACGCGATGCTGACCCAATATGCCTGAGAGAGACCCAGACTGGTGAGCGAAGTCACCCAAAAATTAATGAATTCAAATTCAGTTTGGACGTTTAAAAATGCTGCTAAGTATTTTGCGTATTTTTTATTACAAGCTGTTATTTAACTTCACCTCATTATCTATATATGTTTCTATGTTCGGGTAAAAATCTTGCAATTCAATTTTGACTATTTTGTAGTCCGATTGAATTCAAGCTTGGTACGCGAATATAGTTCCGGTGACAATACAATAATATGGTAATGTTATGCATTCCCTGGAGGGAAGAAAACGCCTAAAATTGGTATACGTGGGTTTTTGGGGATAAGGAATACGAATTTTTGATCAAATTTTAAAACATCAATATGGCGGATTCAAGAAGGACAATTTTTGGTCATGTTTTGCTTACCAATTTTAACTGACTTATACCCATCCGATTGTCTTCAAATTTGGTATGCGTTTATCTTAACCTTAGGGAAATTATAAACGAACTTATTACCAAATGCCACAAAACAATCCTTTCTGGAGGCTATAAATTTAAACCACCTCCCTGAGGTGGTCTAAAAAATTACCAACTTTATAACCTCAAACACAAATAATGAAGCTATTATGGTTGCCATTCTTCAAAAACCGTCAGAAAATCTCGCCCTTACAATAAATATGACGATTTTTAAACACAAGTTTACACTTAATGCTTTTTTGTCAGGACTATTTGCTAATATTCTTTAAAATTTAGTTTCTTAATACTATTCCAGTAAATAAAAAATATGTCAATTTAAATTTTTGTAGGCATTTTTTGTAAAAAACCCTTTTTTTATTTAAAAATGTATGTTATAACCTTTAACATAGATAACCATCAAATATTTCGCTGTCACTGTTCAGAAAAGTCACACAAATTCTGTCTTTTACATGGTGAGAATTTTCGACACTTTTTGACGTTTATTAGTACGCGTAGTAATATTTTAGCTCCGCCATAAACTAGTCCTGCAGAATATCTTTAAAATATTAGATTTACAAAATGTTATTAAAAAAATGACTCAGTTTCTCTTACAACGTTAGGATAAATATGAAGGACGTTGTGTTTTTATTTTAAATGAGGCGATAAGTAAAAATCGCCACTTTTCAAAATTCTGACAGGTGAGATTTTCTGTCGTTTCTGAAGAATCGCGACCTATGTGCCAAATTTTTGGCGTATTCACCATTTTCCATTTTGAAACCTGTAAAAAAAAAATTAGTTTTAGGGCATTTTCTTCTAAAATAAGGTATATTTTGAGAAAAAAAGTAGTTTTTCAGTGGTATGGGTAAGTGTTTTCTGAAAATTGGTTTTAAAATTTAGTACCCCCCCCCCCTGGTGTAAATATTTAGACCTGTGGGGGGTATTATTTTAGATCTTAGTAAATCTCACTGTAAGTGTCTAATAGCCTCGGTTTTTCAAAACCTTAACAGCACTAAGGCCGTTTTTTTTTACAGGACAGCGTGGAAAACTACGATATGATGCATTTCATCGACATGAAAAACGAGAGTAACGACTCGAGTTACATGGAAGATGAAAATTCCCATCCCGTTTACATGATCACCACTGCCACTCAAACTATGGCTTGTCCTACACGGAAAATAAAGCCCGTGAGACATCCCGGTTTGGTTTTGAAGACTCCCATTGCATACCAGGGGAATACGGATCCTTCTGTTATTCCTATACAGAAAGATGGAATTGGTAAGTCTCATAATGGGGTTTCTGCAAAAAAAAACTACGTCATTTTTTTTTATTCAGTCGTCGGAGTTCGAACATTACTCTAAAAGCAGTTTTGAGCTGAATTGTGCCCGTACATCACCTCCTCTATTTCGTTTGAAATCACTAAATCGGAAGGCTTGTTTCAAAAACCCAAAGTAAAGCGGGTATCGGTTGGCTAAACAATATTTTTTCAGCTGCAGCACTTAACAGAATCTCCAAATATGCAAGTGCAATAAAATAATGGTAAAGCCATGATGTTAATTTAAGGCTTAAAATATTTTAGCATAATTTAAGGGGTAACGTTTTTGTTTAAGCAATTTTTACTATGTTGTTCACATTCTTATGCCATGATTTTGCTCACATTTTAAAGCTTTCTTTCCAAACTTTCGATTTCTAGAATAAATCAGTCACATTTTTAAAGAAGTTTTCACTATTTTTAAAGTACACTTCCGGCCACATAAAATGCGTACGCCGATTCGATGCCTCCGATATTTAATAGGCCTTCCATATACTGGCGTTTTAGTGAGCTTTGAACGTATGTGGCGGCCATTTTGACAATTAACTAATGTAATAACTGTCAACAGTGTCAAAAATGGCGGCGTCATACGTGTAAAAGGGTACTAAAACGGAAGGTGTTGGCTGGCCTCCATATCGGAGGTATCGGCCGATTTTATATAGTGTATTATGAGCTTCGCAACTCAGTAACCTTTTAGGTATTTCAAATTGACGAAAAATGTCACCGTCAGGGGTCGTATTTTCGAAACCATACGAAATTATTCGCCTGCGACTACTTCCGTCTCTTCCTATACCGTATAGAAAAGGAGGCAAAAGATATGCCGATATGCTGATTCATGGGTAGTACGTGCAAGAATAACCAGTTTTTCATGCGAAACAACACGAATGCCTCCACCCACTCGTGCAATATTGCGTTAAACCAGTCGAATTCGAACGCGGTCCACACATACCGGCTTATCTTTCGCCTCTCATTTCACACGGTATAGAAAGAGACTGACATAAACATTGTTGATTATTCAGTATACGTATGCGGATATTTTCGTATGGATTCGAAAATCAGACCCCTGGTTTTGTTGTTGCCATACGCTTACATTTAAAATGCTCCAACTAAACGAATTCGAAAAAGCCCAAATGTTTTCAAAATTAGACGAAGAGTGGCAGCCCATTATGGGCGAAACAAGGCTACACTTGTAAAAATAAGAAGAAAGTTTATCAAGAAGAAGGAACTGTTCGACGAAGGCGAGGCACTGGCCAACACCGTTCTCAACTAAAAAGCCTGTTAACTCCTACCGCTTCAGTGCCCTTTAGCCTATTGTGGCTGCCATTTTTATAAGCAAATTGACAAGTAAAACATGGATTTTCTGTCAGTTTGGTGTCAATATGGCACCGATCATAGGCCAAAGGATACTAAACCGAAAATGAGTTAACTGGCTTTTTAGTTGAGAACGGTGTTGCACTGGCTTGACCCAAGTCAGTACGCCTCAGCAACTGGTCGACTTTCTTGAAGAGCACCCTTTTGCTGGATCCAGCTTAGATGTCGCGTTGCTGCCAAGAAAATCTTACTTACGGCGGGAAAGAAGCAAGCCAGGTTATTTTTGCACTAAACTATTCACTACAAGAAGAATTTTTTGTCAACAGGTGGTCTTCACCGATAAAAAAAATCTTTCAGTCCCACAATGACAGCAAACAAATTTTAGTATATCGCCCGCCACGAACACACTAACTCGAAAAATATATTGCTGGCAACGAAGACCGGGCTGGAAGATTTTCGGTGAATATATGTGGAGTTGAATATCGGCAGAAGGTGTTGTGTATCAACAGGATAACTGTCCTATCCATACCGCACACATTTCTAAATAATGGTTTCAGCAAAACAACATCGAGGTTTTGCCATGGCCGGCAAAAACTCTAAATTTAGCAGATTCCATGCCACGAAGACTTCCAAACATTATCGAGGCTGACGGGGCAATGACACGCTACTGAAGAAACGTTTTCTTGTTTTCGTTAAGTTAGGTAGTGTTTTTTTAATAATTTCTTTTTGATTTTGAACATTTTTGGTTGTCTGCAAAGACTTAGATTACTCAAATTTACCGATTCTGATACTTCTTGATACTTTTTTCTTATTCGCACAATTTAAGTTTTTGTAATAAAATGTTGAATAATTACAAAAAATTAAAACATTATCGAGGCTGACGGGGCAATGACACGCTACTGAAGAAACGTTTTCTTGTTTTCGTTAAGTTAGGTAGTGTTTTTTTAATAATTTCTTTTTGATTTTGAACATTTTTGGTTGTCTGCAAAGACTTAGATTACTCAAATTTACCGATTCTGATACTTCTTGATACTTTTTTCTTATTCGCACAATTTAAGTTTTTGTAATAAAATGTTGAATAATTACAAAAAATTGTTTTATTCATTAGTATAGTCTTATAGTAAAGTGGGGCTAGTCTCCTTATTCTTGTGTTTACAATGTCAAAAGATTCAACCTGTAATTCGAAAACGTCAAAGTCAGTTACAATAAGCAACGCAATTAGCAAAAATTAAATTGAACAGACCTGCAGCTAACTTCTGCGTTACGCATTTTATGTAGCCGGAAGTGTACTGCCAAAAACATTTTTTCTCTGTTAAAATGAAAAATATTTAAGTTTGTTGAAGAGAGACAGCAGGATATAAAAAAGTATTTTAGAGAAAGGCGGAAATAATTTAAAGCAATTGTTTAATAAAAATTTCTGTTTTTTTCATCTTTAGTGATGTCATGCATGTGATTTTTATTTTGCCATTTTTATCCAAGAAAATAACAAACATTGTAATTGCTCAAAGCGTAAAGTGTGTAAGACATAAGGTGGTATTCATTTCTTTCAATCAAAGTCCTTTACAGTCTTTAAATTTACCAAAAATCGTGTCCTACTATAAGTGTATTTTAGCACATCTAAAAATAATTTAACAGGTATTTAACTAAATTATTTTAAGGTTCATCATGGCTCTACCATAACTCTTAAAATACCAAAATTAAACCACTCAGCCCCTCAAACTATAGCATTTTCGACAAGGAAAATAAAGCCCGTCAGACATCTCGGTTTGGTTTTAAAGACTCCTATACTGAAAGATGGAATTGGTCAGTCACATAATTTGAGGCCCGTGAAAGCTGTCAACTATATAGGTTTTTGATCATCCATTCAATTTAAAATTTTTAACAAAATCTCCAAACATTCAAGTTTACGAAAATAACTCTTATCAAAACAACAAAATTAAACCGCTTTGCATTTGATCGTAAGCAAACGAAAACAACAACAAATATGGCGAAAAACGTCGAAATTATAAATATTCTCAACAAAAAAGTTTTTCGATTTACATTTGGTCCTGGTTCAACCAGAACCGGAACCGGTCCTTTCGATTTAAAACAATGACGTCACAGTTGCAACCCGGTTATGAAATTTTAGAACCAGCCTGGAAGGTTGGTTTGGTACTTTGGTTGTAAACATAAGCTTTAAAATATTACAAAAATTATAGGTATTCTTTCTTTTGAGTAAAATCAAAGATTTCTTCACAAGGTTATTATACCGGGTGTCCCAAGGTGAGTAACCCATTAGAATATTTTGGAAACTATACAATGGAAACTTTTCAAACTTTCTATTCTAACATAAGTCCATGTAAACTATCTTTATGAGATACTTTCATATTTGCAGTGCCTGCCATTTGCAGGAAAACTTGACAACAACTTTGTTATTTTAAATTGAACACCCTGTATATTTTTGCATTTTTGGATTCTACAAAATATTTTAGGTATTTTAGGTGCTATACCTATGTTCAACTGTTTTTAAAATATTGACAGGTGAAACAGCTACAACTTTGACATCCGTAACATCGAAACGGTTAAGGATATATCAAAACGGTTTTTACATTCCTATCTTGGTTTTTCACAAGCTATCGTTTTATATCTAAACCCAGGGTTAAAATATCCCAAGCTTAGTTTAACCCTGGGTTAAAAATAGTATAAAACGATAGCATGTGAAAGACAAAGACAGGTTTATCCTTAACCGTTTCGATGTTATGGGCTGTCAAAGTTAAAAAATGTCAATTTTTCACCTGTCAATATTAGATACATACATACATAAAATGTACCTAAAATATTTTGCAGAATCCAAAAATGCAAAAATATACAGGGTGTTCAATTTAAAATAAGAAAGTTGTTGCCAAGTTTTCCTGCAAATGGCAACACTGCAAATATGAAAGTATTTCATAAAGATAGTTTGCATGGACTTATGTTAGAATAGAAAGTTTGAAAAGTTTCCATTATATGGTTTCCAAAATATTCTAATAGTTTACTCACCTTGGGACACCCGGTATGACTGTTGTTGCTTTAGAACTGTTGTCAAACTTTCTGTCAAAATAATGTCAACTAGAACCAGGACCCAATTCTCCATCAAAAATCCCTAAAAAGTCCTTGAATTCTGTGAAATGACTTGAGATTCTCTTGGAAAAAGTATTTTTGTGGAAACTTTGGTTAGTGTTTTAGAAAGGTTTGCAAACTATTTCAAAATGGTTTAAAAAAACAAAAATAGTGAAAGTATCATAAAATAATGAATATTGGAGTTTGATAGTAAGTAAGTTAGGTCCTTTGTTATTCATTTTATAAAATTATGAATAATTTATCGATAAATTAAAATTTAAATATAACGATTATTCAGCAATTTGCAGATAATACTTTATTTTTTATAAAAAGAAAAAATATTTATAAAGGCATTAATATAATAAATTTTGAATTGGAATTTAAAAAAAAATTGTATTAGAATAGAAAGTTATGGATTTTTTTTATAGTTGGTTAAATTTATTATTCAGATGAAAAAGTTATAGGCAAAATTGCAAGCAAAATTTATTATTTAAAAGAATAAGCCAGCACTTAAATTTCTATTTTATTTATTGAAAAAAAAAACGTAAATTTATAATACCTTATTTCTCCCACATTTCATATCTAGATTTACTACTTTATCATTAGAAAACCAAACAACTCCGGAAAAATTTAATTTGAAAATATTTTTAAACGCGAGTAAATACACTACAATATGCCTTGGCTTTTTGTAAAAAACTTATTTAATTTAGTTAGTTTCACATGCAGGCAACCTGAATTCCGTAGAGATTCAATAACAAGTACAAAGTCGAAATTCCCAGTAGGAAATTCTGGCAGAGGGAGAACCTCCACCAACAGTTCAAGAGGAACGCTGTGATATGCTACACCGATGGCTCCAAGCTATCGGACAGGCAGACATCAGGGGGGGGGGTCTACGTGCAAGACCGAGAAGTTCGGATGAACTACCCGCTCGAAGAGCAAGTTACGGTCTTCCAAGCCGAGGTATACGCCATTATAATGGCGGCAATACTAGAAGAGGTTCGCAATGGTCCGGAGGAGCATGTGTACATATGCTCCGACAGCCAAGCGGCCCTAAAGGCACTCAGTGCGCCAAAAATTGCCAATACTGTGGTGGAAGAGTGCGTAGAAGCACTGGAAGCCTTGAGTCAAGACAAGAGAGTTACAGTGATGTAGGTACCGGGTCACATGGGAGTGTCGGGCAACGAAAAGGCGGATGAACTCGCTCGGATCGGGGCCAGCACTCAATACGTGGGGCCGGAACCACTCTTAGGTATAACAAGGAGACAGCTGCAAAGTCGATTCATTAAATGGGCTAACGATGCACTGGCAGACTCCTGGGAGAGCGAAATAGGATTCAGACAGTTCAAAGAATTCATCGACGGACCGGACGCGGCCAGACTCAAATGGCTCCTGGGAAGGACACGAAAAGATATTGGACTACTGACAGGGATACTGACCGGCCACAATCGAATCAGTAAGCATCTGACTCGCATCGGGATCGGGAATGACTATCTGTCATACCTGCGGGAGGGCGGAGGAGACATTCCGACACCTCGTTGCGGAGTGCAAAGCATACCTAAGGATGAGGTACTCGAACAACCGAACCTGGATGCAGAGGACCTACGAGCTCTCAAGTGGGCCTAAGTACTGAACTTCGTGAGGAGAACAGGAAGGGCCGGAGAGCCCACTACTGTTCAAGCGGTACAGGTGGTGGATTAGAGGGCTGGGCTGGGGTAAGGTAAAAGGGACCGATTGGGCCTACTTGCCAGGTCTTGGGCCGCCCCCTAGTTACTACTACTACTAGTTTCACATTATAGATTTCAAACATAGAACAGTAATAATTTCCACATAAATAGTTGCAATACAAGCATTTTGTATATGATTATGTATTTTTAAATACGCCTAGAGGTATTCTACGGGAAGAAACGTTTCCCAGAGTTTCAATGGAGTGTCGACCGTGTTGTTTTGGTAGTAGTTTACATTCAAAACAGTTGTAAGTGTGGTCTTTGGTTACAAAAATGTGTTGGAAAATGTTGTGTTAAATTAATTAAACTATTATTATCCCAAATTTATAAACTCGACGTTACTGTTACCGTTTAACGTTAGAGCTCTAAGAGGGAAAGAGACAGAAATGTTCTAACGTTCAACATTAACAATACGTCGGGGTTACATAGTTTGTAAAAGTGGAATAAAATACAATAGTGGATTCGTATTGAATTGCCAGTACCTTCTAAAATGAAAAAAGCCTGGCAGTAGGGACTTTACTTGGTTTAAGCTTTTGTTATTATGTTCCCAGTCAAATCTCGAAGAAGGCACACATGGCTGGGGGTGTAGAAATATCTGAGGGTGTGAATAAATGAATGAATGAATGTACCATCGACTCTCTGAGTCTGCGGCGATTCCCAGCGTCTCTAGGTGCTTCTTGAGGCAACAGTGTCCTGTTAGGAGCCCTGTTGCTGGTCTCACATCCTCCCTGCCTAGGTCGAACAAGGACTTCGAGCACGTTCTCTTCAGTCAGCTCTGTTTCGGTTGGACTGTCCATGCCAACCACGATTTTGACCTGGAGCTTCCTGAGCTCCTTGGCCAATTTGTTTATATCAGCGTCGTCCGTAGGCATGACTTAATTTCAAAGTTTTTATTGTGGTGCCTCATCCACGCGGCCCTGGCGTTTAAGACAAGGCCCCCCACACCCGTCCCCGATCCACCACTCAGAGACATCGGGAGCGAGCCAGAGTTGGGTTCACCTAAGCGCTCCCTATCTCCGGCACACCGAGTCCAAAGAGCTGCGTTCCAAGGGGGTGCGGTATGACGTTCCCCAACAGGATTCAGTCACCGATTTTTTCAGTCGAGTCCACCCTTGCGAGTTGGACGCACCTGTAGAGAATTACCCAAGTGGGATTCAGAGAAGGAAGCTCTAGGTCCCCTGGGGCCGGGTTAATGCTTGTATGTTGCCAATCCAACCCAACACAAGCAAAGGCTATCTGAGCTCTTATAAGTTTTATTCTGCATTTTTTCCATGTTGCAAAAACAAGTAAAAATAAAAAAATCCACAACAATGAAACAAACATACCGCATCTTATTCTTATTTCTTCTTCTACGCCTACTGTCAATCATTTGACGACCAATCATAGATGAAACCGCAACCAACCAGTACTACATTGTTCGGTTTTACGTTTCTCGATCTGCTGAAATACTTTCTTACGAATTTCAATTTCTGCATTGTTAATTTTTTACGTAATTCGATTGTGATAATTTAATGATTTGTTCTTTCTTTTCTTTTCTTTATTATTACAAATTATAGAGACTCTTAATTATAAGACCAGGGTTGCAATAACATTAAAATGTCTTAAAAAACATCGCTTATTTCAACCACCCTAATTTAAAACTAAGTAAGTAACAGCAGGCGAATCCAATGGAAGTATATTTTGGTAGGTTGTGGATCGACTTAACATATGTCGGACTTTTTGACTTTACAAAGAAAATGTAACATAAAAGCTCAAGTTATTAAGCTTAACAGTAATCCAAAAACTTAAAACATTAATTACATAAGTTTTAAAATAAACACTTTTGCGCAAGAAACATTGGAGGTTTTCATTTTTTAACGTTCGATGTTGTCAGTGTGGCGCAAATTTTGGGATATTTTATAGAACAGTGTGTAAAATGTATTATAAGTGCAAATATTTTGATGGTTGGTAATGGTAAAGCCATGATGACCCTTAAAATAATTTTCTTAAATACCTGTTAAATTAATTTTAGATGTGCTAAAATACACTTTAGTAAGACACGTTTTTTGGTAAATTTAAAGACTGTCAAGAACTTTGATCGAAAGAAATTAATACCACCTTATGTTTTACACGCTTTACACCTTGAAAAATTACAATTTTTGCTGTTTTTTGGATAAAAATTCAGATGAAAAATGGCACTGTATTCAACTTTGCAGGCCTTTTTCTGCAAGGTATTTTATATATTGACAATTTTTACCACTTAGTAACGAACAAAATGTTTGATAAAATCGAACCGGAAACGTACAGTTACCATTTTTTATTGAAAATAGTTTTTGTTTTTCCCGCGGCTACGAATACTCGCAATAAGCAGCAATACCTCGCCAATTAAAAATTCCACTGAGCCGATAAGTTGCACAGGGTCGTTCTACCTCAACCTGAACGTCGGTTAACCTGGGGTTACCATCATAAGGGGCCCAAATATTTTTAATGCTACATTTTGTAGCCTTTTTTTTGCTATTTTGTTACAGTGAAATTAATTTTGTTGCTATAGCCGTTTTCGAGAAATCGCGACCCCCTAGCTTAACCGTTAAGATGGGGGGGCCACCCCATAACTTCACTTCTGCTAAAGCTAAAGTTCAAATAAGAACTACATTTTGTTGCTTGGCTTGTTCGTGGAAATCGCATATTAAAAGTTTTTAAAATAATTATAGATTTTTTCTAATTTAATAAAAACCGATTTTTTTGTTTTTACATACTGTTTAACTTGTTGTGGGGCTTTATTTTGAATGGTATTGGTTTCAGCTTTTTTGTAGCTATTTTGTTACGGTTAAATTGTTATTTATAATTTTATTTTAAATTATTTTCCAAGAAAACCAGACTCTCCCTAGGAGCCACTAAATAACTTTAGTTATGTTAAAGATAGAGAGTTACATTAAACACTACATTTTGTAGCTCGCCTTAGTCGAGGAAATCACATATTAAAAATTTTCAAAATATTCCTAATTTTTTTTTTATTTAAAAAAAACGTATTTTTTTTTTTAAATATATATGACAAATTTAATGTGATATATTTTTCTTATTTACTAAGGGACCCAAACACTGAGAGTTGGTGTATTCAGTTTTAGCTGTCGTTTATCGTAGTAAAACATTTTGTAGCTACTACCGTTTACGAGATATTTTTATTTTATTTTAATATACTATGTGGTTTATTTTTCTTATTTACCAGGGTTGTGTGAACTTTAATGCTTGGTGTATAGAGCACAGTTTAGCTATCATCTGACGTATTTAAACATTTTGTTGCTGTTGCCGTCTACGAGATATTTTTATTTAATTTTAATGGGCAAAATATATAGGCCAAATGTACTATGTGATATAATTTTCTTATTTACTAAGGGGCCCAAACACTTTGATAGTTGGTGCATAGAGCACAGTTTTAGCTATCATCTGACGTATTTAAACATTTTGTTGCTGTTGCCGTTTACGAGATATTTTTATTTCATTTTAATGGGCAAATTATATAGGCCAAATATACTACGTGATATAATTTTCTTATTTACTAAGGGGTCCAAACACTTTGATAGTTGGTGCATAGAGCACAGTTCTAGCTATCATCTGACGTATTTAAACATTTTGTAGTTGTTGCCGTTTACGAGATATATATTTTGCCCATTGAAATAACATAAAAATATCTCGTAAATGACAACAGCAACTAAATGTTTATATACGGCAGATGATAGCTAAAACTGTGCCCTATGCACCAACTATCAAAGTGTTTGGGCCCTTTAGTAAATAAGAAAATTATATCACATAGTACCTTTGGCGTATATATTTTGCCCATTAAAATAAAATAAAAATATCTCGTAAACAGCAGCAGCTACAAAATGTTTTACTACGTCAAACGATAGCTAAAACTCTACTGTATACACCAACTGTCAAAGTGTTTGGACCCCTTAGTAAATAAGAAAAATATATCACATTCAATTTGTCCTATATATTTAAAGAAAAAAAAACACGTTTTTTTAAATTAAAAAAAAAATCTAGGAACATTTTGAAAACCTTAAATATGTGATTTCTTCGACTAAGGCGAGCTACAAAATGTAGTGTTTAATTGAACTGTCTAGCTTTAACAGAACTAAAGTTATAGGGTGGCCCCTTAGCTTAACCGTTAATCTAGGGGGAGTCTGGTTTTCTTGGAAACGGCTGCAGCTACAAAAATAATTTAACCGTAACAAAATAGCTACAACAAAGCTGAAACCAATACCATTCAAAATAAAGCCCCACAACAAGTTAAACAGCATGTAAAAACAAAAAAATAGGTTTTTATTAAATTAGAATAAATCTATGATTACTTTAAAAACTTTTAATATGCGATCCCCTCGAACAAGTCGAGCAACAAAATGTGGTATTTATTTGAACTTTCTAGCTTTAGCAGAACTGAATTTATGGGGTGGCCTCTCAGCTTAACGGTTAAGCTAGGGGGCTCGCGATTTCTCGAAAACGGCTACAGCAACAAAATTAATTTCACTGTAACAAAATAGGAACAAAAAGGCTACAAAATGTAGCGTTGAAAATATTTGGGCCCCTTATGTTGGTCCCCCTCAGGTTAACCGGCGTTCAACCTCATGCGTTAGATGATGCATATATTGAATAATGCTACGTGCATAATTATTAGACACTTAAAGTAAATATTTCAATGCATCCGTATCGGTATACGTAACGTGTTCAAAACAAAGTCCAAATACACTACATTTTTGACTTGTTTATGCGACGTTCGTGGGTCCCTAACGATACGTACATCCTTCCGTACGCAACGAGATTCTGTCATCACACCCGTCTAAGAAGCAGGCATCGTTCGAAACATATATCGATACTGATGCGTTGAAATATTTACTTTCAGTGTCTATTATTAGCCAGGTTTTTTAAACTTCTCCATCTCGGAAAAATTATACACCCACGGAGTAAAGTAGTAATTTTAATCACCAGGTGTATTTTTCGCACTTTTGGAATTTGTTTTGGTTTTTCTTAAAAAATTGGTGATTTTCACGTCTCGGATTTTATTTTTAATACTAAATTTGTAGTCGCTTGTAAAAGTGCCATTTTTACTCCTTAGATTTTGTTTAACTAACTAACCGCCGTTTTAGTCACTAGGGACGAGGAGTACCATTTTATTTCATAGGGGCGAAAAGTACAATTTAGTCCCTAGGAACGAAAAGTCTCTAAAGTGCAAAAAAATGTTTGTGGGGTATTCATTTTTTACTGAAAATACTAAAATGTTGTGGAAATAAAATTATGAATAATAAAATTAACATTTTTTTTCCAGCGGTTTGCGAAAAATGTGGCGCAATAGGAGTGAAACATGCCTTTTACACGAGGGAGCGCAGGTTCTGTTCTATGGCGTGCGCCCGAGGATACAGTGGCCTTATTCCGGAGCCTTTACCCCAAACGCAGCCTGAGACGCCCGATTCTAAGCATCACTATGCCAAATATAAATTTTCCTTGAAGTATGAAGACGAATTTCAGGACTCCTACATCGATTCTAGGTAATTTTTCGGGGGTAATTGAACAAGTGCGTCAAAATTGCTGATAATTTTTTCATTAAACGTGTTTTTTATTATTGCAAGAGTCTGTTTTTATAGTTTATAAAAATGACCTCCTCCTGCGGAGTCGGGCTTTTTCGCAAAAATATGAAAACATACCAATGTAATTTCTAATGAAAACACGTTAAATTCAAAAAATATTATTTAATATAATTCTGACAACTAGGTCGCGATTCTTCAGAAACGTCAGAAAATCTCACCTGTTAGAATTCTGGAAAGTGGCCATTGTTTACTTCTTGCCTCATTTAAAATAAAAACACAGCGTCCCTAATATTTATCCTAACGTCGCACATTGGGGTATTTGACCCAAAAAGCTGATCAAAAGTAGAACAAATCAATCATGCATTTAAATTTTTATTATTGCATTTTTAGTCACCTATGCTGTGCTTCTTTCCATCCAAGTACGTCTGGATTTTTAATAATGCTGTTTTGGTTAGCTATACAGGTCACAACTAAACATAATAAATGCAAAAAGAAGCGGATAATTTATTGCAAAAAATATGCATATTTAAATTAGTGTACTCTGTTTAATTATTAAAAGTGAATTATTTTTGAGGATGGAGCAAATGACTGAAGGTACGTAGATAAAAAATATGTTATATTTTTCTTTAATATGTTGTTTTGTACTATAGATAAAATTGATTAACCAAAAACCTGCAAAAAAGTAATTTCAAAAATGAATTATTGGATTCTCGAAGATTTAAACTATCGAATTCCACACAATTCCACAGAGTTTTAATATAAAGAATATTCTGTGAACATTAAGCTTTTAAATGATGCAAAAATTGGCTGCTCGTATTTGCGCCATTTTGAAATTTTAAAAAAATTGAATCGGTTTTATTGTTATTTTATTCATGTACTTGTACAGTTTTACTTGTAATAACTTTTAAAATCATTAACCGATTTTGGTAAAACAAACTGCGTTTTAAAGATAATTGATAACAAATTTCGACTAAACTATGCTTTGCGGCCATCTTCCAAGATTCAAGATGGCGAAAGAAATCTAAGAAAAATAAAAACTTTTTTCTAAAAATTTTTAGATGACAAAAAAAATATGGTTTTATTTAAGTTTGACAATACTTTTACCGTTTAGTTTTTATAAATTTAACAAGCCACGAAAGTCCGTCAAACTTATAAAGCTTTCTTTATGTTATAATAACGTTTAATAAAAGCTCAGTGCACGAAATTTTAATTTATGCTCCAAAAATTATTCAACATGCTCTGCTGCCTATTGGACAGCTAACCGAAGATGCTCAAGAGGCACGCAACAAGGATATTAAAAGATATTATCGGGATTATTCCCGAAAAAATTCAAGAGCAAAATCCAATCAGGACGTTCTAAACAACTTATTAATAAGATAAAAATTTTAAAGATTTCGATAAAGATTACCGATATAAATGCTACGTTTTCATGGGAATTGAGTTCGTTCTGAAAACGATTTCAATCCGATACCGTCCATGAAAACGCCTGTTTTTCCAGTATTCAAATCGATTTCAATCTAGATCCGACCCTGAAAAATTTTAGGGTTGGATCAAGATCGTATTGAGATCGAAATACCGATTTTCCATGAAAACGGGGATTGAGTGTACACATGCGTATTGCGTCAGATTACCAGAGAGCCGCCAAATTATATTTTATTGCTCTCACTCTTTTTGAGAGAGAGGGAGAGAAATAGAAGTGAAACTGTGGAACCGGTATTCTAAAATTTGGTAGAGTGTATAGAAAAAAGAAGATTAATAACATAATCTTACTTAAATAACTAAAGATTTGTTTTTTAAAGACTTTAAAAAAATTAATTATGGAAAATAAAAGAAATATTTGGTTTGAAAGTGTATGTGCTATGCATATATGCCAGTCCAGCATTTCTTTCTTCACTTCCACTTGCAAACAGAGTAGTAACAAAAAAAAATGTGTGGCAAGGGCCAACATCATCTTTTGAATAAAATACATTTTTTTTAAAAAAGTACCAAAACTCAAAAATGAATATTTGACAACTATAACATATGTCAGCTGCCAAATATCAAAATTAAACCGTTTTCAAATCGATTCAAAATCGATTTGAAAACCTGTCATGAAAACTCATGAAAAAAAAGTTTTCAAAACATATTGAAAACGAATTCAATATCCATGAAAACGTAGCGAGTCATGATTGAGTAGATTTAGAATAGTAAAGAAAAAAATAAATGGGTAAGATTTTTTATTTAAATAATAAGTTAAAAATAAATTAAATATTACTGATTTTGTTGCCAGATCATGCTAATAGTACATTAGGCATAAACCTATAGGGATTAAAGTGGCACTTTTTATGTCGACTTTAATTTGTCGAGTGAATTAAAGTACACTTTAGTCACGTGGTTTATGTACTAAATTATGAACTTTTAAAATGTACTTTGAATCCTTCATTTCAAGGATTAAAGTAGTATTTTACATAAATACATACATATATTTTAAATAGTACCATTGTAACCACTGAAAAGTACCTTTTAATTATCTAAAGGACATACAATGAATTATAATATCAATATTAAATTTTTGTTTTGTTTTTGTTAATTTTGTAAATGCATATAGATAATATAGCTTTGTAAGATTTTTTGAAAGTTATTATAGATACTTTATTGTAAAAAATCGAACGCTCATATCATTAAAACTGTAAAAAAAAACCATTTTGACAATTTCATTTGCAACATTTTAATGTATTTTTAATTTACGTAGCCCTAAACAATTTGATCGACAATTGGTATCAAATACCCCACTGTGCGTCGTAAGAGAAACTGCGTGACTTCTTTAATAATATTTTGGACGGCGGAGCTAAATTGCTACTACGCGTACCAATAGACGTCAAAAAGTGTCGAAAATTCTCACTATGTAAAAGGAAAGACAGAATTTGTGTGAATTTTCTGAACAGTGACAGCGACATATTCTATGGCTATCTATGGTTTTGTATGTTAAAAGTGTTAAACGTTTGTTTACACACTAAAATAAGCTTAATAAAAAAAGGGTTTTTCACAAAAACTGCCTAGAAAAATTAAAATTGACATATTTTTTTATTTACTAGAACAGAATTAAGAAACTAAATTTTAAGGAATAAGCAAATAAGTCTGGACAAAAAAGTAGTTAGTGTAAACTCGTCAGATTTTTTTGTAAGGGCGAGATTTTCTGAAGGTTTTTGAAGAATCGCGACCCTATTGCCAGAAGCAGACATATTTTCGTTTTCTACACTGCAATTACCAGTAGAAATTAATCAATGGGATCAATTGGACAACCTAAAACCATATGATTTTGACGACATAATCCATAGAAACTACATATTTTTACACAAAAATCCGTCGCAACAAACAAAAGTATCACAATAACAGTAAAAAAATCGCGTCACATCACATTGTGTTGCTGTGCAGAAATTCCTTAGAGCAAGGAATTTTGATATTGTTTTTTGTACAAGTTTCTACTAGTTTATCTTGCGAATCGGATAAATTTACAACAATGCGTTTAACGCTAAAATAAAACAAGGTAACTTCATTTTTATGATCCGATGGGCAACATTGTATTGGTATTCCGTTAACGCATGAGCAGTATATTTTTACTTTACCCTTCAAGATGTCAAAATTGGATGTTGGCCGTAGCGGTAAAAAAAATTGTTTTTTTCAAAAATCCAAAAACAAGTCAACTAAGATTTTTAGCAGCCAAAATTTTCGGCAAAAAATTTTTGTGAACGGACCCTCAGAAAGGGGTCTACTCACATACAACTTTTTTTTTCAGATGAGAAGACCCCGCTTGTAGCACTTTGTTGGAAAGCTTATCTAGCGTTTTTTTAGAAAAATCCAAAAACACGTCTACTAGTATTTTTAGCAATCAAAATTTTCGGCATGAAACTTTTGTTAACGGACCCTCAAAAAGGGGTCTTAAATAGAACTTTTTTTAAAATGAGAAGACCTCGCTTGTGGCACCTTGTTGGAAAGCTTATGAAAAAAGAAAAACGATCGTGTATTTTTTTTGACATTTCTTAATCCATGTGTCAAAAATTCTCAAAAAATGATTGTGTCGGACTTTAAAAAATGGAACTGCCCCAGGCGGGTTGGAAATTTGTTTTTTCCTTTTAAAAAAAAGTTGTATGTGAATAGACCCCTTTCTGAGGGTAGGTTTCCAAAAATTTTAAGTCGAAAATTTTTATTGCTAAAAATTTAGTTAACAGGTTTTTGGATTTTTCTAAAAACAAATTTCTAATCCGCTAGGGGCAATGTTCTATTTAAAGCCTTACAAAATTATTTTTTGAGGATTTTTGACTTTTTGACACATGGATTGTTAAAAAAAAGTACACGAGCGTTTTTCTCTTTCCATACGCTTTCCAACAAGGTGCCACAAGCGGGGTCTTCTCATTTGAAAAAACATAGACCCCTTTCTGAGGGTCCGTTCACAAAAAAAATTTGTCGAAAATTTTAGCTGCTAAAAATCTTCGTTGACATGTTTTTGGATTTTTTGAAACAAAATTTTTTTAACCCTATGGCCAATATTCCGTTTAAAGTCTCCACCCTGTATTATCGAGAATAGGGCTGCTAACATATAATGAATAACCCTGTATTGCATTATTAAGCGATACTACAAGCATCAGCTGTGACACTAATTTCATATGTGAACTTCTACGCTTTTAAAATAGTTGGTTTTCAACTAGTGAGTAAGTGCTGCTTGCTGATTTACAATGACACACAGTTTATCCGCGAGTTTTAACACTTTTTTTAACCTTCATTAAAAAACTCAAAAAAAAGGGAAAACAAACAAAAATTGTATGGATACACAAAAAAATTTTTACCCGTTTGTAAAAAAAAGCTTTTTTTACATCAGTGACCATTTGTAATTTGCTGATAGTAAAGACTAAAATTATGTTTTTGATAAAAGCAGTACAAAAAACTTTTATTTACTAGACTACCTCAAATAATGGATAGGCCCTCTGTACCTCCCGTGGACGACACGGTCCCTCTCATCAAGAGAAAAGTCCCGGAATTGGCAAGTTCCTTCGACTGGGATTCGTCGCTCAATGACAGATATTTCGTGGCGGCTCCTGTCACATGCTTTAAACATGCGCCCATGGCAGATATTTGGGAGAATGTCATGGTTGGGATGAAGGTAATAAAAATATTACATTGGTATTATTCTATGGGTATTTTTGAAATTTCTTTTATATTATATAAATGCTATTTGGTCAAAGGAAAAACTAGAGTAAAATGGCATATATGAATTTTATTCCTAATTCTTAAAAAAATTGTTTTTCCTCTCTAGACTTGCCCAGCTGGGTAAGAATGATACAATTCACACGCCCAGCAAAAATAATAATTTAGCATTTTGTTGGTTAAGGCTTTCATATCTTTTCAATTTTTATTTTTACGAAAAAAAATTTAGGTCTGGTAGATCTGGTACGACCCGCAAGAATAAATAAATTGATTACCTGTGAATTAAATAAATTGTCAAAAGCGCAACAAAAAAACAATATTCAATAAAACCATTGGTCAAAGAGTGTTTATGTCGAAGGGGTAACCACTGTTGGCAATCATGTCACAAATCTTACCCGTCCGCAGGCCCTTGCAGTCCCTGCGACTGCCTAAACCTCACCAAACCCCGCCAAACCCTGGCTTGCAGACCCTAAGAGACCCTGGGAGTCTTTAGAAATCCCTCGGCAGTCCCCGACAATCACTGACCATTCAACAACATTGGGAATGATGTCACATTTTTTGAATTAGTAGTTACCCCCTTGGTTTATGTGTCTCTTCTTAATCAAGGTTTATGTACTTAGCACCCAAGAATATCAATATTATTCTTGAGTCAATAAAAGAAGCCATGAAATTTCGTCTGTGATTCAGACCTCTTTTGTCTTTAGTTTTCCTTCTTTTATCAGCTTTAAGTTTATCTTTTTTTGATGGTACATGAAACTTCAAGATCCTTATTTATTCTGAGCAGAACATCTCCTTGTGATCATTGGCGGCTCGTCATTTATGAAAAGGAGGTTCACAAATTTGTAAAATTGACACTTAATTTTTTTTTGTAGGTTGCACGACTATAAGTCATGTCCAATTTAAATTTTCTGTTGAAGTCCCTAGATTTGCCTTTAGATGTTTGCACCAAGTCAATTTCGGGCTTAGGTCTAATGGCATTTTTTATTTCAGTTTTTTACTCCATACTCAAAGAGCTAAAATTATTTTTCAAGTACTCTACCGTGAAAATGTTCATTATAACATTTGTTAAAATAATACAACAGAAAATGTATAAATAAAAGCCCTTATAAACTCGCTAAACGCCCGAATGCATCACGAACCTCAGCAACAAAGCAAAGCAAGCGGACTGGAGCACACCAAATGTGTGCGCCTTTCTCTATTAAAATTTGCGATATTCACCGCTAATCGCCCACTGAAAACGTACAGATATCCTGATAGGCTCCACCTACTTCATCGCATGCGCGACTGTTCCGCGTCATCAGCTGGTAGCAGGAACTGCGTTGAATAGAGGGACGCGGCAATGAGAGCGCGCGAGACGGAACCTACATGAATTTGTTTAAAAGAATTGAAAAGTCTACAAAATGGTGGCGAGAGGTTCTCTTTATATTATTTTTTCAATTTTTTGACGTTTATGAGGTCATATTAACCGTCTACTTTGGTGTATCAAGTCACTTAGGAGAGAGAGCGATTAACACAGAGAATACCGCACGAGAAAAGGACGCAACAGTGTGGTCATCTTATTCTCTTTTTCTTTCTAAAAGTTTTTAGACGCAGGTAAACTTATGCGTGTCATCTCGTTGTTTTTAATAGCTAGAAAAATATAAATAAACAGCCTTCTTGCCCCAAATGATTTAATTGTAAAATATCTGCTTGTCAAGTTGGTTATATAAAATATTTAATAACTTTCCAAACGAATTACAAAAAACTAAATCCATAAAATGTGTTAAATTAAATATATAAAAACATTTACTAAAATAACACTATTTATATTATTGATTTTTAAGAAGAAAATATTTTTATTTTTGTTTTTAGCTTTTCTCGAGTATTTTTATTTTTTTTTTGTTTTGTTAATTTTTCCCTATAAAAAAACTTTAGATGGCTGCGAAATAAATATTTTAAATGTAAAAAAAGTTTGATTTTGTGGGCGTAGGTGTCTGATTTAGTTTTACTTTTAATTTTAGGTCGAGGTAGAAAATACTGACTGCGACAATGTTTCTGAGGCTTTTCCAGATTCATTTTGGGTAGCAACTGTCATGAGAATTGTAGGATATAAGGCGCAATTACGCTACGAAGGTACGTAGTTTTAATGGGGTGTAATTGTATCTCCTTTTACACAAATCACTCAATCACACGCACACAAATCAAATTTAACTACCCACTATTAATACCTATGATACTTTTTCTATCTATCCCACACAAATTTAAACTTAAATATCTTAGAAAAGATGAGAGATATAGATGGTTTTAGTAATATACCAATTTGAAAGGTAATTTTGGGTCATACCCAAGTAACATTTTAGGGCATATTGGGAAGTTGGAAGGTTAAGATAACCAATCATACGTCAAAACATACCCCGTTTTCCTTCAGAAAATTACTTTGTAGTTTGAGGTTTGAAAATAAGTTTTAAATTGGACCAAATAACCTTAAGGAACGGTCATTATATACACGACATTTTAAAGGTTTTCTTTTAGGATATTTTTCGAATTATTTTCCTGGTATCATGTCTTCAAAGTTGTTTCGAATATAAAGTTAAAAGAGAAGGTAAATTGATGGTGAACTTGACTTGAGATTCTACTCTGAGGTCCTCGCCTTGTTTGGGCATTTCTTGGTCAACATTGCTTGTCAAAAGTTTTTATTAATGTCCTGAAGAAATCCCTCAATGTTAAGAACTTTTTTGGTTTAAAACTGGACTCAAAGTTACTTATTTTTGACCTACAGTTATTCCTCAAAGTTATGGTTTTTTTGGAATAAGTTTTAGGACAAAAATTTGTTTTTTTGACCAAATAAGTACAACCTAAAAATATGTTCGAACTTTATGGAAAATTATTCTATTTTATTTAACCATATGGAATATTAAGATTTGATTAGGTTAAAACTTCAGTTTTGTTTTTCTTGATGGGAAGAAAGTAGTAAACTCCTTTGCGTCACGTGTCCTCTAACGAACTGTCATGATCAGCTGTTTAGATTAATCAATAATCATAACTTTCATGTTCCTTCTCGGTATTTCCAAATTATAAGATATTTCCTTAATAACTATTGTATCTTCAACCTTTGTTTGAATTTTGGCCTATTAGATATCTACCCTCCTATAATAAAAAGGGTTAGGAAAAACCAGATGGAAGCTCAAAATTCAAACAAAGAAAGTAGATGTTTAGGTAAAATTTGGGTTTAAGGAAGAGAGAGCATTCACGTTTTGATCGTCGAAAAGGATACTCTGTGTTAAAGTGCCTACCTAGTAGTGGTGATCCTGACAATTTTGTGTTTTACCATGCCAAAAGAAACAAACCTTTCACAGCATCAAGCAGTTTTTACAGAAAAGTTAAACAAATTAAAAGTGATAGTGGGGATCCAACAAGTCCTAGTGGATCTCTACAAGTGCCGAACACAACCAATGGGAATACACACATCCGCCTTTATGTCAACAATCAACATGACAACCGAACAATGGGCAGGGGGTGTGCGGGGAACATTTGGCAATGAATTCGAAAAATGGATAAACCGTCCTTGATGAAATTTTGGCTTCAACATTGGAAATTTTGTGTTTGAGGGAAAAAAACATGGTTAACACGACTTTTAGGGCACGGTCGCCAAAAAAAGATAAGGTTCCATGTTTTTTTTTTCTTTTTTAACAAGTCTTTATTATTTTTATTGAAAAAAAAACAACAAAATCTTTATGGAAATGATTTGCTTACACTTGTTTCGTACCCAAATATTAGATTATGATTACAAATTGGAAATAATATTTAATTAGTGTTTTCCCGAAGCATAATTTTCGCGATGTTTTTGTTAAAACTGCATGTTTCGATGGGCGCGTGAATTTTATGGAAGTAAAAGTAAACAATTCAACAAAAAAATTTTCGGCGCATGTCAGTTTCCTCCCATTAATAGTTTAAAATAGCAGTTTAACCCCTATGATTAAAAGATAGCTCTGATTTTTCATCACCATTTTTTATTTCCAAAATTGTAGGCCATGGACATAATTATTACTTTTCTCTTTTTTTATTTTCATTTAAAAATGTTTTCATCTCCTTCTATTCTGACACGTAGAGGGCGCTTCAGTCACAGACAAACAAGAGGGCACTGAGAGGGCATTGTGTACAATAGGACACAAATTAGGTTGAGCATTTATGCAGATGTGTACATGTGTCCCAAAAGTTGGTAAAAAGTGTCCTCTGGGCAAATTCACCTTCAGGAAAAAAAAAATTTAATTACCTATTTTATCAAATTTTAACCAAAAATGTTACTTGGGTATCTTATTTTTGAGACACCCAGTAAAAAGGCACATTTTTTAAATCGCTTTTTTACCTAAAATTATGCTATACAATTTTTTGTGTAGAACCTACAGTTCTCTTAAATAATTAATTATTCAATCATGTAAAACAAGATGTTGTGGAAAGCGTCTTTTCCACACTTGGGTCGTTCTTGAAAAAAGGTAACATTTCAAGTGGTTATTTAAAAAAAAAACAAATTAGTGTTCTTTGAATTTTGGTAATTATTAAATATTGTTGTAGTTGGTTGGACTAAAATGTGCTATATATCCGAGATAATAATTCACTAGTTCTTGAGTTATTTTTGAGTGTGTGAATTCAACTGCTAACACAGGTGATAGCCAGGTAACACCAGTTATACCTATTTTACAAAATCAAGAATCTTTATAGCTGGGTTGTTCTTCAAAAATGGTAACATTTGGTGTAATAGTTTTTAAAAAAACAAAAATTGATTTACCACTTTTTAAGTAAATATAATATGTTGCCTTGTATGTTACTATATATATAATATGCCCTAACTTGATTTCTTCTTTTCTCTCTTTTGACTATTTCCTTCTTCGTTTCTGGTGCTTTTACCAAATACTCCAGTTTTTGCCATTTTCTTTCTAAAAATTATTGAGTTTTTTGTAATTAAAAGCGAAAAATTTCACAGGTGTTATCAATAAAATATTCTGAAAGATCACACCAGTGACGTTCACACTAGTGACATATTTAGCAAAATGTCTAAATAATAAAAAAAAATAAAAAAGTTACTACTTTTGTATTTTAATGTTAGTAAAATGCCTGCTTTTTATACTTAAATCTCATTTATGAAAGTAAATACCTTACTATTTATGTATACAGACCGCTTCAAGCTACTGCGAACATAGGGCGGAAGAAGTCTAATTTGCCAGTGTACGTACATGCAGAGACACCGCACGCCAATCAGTGAAGCAACCAATACTCAGGCTTGCGATCACCACTTGCATGACTTTCCTTTGGTATTTAGTACGCCTCTAACCACGGTGCTGTGTGGAGCGTAGTCAATGAAACCGGAATTTGGTCAATAAATACGCAAATTTTTATAACGTAATTTTCTTATTTTTTGTCACTGATAAATAAGAGCGTTTTACAATGAAAATAATAAGGAGAAACAAAATAAAAGCAAGTTCTCAAAATAAAATAATACATTCTAAAAACCAAAAAGATTCTCCCAGTCAAAAAAAAATTAAAGCAAATGTTCGAAAAGTCCTCCTTGCTCGGCTAGACAATATCCGAGCCTACTATAAAAACCCCTTCTAACGTTTCCAAGCATGTTAGGGGTGATAATTTGAAAAGCTTCTTCAAAAACAGATAGAAGTCATTAGGAGCAAGATCGGGAGATCGAGCTGGCCATAAAATAGTTCCCCGTGTACTTATAACCCGATTAGGAAATACATTATCAAGATATTCCCTAACAAGGCCAACATTGTGAGCGGAACAACCATCTTGTTGAAACCATGTTTCACCAAATCTTACACCTAACAACTGCCTAGCAGTTGGAATAATGTGCTGCTGCAGTAGATCCAAGTATCTAGGACCATTCAAATTGCAATTGCCGTTAATAAAAAATGGCCCAATTACGTGTTCCCCTATAATACCCCCCCCCCCCAAACATTTAGTTTTTGGGGATACTGTGTTCTTACGTCAAAATACAAATGCAAATTTTCCCTCGACCAATATCGAATGTGTGTTGGGTTATGACGATTTGACCATTTGACCATCTGCACTTTTTCGGCAACTTCGTAGACATCCATTTTTGGTTTTAAAAATGTATTATTTCAATTAAGAACTTACCCATCTGTTTCTCGAGCAAGGCAGAAATAAAACAAAATAATAAAAACAAAATTAATTTCCAAAAGATAACAATGCAGCGTGCTTCGAATCTACCTCGGTCGTACGGCACGGAGAGTAAATTGGACTTGATTCCCCCTATGTTTGCAGTAGCTTGAAGCGGTCTGTATAGAAACATGTGTAACATTTATCTCGGCCAAAACGTTAATACTGTTTTGAAACCCCTAAAATTTGACAAAAACTGAATTATGTAACACATTTCACGTTACACTGCTAAACAGTTTGTTCCGTGCTTCTCCATTTTCAGGTAAATGAGTTGGGTGTTGTATGCAGTGATGCCAGATTTAAAAAAAAAAATCTGTGACTGCATGTGATCAAGCGAGTGATCCCACGAGTGACACCAAAATCACACGTTTTTTTTTTGTTTTTTGATGAAAAAAAAAACTTATATCAAGGTATTTTTTAAGATTAAAATTTTTGAGTTTTTATGATCCTAAAGTGTTTTTTTGTTATATCTGAATCTATTAACTTTAAAAATTACAGATCACACCACGTGACATGTCACATGGTGTGAACAACTTTTCTTCCATGGAGACATTTCTTGGAGAGTTCATTACTGCTGGATAATGTTAGCCTTTGAGTACACTAACTATCCTCCTACTTTATTTTTAAAAGGATAACTCCGTTGGCGGGTCGTTCGGGCAATTGTCGGTGCGTGCGGAGAAGTTTCACTTTTCGCACTTGTTAGGTAAATAAATATTTTAAATGCGTCGAAACATATACCGGGTATTTCAAAGGGATGGTTTACCCCCTTTTGTTTTTACATTTTTTAAGATAGAGAGATGAGATATTATATAATGTGAAATTATACGTTTTTTGATAAGTAACATGACCTACTTTCGGTTTTAACGGAAACGGCCTCAACTTTCGATTTTTAACTGAGACAGCCTGTATGTTTTGACAATTTTGAATTCCTAGAAAGACGTCCAACCACCGGCATAACTATGGGGGGGCCTGGGGGCCGGGCCCCTCCCCCATGGCATTCCAGGCCCCCCACACAGAGGAACGGCTTAGTATAATATCAGAAACATAGACCAAAAAATGTTTTTAATATTTTTAAAATTAAATTCACACAATTATTTAGAAAGAAGCCCATTTATTATCATTTTATTGTAATTTTGGGTGATAGATATCTTAAGGCGCTAAATTTTGGCTACAAGTGTGTCTAATTACAAATTTTACTACTATTTAAATGATATGCCAATGAAAAGTAAATATAAAAAAAAATCTACTATAAAATGTTGACTTTAGTAAAATTTTTGTTATATGATTGCCTAATACTGATTAATGGTTTTTTGAAATTTTTACACAAATAAGTCGTCTTTTTTATCAGAAATATAATAATAAAATTAACAAATTAGGTAAAAATATATCATCATCTAAGTTTTTGTATTTACAAAATTTGATATTCGACAGGATTCGCTTTACCAGTAATCTCAATATAATTGCTACGATCTGCTACCAGGATGGCTATGGAAGTTGAGCGTATGGGCAAAGCGTCATTTTTGCAGTTTATTATAAAAAGCGCATTCGAGTTGTCAAAAAATAAAAAAATATGTTTTTATAATAAAATTAAAAGCTCCTTCTTTCCAAAAAATTCAAGACGAAAAATTTAGGTGACATTTAAGCAAAGTTAGCATATAAAAAAATAGGTTTTTGTAAAACGCACTATATTTTTGGCTTGGGTACATGGTTTAAATCATGAAAAGTAACTATTTTTTTTTAAATTTAAGACGTTGCTCTTTGTACAATATAACTGTGTATAAAACTCATTCCTAGCTTTTCCAGATCAAAAGTTTCAAGTAAAAAACCTCATGTCCCTCTGTTTCCATAAGGTCGTTCCTTTCCTTTCTACTATTCGCAGTTTTATTAAACTTTGGGGTGATTAAAATAGCACTAGCAAGTGAAGTAACTGATAACCAGGATAGACATGCCGTTGAAGCTGTTTTGAGTCAGTATTTTCGGGCGAAAATATTTATTCTGAAATCCAAGACTTCGCCCATAAACATGTTATTTCTTTAGACAATACAGGGTATCAAAACACTTTTGGACATGACAGCCCGATAGAATTGACATCACAACAACAACACTGGAAAATAAACATCCAATAACAAATAATGCATAATTTAGCAGCAAATTTTAGGGAGAAGTTTTTTTTGCCAAATTGGTAGATGCTTTATTTAAGGTAAACATCAAAGAAAGTCAAGATTTTATTGAAAATTATTCTACGATTGCAAGTGTGGATGTATCTATGCTTGAAGCTGAGATCTTGATAGTAAAAAATTTGATTGCTTGTAAAAATTTAGAAATCTATAATAAATAAATAAAATCTTTCAAATAGTATATTAGACAAGACTTTTTTCCGAACCTCTACAAATTAATTTAGATGGCTATTTTTCTTCCTATTAGTACGGCTAGATCTGATCGAAGCTTTTTTGCGATGCGTAGAATAAAATATTGGACCAGAACTACAATAGGACAAACCCGATTTTCCAGTGTCAATTATTAACATCGAGAATATATTGGAAATATATTCACAAAAGACAAGGAAGTTGCAGTTAATTTAAGTCAATTTATATTAAACAGCCGAGTTGAGTTGAATAAAGTTACACTTAATTTAAGTTAAGGTAATAATCTGACTTTCCTAGCTGGGCTCCCTAGGCCACCCCCCCAGATCAGAGAGTTAGTTACGCCGGTGCGTCCAACATACCCCATATGTCAAATTTTGACATCTTTTAGAAAAAATAAAAAATATCAATTTAGGTGGGCATGATGAGCCAAAAATTATTATCATGCCCGCCCAGATTTAAAAAAAAAATGAAATTGTCTCTGAAATTGTATTTTTTTTATCCGTTAAAATTTGACATATGGGGACCGTTGTACCATATAATTATGTTATGCTAGGTTCTATAACGGCCCAAGTGTCACAAAATGTGCGATGATAATAACTTTGAAAAACAAATGACCGCCATAAGCGAAAAATCTACTATGCATGCACTAACAAAGCGATGCCAGTGTCGTAGTGACCTTACGATAATTTAATGACGAGGTATTAATTCGAATGAGAGTGACTATATTATACGACATCATCTGTCCGAAAACTTTGATTTTATTTAATTGCATTTATTTGTTATATTATGGATAAAACATCTCCAACCGCAAGTTTAACCTTACTCGAGGGTTTCAATCCACAAGGGGAACCCGTTACACGAGGACATGGCGCCCGAGTGTCGAGCCAACACCGTTCTCAACTAAAAAGCCTGTTAACTCCTACCGCATCAGTGCCCTTTAGCCTACTGTGGCTGCCATTTTTATAACCAAATTGACAAGTAAAACATGGATTTTCTGTCAGTTTGGTGTCAATATGGCACCGATCATAGGCCAAAGGATACTAAAACGAAAATGAGTTAACGGGCTTTTTAGTTGAGAACGGTGTTGACCGAGCCCACTTCCTAAGAAAACTCGGCATCGTCAAAAAGTTTACATTTTTGACGAGGTGTGGTTTTTGTCATTTTGTTTATGTTATGTGGTGTTCTCGTGTTTTAAAATTTTGTGGCGGTATTTTCTGTGATTGCGTGCACGGAATGCCTACAAGAGCACTTTTATGCAAAAATTAAATAATACTCGCCAATTAAGCCTCAAAGATCCTGTTTTTTGCTTTCTAATCTTGTTTTGTCCATGTTTAAGGTCGTAGTTACAATCTGGGGAATTGTTTTTAGAAACACTGAACGGGAATTGAATTTGTTTTCCATGATCCACTGTGGGACACCAAAGATTTTTTAGCATCGGGTCAAAAAGTTGGGGTTAGGTTACTTATTTTGACTTTTCGCGTTCTGCGCCGCTAATAAACCAAGTAAAATACTAAAATAAGAAGAAAACCGTTTAATGCAGAATTACCTGTTAAAAAAACGCTACCCAACTACGTATTAAAGTAACTGGGTGTAATGTTAAGATTGCATTTACAGGTGCATTTATAATTGAATTGGAAACACTTCCTCTAGCTGATACCGACAACAGGTTAACTTAAAAGCGTGCAGATTTAAAAATCGGCTACTGGCGCTAGACGAAATATTCGTATTCTATTTTAAACAGCGTCAACCACTAGCCAGAGTCTTTTTAACCTCTAAATGCAGCTTTACTGACCTGTTTTGTTAGTACTCAAGTATCCGTGTTTTTGGAACTGAGGTTCCAAAATCTATCTACATTCCAAGATTTCACTAGTTTAAATTTAAAAAAAAATGGTTGAATCAAAATAAAAACAAAATTATGTGGGGTTATGGGCGCCGAATGTTTCTATGCGAATTCCTAGTAATCCCAGCGAACCAGTAAAGTTATCTTGGTTCTTTGATAGACTCGGGGTAATGCCCGCGCAGCACTAGGCCTTTTTCGGCGCGCGACCGCACACGCGAAGTATTTGTTTTAGAACAATGTTTTTGAAAGATAAATATAACCTCGAAAGGTTTTCTATCAGAAAACGTAAAAATATTCTTCTGTCCCACTGCGGCCCGATTTATAGTTTGTTGACAAAACACCTGCAGTTAACATGGGATCGTATAAATTCTGCGGTCTATCGGCCAACACTTGAAGTGCGTGTGACTCCCAAATTCATTGAAGTGTGATTGATCGATCGGTTTTCTTTTCCGGAGTGCACAGGCTTTTAGAAAAAAAGGAAACTTAGTTTTTATTTTCGCTAAAGCAAGGAAATATAAAAAGGAAAAATGTAATCCAGAGGAAATTGTGAGTATTTCTCTTATTTTTTTTTTGTAAATCGGGTTTGTTCTAAACCGTAATTATTTTGGGGCTTTTGGGATAGATTACAGCACCAGAGCTTTTATTTTGAACAAAAAATTATTGATAATTTTGAAAAATCCTTCAGATATTTTAGTTAAGCATTTAAAAATGATCACTCCTGCAAAATTAAAAAATTAAAGAACAAGGCGTTGCCAGTTGTAACTATAGCCTTAAATCTTTTTCTGTCGATACGAAATTACGGGAAACACTAAAGAACACTTTAAATTTTTTTTACGGGAGTGTCCACTCTTTTCATAAATTTTCCAAAAGCAAACAAAACAAAACATAAACTTAAATTTTCGCTGTCAGATGGTTGTCAGTTGCTTTCACTACTGACGCGCTTGCCCGGTAGACTTCTCGTGTCTGGATTATTTCCAGGCTAACTTGATTGGGAGAGTTATTATCGGTATCGGCAAGGGCAGGGTCGTTATATCATCTCATAGTTATATGCGTTGGACGCGGAATGTTTCCAGGAATCCAAAAATGTACAAATATACAGGGTGTCTCATTTGAAAATCGAAAGTTAAGGCCGTTTCTGGTGAAACCGGAAGTCACATGGTCACCTCTATCTTGGAAAATGCAGAAAAAAAAGGTTGAACACCCCCCCCCCCTCCTGAAAAAAATTAATAAAAGCCCTAGCCCAAACGTACATAACCCCTCCCCCATCAAAATGCAAAATGCAGTTTTTATTTTTAAACTTGAAAATATAAACTTTTAGGATTTGGTGCAAACGACTCGAAAGACTTTTGGGTGAGCCTGTGCTCGAACCAGGTACACCCGGTGGGCTGGTGTGCCACCAGAGGCAAACCGCTCATTCCTCCAAAAACTATCGAGAACAAATATAGCGATTGGAAGGATTTCTTGAGGAAAAGGTTGACCGGTGCCAGAACGTTGCCTTCGAATTATAGTACCAAGTGTGGCGATAGTCTGAGGTCGAGGTAAGTTACTTTTATTAAAATTATAACTGTTATCTTGGGAAAAAATCTTCCATACTTAAAAAAAAATACAGGGTGATTCGAAATTCCCTAGAAAGACTTTAACTGTAGAATTTTTTGTTCTGAACAAGAATTAGTAAAATATACTTTTGTAAACTCTTCATTTCAGAGAGATTTGCTTTTAAAAATTGTTAATATTTTCTGAGAAGCACCCTTTACTACAAAACAAAACTTTGAGAACTTCAAAATTTTTGACAAAAACTCTAAAACATGTCATTGTCAGCACACATAGACTTGCTTGGTAAATATGTATTGTAATATACTCCATTACGTTATCGGTTTCAGTCCGGGAAATGATACATTACATCACTAAAATAATGGATTTCCCAGTTACATTATGAAATAAAACGTTGTACGATACACGGCCGTAAAATGTCATTTAAGTACTCGTCTAGAAATTCAGGACTCGGCACTTTTCAAAGAGTTCATTACAGAACCCTGCAGGAAGAGTGCCGGGAAACTCACTGAGCCCACCAGGCAGGAGATCCGGACAATGGTTGATCTATATACCATACACTTCGCGATGACGTTCGGTAGAGCTGGCGGGGACTAATTACGTCACGAGCAGGGCGCACAGATATTTCCTGATCATCTCCAATGATATAGAAATGGATGTTAGCAAACTTGTTTTGCATTTTGCTGTATATATGGTTTTTGGCAGCAGTGAGGAAGACGTAGAAAATGAGCCTGTTCGACGTTGGTAAATATCCGTCCCTTTTTCCCTTAGTAAAAGAGGAAAGGACAGAGATGCATCACCGTTGAACAGTTAATCGTCTAGTTTATTAATCCGTATTCGTAATCGTATTTTTCACAAGTGACAAGCCCAGCCTATCAATTTTATTCGCAGTTTTACCAGATCCGACCACGCACTTTGCAAAAACTACAAAATTAACAAAAATTTTAGTTGGTTTAAAATAGAAACAATTTTTTTTTAAGGTTAAAACATTTTTCCCTTCGTTCTCCATCCACGCGCTTGGGTCACATAGGGCACGCTCCGAGCGCAATCTCTTTGTTATCTCGAACAGAAAATTTCGAAAGCGTAGAAGGGCCACAAAGCAATTTCTATTTTAATTCCGACTTTGAACTCGGAATTCCGACTTACAATTCGGAATTACGACTTTAAACTCAGAATTCCGACTTCGAACTCGGAATTCCAAATTAAAACTCGGAATTCCGACGTAAAACTCAGAATTCCTACTTAGAACTCGGAATTCCGACTTACAACTCAGAATTCCGAGTTTAAACTCGGAATTTCGACTTGGAACTCGGAATTCCGACTTAGGACTCGGAATTCCGACTTAGGACTCGGAATTCCGACTTACAACTCTGAAATCCGATTTTAAACTCGGAATTGCGACTTAGAACTCGGAATTCCGACTTTAAACTCGGAATTCCGAGTTATAACTCGAAGTTTGACTTTAAATACCCCCAAAAAAATAAAACAAGAAAATACCATTTTTTTATAACCCAAAAATTCAGCAAAAATTAATTACTTTTTTTATATAAATTATCCTTAAAAGACTTATATAGTTTTGGCTGGAAAAATTGAGGGGGGACCAAAACAGCGTTTTTTTATTCTTAAACTGTTACACTTACAACAAAAACGATGAAAGTCTTTTCTATGGAGAAAAAAAAACATTTAACAGTATTGTGCTTGATGTGAGATGACAAATAAAAAAAAATAATTTTTTTTCCAACATTTTTCCAATGTATAATTTTTTAAATATATATTTTTTTAGTACTGTAAATGTTCAGGCCAATGTTATGAAAGTTAGACTTTTGAAAAACATAAACATTTATAATATCACGGCCTCTTCATAACCTATTTTTCTGGGTGTTTTTAACTTTTTTATCTTTTGTGGACCTTCTCAGTGGGGAGGGGGTTAATAAAAATCATATTCATGATCAGAAATAGTTGTAGATTGCCCGAATCGTATTGAGAAAGAAAAAGGGAGGGAGTTTGTTTTTTTTATGTTTTTTTTTAAACAGGCGATATTTAAAAAAAAAGTATTATGACTTTCGATTTGGTTTCTCGCTAGCTATCTACAAATTTTATTTTTCTGTGGGGAAAAATAAACTCTGTCAAATTTAAAATTATCCCATAGGCGCTTGGTCGGTATCAGAGACCACTAAGACCTTCAAATAATTCCCTTACGTACCTTCTCTGAAAAACTGGTAGGAGAGGGTTTTTTTCTTTAATCGACTAATACCCTAGATTGCCCGAATTTGGGTCTCCAATCTGGATCTGTTTTGGTTTCGAAAATATTTAAAAAAAAAAATGGTGGGGGGCTACAAGGACACCTATGGGCTCCATCAGATTTTTTTGTGTCTGGCAATAGTCGTATGCTACGACTTTCTCAACAGTTTGTATTTGAAAAATTACGCTCATCCCTCCCCCCCGGTTTTTTTTCGGTGCGCGACTAAGCCCGTTATGGTTGGCAGAAATACACAGACTTTAATCCTTTTCTTTCAAGGCCACTCGTTTGGAAAATATTGAATTTTCGACCTTTTTTTTGGGGGTGTTTTCGACCTTTCTCAAGAAAAATTGGTTGGTTGGTTCCCAGTTAATTAATTACCAACAAAATTACCACCTTATAAACTTTATAAAATAAATTTTTAATATAATGAGGACTGGAATTCTCAATACGATTCGGGCAATCTACGACTATGTCTGATAATGAATTTGATTTTTATTAACCTCCCCACTGAAAGTTTTCCAGAAAAGGTACGCAAAAGATTAAAAATTTAAAAATGTCCAGAAGAATAGTTTATAAAGATATTATAAAAATTATTATTATTCAAAAGTCCAACTTTCACAACATTGGCCTGTCATTTTTTTCGAAATAACCTATATTTCACGGGTTATGAAAAAAAATTATCCCGGGTAAATAAAAAGTAAGAGAAAATTTTTTTTTATTAAATGTATTTTTTCCCCTATTGAAAAGACTTTCATCGTTTTTGTTGTAAGTATAACCGTTTAAGAATTAAAAAAAACAGTTTTGGACCCTCCCTCAATTTTTTTGGGGTGTTTAAAGTCAAATTCCGAGTTATAACTCGGAATTCCAACTTTAAAGTCGGAGTTCTGAATTTAAAGTCGGAATTTCGAGTTCTAAGTCGGAATTCAGAGTTCTAAGTCGGAATTCCGAGTTTAAAGTCGGAATTCTGAGTTCTAAGTCAGAATTCCGAGTTCAAAGTCGGAATTCCGAGTTCAAAGTCGGAATTCCGAGTTCAAAGTCGGAATTCAAATAAAAATTACTTTGTAGTTTTCGTAGAAAATGGCTCGCCCTGAGCGTCAAAACGAACGGAAAAGTGATCCTCGGGGCTCACGGGGTGTCATCACGAACTCACCCAGAATGGGTCTAAGTGAGGACACCGAATGTAGGCTATGTATGGAGGAGGACGAGACGGCCAGACATGTGCTGTGTGAGTGACCGGTCATTGCACGTCAATGTCAACTTATTTTCGGCAAACCACAGATCGACGCGCTGGATCTGTGTGACTGATCTGTGTGAGCAATCGAAATACAGAAAGTTCATTTTGCACTGAAGTATGAGTAAACTCTTGTTTTTTCGTTAGATTTACAGTGCCACAGCCTTCGTCCGTTTGTTTTATAAAAATTTAAATGTTTTGTTACGAAAAGCGCTTTATCTATCTTTATTGTTATTGACAGATTTGATTGCGGAATCCATCTCGAAGTAGTCGACAGAAATCGAATCTCCCAAGTGAAACTTGCCATAGTCCACAAAATCGTCGGAAAACGGTTAAACGTCAAATACTACGACATGCATCCCGAGGATGCCGGATTTTGGTGTCACGAAGATTCGCCGTTGTTGCACCCTGTAGGATGGGCGAGAAAGGTACGTTGGTTAAAAGCAAAAAATATACGGGCTGTTTCGAAATTTAGCATTAAGATTTTAAAGGCATATTTTTCAGGTCAAAATAATACTTTTTTTCCTATAAACATGTGTCCGCCAACGCTTCCTTACCGATCTACAGAGCGTTACAGTTTCGAGATATTTTTACTTGTTTCTTTATAGTTCTTGCAGTTTTTCAGATATTTAGATAACATTTTTCGCCCCATGAACCTTTTTGTGGTGCGCTGCTGGTGGATTCTGAAATATGAAATAATTTCTGTGATTTGTTTGGAAACTTTTTTGCTTCGGTAATTTGAAAATAATTTTTTTTATACCTTATCAAAAACATGATTTTAGTAACCGTCTGCAGATATCTAAAGCATGGCTTTTTGAGTTGCCGATTCAAACAAACTTTTTTTTGATCACGGGTCAAAATTAAAGAGAAACAGCGGAAAATAGTAATATTGAAAAAATCTAATTATTCTTGCCTAAAAATTAAGCCATATCTGACAGTTTTCACCAAATATTTACGAAAAAATTATTTAAAAATATCGTGAAAATATCAAACTGTCAAAGATTAAAATGTCTCAACAATGAACGTCACCGAGTAAAAACGCACATCGCTATGACAACCATTGTTAATTCATTTACCAGCCGCCTTGATTTATATTGTAAAGATGGTGTGTTGCGAGAAGTGCTTTTCGTTCGAGATTTTTAAAAGTATTTTCCTGTTTTTCTTAGATTGTTTGATAAAGATATTAAAAAAAATTGAGTTCACAACTCGCGGCTAAACTGTGATTTTTTGACTCGCGTTTTTAAATACCTCGCGGCTTCGCTGCGCTCGTTATTTAAACCAACGCTTGTAAAAAAAGCACTATTTTAGCCACTAGTTGTGAAAACTACTATTAACGAAAATGGGGAAACTGTCATAAAACTTTAACGCCCTGTAGATCGGTAACGAAGTGTTTGCGGACACATGTTTATAGGAAAACCAAGTCTTATTTTGACCTAAACACACTTAAAAGCCTAGTAGATTATTTTTTTTTTCTGTCAGTGGCCCTAGCTCAGTATAGCTATTCTTGAGATCATGGAAAAGTAAATAATTCCTTACAAATGCGCAGTTCTAATTGGTCGATGCCGCTGATTTCTCCCACAAATGACAGTTAATGACAATATTTTAATAGAAATTGGCATCTTTTAGTTCTCTGACTAAAAACCAGTAGAAACAAATTTCATCAAAAGTCATGTTATTAGTGTCATTTTCGAGGAAATTGGTGGCGTGGAACAATAGGATCTGTGCGTTTCAGGGAGATAATTGTTTTCTCCCTGATTTCAAAAATAGCTACACTGGAGTCAAATAAACATCAGAATTGGCTGACCTTTGAATGGAAGGTACACTTCCGGCCACATAAAATGCGTACAGCAGAAGTTAGCTGCAGGTCTGTTGAATTTAAGTATTGCTAATTGTGTTTCTTATTGTAACTGATTTTTTGATATTGTAAACAAAAAAATAAGGAGACTGGGCACACTTTACTAAAATACTAATAAACTAATGAATAAAACAATTTTTTTAATTTATTCAACATTTTATTATAAAAACTAATTCTTAAAACTCATTATGGACGAAACAAGACCACAATTGTGCTAATAAGAAAAAAAATATCAAGAAGAAGGAACTCTTTGGCAAAAGGAAAGCAATAACTTAATCATAGTCAGCGCACCTCTGCAGGATCGGTAAATTTGAGTAATCTTAAGTCTTTGCAGACAACCAATAATGTTCAAAATCAAAAAGAAATTATTAAAAGAACACTATGTAAATTAAAAAACACAAGAGAACGTTTATTCAGTAGCGTGTCATTGCACCGTCAGCCTCGATAGTGTTTGCCAGTCTTCGTGGAATGGAATCTGTTAAATTTTGAAATAAATTTGGATTTGAAACAATGACTTATTCGTACCCTCTGACTATGAGCTCCATTAAGTGGTTGAAATTTCTGCTTTTTTGCTATAAGGCCTCACACATTTTCCATAGGATTGGCTATAGATATCCTGTTGATACACGAAACCTTCTGGATAAAGAATGGTTGCTTCTGGAAGCATTTCTCATCATATCAACTTAAACCTCAGCCGTAAATCCGCCGATATCCAACTCCACATATTCACGAAAAATCTGGCAGCCCGGTCTTCGTTCCCAGCAATATATTTTTCGAGATAGCGTCTTCGTGGCGGGCGATACACCAAAATTTGTTGGCTGTCATTGTAGGACTGAAAGATTTTTTCATCCGCAAAGACCACTTTTTGCCAAAATTCTTCTTGTAGTGAATAGTTTAGTGCAGAAGTTAACCTGGCTTGCTTCTTTTCCGCACTAAGTAAGATTTTCTTGGCAGCAACGCGACATCTAAGCCTAGAACGGCTTATCCGTCTGCAGTCGATCAGTTGCTGATCCTGCTGAGGCCTACTGACTTGGATCAAGTTCTTCTTGATCATTTCTTCTTATTCTACTCTTCGAACCGCCCAACCACCGTCTAATTTTGGCAATTCGTTTAGTTGGGGCATTTTTAAATATAAATCAGAGACAACCTAATAACTTACGGAGACTAACAGAAAGATAGGGCCGCGCAGGAACTACGTTCTTATAGCGCATAGCGCATTGCGGCGGAGAGTAAAAGTAATGCTTGTATTAAGTAAACACCTACCTTGCCCCGTCCATCTCTTTCTATATGATCATGAAAGAAAGACAGAATATTTTTCAATGTCGAAATATATTTCACACAATTTTAATTTAGTACCTGCCTGTTTTTGCCACCGCTTGTCAAAGCATGGCAAGCGGTTTTTTTAGATTCTAAAATGTGAGTTATTTTAATTAGTTTTGGTTGTAAATCACGCGAGTTTATGGGATTAGCTATACATATAGTGGATTAACAACTTATTGTAAAGTCTAAAGTACCATTCAAATCAGGCTGGATCACTACCATTAAAGCCAGAGAGCATGGGACTATTTTAAGAGTGCCGAAAATTGGGGTTCAGATTTTTGCGAGCCAAATCCCTGAAGAAAATATTGTGATGATTTATACAGAGTTAAGTAAGAAGATAATAGGTTAAAATAAAACAAAAAAAAAGAGATATAGGTTAAAACATTCATAAAATCTGTAAGACTTTTGTACTGGGATTTTTTCCCAATTAATAAAAGAAAATAACATAATAAAATGTTACCTTTTATATTTGATAATATTCCTCAACATAGTTATAACCCCCTCCTCCTATTTTAGACTTTTAAAGGGTCCAAAAAACTTTTTGTAAGCTAAAGAAATTTTTTTTGCTGCATAGAGCAGTACAAAGCTGGTTAAGGTTTGTATAGAGCTAAAACCTTTCGCGAATGCATTGTTTTTTTAACATTAAAAAGTATGGAAAAACTGCGCCTGATTAGTTTTTTTTATATATTTTTATTATTAAATAAGTAAGTATCTGTAAAAAATTAACCAAAAGAATATATGTATTTTATTATGAGTCTGGCTGTACAAGTAATTCCTTCCTGCAGCCACTGGCTGCGCTCGTGTCTCCGATAAACAATGTTCCCTAAGTATAATCACAGTATCGGTCACTATCGCGTAGCTACTACTTTCTCTATGATATGAGCGTATGACAACAACAAAATTTGACGATGACATTTTTTGTCAATTTGAAATACCTAAAACGTTACTGAGTTGCAAACCCATAATACACCGGAAGTGTACATTTTGTAAAAACTAATAGGGGTTTCCATTGGTAAAATTGGTGCGCCACTCGTAGTGCATAGCACTGGCTTGGTGGTGTCAAAAAATTGTGTTAGTACAGTCTGAGTGCCCACCCAAACCAAAACACTCGTTTCATTCAATATATAAAAGTAGCTTAGGACCATTAAAAAACTCTTTTTGAGGTTAATTAGTGGGTTTTGATCTAAAATATAAAGGCGGGAAAAAGTTGCACTCGATGCAAAACCGAAATTATCAGTTTTCGAATGGAACATGAAAACTGAAAAAGTGCACCCCAATGGAACATGGAATCAGCAGCAGCGCCTCAGTTGTGCACTGGTGACGCACCAGTTTTACCAATGGAAACCGCTATAAGAGACTGCTCAGACAACACCGTTCTCAACTAAAAGGCCAGATAACTCATTTTCGTTTTAGTATCCTTTGGACTACTATCGGTGCCATATTGACACCTAAATGACAGAAAATCCATGTTTTACCTGACAATTTGGTTATAAAAATGGCAGCCACAGGAGGCTAAAGGGCACTGAGCTGGTAGGAGTTGAGACGGTAGGAGTTTCACTTTCCTCATTTTTTGCCGAATAAGAAGGCCACCAATTCGAAATTTTTAAACATTTGAATCGGTGGCCTTAGAAAGAAATTTTAGCTTATTCGGCAAAAAATTAAAAAAATGCTCCGAGCCGTGTCTTAGCTATTGTAAAGTTCAGCTAATTCTGATGTTTATTTGACTCCAAAAAGTATCACGTTCGCATGACCCGTTTTGATCGTTACTTCGACATTTCCTGAGCAAAGGTCACTGACACAAAAAAAAAGAATCTCTACTCTGAAACACCCTAATAAAGTGACGCAGGGTTCGAACCTTGTTCGAACGATCCTGGAAAACCGGAAAAAGAAATTTGTTACAAAGTCATGGAAAAGTTAAGGAATTTGAGGGGGCCACCGTAGACCAGTGAACAGCGTCTTAGCCTGCAGAACAGAGATCGCAGGATCGGATCTCGGCAAGACACATTGCTTCACACAACACCGAATGCCACTCGAGACGACGACGGGCGGCCCCACTTCTCAGCAGCTCCGTAGTTGACGTTGTGCATCGAATAGCAACAAAGGAGGTAGAAGTAGGCGGCACAGTTGACACTGCATCGAAAAACTTTGCTGGACTCAAAGGTGGACGGCCAAGGACTCCACCAAACTGGGTACAGTAGACTAGCCGGTGACCCAAAAAGGACGACCTGGACTTCTCCGAGATCGGGACTCCATGGGACGCGGCTGGACTCCGACAGATTTGGTAGAGGGAGTCAACAGAGGGTGTTAGAAAGAGGCGATATAGTAGGGCAGATTTTGGGATTTCTCGTAAAAGTTTAATGGCTGGAATTGTCCTTTTAACTAAAGCTCTAGGGGCATTAGCTAATTACAAAAAAAAAATATGCATACACGCGCGCAAGGGGGCAGGGGTGGAGTTTTAAATTTGTCATTTGTAATGTTTCACTTTATAATTTATTTTTCAAAAAACTACTTAACTCATTTAAATGAAAACACTGTCGATTGGAAGGTAATACTTAACCGTAAAGCATGTAATAAGTTTAAGTCTTCGACATTAGTCCCGGAGGTAACAACAAAATTACAAAGTTTTGATTTAAAAATAAAAACTAAAAATTTCATTTTTAAAATCTAACTTTACTGTAGCTTAACACTTTTAATAAATAAGTTAGAATACAATGAATATAATTTTAATTATAACTAAAGTATACTACGTAAAAATGGTATAAAAATCTTCAAAAAATTTCTTTTCATATTTTAAAAAAATATATTTTTTGTCTTCAGACCATCATCACATTTTCCTTATTTTTATGCAATTGGTTCTCATTTAAAAACAATTTTTTTCTGTTGAAATAAAAACCTATTTTTATCCAGAAATATTTTTTTTTTCTTCCCGTTAGTAGGCCAAAATAAAAAGTATCCGCAACATTGACCTTAATGACCTTGTGATTGTCTACATGTCGCCAAACTAGAAAAATAGAAAAAAATTATTTTTTTAAAAAAAGCACCATTTTCAAACTCTCCCTATTATGAATGCATTTTTGATAGGTGATTCTGGTTTTGACTATGCACTCGTTACCTCTAAGGCCGGAGCTTTCAAATCATGTCTATGAAAAAAAAATGAGTTTTAGAGGATTAAGTTACAAGAAAATTGAATTTATAGGGATCCTGCGTTGTTCTTGGGTGGATGTCTTATGTTAAATAGATTTTACGGTACGCGGCTGCTACCGCAAAACATTTACCGCGATTTTTTTTACAGCGACGTTTTCTACCGCGTCATCATATACAGCGCAAAAAATTTACCGCGAATGGAGCTACCAGCGAAATAATTTACAGCGCAAGCAAATACAGCGCAATGCACTTATCGCGAAATACTTTAAGAGCGCCTGCAATTACCGCGACAAAAAAAACGCGCATATATATTATAGCGCAAGACTCCCAATGAGCATTTTCAGAAACCTCTGGTGACAAAAATTTATATAATTATTATAAAGAGGGTTCCATTAATGCCCTATTTAGAGGTTTCCTACAGGAATTGAGTTTGCATATTTGTTTTATTAATGGTTCTAAATTGATGGTACCCTAAGGTAAAAACTGGCGTTAACAATATTTACACGGACATCTTTATAAAAATTAAAGTCATCGGTAACAAATCTTATATAAATTGGTGTTAACAATGTTTCCAGCAACATATTTATAAAAATATAAGTCATCAGTGACAAAAGTTATATAAATTGGTTTTTGAAATTTTTCTGTTAACCCATCTATAAAACCGTAATTAACTATCAATTAAAGATATATAGATTGGTTTTTAAAATTTTGCTATCAACTCACTTATAAAAACTTAATTAACCAACAACAAAGAGACACTTTTATATAAATTGAAGCCTGTAATAATCTTATGAACTCATTCATAAACCTTTTTTGCCCATTCTTTCTATAATGTTTTTATTAATTTCTTTGTATAGTGTTTATAATACCACTGTTTTTACAACAAAAAAACAATTTTAATTTATAACAAAACAAACAAGATTCTTTAGGTTAATTTTGTGACATCAAAAGGCTCGTTTTTGCGACTTTAAAAGGTGCGTTTTTGCGACATCAAAAGGCGCGTTTTTGCGAGATACCATACCATCATTATCTGGTTTTAATTACATCAATCTGAGGAAAGACATAAGAGATCCAAATCTTCTTGAGATGGTTTTCGATGACAAATATCGGGATCGAATGCATTCTACACCCGGTTCCGACCAGCGTTTTCCATGCGCGGCCACCCTGAATCAAAAAAACTCATCACGTGGACCGATATGAACTTGTATAGGTAAATCTCGCTTAGACTACGTGATCCGTGTTTTGATTCGGGGAGCCCACGCATAAGAAACCCATAGATGGGAACCGGGTTTTAGAAAAAGAGAACAATATAGTAACCGTGTTAAGTTCGCAAAACTGCACCGTGAAACTTCGATTCACGGTGTATACAGTTCGCACGGCTGGTCGGCGGCAATTGTGAACACATCACCTTACGACGCGACGGAACGCAGCCTCAAGGTCTGTTTCTGCGAGTTTGACATAGTCACTATTATCCTCTTTCTAAATGCATTCGTCTGAAAGCGATCCAGCATGCCAGGGAAATACCTGCCTGTAAACCCTTCGACCCCGCAATCTAACTATCTTCTTGAGATAGTTACCTGACAGTTATGCGGGGTTGAGGGGTATGCAGGCGGGTATTTTTCCTGGTATGTGTAGTATGCTGGACCTCTCAGACGAATACATTTAGGAAAAGAGAACAATCGTAACTATGTTAAGCTCGCAGAAACGGACCTTCAGTGTTCAACACTGCGCCATCTGCAGCCTTTTGTTCCAACTAGCATCATGTTTTAAAACGTTGATAAAAAAGTGTTAAAAGAGGTAAACAGATAGAATTGTCGTAAATTTTCGCCATTTTGGATGCCAACAATAGGTTTTTGACCGAAATAAAAACGTTATTTATGGGGTTTTAACATATGCTTTAATCGAAATATTGCTTGTTTAGGGTTAAGAACAAAATACAAAATTCAATATTTCTCCCAGAAAGCAAAAAACATATGTGAAAAAAAGTATTATTTAAATAAATATTTTTTTTCCCTGCAAAGGGAAGAAAGATAGAAAATTTATATTTCTAAATCGATAAAAACCTTTAATTTGTTATGTAGTATTGTTAGAACAGTTGTAAAACCTTTTTATAATAATATCTAGACTTGAGGGTTCATAAGGAAGTTTTATAAAATCTATATGTTGTTTTTCTATCCATTACTATGTACCATAAATTTTTATAAGCTGGTTTTGTTCAGTTGTTTTTCAAGTCTTTTTTACTCATTTAAGAGATATATTAGAGTTATAAAATTATCACCAACACTAAATAATATAACTTTTGGTTATTTTATGAAGGTTTCTACCACCTTTTTTTTTTCTTTTACCACCAAGAAAGTTACCGCGCTCATTAAGATACCGCACACTAACAGGTATCGCGAAAATTAAAAAAATATATTTTTTAATGCTTTGCAGGCGTGTTATTTGATTTTAAGGCCAGAACTAGAACGTTAGTAAAACTTTTTTTAAACTATTTTGATCCTAAATATTTAAATCCATATTACAACGTTGTCATAAAATGCCGTTGTTAATGATCTAAACAAACAAGGTTGTAGGAAGATAAAGAAAAAAGAGTAATTAGTTTTCTTTCTGCTGAAAAATGTGGTTTTTTAAAAATAATTTTTTTTTGTTTATATGAAATTGTTTTATTTTATTTTTTCAAATTATAACTATGAAAGCTTTGTTATTTTTCTCGTTCTTAAGGACACATAACACTAAATCCTTAAATTAAAAAAAAACGAGTAGCGTCCAACTTTTCATATTTTACTTTCTAAATAAAATAGGCAACCAAAAAAATTTAGTAACTCAAAAGAACCTATGTCATAACATCCAAAATTAGAGCTATCAATGCCGTTGCTAAAAGTAGCAATTAGATCCTTTAAAGTTGTAGACATTGCCTGGTTTACAAGTGAAAGGTTTTGGACTTCCATTATCTTTATTTGTAATTTGTCACAACGTTTCGACTGTTGTGACGTTGTGAAAAAGTACAAACAAAGACAATGGAGGTCCGAAACTTTTCACTTGTAAATTAGGTAGGTACTTATCGAAACACAAAAAAATTAATCTATATTTCTCATTTTTTACAATTTTTTGTTCTAAAACAAAAACATATATAATATTATACGACTGTTCTATTACCCATTATTTAATACTGAGAAAAAACTAGCAATAATTTTGATCTTATTAGGACTATCTGCGTGCTCCCAAATAAGAGAAGAAAAGTTGGACAGAACTTTAAGATGTACTAAAAATATAGGGTTTTCTGAGAAAAAAACTTGAATAGAGTATACATGTATGTATATATAATACACTCACTCTTATATCGTTATATATGCCTTAAATATATATTTGCCACCGTACTCCAAATTGCCTCTGACAGGGGCATGGGCTTGCTGCAAAAAATATTTTTTGCACTTCTGGAACTAAAATGGCACTTTTCGTCCCGGGGACTAAAATAAGATTATTTGTTGAACCATGCAAATTTTGATGTCATGGGATTTCATAATAGCATCTGTCAAAATTTTTTTTATATTGACATTTATACGTACAAAAGCTTTGGTCCACGGTAAAATCAACCAACGACAACACAACTTCCTTATTATTTGAATTTCGTTAGTTTACCTACCTCTCTAAAACTCATTTTTTTTTCATTTTCATTTATTTCATTCAACCGTACACCTATATACATATAATGTACTTTGAACGTTTTCTTAAATAGTCTTGGATTCTAACCGAGTAAAATAGATACCAAAAATCCATTTTTGAATATTTGTCCGTTTGTGTCTCAGCATCAAGTAAAAACCACTGAACTCCACTACTGCATCCGTTGGGCTCCTGGGAGATACATATATAGGCTTTATTTCATCAAAATCGGTTCGCGGGAACCAAAGTTATGATTATTTAAAGGAAAAAAAACGGGAGAACCCGTGTTAACCCGCTGGCAACGGGAGGTGGAGAGAGTCGGGGAGAGGCTAGAGGATGGCAGGAACCAGACAAAAAAAATCAAACATGTTTTTAAGGAATGCGGTATTCTTAAGATAAACAATTTTTTTATTAAATATGGAAACAGTTCTTTGGAACATTTTTATGCCATATATAATTACTTAAACAAATTTAAAAATTTAATGTGTTATAGATATTTTTTGTTGTTGTTACCTCCAGGACTATACTACTAAAAGCAGTTTTGGGTCGGTAACACCTTCCATAAGGCACTATTTTTTTTTTTAATCAGTTTGGTACCTAGTTTGTACACAATAAATTTCAAAAGGAACCAGTACACATGCAAAAAAACATAAAGCGACCCCTTTGCCCCCCCCCTTGCGCGGGTTTGTAATAAAAAATATCTTTGTAGTAATTCCCCTGAAGTTTCTCCAGCCTATCGCAAAACCAATAATTTAACATAGGGGATTCACCCAACAACAACGCAGAATCCCTATAAATTCGATTTTCTTGGAATGCAACTCTCTAAAAGTCACTTTTTTTTCATAGAACCGTATATTATTTTATACATCATTCGAAATCTCTATCCTTAGTGGTTAAGACTCCATAGTCAAAACCAGAATCACCTTTCAAAAATTCATTCAAAATAGAAATAGTTTTAAAATGGTGCTTTTTCGAAAAATATTTTTTTTTTCTATTTTTCTAATTTGGCGACATCTAGACAACCACAAGGTCAATGTTGCAGCTACTTTTTATTTTGTTATTAAGTAAATTAAGGAAAATGTGATGTTCCGAAGACAAAAAATATTTTTTTTTTAAATATGAAAACAAATCTATAAAACATTTTTATACTATCTTATACGCAGTATATTTTAGGCATAATTAAAAGTTGATTAGTTGTATTCTAACTTATAAACTAAAATTTTTAGGCTACATCAAACTTAGATTTTAAAAATTTAAATTTTTTGTTGGTTTTTTAATTCAAAATTTTGTAATTTTGTGGCTGCCTCCGGGACTATTGCTGAAGCTTTAGACTTGTCACATGTTTTGCGGCAAGTATAACCTTCCAACCGATATTATCTTTAACTAAATTAGTTGAGCAGTTTTTGAAATATAAATTATGAAATATAATACATTACATGTAAAAAAAGAAATTAAAACTTCCCCCTCCCCTGCCCCCTTGCGCGTGTCCATATAAAAAATATTTTTTTTGTAATCAGCTAAGGGTCCCGGTACGGTAAAACTTATTTTACATGGGGCATCTGCCCTACTAATAGCACCTTCGGGTAGCCGAACCACTTCAAGGAATGCGTCTGAAGACTCCGACGGCGACCTCGACCAACGAAACCGGGACCTTGATTTTCGGGTCAACCTATATGACGGCGGGCTGCAGTCTGAAGATCCCTGCCCTCGACAAAGAGGTCTCAGGCAAAAATTAAGTCCTCTTAGAGAAAGAAAACTTGCATCCTAAGGGGCAGGTGCATCAGTCAGGGGTGCACGGGGGGTATGGCAAAAAGGGTCCATTATGCGGCCTAATTGCCAGGCTACGGCCGCCCATCTACTACTACTACTACTAAGGAATTTGAGAAAAAAACAGCAGTCAGGGAAAATCGACAGCGCCAGCTGGAAAATATTGAAAACCAATGCACAACCAGAAAAAAGTTTGAAATTAACTCTGTGTTTCGGACTTCCATTGTCTATATTTTATTTATACACGACGTTTCGATCAGTACAATCTCTGATCGTCTTCAGTTTGCACCTGAAGACGATCAGAGATTGTACTGATCGAAACGTCGTGTATAAATAAAATATAGACAATGGAAGTCCGAAACACAGAGTTAATTTCAAACACATCATTGTCTCAAACTTTCAAACAGAAAAAAGTTGTTTTTTTTAAATAAAATAATCATTATTTTTTAGGTTAATCATCACATGGTAGCGCCAATAAATTACCTAGAGAGAATAAATCAGGGTATTTTTGACGAAGATGATGCCACTGATGAGCTATTTAACCCCTTACAGGTAAAGTTATTTATTTAAATATGCATTCGAAACTATTTTTATTCAAGAAAATAAATGTCGAATTATGAGGACTTGTTCCATTTTAAGAACATTAAACTTCTATATTTGGTGTACTAGCGATAAATACGTTTTATTTAATAAATTAAATATTACAATAAATATAAAATAAAAATTAGTTATTAAACACAAACAAGGCATCTAGAAGCCTTGAAAACCGGGAAATGGACGGGCATTTTCAAATTAAACTGGTAATTTTTAGTTAGCAAATAATGTATAGCTAAAACTTTTTACTGCACTCTACAGCCATAGAGGCTCTCTATACATTTGACAGTTGTTTTTTTACCAGAGGTGGACTAATGATTTGTTTTCTCTTTTTACAATTTCCCCAGACAATTTTTGAATGATGATGACTTTTTTGGTTTGTAAATTATGTCAAGCTTTAACAAAAAAAAAACAGTAAGGTTCACGGGAGATTTAGAAATTTTAATAGTAGGTAAAATAGACAAAAATATTATTGATCTATCTTTTTATTCCTCTTTTTCTTAAAATAATAAAAATATATAATATTATTTAAATTTAACTAACCTTAGTTACCTCGCAAATTCGACTATTTTTATTAATTTTCCAGTTTGGCAAACGCATGATCTCTATACATTTTTCTTGTGTTTCTTTTTCCATTGAACAGCGAAACAATACAAGGTCATACGCCCGAGTATTTTTAGTATTAGTTTTCTAAAACGAAAAATAAATAATCAAATTTAAAATTTGATGTAACTACGTTTATTAATCAAAAATGTGACATTTACAAAATTATTTATTTCCAATGGCTGCCAACATACAAAAAAATTATCAACATTTCCCTAAAAACTGCCAAATCGAGTTGCTTACCTCTGGTAAAACAATAACTGTCAAAAATTGTATACCGGGCCTCTAGACAACCGTATTTACCATCCCTCGTGACCTGGCGTCACGTTGTCTCCCCTGTATTTCTGATTGCTTATCAACTATAATTTATTTTGTTTCTGGAATCCCCTACATTTAGTGTTTTAGGTTATTACCGATTTTTTTCTTGTGGTATTTTGCAGCTGTTGAGCAAGAACTAATTAAATTGAAAAAGTAGTTATTTTTTATTTGAAACTGTACTAATTCACGAAAACCCAACCGAGAAAATGTAAAAATGGACCGGGAACAAGCGGGAGTTGGACAGGAATTGTCTGGTTTTCGATTTTTGCTAGACACAATAAAAAATAATAGCAAGCCAAAATAATGCTCTGTGCACCAAACCAACCTGTCAAAATGCTTAAAGTCGCGTAATGTTTCCAGAACAATAAACAATATTAATAACAAAACTCAAAATTTTCATCTTGAAAAGAAAAATTTGCAGCCCGAATAAACGAGCACTTCACTCCTGAAGTTTATCACTTTTAGTCAGTTCTAACTCCCACAAGCTGAAAAAAAGGTGTACTTTTTGTGTCTAAAAAGGACAAATATTATTCAACAATTCCGGTTTTTACAAAAAAAAAAACTGTTTAACGCATGTTAATGTTAAACAGGATTTCAAAAAAATTTAGGGAGTTGAAAATTGAAATTGCTAGAAACATGTTTTTCCCAGAAAATCTGTGTTTTAAATTTAAGGATAAAAAGTGACGCTCGTAATGCTCATTGTTCAAAACTGAATGTTCAAAGCTGAGCTGATCAACCTTTTTCCTTTAGGTTGGTACCCCTGACTACCTCACTTCAGGATTCTGCATAGGGATGAAGCTAGAAGCAATCGATCCACTTAATTTGTCTTCGATCTGTGCTGCAACGGTGATGGACGTTTTACGGTGTGGTTACATTATGATTAAAATTGACACCTACGATGATGACGGCACTGGTAAAATACTACTATTTAATTTTTACCTTAGAAAGTTTTGCTTACTTTACCTTCCGCCGGTTGTTGAGCAAAGCATCAAATGGCGCAACTTTGCCCTAACTTTAACACTTGCTACGTAACCGGGTTCTGGGTCGTTTTCAATAAAAAACTGAAGTCGGTGGATGGTACGGTGGACAATACGGAACTTAAAAAAAACTTATTTGACAAAATTACAATAAATAATTTCTATAAAACTTTACTGCGTAGAAGAAAACGTATTACAAAAAAAAACGTAACTTACCTAGATACAAGTAGACCAGCACACTTTTAGAAAGTTAATTTCAAAAAGTGGGAACTTTTGGATCACACTTAGCCTAGCCAACTGCTATGATAGCGACTAGAGGAAAAATGGCAAAGGGAAGCTCACTCTCGCGCCAATTTACACATCTTTACGAAAGGCGTATTGTTCTCTTTTTCTAAAACCCGGGTTCCCATCTATGGGTTTCTTATGCGTGGGCTCCCCGAATCAAAACACGGATCACTTAGTCTAAGCGAGATTTGCCTATACAAGTTCATGTCGGTCCACGTGATGAGTTTTTTGAGTCAGGGTGTCCGCGCATGGGAAACGCTGGTCGGAATCGGGTGTAGAATGCATTCGATCCCGATATCTGTCATCGAAAACTATCTGAAGAAGATAATGATGGTATGGTATCTCGCAAAAACACGCCTTTTGATGTCGCAAAAACGCACCTTTTAAAGTCGCAAAAACGAGCCTTTTGATGTCACAAAATAACCACACCTACAATTCCTGTAGGAAACCTCTAAATACCCTAGGGCATTAATGGAACCCTCTTTATAATAATTATATAAATTTTTGTCACCAGAGATTTCTGAAAATGCTCATTGGGAACGAACAAAGTTAAATTAAACACCTGACGTTAAGTGATAAAAGCTGGGAGAAAAAGATGGGGCTAGCGTAAACTACTTTATTTAAATTAAAATCAATAAATAAAACTATTCTTCCTCACCAGGGGGGTAACGACAAGTTGGATCGTTAGTGCGCGGTCTTTAAAATGATTAAAACCTAAATTTAAAATATCGAAAGTAATGATATTGTAGTTCGAATATGCGTGTTTTGTTACACACTTTTGTTTTTTTTTACTGTTTAGGAGATCCCCATGATAAGCATCTAATTTGGAACTCTCTGTATAGTGTGTAAAAAGACAAATTCTAATATTAATTTAAAAGCACAGGCGGATCCTTGGGACAAGTCTTAATTCTAGCAATTCTACTTGTTTATCATTTAAGGAAATAACCCTTAAAAAATGATTTTTTTTTAAACAAAAATAATGTTAACATTTAGTGATGTTGTGGCGCCACAGGCAATTTGCAGAAAATTCTTTGAAAATGTTGATCTTTCACGTTGCTACCAAAGCGAGGACGATCGCCACATATAGCTATAAGATACTATAATGGCCCAAGGGTCTCGAAATGTGTAATATTAGGGACTTGTCGGTACATAAGCATAGAAGATGCTGTCATTTGTTTGACAGATCACGTAAACCAAAGCTTTTTAAAGAAACAATGGTGCATGGGAATTTTTCTGGACCTGGGAAAGGCATTTGATACTGTGACACATCGAATTCTACTAAATAAGCTTAAAAAAATGGGAATTAGAGGCGTGGTGCTTAAGCTGCTAAAATCTTTTTTGCAAGACAGAACTCAAAGTGTACGAATAAACCAAACTTTAAGCACCTATCATATGGTGGAGTTCGGTGTGCCACAGGGGACAGTGCTAGGTCCTTTTCTTTTTAATATTTATGTAAATGAATTACTTAATTTGATACCCAAGGAGTGGGGGGACGTGATCTGTTTTGCAGATGATACTTGCATCATCATTAAAGGAAAAACATGGGCGGAAGTAGTACTTTCTGCAGAAAAGATCATGAAGATGATAAAAAGCTGGTTTGACAAAAATATTTTAACTCTAAATCTAAAAAAGTCAAACTTTGTTTGTTTTTCAGTTACTAAATGGAATGCATCGACAATTACTGACATCACTGTACACAATCATAATTGTTTAGATCATACCCAGTGCAGTTGTAACCTAAAAATATATAAAATCGACAAAACTAAATATCTTGGTGTAATAATTGAATCAGAGTTACGATGGGAAGATCATATCCAATATATCTCTGGTAAAATATGAAAGCTTATTTTTAAATTTTACCAGCTAAGGCAACTAATGAATCTTCAAATGTTAAAAACAATATACTATGCACTGGTTGAGTCAATTCTAAATTACTGTATAACTGCATGGGGTGCGGCAAATAAAACCATAATTGAACCACTCAAAATAAATCAAAAGTACATATTAAAGGTAATGTTAAACAAAACAAAATTGTATCCTACTGAAAATTTATATATTGAATCAAATGTGTTACAAATCTATATAAAATCAGTGGTTAGATATACATTTAAAAATAAAAAATATTTACAAATAATAAAGCATAATACTGCAAGACATGCAAAAAATATCAGTGCATCCATTCCAAATACTAGAATTTCAAAATGCCAACAAAATCTTTTATATTCAACTCCCAAAATCTTTAATATGCTTCCTCTGGAATTTAAAACTATCCCTTTTCATAAAATTAAGAAAAAGCTCCATTTTTGGTTGAGAGAGAGGAAAATAACATGGTTTACCGCTGGTTAACTTGTTGTTTTTCTCTCATAGTTTCCTGACTTCTTTAATTAGTTATATAAACTATGTTTTAAAAATTTAAGTGAACACTAAGTACCTATATAGAAAATTCCTGAGAAAACTATTTTCTTTTGTATAAAGATATTTTCCACATAAAATAAGACATTTTAATTAGGTATATAAATCTTGTTTCAAGAATTTAAGTGAACAATAAGTATATAGAAAACTATTTTCTTTTTATAAAGATATATTCTACGTAAGATAAGACATTTTCGCATATGAATTATTATAAACTTTAGTATTTATCTATATAAATTTGTAGCATCATATCCAAAGTGCACACACAGATGTTTCTTCCATAGTGCACTTACGTATTTGATTGTACCTGTAATATTTCTCTCATCCTGAATAAATTAAATTAAATTAAACATATAGTCGACATAGCCTGACTCGGCACTATTTCTGACAGTTCCACACGAAGGTTAAAATGTTTCTGATATTTTTGTCACATAAACATGTCATCTAAACATGCTCATATTATGCCATTCTTAAAGTTGACAAAGTAAAGTTAATGCCGTCATTTATTAAAGGCAGGCACAAACATTATGAAAGTCGACATTATTTTGATAGCAAAGATGACATATTTAGACAAAAAAAATGTCAGAATCCTTTAACACTTCGTGCGGAATTGTCAAAAATAGTGCCATCTTTACTAAAGTCAGGCTATGCCGACTTTTTGTACCGATAAGTCCCTAATAATAACAAGGCAAGGCCGTTATAGTATCTTATAGTTTTATGGAGCGCCCCCACCCCAGGACCCCCCCAGGAAAGTCATGGACAGTCAGGGAAAAAAAGTGGCCATGGAAAGTCATGGAAATTCCCCGATAAGAGTATCGGAATTTATATTCATATGCTCTTTCAGGGTATTAAAAATGCCCTTTGCAGCTAACCCATGCAGCTATTTCGTCAAAACGTAAAAAGGATCAAAATTTAATTTTTTTTTGTTTAATTTTAGCAACCTTTCTTAACACCGTTCAAAATGTATGGAAAATTAATTTTTTACTCAAATTTTCTAAAAAATCTCCTTCGGCTCGTTTATCCAACGTTTATCACATGATATTGGCAATCAATCTATAATTGACACCAGGGCCCGTATTCTTGACGGCCTGTGAGGTAAGTAGTCACCGGTGAGTATTTGCCTCTCTCACTTTTCGCATGGTTCAAAGCAGGTACAGGTGTCAAGAATAGAGGCCTAGGGTCGCGATTCTTCAAAAACCGCCAGAAAATCTCGCCCTTACAAAAAATCTGACGCTTTTTAAATATAATTGTTGAAGTAGTCCATGATGGTGGAGTTGATAATTAAATCAAACAAATATGGTCTTTCTCCACTGAATTTTATTTCTTAATATCAAAAACCCGACATGTTTCGGCAGTTTTGACTACCATTATCAGGGGGTTCTAAAAAAAAACCCAAAGAAGAAGAAATAGTCTTATTGTCTTATGAAAAGTTGTAGCACAGAGTAAAGTTACTTATCCTTTTATTTAAGTGTTTTTTTTTTATTATATATTTTATACAAAGGATTGATTAATTTTGTTAAAAATTTGTTTTTTCTTTAACTCTAAGAATTAAGTAAACTTAATTTAAAAGAATAAGTTACTTTTCATTAATATCTTTAAAAAAAACCATTAAAATTAATAAAATCGCTTACCCTGAAAGAAAATTAAATGGACCGAATCAACGGACCATCGTTCTTGTTCGGCCATACTGCTTTACTGTAGCTTAAACCAGGTTTTTCCGATTTTATTAATTGATATTAATGAAAAGTAACTTATTCTTTTAAATTAAATTCTTAGATTTAAAGAAAAAACAAATTTTTAAGAAAATGAATCAATCGTTTGTATAAAATATATAATAATAAAAAACACTTAAATAAAAGAATAAGTAACTTCACCCTTTTTTACAACTTTTCATAAGACAATAAGTCTATTTCTTCTCCTTTGGGGTTTTTGACATTAAGAAATAAAATTTAGTGGAGAAAGTAAATAAAAAATATGTCAATTTAAATTTTTGTAGGCAGTTTTTGTGAAAAGCCCTTTTTTATTTGAAAATGTATGTAATGAAGCTTATTTTTGTGTGTAAACAAACCTTTAAAACTTTTATTAACATATAATACCATAGATAGCCATGGAACATGTTTATGTGGTGAGAATTTTCGACACTTATTGAAGTTTATTGGTACGCGTAGTAGCAATTTAGCTCCGGCGTAAAACTAGCCCAAGTAACATTTATTTGTTTATAATAGTAATGGCAATATTCCCACCACCAAACATTAAAAACCTTAAGTTTTAAAATTTAGTTGCCAGAATATATCCCCTAAACCTCTTAAATGAAAAAACCCAAACAGGTTGCGACCACCTTTTTATAAAACCCTTCACAGAATCTAAACATCTTTTTATAAACTTTGGCACACCAATATAACACACAAGGCAACCTAATTTGTTTAAAAGACCCAGATATATTCTAATACCATCTACAGAACCACAATAGGTTATCTGGTCTTTTGGTTTCCATATAAACTTTTAGTTCATTCAGTTTCTTTAAATGTTGAAAAAAAAACTTGGGTCATATAAACAATCTAGCTGCACAAAAGTGGTACATGTATAACTTAAAAACGGAAACAAAAGCTCTGTTCCTACCAAAAAAGACATGCCAACCAAAGTTGTCTTAAACTTAAAAAACACACGCGCCTTGGAAATAATCACTTCAATTATTTAAAAAAAAAAACAAGTTCTGGCAAAAATGCATAATGTCGCTGAAAACCTTTGAAACAGAAGAAAAAGAAACGTAATTTTAAAAATAAGATCGTTGAAAATTAAAGTTGAAACAGAAATATGAAATATTTTTTATTTACATTAATGCCATCATTGTTATAAAATAGTTCCAAGGTTCTTTTAATTTAATAAATTGCCATCAGTAGATCAAACAACCCCTACAAACCCTTGGTCAACTGCACATCATTAAAAGAAGAGAATGACATTTTACCACTATAACTATACTTTTCAACTGTCATTCAAATCCGGTTTTTTTTTTGTGCGGTTGTCGGCAAGAAGCGAGTGAGAAAAAGCGATTTTTTAAAAATAAAACAATGTTCTACATTGTGGAAACGGCCGAAAAAGGCAAAAACATGCTGGCTGTGGTACCCGCCAGGTGGGTAGAGGGTTCCACCCTGTGGTGGCCATCCCGACAAGCTTTAGCTGACTCCATTTATAAATTAAGTTTTTGCTTCATAATATGCCATTATATTTCTATAGGTGGTCAAGTTATAAAAATATCCTTTAAAAATTAAGCATTGTCACAGTTTTCTAAAGGGTGCCATTATAAATTATAAGGCCGATTGGCTCCATTTATAAATTAAGTTTTTGCTCCATAATATTCCATTATATTTCTATAGGTGGTCAAGTTATAAAAATATCCTTTAAAAATTAAGCATTGTTACAGTTTTCTAAAGGGTGCCATTATAAATTATAAGGCGGATTGGCTCCATTTATAAATTAAGTTTTTGCTTCATAATATTCCATTATATTTCTATAGGTGGTCAAGTTATAAAAATATCCTTTAAAAATTAAGCATTGTCACAGTGTTCTAAAGGGTGCCATTATAAATTATAAGGCCGATTGGCTCCATTTATAAATTAAGTTTTTGCTTCATAATATTCCATTATATTTCTATAGATGGTCAAGTTATAAAAATATCCTTTAAAAATTAAGCATTGTCACAGTTTTCTAAAGGGTGCCATTATAAATTATAAGGCCGATTGGCTCCATTTATAAATTAAGTTTTTGCTTCATAATATTCCATTATATTTCTATAGGTGGTCAAGTTATAAAAATATCCTTTAAAAATTAAGCATTGTCACAGTGTTCTAAAGGGTGCCATTATAAATTATAAGGCCGATTGGCTCCATTTATAAATTAAGTTTTTGCTTCATAATATTCCATTATATTTCTATAGGTGGTCAAGTTATAAAAATATCCTTTAAAAATTAAGCATTGTCACAGTTTTCTAAAGGGTGCCATTATAAATTATAAGGCCCATTGGCTCCATTTATAAATTAAGTTTTTGCTTCATAATATTCCATTATATTTCTATAGGTGGTCAAGTTATAAAAATATCCTTTAAAAATTAAGCATTGTCACAGTGTTCTAAAGGGTGCCATTATAAATTATAAGGCCGATTGGCTCCATTTATAAATTAAGTTTTTGCTTCATAATATTCCATTATATTTCTATAGGTGGTCAAGTTATAAAAATATCCTTTAAAAATTAAGCATTGTCACAGTTTTCTAAAGGGTGCCATTATAAATTATAAGGCCGATTGGCTCCATTTATAAATTAAGTTTTTGCTTCATAATATTCCATTATATTTCTATAGGTGATCAAGTTATACGAATATCTGTAAGAGGCTAAATATAAAACTTGTCCTATTATATAAATTATAACTCCCATACGAGGGGGGAAACAAATTACACTAATTCCTTAGCAATGCATGCAGATTTACATATAGCAATAAAAATTTTGGGACAGCTACAACTTTTTGTTGCCATGAAACCTTTGAAAAAAGCTTTTTTGGTGCAAAAAATTGTCAAAATTGTATGAAAGTATTTTCTCCCCACTAGAATCCTAGGCTTGGTCATACACACAAGCGAGATGAGAAAAATGACTTGCATTTCAAGCAGGCTTAAAAACCAACTAAGTATTTCCCTTTTAAAAATAATAACAGTGAGATTTACTAAGATCTAAAATAGTACCTCTCACATGTCTAAATATTTACACCTGTGGGGGGTACTAAATTTTAAAACCAATTTTTTAAAAACACTTACCCATACTGAAAGGACACAAAGTTATTGATTATTTTGTATTGTTATTGCAAAATATCTCCGAAAAACTGCTTTTTTTCTCAAAATACACCATATTTTAGAAGAAAATGCCCTAAAACTAATTTTTTTTGACAGGTTTCAAAATGGCAAATGTTGAATACGCCAAAAATTTTAGACATAATAGCTTCATTATTTGTGTTTGAAGTTATACAGTTGGTGATTTTTTAGACCACCTCAGGGGGGTGGTTTAAATTTATAGCCCCCAGAAAGGATTGTTTTGTGGCATTTGATAATAAGTTCGTTTATAATTTCCCTAAGTAACCGTTTTTACAAGGATCAATTTACTTTATTTAATATCCCAGGTTGTTCATTACCCAATAAAACACCTCTTATTTTGTCCAGAAAAACGCTATATTTTGAACCTGTTTTCAGCACAAGAAATATATTTATGAGGTCACTACGAGGCAAAGCAAACATAAGTGAAGGTGAACTGATTATGCACGAAAAATATACCAAACAAAAAACCCAACAACTATATTAATTTATTTACAAACTGAAAGTAAAGCATTGAGGTTATCTAAAAGCTCAGTCAAAAAAACTTTCCTTACTCAAAGCCTACTCATTTTAAAGCTATATAGCTTTCATCAGTAGAGGTTGGTACCAGCCAAGGTGCAAGCAGAGGTAAAAGATCCGAACTCGCTGTTTGTGCTTGAACGCAGCGCTAATATTTTTAAAGTGACATTTCGACAGTGACAGAAATAAAAACTTGCATTTCAGTTTTTTAATTTCATAAATAAAAACATCTTTTAAATAAATACAAAATTAATCTACTCCTTATTTTATAATTACCCATCTAAATTGTTGTGTGACATCAAGTATTAATTGGAAAAATTAACTATCAAGGGTAAGTTTTAATTAGAGTGTCATATAACCCCAATTTTAATTTCTTCTGCAGAGTGTTTACTATTGAAACCCCGAGTGGGTTTAAATTTTTTAATTTTCTTTTCTTCTAAATTGAAACTTTCTTCTTAAATCCAACAAAAGATTGTGTTAAGATGATTATTCAACAACAACAAATTTATTAAAATTCTTATAAATCAAACTACGTCCAAAACTCAAGGAGGGTTCGTTTAAAATGCTGAAAACCAAAAATTTCACTTAAACTTAGGACCGTTTTAAAATAGACACCGTTTTAGTAAATCCCACTGTAAGAATTTAAAATGTCACTTGGGAGTCCTGCAAAATATCAAATTTACAAAATGTTATTAAAAAAATTACGCAGTGTCTCTTACAGCGTTAGGATAAGTATTTTTATTTTAAATGTGCGGCAATAAATAAAAATCGCCACTTTCCAGAATTGTGACGGGTGAGATTTTCTGTCGTTTCTGAAGAAATTTTTGAAGAATTTTCTGCATAATTTTTAGAATAATGTCCTCAAGATTTTTGGCTGCGGCACATTTTAATAATTATTTTCGTATCGCTGTTTGAAATAGACAGAGAGTTTAACGAAGTACCTTCACAAAAGGAATTTTAACAAATTGGTCATGGAAAGTCATGGATTTTTTTTCGAAAAATTCTGTGGACACCCTGTTAAAATTTATCCAAAAAAATTACTGATTCCTACAATCAGAATTCGCGAAAAAACCAGTTGTGAATTTTTTATTGCATTAACAAAAAAAAATCTTCAAAAGTAGTGCTTAGGGTAAACTCTAGCCCTCTCCCGCCCCACTCTGCTTCTCATCCTCACTAGGCACATGAGGGAAAGAAATCGGGTAGTTTACTGAGGCGCGAAACTCAACTTTGTTATATGGGTAATTTCTTTTGGAAAATAAAATTCGAACTCGAAGAACTGCTTTTTTAGTAACATAATTAGATAACTTTTTTTTTCTAGGTTCAGACTGGTTTTGCTATCACGTCAAGTCGCCCTGCATATTCCCCGTGGGGTTTTGCCACAAACACAATATTCCTCTGACCCCTCCCAAAGGGTACGACCCGACCACGTTCGATTGGAACAGCTACCTCTATCAGACTGGGTAAGTAGCGTAGCAAAAATCAGCTAACTCTAAATATTTGAAATAATTTATAAGTAAAAAGTAAAAAACTAGTACACAGTTACTACGTTTATATGCGCCTAAAACCGGTTTTATATAAGGACGGTTTTAAATAAAATCGCTTTCTCCGAGGGTTGGGTTGTCCTTTATTAAATCACACTTTAAAAAGTAAACAAATAAAACAATAAAGTTAACAAAAGATTTTTCGGTAAAACTAGGGATGAATATTTCTTTGGGTTACGGACCCTAAAATCGGTTTTAAAGCGATAAATCGCTTTAAAATAAAATCGATTTAGTGTTTCGTTTTAGTGGTGTTTATTCAACAAAATTTTCAAACCGTCATTATATAAAAGCTCTTTATGAGGCCCCTATTAAAGTAATTGAATAAAGTTTTACTCATACCCAGGGTTCAAAGTGGCCAAAGAAAAACTGGAAAAGTCAGGGAATTTGTATGCTGTCAGGGAAAAGTCAGTAAAAACCCAAAAATGACCTAAAAGTCAGGGAATAAGATACCCATAGTATGCAACTGTTTATGATTATTTTAGAAACAAAACTGGTGCACCGAAAATATTTAGTACGTTTGAATTCTCCCTCGTATATCAACACTCGTCACAGATGACGAATCGGGCGTGCGCAGATAATTATTACCGAAATTCTGAGAAACAGAGTCACTACGTTTGTCTGAGCTATACTCGTATTTTTGTCTGCGCCAATGAGGATGTAAAAAACGTGCCAAGTGTATTTGTTGTTTAATTCCGCCCTTATTGCTCCGGCTCTTACCCTTATTTTCACCGACTTATTTTTATGTGTCCATTCACTAAAACGTCCATTAACAAATGAGAGAAAAAGAGGTGAGTAGAGTTTTCGTATTTTCCGCACTTGTTGTGAAAGTGAGTTTTAGTAAAAAACAGATAAAAAATATTCTGTGCAAATTGGGATTAGAGACTCTTTTTGCTTGTTATAAATAAAGTGCATAAACATTTTCCTGTTTTGTCTGATAGTGGAAGAATTTAAAAAATGGCAAATAGAAAAACTAATTTTAGTATGGATTGGATTGATCCTGATGCCAAAGCTCCGCCTGATGGGGTCAAGTGGCTTATGCCAGTAAATGAGTAAAATGAGCAGCGAAACAAAAAAGAGAGTGTGATGACAAACAAAAATAATGAAGCTAGTACCTCAAAAAATTCTAATAATATTTGTGATACTCGGAAAAATGTATTTATGACAGATTTTATTCTAAAACAAGATCTACAAGATATTGTGTTGCCTAAATACTGTAGTGACTGTTATGAAATCCAATTATTTTGTGTTAAGCAATGTTTACGATTTGGCGTATGAGTCAGAAAAAAAAACTTGCTTATATTTTATGTTTGGTGAAGGTGTTGGCTACCTATCCGCATTGTCTTGTATAAATTAGCAAGGTTTGGCGAATGCGTTGAAAAAAAGTAAATTTGCTTCACTTTTATAGTTTGGTGGACACGTTACTTGCGTTTTCACAGAATTATTAAGGTATTACAAAAATGTTAAAAGTGTGGCGATTGCGTTGGAAGAAAGTAAATTTGCTGGTATTTTATAGTTTGGTGAAGACGGTGGTAAGAGTTTTTCAAATAATAACTAATAAGGGAAACAATTATGTACAGATACTATAAGACTAAATTTGAAAGAGTGTAACATGGACAAAAATGTCAGGAAATTTTTGAAAAAATTGTCAGGGAAAACCTGGAAAAGTCAGGGAATTCCAAAATTGAAAATAACTATAGAACCATCTGTCAAATTGGGAAGGTCAAAATCCAATTGTATGATATTTAAAGTGTCTCAAAATCGAAGGCTTTACGGATATCACCAGGTCAGATAAAGAAAATTAACATGTAACATATCAGGTAAAAATCCAATGGAAAAAAGTTGCAGCTAATCCAACCAGCTTTTTTTTAAATATTTCAAACGTAAAGAGATCAAAATTTTTAAAGAATTTGCAAAAAATTACATCATTAATTGTTACAATTTAATTTTAGTTTTAAACAATTTTTTGTCACCAACATTGCATTTTAAACAGATAAAAAATGACATTTTTACTATATTTAGCATTTAAGATATTATTTTGGGAACAAATTTAGAGTTGAAACTAGATTTACCCTTACTTTTATAAATATAAAATATTTTTTTTTCGTGCACACTAAACCAACCCCCGCCTCCTCCCGATGCGATGATGATGATACTTTTTGACCGTTGTCAGGGAAGACCAAAGCATTTGTCTAGGAAACCGTCGGATAATTTTTAAGTCAATTAACATACTGTACTAACCCTGTATAGGCCATGTTTGAGCTACGAGATTTTTGAAATATCTGAATTTCTATCCTTATTTATAAAAATTTAGACTATGATTTTTCTAAGGAGAATTTGAGGGAAAATCTCTAAAATCTACTTTAAATTTGTGTCGATCAATGACACCGGTGAAGTAGTTTTGTTATTAATTTTTTAAGACATTGCACTAAAGATTGTTATATTTTTTTTTTGCAGGCAACTTCCAGCTGATCCCTCACTTTTTAACACCTACGTGCCTCTTCACGGATTCGTCCCTGGGATGAAAATAGAGGCGGCTGATCTCATGGACCCTAGACTGGTTTGCGTGGCTACCATCGCCAAAGTTGTGGGCAGATTACTTAAGGTGAGTTTTCACTTTACTAACTTACGTAATGGTAAGGCGCAATTACACAGACGAACATGCTCAAATAAAAGCTCGTGCAAAAGATCTAAAATTTTTTGCGTGAACATTTTTGTGAGCTTTTTTTTGAACATTTTGTTCGGGTAAATTTTTGAGCAAATTATTGCTATCTATTTTGGAAACATATTTTTAAAGATGAGAATAAATAAAATTTCACATCAGTGATCAGTGATCTCAATTCTTTAAAAAAATGGAACACCAACTTTTATTTAAAATTTTTGTGAAAAAAAAGCCGACGGCAAGCGAAACATTATTATTGGCTCTACTATCAATTTTGTCACATGGATTAGGGTTACTTATAACATTTTTTTCTTAGAGTTTTTCCCGGATTTTTTTGCCCGGGTTTTTTTTGGGATTTTCTTGCGAGTTTTTTTTATTTCCAAGGGTTTTTTCCTAAAGTCCAAAAAAAACCCAGGAAAATTTTTCTTTTCAAAAAAATTTGTGAGTTTTTCAAATATCGGCAAAAAACTCAAAAATTGCACTTTTAAGCGGTAATCCGCGCCTCACGACTATGAGGAATGGTAGGGGGGGGGATTTTTTAAACATATTTTTGTAACTTTACTTTACCTTTAGCTTTTATTGTTGTTTTTTAATTCCTCACACCAGATTTACCTAGTTAGTTTAAGGTCCCAAGGGATGCTTAAAAAAGCAAAAGGTTCATGAAAATGCTAAAGGTATAGATATTTACTGTCAATTTAATGTAATAATCAAGGTCGATTACTGACACTGAACCAACAATATGCAAAAGGCAACATTGCGATTCAAAAGGGTGGCGGGCCTACTACCTGCGAAATCCAAAACACGGGATGATAGATCGGCGCACAGTCTACTAAATAACTGTTAAATTATATTTTTTAGACAAGGGTCGGGTTCGTAGGGTTGTAAAAGTGGGTAATAAACGGGTATTATTTAAACCGAACGTGCTTTTGTTCATATATTTGAGATTTAATAAAATGTATACAGGTTTTTTAATTTGACTTAATTGTTATTGTAAAAGACTAAACTAGGAAGTAAAATAAAGGGATATTCTTTTAAACGTAAATTTTTATCATTATATTTTTCAGGCAACAGCAATAAATAAGTGCCAATTATTATTTTTTTTATTCTCGTTTTTTTTACAACCCCAAATATACTGGCATATCCCCTATAAAAATCAGATCAATCGAAGTTGCTTATGAGGTAAAATGTGAATTTCGGCATCAAATCGTTTTTCCGTCGGAAAGCACTTGATTAAAAATACCTTATTTCAAAACTTTGTTTTTCTATTTTCAGTTAAGTTCAATGAATTCCGATAACAATATATATTTTGAATTTGTAAAGAAATTTTTATACCCCCAATTCTTCAAACAAATTTTGCTCAACACTTTGTGTGTTTGTGTGTGTGTGTGTTTTTTGTACGAGATTTTGCTCGAACATTTCTTTGAACATTTTGCTCAAGAGGCTCGTGTAAATGTTTGTCGGCATTTCAACATCAAAGGAAAGTTTGTCTGTGTAAATGCGCCTGTAAATTGTACTTTCTTGCTTTTATTGTGTTCTAGTCTATTGTAAAGGCGCAATTACACAGACGAACATGCTCAAACAAAAGCTCGTGCAAAAGATCTAAAATTTTTTGCGTGAACATTTTTGTGAGATTTTCTTTAAACATTTTGTTCGGGTAAATTTTTGAGCAAATTATTGCTATCCGTTTTGGAAACATATTTTTAAAGATGAGAATAAATAAAATTTTACATCAGTGATCAGTGATCTCAATTCTTGAAAAAAATGGAACACCAACTTTTATTTTAAATTTTTGTGAAAAAAAGCCGACGGCAAGCGAAACATTATTCTTGACTTTCAGTTTTGTCACATGGATTAGGGTTACTTATAATATTTTTTTTCTTAGGGTTTTTCTCGGATTTTTTTGCCCGGGGGTTTTTTTGGGATATTCTTGCGAGTTTTTTTTATTTCCAAGGGTTTTTTCCTAAATTCAAAAAACAACCCAGGAAAATTTTTCTTTTCCAAAAAAATTTCGAGTTTTTCAAATATCGCCAAAAAACTCAATAATTGCACTTTTAAGCGGTAATCCGCGCCTCACGACTATGAGGAGTGGTGGGGAGGGGATTTTATTTATTTTCAATTTAATGTAATAATCAAGGTCGATTACTGACACTGAACAAACAATATGCAAAGGAGCAACATTCCGATTAAGAAATCTAGTCTATTACTGCTAAATTATATTTTTTTAGACAAGGGTCTGGGATCGTAGGGTTGTAAAAGTGGGTAATAAACGGGTATTATTTAGAACGAACGTGCTTTTTTTCATATATTTGAAATTTAATAAAATGTATATAGATTTTTGAATTTGACTTAATTATTATTGTATTGTGTTTTAAACTAGGAAGTAAAATAAAGATATATTCTTTTAAACGTAAATTTGTATCATTACATTTTACAGGCAACAGCAATAAATAATTGCCAAATAATATTTTTTTATTGTCATTTTTTTTACAACCCCAAAAAAGTTACAAGTATACTGGGATATCCCCTATAAAAATCAGATCAATCGAAGTTGCTTATGAGGTAAAACGTGAATTTCGACATCATATCGTTTTTCCGTCGGAAAGCACTTAATTAAAATACCTTGCTTTAAAACTTAGTCTTTCTATTTTCAGTTAAGTTCAATGAATTCCCATAAAACTATAAAATTTAAATTTGTAAAGAAATTTTTATACCCCCAATTCTTCAAACAAATTTTGCTCAACATTCTCTCCAAAATTTACGTGTGTTTTTTTGTACGAGATTTTGCTCGAACATTTCTTTGAACATTTTGCTCAAGAGGCTTGTGTAAATGTTTGTCGGCATTTCAACATCAAAGGGGTTTGTTGACAATAATTGACCGAAGGTTTAATCGCAGGTAGCTTGTATTTCACTAAAAATGCAAAACCGTGATTTACAAAAAATGTAAACAACGAATCCTACTCTAGGTTATATAGAAAATACATCATAGAAAATATAAAAGAAAACACCCACCTAAAAATGCACAGGTATAAACTTTCACACTAAATTAAATATTAGGCAAAAATTAAAATGCACCAAAATAACATTTATTAGCAATTTGCAAACCACAAGTGAACCCGAATAAAATGGCCGCCTTCTGATAGTCCGGTCGTCGGGCATATCGCGGAACAAAAAAAACGCGAAAAAAAAACTATTGATTCTTTCTTTAAAATCGAGTTTTTGTTACACTATAAACTTCATAAATTGTCACTGCATATCACAAAACGTCAGAGGTCGATCTTTAAAAAAAAGACACAAAACTGATAAACTGCAAGGTCATTTCAAATCAAATAAACCAGAGGTTTGGCAGAACATCTCCCCGATTTCGATAATTTTTGGTACATTTATTCTACCCATAAAGGGAATGAAATTTTTTTTTTGGCCATTACTTTTTTATTAAATTAATTCTTGAAAATCAAAAGAAACTACAATTTTGCTTAAACCTAAATATACCTAAAGAAATGAAAATATCTCGATAACTACTTAAACTGGGACAGTGGTTTTAGAAGTATTTTAAATACCTTTCGAATGATATATCACATGATGTACACTTGATTTAAAAAAAACACATACATGCAGTCACAAAATTGACCTTTCTAAAAGTGTATAATATATACGGACTACCAGCTAAAATGCCTAAAAACTTCAAAAGTACGACAATTTGTCATATGGTTTAAAAAAGGTCTCTAAAACTGAAAATATTTTTTTACTTAAATTAAAGGCAACCTTATTTTTATATTAAATTTTGCACAATACTAAAAAATCAGCAAAAATTATGGTTTAGTAAAGTCCTTATTGAACAATATCAAATTATCACTCGAGTAACGGACAAAAGCTGTTCTATAAAGAGGGCGGTAACCCATTTTGGAGTTGATCAAATAACAATAATACGATGGAAACAGCGCTGGATTGAAAATAATTCGACGAATAGGAAACTTGGATTATGACAAAAACGATGGTAAACTTAATACTAATTATTTTAACTTAAAAAAGAACTAAAATAAATATTATAATTTAGTATTTAATAGGATTACCATTTTTCTCTATTACAAGCTGCAAACGTCTGGGCATTGAAAAGGTTAAATTTTGAAAATACTGATGGTCTTCTGAGAGCTGATCCAATGCGCAATAAATAGCATCGCTTAACTCTTCAACCTTTCGTGGTCTCCAATTCCTTTGGTATATTATTTTAACGATTCGACCCCATATATTTTCCATTGGGTTAAGGACAGGGATGTTGACTGGCCAAGAAAGTGTTTGTATATTATTATTCTGAAACCATTGGCGAACAACATTAGCCGTGTGTACTGGACAGTTGTCCTGCTGATAAACGAAGTCATTATTTTCATGTAAAGCCTGTACAGATGGCAGCATAACGATTTCAAAGATTTCAATATATCGTTCACTATTGAATCTTTCTTCGATACTCCAAAAAAAATCCAAACCTCTAGCACTAAAACAGCCCCACATGTTTACGGAAAAATGTCCAGCTTTTTTCATTTGGTTTGTATATTCGGCTTCAAATCTAGAATTTTGTGGACGATAAACTAAAATTCTCCTGCTGCTTGAAGATGATTGAAAAATTTTTTGTCAGTGAAAACCAACCTCTCCCAGAAGTCATTATCACGAAGAACGTTGTTCAGTGCAAAAATCACTCTGGCCTGTTTTTGTTCTTCTGCTAGAAAAGGCTTCTTTGCAGCAACTCGACAAGAGACTTCTGATTTCGTTACTCTTCTATTTACTGTTGCTAAAGAACCCGGAAATAATGTTACATTAGCTGCTTCAACCGAAGTTGAAAAAGGATTTTGTCTGAGATGGTCAATAAGTCTCTCATCTTGCACTTCAGAACTTACTTTTGGTCGTCGTGATCCATCTTTCCTATCCGTAAAATTATTTTCAATCCAGCGCTTTTTCCATCGCATTATCGTCATTTTATCAATTCCAAAATGGGTGGCCGCTCTTCTTATAGACCAGCCGTCTTCTATAACTTCAGTAAATGTTGATATCTGTGGCATTTTTAAGGATGTCACACTGAATTTTAAGCTGTCAGGCATACTAAGCTGGTGGTGCCTTATAATAGTATACACTAATGGAAAGCTAAATTTTGTGGCTTTTCAAAAATTTTAAAAAAAGTTTTTTTTGCAGTTTTTTTAAAACAAAAAGTATATAATGTGATGATGAAAGGTATTTAAAATACCTTTAAAACGAGCTATAAACCACTGTCCAAGTTTAAGTAGTTATTATATTTAAATTTCTTTTAAGTACATGTTTGAGCAAAATTGGTAGTTTTTGTGATTTTCAAGAATTAAAAAAAAAGTAATGGTCAAAAAAATTTCTTTCATCCCCTTTATGGGTAAAATAAATGTCCCAAAAATTATCGGAATTGGGGAGATGGTGTGCCAAACCTCCCTTTTTTTTTGCTTGATTTCATATGAAATGACCCTGCAAGGACCTCATTAAGGGGGAGTAATTCGACGCATGTCTTAAAGTAAAAACGGAACGTTGGCCCTACCGAAAACAAAAACATGGTATTTTTTTAATAGAATGTTGGTATCAGTGAAATTTGAAGTATTAATTTTGTGTATTGTGATTTTTAAAGTGACTGTCCGTTTTTTTAAAGCATTAGCTTGGTATTTAATAACAGTAAACCCGTTTTAAGTTTACTCTAAACTTGTACCTGTCCTTTATTGATGTTTTTAAAGACGACTTTAGCGTTAGTAAATCTCAGGGGAAGTGCGCTACTGGCAAACACCTGGAAAATAAAAAAGGCAAAAAAAACTTGGAAACACCTGGAAAATGGTAAAAAATTAAATAAACCTGGAAAAACTTATTATGTGAGTTTATCACCTGGAAAAATGATTTAGATAAATATTTAACCTCAAAACCTTTATTTTATTTTATTATTTTTTTCCGCCTTGCTTCGGTTTAAAAATATTTCAAATCCTAAAAAGATCAGATTTTCTGGGTCAAATATCGAAAATTTTTGCCTGCGGAGCTTTAACGTCGATTGGTACAATTTTAATTTAATTTTCTGCATTTCAGAACAGAATTTCAAACGTGCAAAATATGGCATTTTTAGTATAATTTTCTTAAAATTTTCGCCTGCGGCGCAACTATGGCAGGATTTTGGGATGGGCCTATAAATCACTCCAAAAGCTAACCTTCTTTGGCGGCTAGGTCTATACATTTGACAGTTATTGTTTTACCAGAGGTGGGCAACTCATATTGCCCTCTCTTTCTAATTTTTTTTTTCATATTTGCATGTAAAAGCGACTTTATGAAATTGACTCATGTTTTGTTGTCTCTTTTTATAATTTCCCCAGACAGTTTTTGAAAGATTGATTTTTTTTTGGTTAGTAAAATATGTCAAGTTTTAAATAAAATCTATATGTTTGTGGCGGATTCATAATGTCGAAACTACTTTTTTTGGGTTTTTCGCCACTAAGTTAAGAACCCACTGCGTAAATTCCTAAAAAAAAAATTTGTTCGTTTGTCAGTGGTTTTTAAATAAGATAAAAAATTTGCCTACACACACGCAAATCCTAACTAGAATCCAAGTACTTATCTGACGTTTCGGCAGAAATTCTACTGCCGTTATCAAAGGAGTTTGTTTATTCTTTTCAAAATTTTTTTCGATTCTTTTTTTAAAATATCTGTCTGTTGTCATACAACTGACTGACTTTGACTGATGTATATTTCAAATATTAACTTGACAGTTTGGTGCGTCGATAGTAGCCAACAAGGTATTGGGTGAATTTAGTAAAATTTAAAATCAAAATTATATTTGTTTGAGTGTTTTCGATTTTAGATTACATTATAAAAATACAAAATTTTTATTTTAAAATATCAAGTATAAAGATTATCTTTTGACTGACTTTAAGAAAAAATACATTAGAAACTAAAAAAAAATACATTAATTTATTTAAAAAAAAACCTTTTTGAAAATCTTGTTTTAAAATTAGAAGACAAACTGTATTTATATCAACTGATATGCTAGCTATTACTCTATGATCATTTTCAAAAGAATGTTGGCAAATTTTAGACTTCTCCCAGTCTCCCCTTCTGAGGTACCCCTTATGGTCATTTATTCTAACTTCAAGAGGCCTTGAAGTTTCTTTAATATAAGATTTACCACACTCGTAAGGAATTTTATAAACGATATTTTTTTACTTTTGCTCTAATATTATAACTATTAGCGATTCGTTTAATTTTTTCCGAAATACTTGGTATAAAAGGAATTATTAAATTTGCTGGTTATTATGTCTACGTTCGCGTTGTTTTGGAAATTCGATTTGTATAAAATAATTTTCGATGAAGTTATTTGGATAAGAATTTTTAATTAAGACATCTTTTATTATTTGTTTTTCTTGTAAAAATGTGTTATTGTCCGAACAAATTATTTTAGCTCTATCGTATAGACTTTATTACTGCTTTTTTAACCGATGAGCAATGATTAGACCTCAGATTAATGAAAAAAATGTTATTAGTCTGAGGATTAGACCAATATTTAGTAGCATTAATTCTCCGTGTCATAAACTAGCAAAATATTTACTTAAAATTTTAAATCCCTCAGTAGGAAACACAAATTTATTTATAAAAAATTCTCAACACTTTTTAGAAAAATTATCCGAGGTCAATTTTAATAACAATCACTTGATGGTGAGTTTTGATGTGGTGAGCCTTTTCACAAATGTACCTGTAGATAAAAGCCTTTCTATAGTAAGACATTGATTAGAAAATGATCAAAATTTAGGCGAAAGAACTACACTGAGTGTCAATGCTATTCTGGAACTTCTCATATGCATAAAAATCACATATTTTCAGTGGGAAAGTGATTTTTTTCAACAGGATTTTGGGACGGCAATGGGCTCTCCACTTTCTCCTCTAATGAGTAATATTTTTATGGAAGATTTTGAAAATAAAATTTTAGAGGAATTTAATTTTAAACCGGTCATTTGGTTTCGCTATATAGATGATATTTTTAGTATTTGGCCACACGATTTAAATAAACTCAATGATTTTCTTAATTTTATAAACTTATTTTTAGACGTTTTAATAAAGAAACAAAATACATTACAAACCTCAGTTAATAGAAAACCAACATATACAAATAGATATCTAAATTTTAACTTAAATCATTGCTCATCGGTTAAAAAAGCAGTAATAAAAAGTCTATACGATAGAGCTAAAATAATTTATTCGGACAATAACACATTTTTACAAGAAAAACAAATAATAAAAGAGGTCTTAATTAAAAATTCGTATCCAAATAACTTCATCGAAAATTCTTTTAGACAAATCGAATTTCCAAGACAATGCGAACGTAGACATAATAATGAACAACCAACAAATTTAATAATTCCTATTATACCAGGTATTTCGGACAAAATTAAACGAATGGCTAATAATTATAATATTAGAACAATTTTAAAAAAATCAAATACTCTTAGATCAATTCTAACCAAAACAAAACCATTAAATGCTGAGCAAAACTCAAAAAATATCGTTTATAAAATTCCTTGCGAGTGTGGTAAATTTTATATTCGAGAAACTTCAAGGCCTCTTGAAGTTAGAATAAATGACCATAAGGGGTACCTCAGAAGGGGAAACTGGGAGAGGTCTAAAATTCTTTTGAAAATGATCATAGAGTAATGTGGGGAGAAACCAGTATATTACAAAAAGAACCAGACAAAATTAAACGAAAAATCAAAGAAGCAGCTTGCATCTTTTGATTTTCAAAAAGGTTTTTTTTTAAATAAATTAAAAAATAGCATTGATGTTCTTTGAGTTTCTAATGTATTTTTTCTTAAAGTCAGTCAAAAGATAATCTTTATACTTGATATTTTAAAATAAAAATTTAGTATTTTTATAATGTAATCTAAAATCGAAAACACTCAAACAAATATAATTTTGATTTTAAATTTTACTAACTTCACCCAATACCTTGTTGGCTACTATCGACGCACCAAACTGTCAAGTTAATATTTGAAATATACATTAGTCAAAGTCAGTCAGTTGTATGACAACAGACAGATATTTTAAAAAAAGAATCGAAAAGAATTTTGAAAAGAATAAACTCCTTTGATAACGGCAGTAGAATTTCTGCCGAAACTTCAGATAAGTACTTAGATTCTAGTTAGGGTTTGCGTGTGTGTAGGCAAATTTTTTATCTTATTTAAAAACCACTGACAAACGAACAAATTTTTTTCTTTAGGAATTTACGCAGTGGGTTTTAACGTATTTTTTAAAAAAAATCCTTAACTTAGTGGCGAAAAACCCAAAAAAAATAGTTTCGACATGTCAAGTTTTGACAAAAAAAAACAAACATTGAATATACACGCGGTAGAAATTAAAAATGTAAATAATAGGTCGAATATAAAGACTCCTATTGATCTATATTTTTGTTACTCTTTTTCTTACAATAAAACATGGAAACATAATGTATTATAACAAAGTACATGCTAAATGCGTATATTTGTACCTACTGCTTATAGCTCACTTACCTCGCAAATTCGGCTATTTTTATTAATTTTCCAGCTTGGTAAATGCATGTTTTCTTTCCACTTTTCTGGAATTCCTTTCTCCGTTGGACAACGGAACAATACAAATTCGTCGAGGCACGTGTTTCTACTGTCAAAAATGTGACAGTGACAAATTTATTTTCAGGGGTTACCAATACACAATTTGTTTTTAAACATTTCCATAACAACTGTCAAATCCAGGGGTCGTATTTTCGAAACCATACGAAATTATTCGCATGCGACTACTTCCGTCTCTTCCTATACCGTATAGAAAAGGAGGCAAAAGACATGCCGATATGCTGATTCATGGGTAGTACGTGAAAGAATAACCGGTTTTTCATGCGAAACAACACGAATGCCCTCCACTCACTCGTGCAATATTGCGCTAAACCAGTCGAATTCGAACGCGGTCCACACATACCGGCTTATCTGTCGTCTCTCATTTCACACGGTGTAGAAAGAGACTGACATAAAAATTGTTGATTATTCAGTACACGTATGCGGATATTTTCGTATGGATTCGAAAATCAGACCCCAGTTGTTCACCTCTGGTAAAACAATAACTGTCAAAAATCGTATACAGGGCATCTAGCGGCAGCTAACCCAATTAGGCATTTTAGGATGACGTTATTGGTAGTCGGCCATATTAAAGAGTTAGATCACTAATTTATCGTCACCTTATTTGATTACCGTATCACCCTAATTGAGATGCTAAAAAGAGTTTTTAAACCACAAAAACAAATTACCGTAACCGTATTCTTTTGTCCACATAGAAACTGCCAATGCAAATTCACTTTCACAAAAAAATTAAAAACTTCATTAAACAAAAAAATGAATTATCACCTACCAGCTGCAGCTTTTGCACAGAAATAAATCTGGTTGGTTGCAAAAAATATCCGAGCGGGTCCCGTTAAGCCTCCGTAAGTAACATATTTCGTTTCGGCTATTTTTGGATACGGGAGAAAAATAACCGATTCTGCCTACAGTATTGTAGTAAAACATACCTACCCAGGTTCGTTTAACAAATTAAAATAAAACAACCATAATAAATAAAAGCCCTACGTTGTTAACCTCACTCACATAATTTACTTGCCCAGAATGCGCCTGACAATAACAAATTTAGGGAGACTTGAGGTAAGGTGTGATATGTAAAATAAACACAATATTTGAAAAATACTCCTAATTTATTAATTTAAAAGAAAATCAATAGTAGAGCCGTACTCAGCCTGAAATTCACGAGGGGAAAGAGCACGGCAGAGAAACCCTCGATGTCAATTCCAAAAATCGAGACATGCTGTTCCAAACATTTTATTACAAATACTAATTAAATTACTAAAAAATTAAAATTACTGTCTCAGTACTAAAATTTGTCGTTCTACATTTATAACAATACATTCAAAAGAGTACTCAGCTAATAGTTAATATTTTGGGCTAATATCTCTAGACTATACTTTTTTTAGTTAATGTTAGTAGATTCACCAAGGCCCTTTCTCACATCCTGAATCATACCAAAAATATATGATAAATCTATTTCATACATCTTTGGTCATACGTCTTACAAACTAAAATCCTAGCACAAAAAGACAGCAAACGTTTTGATTTAATTTAAATCTGCATGGTTCACACCATAAAACGATTCTATCTAAATATAATAAAATATAAATGTTATAAACCAACACATCAAATATAATAGAAATAAAAGAACACTTTGTTTGAAATATAATAATTTTTAAATACGCATTTTACTGACCTGTAAAGAATTCGTTCTACCGTCAACCAAACAACTCCAACTACTACTATCTCTTGATTCCGAATCTCGTAAAAACACACACAAATGCATGCTTCTTTTTTTGTTGTTTTTTTTTTAACACCTAAATATAGGGTGCTACAAAACCAAATAAAAGATTTAATATTTTTTTAAATAGACTGGTTTCTACAGTATCACCAATTTTGATGGTCTATTAACGCTCTATTTGTCTGGTGGGCACACAAACCGTTTCCTCATAAGCCGCAATGTTATCAAAAACGTAAATTTTACAAAAACGACAACCGACGTAGTTTCAAAATAGGTACTGTTTTAAGTATTGATCCTTTGTTCATTCAAAATATTCAAAATGAAGCTGGCAAATCGCTGTTAAATACGGCTGCGTGCCGATATCCCTATCTCAAACGCACTTATATCACTGTTAATGTCATCTCTCTCAAATCAGTATGATCATTTATTAAGGATCTGGAGAGAGACGGCGCTATCTACGGCAGTAAAAGAGCCTACCGCAGACGTCAAAATAACCTTAATATCACGTGACCTAAAATGCCTAATCCACATTTTTTAAAAATATTTTGCAAAAAGGACGCTGAAAATGCAAAAAATGCCTGCAGCGATATACAGACCGCTTCAAGCTACTGCGAACATAGGGCGGAAGAAGTCTAATTTGCCAGTGTACGTACATGCAGAGACACCGCACGCCTATCAGTGAAGCAACCAATACTCTGGCCTGCGATCACCACTTGCATGACTTTCCTTTGGTATTTAGTACGCCTCTAACCACGGTGCTGTGTGGAGCGTAGTCAATGAAACCGGAATTTGGTCAATAAATACGCAAATTTTTATAACGTAATTTTCTTATTTTTTGTCACTGATAAATAAGAGCGTTTTATTGTCAACTGCTCAGATTTATCAGTGACGACGTGTTACAATGAAAATAATAAGGAGAAACAAAATAAAAGCAAGTTCTCAAAATAAAATAATACATTCTAAAAACCAAAAAGATTCTCCCAGTCAAAAAAAAATTAAAGCAAATGTTCGAAAAGTCCTCCTTGCTCGGCTAGACAATATCCGAGCCTACTATAAAAACCCCTTCTAACGTTTCCAAGCATGTTAGGGGTGATAATTTGAAAAGCTTCTTCAAAAACAGATAGAAGTCATGGCCATAAAATAGTTCCCCGTGTACTTATAACCCGATTAGGAAATACATTATCAAGATATTCCCTAACAAGGCCAACATTGTGAGCGGAACAACCATCTTGTTGAAACCATGTTTCACCAAATCTTACACCTAACAACTGCCTAGCAGTTGGAATAATTTGCTGCTGCAGTAGATCCAAGTATCTAGGACCATTCAAATTGCAATTGCCGTTAATAAAAAATGGCCCAATTACGTGTTCCCCTATAATACCCCCCCCCAAACATTTAGTTTTTGGGGATACTGTGTTCTTACGTCAAAATACAAATGCAAATTTTCCCTTGACCAATATCGAACGTGTGTTGGGTGACGATTTGACCATTTGACCATCTGCACTTTTTCGGCAACTTCGTAGACATCCATTTTTGGTCTTAAAAATGTATTATTTCAATTAAGAACTTACCCATCTGTTTCTCGAGCAAGGCAGAAATAAAAAAAATAATAAAAACAAAATGAATTTCCAAAAGATAACACTGCAGCGTGCTTCGAATCCACCTCGGTCGTACGGCACGGAGAATAAATTGGACTTGATTCCCCCTATGTTCGCAGTAGCTTGAAGCGGTCTGTATATTTATTGATGGTAATTTTTGTCAACAACATTTAAACCGTGGCCCAAAGGAGAAACTAAAAAAAATTGCAATTATTTAATTTTTTGTTGATACAAAAAGCGCTTTTTTACGAACGGTGTTTTAAAGAATGAGTGTATAGCCATTTTTTTTAAAACCGCGAGTGAAAAAAGTCGAACTATGTTTCCTATTTTTGTATATCGCCTTTATTTTTTCACCAAATATTAAAGTTTATTACTTTTTAAATTTTTCTCTAGTTTTGCTGTTTTATCTTTTCTTTATTTTTTGAACCTGGGAATTTAGTAACAAATAACCTGAAAAACTCCTGAAAATTGACGGTTTTTGCGTACGAACCCTATTTGATCATAAGAGCAAGAACTCCAATAGTCTAAATATAATAGTGTAATATTTTTGTAGGTACATTTATTTGGATTTAAAAAAAATATATATTGTACCTTTGATTATATAACCAAACCGTCAAGGACAGGCTCCCTAATATTCTATGAAACAAGCCACATTTTTTCTTGCTCTCAGCCCTGCTGTCAGCTTGTGTGTTTTTTATTTGTTTATTGGCGAAAAAAAAGCGCAATGAAAATCAATCTTTTGAATCCTTATAGTACCTTCTTTGTATAATTAATATAAAATAAATTCTTTTGAAATGAAAAAATAAAATAATAATAACATGCACGGTATTTGACGGCGCTTGACTTGCTCGTGCGCGCAATGAGTTTGCGCTGGAAAAAGTTGGTTTTAGTTTTTTAGTCGTTTTTTCGAGGCTCACGTCGCGAGTTATCTTTGTAATTGAATGTTATTGTAATTTATTTAAAAAAATTTTTTGCCGAAACCAGGGATCGAACCAGGGACCTTTAGATCTTCAGTCTAACGCTCTCCCAACTGAGCTATTTCGGCTGTTGAATATAATAAGTTTTTATCGTCATTTTGAATTTAATTATGTATTAATTAAAAAAATTAGTAAAATCTGTAATTAATTTTAAAATGACGATAAAAATCATTATATTCAACAGCCGAAATAGCTCAGTTGGGAGAGCGTTAGACTGAAGATCTAAAGGTCCCTGGTTCGATCCCTGGTTTCGGCAGATTTTTTTTTTTTGGATTTAAATAAATTACAATAATATTCGACTATAAGCTGAGATAACCCGCGACGTCAATCTTGAAAAAACGACCGCGAAAACTAAAAGCATTTTATTAATAGCATTAGCGGTTCTAGGGTGGGAAAAAACTAATTTTTTTACGATTTTATGACCATTTTTGAAAAATTTTATGACAATTTTGGAGTATTTCCTACGAGCGTGCGGAAAGTGCCACTTTTCCGCACCGCGATCGTAAAAGAATTTGCCGCACGCCATGCGGAAAAAGCCTTTCCACGCACGCAAATTTTTTTATGGTGGTCAATTTTTTTTACAAAATCGTTTCAAACAAGATGTTTTTAATTTTTCTCACGTTTGTAAGAAAAATTTTGTACCTAAAGCTTCTTTTTCAAATTTACGTCTTGACCGAACTGCGCTGCGCGATGCGTGCGGAAAAGTATCACTTTCCGCACTTGTTAGGTAAATAATTATTACCCATCGATTTTATTAGTTTTCCAGGAGGTGATGTTAATCGAAATTAAAATGGTAAATATATTTTCAAAATTAAGTTCCAAGTAGGTACCTGTAACTGTGTGAAATAATATCACCTTATTTTTAAATTTTTTTCAGTTATCATTAAAATTAAAACGTTTATAAATACAAATATATAAAAAGAAAATCTCTCGAGAAATCTATTATGAAAATTTAAAGGGTAAGTGCCCGCCTGCAAAGGGTTTGTCCAGTAAGTTTGCAGTAAACAGCATTAAATTTGGTTTCTCGAGCGGGCATTTTATGCACTATCATAAAACACTGAGAAACAAAACAAAACATTTTGCAAGGATATAATCCAGCATTTCTACTGATTAATATTAAAAAGTGCGCAAAACTCTTGATGTGTCCTTTCGAAACAGGAGCGTTTTAGTTTTATTTTGCTAGGGTGCACCCCCTGCCTAGGGTAACTTTCCCCCCTCTTTTTTAAATAGGGAAGATGGGTCTTTTGACTCTTGTGACAACACCATATTTTTTTGAAAATCGAATGATTAGTTTTAGAGATATTTGCTGATGAAGTTGTCATGGGCGGATACAAAATTCATTTTTTGAGCCTGTTACCATCGAATTTAGTTTTTAGCTCTGAACCGTAGGGAAGATGGGTCAAGTGATACCTTGTTTTAAAGATACTTTGATTCTCCTTACAACCCTGAACTTTTTTTGAAAATTGAATGATTAGTTCTTAACATATTCACTGTCAAAGTTGCCACGAACTAAATAAAAATCAATTTTCTGACCCTATTCCCAAATTTAATTTGTTTCTATTCATCACCCCTTATGAGAGGTAACGTTCACCCCTTTTGTCAAGATAAGGTAGGTCGATTGATACCTTGTTTTAAAGGTATTTTGATTCTCGTTACAATTTCATATTTTAAATCAATCAAGTGCAAGGAACAAAGCGTTTTTTAACTAAAACTTTATACCATATTCGGCTTTTCTCCATCAGCTGTATTGAGGCAATTCTCTTAGACCTCTAAAGTTTTTGGGTTTTTGTTATTTTAAGTACGAAAATACATATTGTTTTTTTGTTTAAAATTTACAAAAAGTAAAATAAAAGAACGGTATTGAAAAAAACGTGTATTTCTATTACTTTTCAAGTCGTTGGGGTTGAAATGTTTCATTAAAGAGTAATTTTTTTTTACTGAATCGAGACTTACAGTAGAATAACATACGGTGTTTTAACGTGAATAAAAATACCTTTAAAACAAGCTACCACTCGATAAAAGGGGTTACCCCTCATAAGTGTCCGTGTCCGAAAGGAAAGTGGAAATTTGAGTAAAACAGGGTCAGAAAATTGTTTTTTAATTAGCTCGTATGGCAACTTTGATAGTGGATATCTTGAGAACTAATCATTCAATTTTCGTTTGGGGTTGTAAGGAAAATCAAAGTACCTTTAAAACAAGGTCTTGACCCATCTTCCCTATCTAAATAAAAGGGGTAAAATCCCCCCCCCTCAGAGAGGGTAATGGATACGGAAAAACAGAAACAGAAAGAACGTAATCTTCAAAAAATTAAAATCGATGTGTCCGAGCTAGAAGTCTAAATTCGATAGTAACAGGCTCAAAAAATGAGTTTTGAATACTCCCATGACAAATTCACCAGCAAATATCTCAAAAACTAATCATTCGATTTTTTTTTAATCGATCTTGAAATACCATAAAACGCCCCTGTTTCGATGTTCGTGAAACACCCTGTATATAGCTGCACTAATTTACTGAAAATTTGATGTACAGTTTGTACAAAGAGTTGCCTAACTATCCCATGTAAAAATGTGTGGAATATCAGAAGTTTGTTTACAATAAACTTAAAATATTCAGTTTTGTGTGCAAATTTTATGAATTTTGTGACAATTTCAAAATTTTATAACATTTTGGACATATTTAATGACAATATTAAAATTTTATGAATAAATGAGATTTTATGACGTGTCCACTTTGTGGTAATATAATCAAAGGTACGATATATATTTTTGCCCGTCACGTACAGGACATTCCCATTTACCAAAAGTGTTTCGGTTCATTTTATTATTCTCCCAACACATTAAACTACATGAAAAATATTTTATATACTACTTTTCTGGACAACAACAAAAAGTAGACCGTGGAATGGCCTTTATAACCACTTTTTGTTACTTTTTACTAATCTGAAACAAACAGGCTCAATTCAAATCTAAACCAAGATTGATTCAAACCAAGTTTAAACCAGAATAATTTCACTCCGCAAGGTGGCGCCATCTAGGAATTGAACTTGATAACCATTTTCTTATAATTGCGCAAAATCGAACAACATTTTGGTAAAATGTCACTGTCATTCGACAAGAATTAGACGAAATTTTGAGTAAGTTTTTTTCGTGTTGTTTGACAATAACCAGAAAGGCGTGCTCCAAACTTTTCTCAAAAAGAGGAAACGATTTTAATTCATCTAACGAAAATGTTTAAAAGTACAAAGAGACAGGGTAATGGTAGAGGCCCTGTATACGATTTTTGACAGTTATTGTTTTACCAGAGGTCAGCAACTGGATTTGACAGTTGCTAGGGAAATGTTTAAAAACAAATTGTGTGTTGGCAATGATAGTTGGTAATCCCTGACAATCAATAATTTTGTCACTGTCACATTTTTGATCAAGAAATGTTCGGTTTGAAAATGGAATTTTGCTGTATCGAAAATTTATTTACATTTTTAATATCTAAGGGTGTATATTCACTGTTTGTTTTTGTTTTGACCTATTTTAATAACCAAAAAGAAATAAATTTTTCAAAAACTGTCTGGGGAAATTATGAAAAGAGATAACAAAACATCAGTCCATTTCATAAAATCGCTTTTACATGCAAATATGAAAAAACTAGAAAGAGAGGGCAGTATGAGTTGCCCACCTCTGGTAAAACAATAACTGTCAAATGTATAGAGGGCCTCTAGGTAATGGTAAAGCCATGATGGTAATTTTTACTATGTTTTTCACAATTTTATGCCAAACTTCCGATTTCTAAAATAAAACACTCAACTTTTTCAAGTTTCGACTGTTTTTTAGGCGTTCAAAAAAAGTACTGCCAAAAAATATTTTTTATTTGTTAAAATAAAAAATATTTAGAGAGAGAGGGAAAAATTTTAGAGCTAGATGGAGAGATAATTTAGTGACGTGTAAAAATATTTAAGGTTGTTGAAGAGAAACAGCAGGTTATAAAAAAGTATTTTAGAGAAAGATGGACATAATTTAAGGCAATTGTTTACTAAAAATTTCTGTTATGTCATCTGTCTGTCATCGTGAGTGGTGTCGTGCATTTGATTTTTATTTTGCCTTTTTTATCCAAAAAACCGCAAAAATTGTAATTTTTCAAAGCGTAAAGTGTGTAAAACATAAGGTGGTATTAATTTCTTTCAATCAAATTTCTTTACGGTCTTTAAATTGAACAAAAAACGTTTCCTACTAAAGTGTATTTTAGCACATCTAAAAATAATTTATCAGGTATTTACGAAAATTATTTTTTTTCAAAAGACCAGAAAATAGCCACTTTCCGTACGATTTTTCATACGGAAAGTTCTACATTTCCACAATCCAGAAAGGACCTTTTCCTTGATCCTTTTCCGGTCCAATTTTTGGCCAAGTTGGCTATGACTTCTTGTTGACAGCTTTTAGCTCGTTTTTTTGGGCAGTTTTGACACTTTTAAAAAAGCTGTTTTAAATTTGTTTCAAAAGTTTTCTTTACAAAAATGGACCCAGATCTAGAAAATGAGTTGAATCCGGAGGAAATAATAAAAGCTGCTTCAAGAGTCACATACACCGAAAAATCGACCACACATTTTCAATTCTCAAAGTAAGAGTATACTATAAATGTAGGTAAATAAAGAAAAAACCTAGAAATTTGCCTTTTATGAGCTCTTTTATCATTATTTTGTTTGACAAATTGGCCATAACTGGTCGTCAGTCATCACTGATTTAGCTGTGTGAAGCTAATAGGCACTACACTATAATTTTTCTAATGTTTTGTACAATTTTGCACAAGCTAAAAATACAAAAATCATTTCTAACCATAAAACTTTACGTGTGTTTCTTAGTTTTCATCTTAAAAACTACCGGCCTTAGCGGCAATGGCTATCTAGCCAACAAGAAGCAGAAAATGTCAGGGGAGTGTTCATAAATTACGCAACACGGCTAAAATATTTTTTCTGATCGTTTGAAAAAAAAGTACGTACGATACACGACCGGAAAGTGTCTTTACAGGTCTAGTGACGTAAATACCTATTAAGGGTCATCATGGCTTTACCATAAAATGGTTACTTTTTGATTAAAGAGATGCACAATATATTGCTTTATAGGTAAGGCTTGTCAAATAGTATTAATTTCTTTCAATCAAATTTCTTTACGGTCTTTAAATTGAACAAAAAACGTTTCCTACTAAAGTGTATTTTAGCACATCTAAAAATAATTTATCAGGTATTTACGAAAATTATTTTTTTTCAAAAGACCAGAAAATAGCCACTTTCCGTACGATTTTTCATACGGAAAGTTCTACATTTCCACAATCCAGAAAGGACCTTTTCCTTGATCCTTTTCCGGTCCAATTTTTGGCCAAGTTGGCTATGACTTCTTGTTGACAGCTTTTAGCTCGTTTTTTTGGGCAGTTTTGACACTTTTAAAAAAGCTGTTTTAAATTTGTTTCAAAAGTTTTCTTTACAAAAATGGACCCAGATCTAGAAAATGAGTTGAATCCGGAGGAAATAATAAAAGCTGCTTCAAGAGTCACATACACCGAAAAATCGACCACACATTTTCAATTCTCAAAGTAAGAGTATACTATAAATGTAGGTAAATAAAGAAAAAACCTAGAAATTTGCCTTTTATGAGCTCTTTTATCATTATTTTGTTTGACAAATTGGCCATAACTGGTCGTCAGTCATCACTGATTTAGCTGTGTGAAGCTAATAGGCACTACACTATAATTTTTCTAATGTTTTGTACAATTTTGCACAAGCTAAAAATACAAAAATCATTTCTAACCATAAAACTTTACGTGTGTTTCTTAGTTTTCATCTTAAAAACTACCGGCCTTAGCGGCAATGGCTATCTAGCCAACAAGAAGCAGAAAATGTCAGGGGAGTGTTCATAAATTACGCAACACGGCTAAAATATTTTTTCTGATCGTTTGAAAAAAAAGTACGTACGATACACGACCGGAAAGTGTCTTTACAGGTCTAGTGACGTAAATACCTATTAAGGGTCATCATGGCTTTACCATAAAATGGTTACTTTTTGATTAAAGAGATGCACAATATATTGCTTTATAGGTAAGGCTTGTCAAATAACGATACCAACAGTCGTTATCTTTGTATGTTGACCAAAAACTCCCTGATATACCTTCCATTTTTTATTTTTATGTTTACTCTTTACAGGTTCATTTTGACGACCTTCCATTTTTTATTTTTATGTTTAATCTTTACAGATTCATTTTGACGGCTGGGGAGAAGACTACGACCAGTGGCTTGATTGTGAAAGTTCCGACATTTACCCAGTAGGATGGTGTCATAGTGTGGGTCATAAGCTGGAGGGGCCGCCAGGACAACAAAATGTGGCGCCTGTTGCCCAGAAATCACCAAAAGGTTGGAATATATTATGTTTACTAATAGTGCCATCAAAATTTTGACGATGTTGACATGTACAGGGTGACCAAAATTCGATAGTTTTGGGGGGTTTCGGGTACTTCTAGAGGAGATAGAGAAAATTCGACCCCCCCCTTTGCGAGGCTTAAATTTCAAGATAATATTTTTGGTAAAAACCGCCTTTCAATATGTCACCTCGTCTTCGAGCTACACTATAATTTAATTACCAAATCAGATTTCATGAGTAACATTTTAGTTCTTGAGATATAACACAAAATGGTATTTTTCTTATGGAACACCAAAATTTTTTTTAAAACTTTTTGAATTCTTTTTTAATTTCTTTCAAAACGATGTGCCTCTTACAAAAATCGGATAAATAGTTGTCGAGTTATTAAATATTTTCCATAAATCATATAGTAGGATGTGATAAAGACGGCACACCATATTATTAAACAATTTATATAGAGTGCCTTCGTTGACAATCTGCGCATAAAATATAGATATAATAATTTATTATTGATATAATAGTATGCCTTAAATTCAGTTAAGAAGCAAAATAGTTTTTTATTTCTTCGTAACAAATTATTTTTATCATCTCAGATTGACAACCATGGCACTCTAGATTTATTTAATAATGTGGCGTGCAGCTTTTATCACCGCCTTGAAAACCGGGAAATCCGGAAAAAAGTCGGAAATTCGGTGGAAATATCCGGGAAAAAGTCGGGAAATTTGCTTAGAATCCTTGAATTTTTTAGATATTTTTAACTTGATTGAGATTCTTTTGCACCTATATAAAATTTACATATAACTTTTTTGGTCAGCCTCCCTAAAGCAGTGGGTAGCGTATTTGCCTGCCGCAGGAAAGGCCCGGGTTTGAATCCCGAATAGGATGGATATTTTGTTTGTTTTTAACTCTGCAAAAATACTTTGCTACATTGGGCATTGATTCTACTATGGATTTATAAATAATGGAAATATCTTTTTATAAAATAATTTTAAATATAAAATATTACACATTACTTTTTGTAAAATTTTACACCCTGCGGTATTTGTTTCGATCACAACATCAGATAATTTTTTTCAGTGGGCAATCGCCCGAGGGCGAGGGGGTAACCACTAGTTCAGAAAATGTGACATGATTGCCAATTTTTTTGAATTGTCAGTGATTGCAGGGGACTGTCGAGAAATTTCTAAAGACTCCCAGAGACTTAGGGTCTTCAAGCAAGTGTTTTATAAGGTTTAGGTAGTTGCAGGGGCTGACAGGGACTGCACAATAGTGCCTCCCCCCCTGCACCTCACCAAACCTAAAAGTTGCAAAACATTTTTGGCGCTCGCGTCATTAATTGTTACAATTTTAGTTAATAGTTTTTATCAACAGCATTCAAAACTTGTAAAAAATAGCTTTTTCCCTCTCCAACTCAGCGTCTCTTAACCTAAATTTTTAAGAATAATTACGAAAAAATTTTAAGACATCTTATAGGTAGATACTGCAAAAATTTTTGTCTGCGGCACTATAACATTCGTTATTTTACAATGTTAGTTTAATTTTAAGCATACTTATGACAGTAGTTTGGCAACAAATCTAGAATTGAGACCAGATCCCACACCAAACCAGCATTTTCTGCTTAAACGGCCAAAAATTGCCTGAAGCGCTATGACATTGGAATTTTTTAAACTAATTCGGGAAGAAGTCGGAAATTTTATCTAGGGAATCTTGTGGCAACCCTGTACAGGGTTGCCACAATCCTTGAAAACCGGGCAAAAGTCGGGAATTCGGTCGGGAAATATCCGGGAAAAAGTCGAAAAATTTGCTAAGAATCCTTGAATTTTTCAGATATTTTTGACCTGGTTGAAATACCCTTGTAACATATAAAATATACATGTAACAGTTTTGCCGGCCTCCGTAGCTCAGTGGGTAGCGTTTTTGCCTGCCACATGGAAAGTCCCGGGTTCAAATCCCGGATAGGATGAATATTTTGGGTTTGTTTTTAACTCTGCAAAAATACTTGCTATATGTTATATTGGGCATTGATCCTACTATGGATGAAAAGTCTCAGTATAAAAAAAATATAAATTTCAAATGTCAGTTCCTTGCCGTACCTGACACCTCAATATTCTATTGTTTTTTAAGTAACTTTTAATTTGTCTTATAATTTAAGTTTTCTAAGTAAAAAATGCAATTATGTTACCTTGTCTAAGTGTGTCTACTTTGTGTCCTTTGTGAAGAAGACTAGCTCTGAAGAAGGGTAAAAATATACTCGAAACGTAAGCCTAATTCCTGTCCTAAACTCAAGAACACCCACCTCTATATAAAATTTTTCCCCTGCAGCGCTACCTTTCGATTTATAAATAATAGAAAATATATTTTTATAAAATATTTAAAATTTTACGGGTTTTTTAAAATTTTAAATATACAATATTACACACTAATTTCTGTCAAATTTTACACTCTGCGGTATTTGTTTCGATCATAATATCAGATAATTTTTTTCAGTGGCAATCGCCCCTCCCCCCTTTCCACTTCACCAAATCCAAAAGTTTGCTTTTGGCGCTCTCTTTAATGTCATTAATTGTTACCATTTTAGTTAACAGTTTTTATCAACAGCATTCAAAACGTGTAAAAAATAGCTTTTTTAGTATAACTTTTTATAACATTTCACCAACACATATAGAACTGAAACTAGATCCCCCCCCCCAACTCAACTACGAAAAGCTTATAAGAAATCTTATAAATAGGTTTTTTGTCTGCGGCACTATAACATCGGTGATTGTTATAATTTTAGTTTTAATTTTAAGCATACTTGCAGGACAGGATTTTGGTAACAAATCTAGAATTGAGACCAGATCTCACACCAAACCAGCATTTTCTGCTTAAACTGCAAAAAAATGCCTGCAGCGCTATTATATCGGGATTTAAAAAAAATAATTCGAGGAAACACGGGAAAAAGTCAGGAATTTTATCTAGGGAATCTTGTGGCAACCCTGCTCTAGAGGCCCTCTATCGTGACCTTCGGTCACTAATCATAGCCTATCAATCAGTTGTTGATAGTGACTTCTCCAGTCAATGTCAGTCAAATTATCTCTTTTAGGTTACCCAATATTATTGTCATGTTCATTGGCGTTTCATGAAAAATAAGAAGTCCGTCATATAATTAAGGATACATTTGCTTATAAGTGTGCTAATCGTTTTTACATTATTAATTCTTTACTTTTTACCTATAGGTACCTATGTATCAATATAAACAAAACATGTTTAAAGTAGCTACTTTCAAAATCTTTCATTTTCAATCTAGTTATAAAGTAAGTAATACTTTTTACCTATATATTATTATAAAAAAAAAACAATTTAAGTAGGGATTTTTAAAATATTTGTCTTTTAATCTAGTTAGTAGTTCTAAAGTAAATTACATAGCTAATAATAATAAACAACTAATTCTTCTGTCTGATTCTTCTTAAAGGTACTGATAAAACTTTTCCCGATTTCTCATCAAAACTTTTCATCGATGTTATGAAGTCGCTTGCTTTGAAGTACAACTCACAGACCTATGAAAATAGAGATTATAATTCTTGTTGTTCATATGGGGTCGATCAGGATTTCTCCTACTTGATATAAAATAATAAAATAGGTAGTTACTATTGTAGGAAAATGTTAAAATTATATTATTAATTTTTTGTTTTAGTGTGTAGTGATTATAAATAATTTTTACTATAGGAATGGATTTTGTTGTAATATTTTAATTTTCTTTTGAAGGCAGTTAACGTCCTATTAGTCAGATTGTGTAGAGATTATTGGGAATAAGGACACCTTGTTATTGTTGTATACGTTTTTTATAAATATTTGCACGTAAAGAATAAACAAAAAGAACTTATATAATTAACAAGTAATAAAAAGTAGTTAACATATTGTTTCATATAATACCGTTTTTTTTGTAATGTTCAATTCTAAAATTGTATATGATTATAATTTTATTTATATATGAAAGTTGATTTGAATTTAAAACAAGAATAAAACAAATTAACAAAACAATTAAAATCCAAACTAGGTAGCTTAAAATTCATAATATTACTTAATTGTACACATACTTAAATTATTTCTTTGGTTTACTAGGATACGGAAAGATGTTTAGGTTGTTTTTTATTGTTATTAATAAAATTCTACTTCTACTTTTATTAAATAAATACATATAGCGCTAACGAGTGATGAAAAAAAAAATTCATTGCTACAAAAGAATTATCTATCTATAATAAGTATCATATAGAAATAAAAACTTACCCTAGAATTTTTGCTCGGCACAAAATGTGGTCGCTCTAGGGCATTGATCCAGTTTTCACAGATATCGGGATCATTTGGAAAGCAAACACCGAAACCTTTGTACCGTACCTATAATTGCCTTTGCAATTAATAATACAGCAAACGTTCGGCATTTTTTAAACAAATTTTAAGAAAAGATGGACTTGACAGTGACTTTGAAAAAGAATTTTGTTTTTTTTTATTTTTCCGACGGTTATGGTGACAGCGTCATACGTACAGGTTAGAAACTTCTATCCACAGCTGATCTATTCTGACAACCGAGGCGGTAGGCTATAATTAGTGACCGAAGGTCACGCCTCTATAGATTTGACAGTTATTGTTTTACCAGAGGTGGGCAACTCATATTGCCGTCTCTTTCTGTTTTTTTTTTAATATTTGCATGTACAAGCGATATTATGAAATGGACTGATGTTTTGTTGTCTCTTTTTATAATTTCCCCAGACAGTTTTTGAAAGATGGATTTTTTTTTTGGTTAGTAAAATATGTCAAGTTTTAACAAAAAAGAAACAAAAACAAACAGTGAATATGCACGAGGAGATATTAAAAATGTAAGTAATAGGTAAAATATAAAGGCTCCTATTGATCTATGGGGTTTCTCGAAAATCCAAGATGGCGAACAGTTTTTAAACGCCCCCCCTGAAAAAAATTTATGTGCGACAATGAACAAACTTTAAATCTTTCACTGCAAATGCTCGTTATTTATGTGTATATTGACGTATCCCTTCTAGATTATGAGTGTTTGGGCTTAACATTGGAAAAAATCACAAAATTGCATATTTTTTTAATTTGTAACTTTTGGCCTGATTAGTTAATTAAAAAAAAAATGTTTAAAGAGACAAAAGATGAGAGTTGCGTCTGTTTGTTCAAAATTTAATATAAAAGAAAAATCAGGATGGCGGATAGCGCGGATACGCCTTATTTTTTTTAAAGTAAGACACTGGACCAAATAAAAATTAGTATTTCCAAATCTCTTTTTTCTTCGTATATCGAAGTATCGCCTAATTAAATCGGATAAGAAATAAAAATGTAATGGGTATTCTTAGTATTTTTCTTAATTACATAATTAGGTCAAAAGATATAGCAAACGGAAAATGTATGTAATTTTGTGATTTTTTTCAATGCGAAGCCAAAACACTCGTAGTCAAAAAACTTATAACTTTTTTATTTCCCAACTGATTTAATTAAATAATACTTCAATATACACAGAAACAATGAGCGTTTGTAGTGAAAGCTTTAGAGTTTGTTCAGTGACGCACATAAATTTTCTTCAGGGGGGGGGGTGAAAATTACACATTTTCTAAAACTCTCCGCCATCTTGAAGTTTTTGAAAGTTGTAAATTTTTAACCGAATCGAAAAACTGTAACGTTTTATCTTTTCAAAAAGCCAATATATTTCAAAATCGAGTAATCAAGTCCAAAGTTATAGCCAATCCAAAAAGTGCGGAATTTTGTGGCCCACCCTATATATTTTTGTTACTCTTTTTCTTACAATAAAACACGGAAACATAATGTGTTATTTATTAACAAAGTAAATGCTAAATGCCTATGTTTGTACCTACTGCTTATAACTCACTTACCTCGCAAATTCGGCTATTTTTAATAATTTTCCAGCTTGATAAATGCATATTTTCTTTCCACTTTTCTTGAGTTTCTTTCTCCGTTGGACAACATAGAAATTCGTCGAGACACGTTTTTTTACAGTTTCAAATAGCAATCAATTGTTCATTTTGTGCAGAAAGCATAAAATTTGGAACACTTATTCTTATAGGAGCAAAGATGGCGGCAATTTTTTCAAAATGGACGTCTATTTTTTTTTTAAATTGTAGGTTCGCCATCAAAACAAGATTATAATCGAATCCATATTATTCGATAGAGAGGAATTGAAAAAAAATGGTTACATTGACGTGTGACGTTTATCGTCCTTAAAAAGTGACATTTTATTTTTTTTTAATGCATTTTGACATTTTTTTTGATAATTTTTCATAATTTAATAAGCCGTGACAGGTCTTTTGTTGTAATTTTCTGATTTAGAAACAACATCAAACTAACTTTTCTAATTGACTTTTTGCTTACAGGGTGATTGGTTTAGTTATATCAGGCGAGTCAAAGTAAGATTTTTTTAAAAAGCTACATTATCATCCGTATCTTTTTTAGTTTTTAAGGAAAAAATGTCAAATTTGGTACGATTATTACAATTGTAAAGATCAACTGATATTCTAAAAAATTTTTGGATAGGTGGCGCTGCGGACGACGTGGCACCTAAATTTCCGATTTTAAATTTGATAAAAGTTCATATTTTTTTAATAGCTTAGAAAAGACATGCATATTTAATAATATAATCGATTATGTATAGCTGAAGTATGTAAATTATTAAAAAATAATTTTAGTTTGTCATTGGTCGCCAAAATTTTTTTTTGAGTATGTAAAAAATCGGGGTTATCAACGTTCTCTTCAATTCTTCCTAGCGACCAAAAGTTTGGCTGGATATACACGTTGATGACTTCTGATGAATTAGAAGGCCTCAAAAAATCGATTCAGGTACGAAATTCCAAATTCTATTGGGCCGTTTTTAGGCTATAGGCCAGTAAAGTTGACCTAACATGTGTTTAGTGGCCCCGAATATGCTTGAATCTATAGAACTTAATGAAGAGAAGTTTGACAATACTAGTTAAATTGACGTGAACCTACGATGACCTTGAAAAATGTCATTTTACCTTAAAAAAATACTTTTCCAGAGCAAGTTCCATAGCCTTTTTTTAAAATGTTTTATAATTCTGAAAACGGCGACAGGTCTTCTTTCTTAATTTTAACATGACATCAACACATCTCGCCTAAGTGACTTTTTGCTTAAAGGGTGACTGGTTTAGTAACATTTTTTTAAAAAGCCACATTATCATCTGTTTTTTTTTTAAAGTAGAATTTTCAGATTTTTTACGAATTGTTAATGCTACCTTATCCACTAAATTTTTTTTGGATAGGTGGCGCTGCGGACGACATGCCATAGAAACATCCGATATTAAATCTGATAAAATACTTTTTAATTAAATTTATTAAGATTATGTTAGGCACCCACTGGATGTTTTGTTACGTTTCCATAAATAATAAAAAAAGTTATAGTGCCTTTATAAAAATATAGAGACTCTGATACATGTGAGTTGAAGAATTTATTGCCCTAACTATATAGATATAAAAACTATCTAGTAATCGTAACAAATTTGAAAATTCTACTTTAAAAAGTAAAAAAAAACAAATGATAATGTATAATAATAATAATGTGTAAAATTATAAAACTTAGCGCAAATCAAATAACAAGAACTGTCGCTGTTTTCAGAATTATAAAACATTTTAAAAAAAGGCTCTGGAAAAGTATTAGGTGCACGTCAATTTAACTAGTATTGTCAAATTTCTCTTCATTAAGTTCTATAGATTCAAGCATAATTTCTTTTTGATAAGTAACTTTCGATTTAATAGAGCTATTTTGAAGAATTCGCCGCCAACTTGGTTTCTGTACATCCGATCATAAATTTTCTTGACGACGATCCTAAAAAATTGTTAAAAAAGTAAGCGCACCAAATTTTGTGCTTTCCGCAAAAAATGAACAATAGGGTACATTAGAGTACTATTCGTACAACTTTACTGGCCTATAGCGTAAAAACGGCCCGATAGAATTTGGAATTTTATATCTGAATCGATTTGTTGGGACCTTCTAATTTATCAGAATTCATCAACGTGCATATCCATCCAAATTTTTGGTCGCTAGGAAGAATTAAAGAAAACGTTGAAAAACCCGTTTTTTTTACATACTCAAAAAAAAATTTAGGCGACTAAGTTTATTTTTGTAAAAATTTACATACTTCAGCTATACATAATCGATTATTTTATTAAAATTGCATGTCTTATCTAAGCTATTAAAAAAAATATGAACTTGTATCAAATTTAAAATCGGAAATTTGGGTGCCACATCGTCCGCATCGCCACCTTTCCAAAAATTTTTTAGAGTATCAGTTGATCTTAATAATTGTAATAATCGTGCTAAATTTGACATTTTTTCCTCAAAAACTAAAAAAGATACGGATGATAATGTAGCTATTTTTAAAAATCTTAATTTGACTGGCCTGGTATAACTAAACCAATCACCCTGTAAGCAAAAAGTCTATTAGAAAAGTTATTTTGATGTTCTTGCTAAATTATAAAATTAAAACAAGAGACCTGTCGCGGCTTACTGAATTATGAAAAATTATCAAAAAATTTTCTCAAAATGCATTTTTTTAAAATAAAATGTCACTTTTCAAGGACTATAAAGGTCATACGTCAATGTAACCATTTTTTTTTCAATTCCTCTCTATCGAATTATATGAATTCGATTATAATCTTGTTTTGATGGCGAACCTAGATTTTTTTTTAAAAATAGACGTCCATTTTGAAAAAATCGCCGCCATCTTGGCTCCTATACATCCGATCATTGATTTCCTCGACCAAAATTTTAAAGAATTGTCTAAAGAATAAGTGTGCCAAATTTCATGCTTTCTGCACAAAATGAACAATTGGGGACCTAAGCCGGACGGCTAATACATCAAAATTCCATTTTAAACCGGACGGTTCTTAATCAAAAATGTGAAAGTGACAAAATTATTTATTGTCCAGGGTTACCAACTATCATTGCCAACACACAATTTGTTTTTAAACATTTCCCTAGCAACTGTCAAATCCAGTTGCTCACCTCTGGTAAAACAATAACTGTCAAAAATCGTATACAGGGCCTCTACCCTGATCTATCAAAACCAAACAGTACCGCAATTTCAATATAGCTAATTATTTCTTAAGTTCATCAATTTTTTAGGTAAATTGTGCGCAAATTCCTTAAAAATTAATTATGTTTGTAACTGATGATTTTTAACCCAAAAATTAAAGTGACCTGTCCATAGATATGTACAGTACTAGGCAGATTCTCTACTGCCGTTGTCAAAGACTTCTTTTTTTTACTTTTTCTACCCGCCACAAACATATAGATTTTGTTTAATATTAATCTTCTGTTTTTTTTTTCAGTTAAGCGTAAGAATAAAAAAAAGAAAAATATCAACAGCCCTAGAAGTACTACCTCATCATCTTCCCAAACAAAATTGCTAAAGGTGAGAAATAGTTATTTTGTGACAATATTTTTTATTATTTTGTTTTTATATTTTTATTAAAAATAAGTTAACCATAGCACAGAAAGTTTAAGAAACATTTTTAAGCCTGCTAACTTTGTTTTAATTAATATGCAATCAATTGGATTTTTTCCATATTAACTTTCTTAAAAATAAAATATTAACTTATTTTTACTCAAATAGAAAAAATGTTTGTAAATAATTATTTTATACGACTACTTTAGAAAAAAATCGGTACTTTCCACATACCGTGTGCAAAGCATTTTGCGTACGGATGTGTCAACTTTGCATATTAATGCGTCAACTTTGTACAGGGTGATCCAAATTCGAGGGGCCTCTATAGCTTTGGGCTTTTGCAGCATAGTTAGCCCAAAACTAATATACATGTTACGGGGTCGATTTTCAAGAGAAGTCGAAAACTAAAAACCGCATTGCGATATGTCAAAGCGTTTCTGAGCTACAGGGTGATTCTCAAAAATGTGCGATTTTAAAGGCCTTTTACAACTTTTTTATTTGTAAAGATAGAGATTTTCATTAAAAACATTTTTTGAAGACTTTTTAAAAATAAATCTACCTGTTTCACCGATTTTCTCTTAAAGCCTTTAGTTCCCGAGATATCACACAAAGTTATATTTATTTAAATGGGATACCCCCAATTTTTCTAAAAAATCAGTTTTCTAATAAAATTTCCTGTCGAACGATGTGCCATACAACTATTTTTATTAAATAGTTTAAAAGATATTTGCATATTTTGATATTTACCATAGTAGGTGCTGTGCTGCTAAATGTGTAAATAAAATTTTATTGTTTTTTTTTTCATACAAAATCAAGTTGGCAACGACTCGAGGGGACACAGCAACCTCGAACTTTAACTTCTAGTTTACTATAATTACCAACCCTAAAATAATAAACAAAAATAAAATTATTAAAAGTTTTTATTTAAAATTTTTATTAATTAAACTATGTAACACCTAAAATCTACATCTAACAATTTTCTTTAATTCTAAAACAAATGCTCAAATTGACGGCCGTTTTCTTGTAAACATATCCTACATCTTCTCTTGACGCTAACTCTCCTCCACAAAAAGAAGTCGCAAAGGGTCAGGTCTGGAGACCTGGGGGGCCAATATATAGGACCTTTATTTCCGATCCAGTTTCCGGCAAACACAATATTTAGCAAATTAGTAATGTCTTGTGCATTGTGAGGAGGTGCACCGTCATGTTGAAAGTATAGCTCATTATTTTGCTGCAGTGGCAAATTTTCGATAAACGGAATCACCTGCTCTTCTAAAATTTGTTGGTATCTTTCGGCATTTAAATTTCCATCAAAAATATATGGCCCAATAATTTGTCCTCTGTAGATGCCTACCCATACCTTAAAACTGAACCTTCCCTGATTCGCTTGTTCCACCATAATATGGGGATTTTGCTGTTTCCAGTAATAGCAATTATATTTGGTGAATATTCTATCACTAGAAATCGTTGCCTCATCCGTCCAAATAACTTTTCTGGCAAAATCGGGGTCTTCTTGGCTTTTATTTAGGTACCACCTGCAAAATGCACGTCTTGGAGCAAAATCTAGTTGCCGTAAATGGTGCACCCGTCGGGGTCGATAGGGCCTAAACTTGTGTTTTTTAAGCACCCGAACGGCATTGCTGCGTGGAATTCCAGTGTTTCTCTCCATAACCCTGGTGGAAGTATTCGGGTTAATTTCTATTTCTCCTAGAACCGTTAGTTCTTCCAACGCTCTATCTCTGCCTAGACTTCTATACGTCCTAGGCCGCGGTTTTGTAAAGGATCCGTATTCTTGTAGATGACGTTTTAACTTCAAAAATATTTTTGAGCTAGGTTGCCTTTTTTCCGGATATCTCTTGAAATATAGATTTAACACCGTCTGTCGATTTTCGTTACTTTCAATGTAACATTTTATCATGTACTTTTCAAAGTTTTCAAACATTTTTATATCTTGACGAAGACGCCACTTTTGACACTTGGCAATTGTTTTTATTTGATCATAGCTACCTAGATAGATACCCTAAAACTGCATAGGTCAGAGTTAAACACAGCCTACTATGGTAATTATTAAAAATTGCAGATATCTGTTTAACTACTTAATAAAAATAGGTGTATGACGCATCGCTTAACAGGAAATTTTATTACAAAACTATTTTTTTTTTAAATTGGGGTATTCCATTTAAAAAAATGTAACTTTGTGTTATATCTCGTGAACTAAAGGCTCTAAGACAAAATCGGGGAAACAGGTAGATTTGTCCTTAAAAAATCGTTTTTAATGAAAATCTCTATCTTTACAATAAAAAAGTTGTAGAGGGTTTTTAGAAACAGACATTTTTGAGAATCACCCTGTAGCTCAGAAACGCTTTGACATATCGCAATGCGGTTTTTAGTTTTCGACTTCTCTTGAAAATCGAGCCCGTAACATGTATATTAATTTTGGGCTAACTTTGCTGCAAAAGCCCAAAGCTATAGAGGCCCCTCGAGTTTGGACGGACCACCTTGTACACTGATGTGTCATCTTTGCGCACGGTTTGAAACCAGGCTTTTGCATCCTGGAAACCACCTCTGAAAATGGTATTTTGCAGACGGGTCTATCATACTTTTACGCAAGATAATGGTTATTGACGTGACATATCAAAAAAAAACTTGCTCGTGTGCCAACAGTAGTTTTCAACCATGTTTAATTATCTCTGATTTTTATAAGGTTATGTTGCCCGACTTAACGCTAACTCGCTATTGAAAAAACCGGCCCTAAATGTTCCGAATAGAGAAATTATAGTTAAAAGTGTTACTATTAAGACTGTGTACGAAATACATAATATTCATTTCATACAAACGATAGATCCTAGAATAATCTGGTAGAACGTAAGTGGACTGTGTGACAAAAAATAAATTACATTATTTGGTGACGAAAAATATATAGAAACTACCAGTGATTTGGCCTAACAAATAAAAACAGTTTACAACAGAATATGTTCAGAGGGTTAGTTACAGTTTTTATTCTTTGTCGTCGTGTTCTTCGTAGGAGGCGCCTCCAATATTTCCATAAGCAATCCAAAGTTTCATTCTTCTCAGGCTACCAAAACTCGAGTAATAGATTTAAAATTAGATTAGTAAAATTTCGGTTAGAAACCACATGCTAATCGCGGTAAAACACGTTATAAGTTTATGCTCACTTGTAGACGGTCAATTTTTTAGAGAGAGAGAGAGTTTTCATTTTCACCATCACAGTTAAATTTTTAAAGTAGCGCCCTCTCCATTGAATAAAAGGCGATTGGTCAAATTGAATGTTAATCGCGCGCATATTCTTAAAATATGTGCGAAAATTATATTATTTAAAAGAAAACAAGAATAATAAAAAAAATAAATCAAATAAAATAAGAACCCAATTTATACATTCGCTTTAATAAAGAAAAAAAAAACTAAAAGTAAAATAATTTCTTGCGAATCCGTAACAGACTGTTTCCTTAAATTTTAGCAAGAATATTACGATCCGGAAGAGCAAACCGAGCACACTATAGAACACCAAGAACATTATACAGAATACCAAAACGAGGACGCAGAATATGATAGTCAGTCTATCTATAATGCCGAAATCAAGAGTGAGATCAGCGAAGACAATCAGGTAAATATCTGTCATATCATAAATTACTTTGACAACCAAAATGTTAAGTAATCTGTCTGACGCAGTATACTTGCGCCCAGGGGCAATTCTTGAATCTCGAGAGAAGAAACGATCCCTCAAGAGAAGGGATCAATCCCGGGGAATGATCCAATCCCTCGAAAAAAAGATGCTTTTCCTTTAAACCTCTTCGAAATTTTATATTGAAAAATATACATTTTACGCGCATGCTTGCCTGAGATATGGGACCTATCCCTGGCTTTGGAGTCTGGGAGCTGAACGCCCAATTTTTGATAGAATGGAATGGGCAATTACCGCTCAAGAATACGAAATGCTTCGACGGGGGATTATTCGACACAAATCTATGTCATTCCCTGCTCAAGAATTAGGGCCCAGAAAAGTTAGGGCAGCATATGAGTAGTCCACTATACAGGTACAGAGGGATAGATACTGTTCAATCTTCATTCCAAATTTTTCGGACTGATTTTAATATGAATATGACGGCTGATAAGGGTTTATACGTCCTTCTTTAAATGTCATTAAGGTCGCGATTCTTCAGAAGCGACAGAAAATCTTACCCGTCAGAATTCTGGAAAGTGGCGATTTTTACTTGCACAGCGTCCTTCATATTTATCCGTTGTAAGAGAAACTGCGTAATTTTTTTAATAACATTTTGTAAATTTAATATTTTAAAGATATTCTACAGGACTAGTTTATGGTGGAGCTAAATTGTTACTATGCGTACCAATAAGCGTCAAAAAGTCGACAATTCTCACCATGTAAAAAGAAAGACAGAATTTGTGTGACTTTTCTGAACAGTGACAGCGAAATATTCCATGGCTATCTATGGTTTTGTATGTTAAAGGTATTCCATGGCTATCTATGGTTTTGTATGTTAAAGGTTTTAATGGTTTGATTACACATAACATAATTTTTAAATAAAAAACAGGTTTTTCAGAAAAACAGCCTACAAAAATTAAAACTGACATATTGTTTATTTACTAGAACAGTATTAAGAAACTAAATGTTAAGGAATATTAGCAAATAGTCCTGACAAAAAAGCATTAACTGTAAATTTGTGTTTAAAAATCGTCAGGGCGAGATTTTCTGACGGTTTTGGAAGAATCGCGACCTAAATGTCAGTTTAAAAAGAAAACAAATAAAACAACTAAGTTAACAACAGATTTTGGTTGAATATTTCTTTAGGTTGGAATCAATGCGCTAAAGCGTTTTAAAAGTGTTTATACCGACCCTAAATCGATTTTAGAGCGATAAACCGCTTTAATAAATCGATTTAAAATAAAACCGACTTAATTGTCAAAACAGTAACAGTGTTTCGATTGAATTTGGAATAAAGTATAAATAAATAAATTTTTATGGTGCCAAGGTTTTATTCTTTAAAAATATATTTCTCATCCTGACTCATTATCATAGGCAATCACTTGATACCGAGTACGACTTTCCTCTATTCTGTATCGTCGCTATCTGTTGTGCGATTTTTGATGGCTATGTAAGCCAATTGTCGAGCCGCACACCCTTCCACATTCCTGGCACACCCAGTCTCTGGCAGCAGCCGGGTGTTGTTGGTCATCCATTCTTCTATTTTGTCGCTCCTTTATACGTTCTCTTTTCCGTCTCTAGTCTACGTCGTTGCTCTTGAAAAGTTTGTGCTCCTCGAAGTTGTTTATATCGATGTGACCCTTCATCATATTGCCTTTGAGAACGTCCTTGTACCTTTTCTGTTGACCTCCTTGATTTCTCTTGCCCTCCTTCAGTTGTCCATAATATATCTGCTTTGGGAGACGTGTTTCGGGCATGCGGATAACGTGACCAGTCCAACGAAGCTGGTGCTTGAAGATAAGGGCTTCTATACTAGTTGTTCTGGCTTCTTCTAAAACACTTATGTTTGTTCGTCGGTCTTGCCATTTGATTCTCAGGATTCGTCTTAAACAACTTTGGTGATATTTATCTAGTCGTTTGATATGCCTTCTGTAGGTGGTCCACGCTTCGCATCCGTATGTTAGAGTTGGTATTATAATTAAGTTGTAGACACGAAGCTTGGTTTCCGCATTGACGTCGTGATTGTTGAAGACTCTCCGAAAGCCGTCCGAACGCTGCGCTAGCACATTTCAGGCGATGCTGTATTTCTGCGTCAATAGTTGCATTTGATGATAGGTGTTTGGAGCTTGAGGATTCGTACCTGGTTCTGGTTGGTAAAGAATTTTTGTTTTGGCAAGATTGACCTCTAGACCAATGCTTTTGTAGGCTTGGTTAAATGCGTTGATTACCAGCTGTAGACCTTCCTTTGTTTCGGCTATAACGACGTTGTCATCGGCGTACTGCAGTTCGATTACCGAGGTCGTCGAGACCTTAGTTTTTGCTCGCAGTCTGCCTAGATTAAGTAGGCCACCGTCGAATCTATACAGACCGCTTCATGCTACTGCGAACATAGGCCGGAAGAAGTCCAATTTGCCAGTGTACGTACATACAGGGACACCGCACACGTATCAGTGGAGCAACCAACACTCAGGCTTCCGATCGCCGTTCGCCGCCGTTCGCGGCTTGTATTTAGTACGCCTCTAACCACGGTGCTATGCGGAGTGTAGTCAATAAAACCGGAATTTGGTCAATACGCAAATTTTTATAACGTAATTTTCTTGTTTTTTGTCACTGATAAATTAGAACGTTTTATTTTCAACTGCTCAGATTTATCACTAACAACGTGTTACAATGAAAATAATAAGGAGAAACATAATAAAAACAAGTTCTCAAAATAAAATAATACATTTTAAAAACCAAATAGATTCTCCCAGTGAAAAAAAAATTTAGAGCAAATGTTAAAAAAGTCCTCCTTGCTCGGCTAGACAATATCCGAGCCTATTATAAAAACCCCTTCTAACGTTTCCAAGCATGTTAGTAGTAGTAGATCCAAGTATCTAGGACCATTCAAATTGCCGTAAATAAAAAATGGCCCAATTACGTGTTCCCCTACAATACCCCCCAAACATTAAAAAAAAAAAAAATACAAATGCAAATTTTCCCTCGACCAATATCGAACGTGTGTTGGGTTATGACGATTCAATAATGGAAAAGTGCTTTCATCTGTGAAAAGAATAGATCTCAGAATGTTTTCAGCACGATTAGCCCTTTCCATCATTGTTTCACAAAATTCCATACGACGATAGTTGTCCTCGGGAAAAATTTTATGCGTTTTTGACGCTTTGTAAGAATGATAACCATTCTTTTTTAGAACACGTAAGACAGTGGCTGAAGACGTATCAACTTCTTCGGCAGTTTGGTGGCTAGTTAACTTTCGATTTTCCTCCACTGCAGCGCAAATCATCACACCTCGTACTTCCTGCTCGTCATTCAAAACAGTGTTTTTTTATGGTTTCTTGGCGCTACACAACCAAACTTTTCAAAATTCTGCACAAACCTATGAATCGTTGATAAACTAGGTTCTGGGCGATTTACAAAATTCTCCAAAAGAAGTTTTTGAATAAGTCTCTACGGTCTGCCTTGATAGTACCATTTGACTATCTGTACTTATTCGGCAACTTCGTAGACATCCATTTTTAGTTTTAAAAATGTATTATTTCACTTAAGAACTTATCAATCTGTTTCTCGAGCAAGGCAGAAATAAAACAAAATAATAAAAACAAAATAAATCTCCAAAAGATAACACTGCAGCGTGCTTCGAATCCACCTCGGTCGTACGGCATGGAGAGTAAATTGGACTTGATTCCCCCTATGTTCGCAGTAGCCTGAAGCTCATTGTATAGAATTTCCACTCCCGGCGGTAGATGTTCCTCAACAAGGTGAAGCATGGCACCTAAAATTATAGTGAATAGGGTGGGCGCTATAACACACCCTTGTTTAACGCCTGTCGTAATCTGGAATGACTCCTTGTCCATCGTTGCTCAGGACTATTGCATTCATATTGTCGTGTAATAGTCTAAGAATTTGAATATATTTTTAAGGGCATCCAGCTTTTTCCAGAATTTGCAGCTTCTCTGTTGACCGAGTCAAATACTTTGACTAGGTCTATGAAGGCCATGAAGAGGTGGCGAGTTTGTTCTCTAGATTTCTCTTGCATTTGTCTGGCACTGAAGATCATGTCAGCTGCGCCTCGATTGGACCTAAATCCACACTGTGTCTCTGGCAGATTTTGTTCAGCAATCGGAATTAATCGGTTTGATAGTATCCGTGCAAGTATATTTCCAGCAACAGAAAGCAGAGATATACCTCTGTAGTTTTCACATTGGGCCTTGTCGCCTTTTTTGAAAATGGTAACTATAGAGGCGTCTCTGAGTTCGGCAGAAATGGTCTCAGTGGTCCATATTTTACTTATTAGAGTGTGCATTTGGGAATTAAGTGCGGGACACCCTTGTTTGTAGAGTTCAGCAGCGATACCATCTGTGCCTGCTGACTTGTTATTCTTTAGCTGTGTGATTGCCTTTTCGACCTCCTCTAATCTCGGAATCTCACTTAGGTGTTGTTGTGTAGTTTTATCCGGAATTTTGTCGAAGATGTCATTATCGACCTGAGACTCCCTGTTGAGTAGTTCTTGGAAGTGTTCTTTCCATCGTGAATTGATAGAGGATCTGTCTTTAAGCAGCCTGGTTCCATCTTTGGATCGTAGGGGATTGATACCTTGTGTAATGGGACTATATATCATCTTAGTAGCTTGAAAGAAGGCTCTGGTGTTGTTGGACTTAGCTAGATGTTGCATTTCATGTGATTTGGTCGTCCACCATTGGTTTTTTAATCTACGTATTTGCCTTTGTATTTCTGCTTTGTCTTCTTGATATTGCCTTTTCTTTTCTTTAGAGTTAGGGTGGCTTTTCCAAGCATTATGGGCTTTTCTCTTCCTCTCAATAAGGTCTTGAATTTCTTTGTCGTGCTCATCAAACCAGTCTTAATGTTTTCTTTTTGTGTAGCCGACCGTTTCTTCGGAGGCAGATGTTGTTGCTGTCTTCAACATTCTCCAGTGATCGTCAATATTCTCGGGGTATTCTAAAGTACCCAGTTTCTGATTCAGAGAGACTTGGAATTTTGTTTTGGTGTGATCATCTTTAAAGCGTTCTACATTGAATCTTCTTCTGATTTGCTTTTTTTGACGGCTACTTCTTGGTGGAATGTACAATTTCATTTTGGTTCGAATCAGGCGATGGTCTGTCCAGCAGTCGTCTGCACCCGTTATTGCTCTTGTAATGTTTACGTCTTTTTAATCTCTGGAACGTACAGTGTTTTGACCTCGGGTGTTGCCAGGAGGTCTTGAATTTGTCTTTTTGTCGAGTTGTTTGAGATTATGATGTCATATTCCGAACATAAGGTTAATAGGCGCAGTCCGTTTGAGTTCATGTTTTCACCTTTCTTGCCAATGACGCCCTTCCGTAGGTTTGAATTCGTACCAACTCGCATTGAAATCACTAGGATGATAAGTTTATCAGATTTAGGTACAGATGTTATGGCTTCACTAAGTTGAGAATAAAATTTGGTTTTCATCAGCTGCAAGAGTTGGAGCGTAGGCGCTGATTATACTAGCGCGTTGGTGGTTGCTAAGGTTTAGGCGCAATGTCATCAATCTTTCGCTTATTCCGGATGGAAATTCGGTTAGGTGGTCCACAATTTCATTTTTTATAGCCAAACCCACTCCGTGAATACCTGGTTCATCTTCTTGTTTTCCTTTCCAGAAAAATGTGTAGCCTCCTCCGTGTTCTTTAAGTTGGCCTTCGCCTGCTCTTCTAGTTTCACTGAGAGCAGCGATATCGATGTTATATCTCCTTAGTTCACGTGACACTATTGCCGTTCTTCTTTGTGGTCTTGTGGTTGTGTCTGTATCCATAAGTGTACGGATATTCCATGGGGCAAAGTTCATTGGATTTCTTTTTCTTTTGTTTTTACCGCATGTGGTGTACCCACTGGATGCGGTTGTCCAGTCGGGCAGTTGTTGGCTGGCTATGTTTAGGGCACCTTTTAGAGCCCCTTCCCTTTCAGGGTGAGCAGAGTGGGTCCTAAATAGGGCTGCTCAGTCACGGATGCAGCACACGAGTTGCTCTACAGCCAATCCTTGAGCAAAACGGCGATCACGCTTTCGCCGCTTTCGTGCCGGTTTGTCACTAAGAGCTTCCAGACTACACTGTCCTGCTCCCGTCTCAACTTGCCGATCGCCGAAAGACTTTGGTGTGCTTGGACTTCATGGTCTTATATGCCCTAGAAAGTATAGGATCTCAGAGTAGGGAATGCCTGTGCGAGACTTTTATTAACGTGGACATGCTGATGCACAGGCAGCAAGCCGACGGTCCCTAATAACGAGTGACGACCCAATGGCGTAAGGAATACGACGATTGGGCTCCTCGAGATTAGACTAGACTAATAGAAAGACTAGAAATACTAAACTACTAGACTCGAATCGTGGGCGGGGGGTCGCTACATCCCACCGCCTACAGGCTACAGGCAGTATGGTTCGCCCAACTTCCCATAGATGACAGATTCATGCCACAGTGGTCTGATCTGTCCGGCCTGACTGTTGCTTTTATATAAGGATTTGTTGTATAAATAAGCACTAAAACCATTTTAAGCACTAAATCGATTTTATTTTAAAGTGGTTTATCGCTTTAAAACCGATTTTAGAGTCGGTATAAATACTTTAAAATGCTTTAGCGCATTGCTTTTAACCAAAATAAATAGTTAACCCTGGTTTTATTTGCTTTTCTTTTAAAACTGAGATTTAGTGACACTAAATGAAGGACGTATTGGAGAAAGCGATTTTATTTAGAACCGTCCTTATATAAAAACTGTAGTGGGGCAAAATTATTAATTAATGATTTCAACATTAACTGCAAACATCTTTTAAATGGACGAAATAAACCCGTTAGTGAGTGCTTTTTGTTCAAACTTCCTACGACCAATAGTAAAAGATCTTGGACTTTAGTCCACATTAATAGCATCCTATATTTTTTTTAGTTTTACGTCAGGATTCCGAGTGTGTCTATAACAATTTATTGTGCAAAATAAGTTTCCAACAAATTTGCATGCCTATTTTAAAAATTAATTCTTTTTGATTTTACCTTTAGCGGCATAGTTTCTCCCTAGATTTTAACGATAAAAAACTACTGCTAGTTTTTACCAACTTTCGAAGTCCTTGGCAGGATGTCCAGTTAAAACTAAACATCAGAATTGGTCGAATTATTGCATAAGGACTTTTATTAAAATAAAAAAAGTTTCGTTATTGTAATCTTTCTGGAAGGTTTTAAACTAAGTGGAGCTTAAAATAAACTCGATGTTTCCAAAATTGGGAGATTTATCATAAATTTTCTCTGGATTACTTTTTTCCTCGGATGGCAAAAACAAAACGTTTTTTTTTTTACTAACAACCGGGTACATCCTGGCAAATTAAATCAAGAGCAGATAATTTTTACCTCCCAAATGTTTCTTTTTTATTGAATATAGATCGCGGTACTATTCGATTGTTTGGTTGAGGTAATTTGGCGGATTTACAGAGTTGCTAAAAACGTTTTTTCTAGATCGTAATTGATTTTAAGCATTCGCACTTTTTCCAAAATAGGAACCAGAAATGGCTCAAGAAGCTGAAATGGGCCAAGAGGCTGCGGAACCACATCAAGAACTGCTGCCAGTTGAAAGTGAAGTGGTGCCGCAAGAACCAGACGAATTTGTGGAGGAAATCACACCTGTTGCACGTAGCGTAAGTAGTCATTTTAACTGTTGTTTGAAGGTGGTAGACAATGTTGAACTTTAGGGTAAATTAGAGTTTCCAACTACCATTGTCTTTATTTTTTTAATTTTTCACGACGTTTCGAATACTTATGTATCTGCAATTGTCATCAGGTGAATACTAACAAAAACTAAGAATACCTAACCTTATATACTAGCATGTGTTCAGTGAACCATGACGTTTACACTTAGTTGGCTCCGCCGTTTCGCAGTTAAAATATGTTGCCTCCGAACAGTATGGATTTCCAAATATCCGTGATGGTGACGCTTTGTTGAGAAAATATACTGGAGAACAATGTATATATATAATTATTTGAATGAAATTATTTGTGTGTTTACCTTATCTCAAAAGAAATATTTGATAAATTTTTTGTCTTCTAATTTTTCCTTTTTTCACAGATTTTTTCTATTCATTTTCAAAAACAACCAACACATAAAAGACCTTTTCTGAAAATTTTAAATAGTTTTTCTCGCATTTTTTGGTCTTTTTGGATTGCTTACAGTTTACAAAAAATAAAAATGCCAAGAGTTCGCGGTCGCAAACAATTTCATCATTTAAACGACTTCGAGAAAGGACGCATCGTGGGCATGTAAGAGGCTTATAGACGTCGTGCGGATTCTGGACGCCCTAGATTATTACAAGGTCGTGATTTACGGCATCTCAAACTTCTTGCTCTCAGAAATCGACGGGACAGTATACGGCAAGTAAAAGATGTTCTAGTTGCAGCTACAGGACGAGTGTTTTCAAGGATGACAGTTAATCGAAGATTGCTTGGTATGGGGCTGAGGGCTTACCGTCCACTTTTGGTGCTATCTTTGTTCCCACAACATAATGCTTGCCGCTTGGAGTGGTGCAGAGCTCGGAAAAACTGGATGACAAATGGAATACCATAAGCTTCAGCGACGAATTCGGATTTTGTTTAGCTGATCATGATGGACGCATCAGGGTTAGGCGATTTCGAGGTGAGAGACGAAATGTAGACTTTGCTGTTGAACGTGATACAGCAAGACAGCAAAGTATCATGGTATGGGGTGCTATATGTTTAGGAACGGCAATCTGACTGCTCGGCGATATATCGATGAAGTGCTGCAGCCAGTTTTACATCCCTACCTACAAACCATCCCAAATGCGATCTTTCAACAAGATAATGCCAGACCGCATATTGCTCGTAAAACAATGGACTTCTAACATGAACTTGGCATAGAGACTTTGGAATGGCCAGCAAGATCGCCTGACTTGTCGCCTATCGAACACGTATGGGATATGATAGGGCGCAATCTTAGTCGATTACCACGTCCCCTTGGAAACTTAGATGAACTCTAGCATGCCGTAAGGAGGATTTGGATGAGTATTTCTCAATATCGAACAAAACGAGTGCATAAATAACCATGAACGAGCCACCCATTAAGGAATCTTCTTGGAAATGTAATCATTTACTAAGAGCATCCTAATGTATTAATATATATTCTGGTGTTGCATTTTTTTTTGTTCTTCAGTATACATTCTGGTTCCTCTGTATGAATGTTTCTTTGAACTTCCGCTTGAATAGATTTTCCTCCTTGGCGACGATCTTTGTCTCTTTCCATTCCAGTTCCTTGTCGAGTTTGAGTTCTGTAAGGCGAACTTTCATGGGGCGGCTGGTTTCTCCGATGTAGATATCCCCACACTCGCATGGTACCTGATAAATGCAGTTCTTGGTGTTGTGGCGATATGGTTTATTTTTTGTTAATTGACTTCTTATTGTTGTGGTAGTCGTTTTGAAGATGGTATGGGTTGCCTATTCTTCTTATCTTCTCTGAGATTCCTTTGATGTATGGAATTATAAGCTTCTTTCAGTGTTTACATCTGTCTTCCTTTGTGTTGGTGTGGTCTAAAAAGTTTTATTGATTGTGTAGTTGGAGAAAAAGCTTCTTCTGTATTGCAGATGTAGATGGCTCGATCTATAAGAGATTTTGCAATTCCCAGTTTGGTTGATGTGGAGTGGTTTGATTTGAAGTTTAGATATTGTCCAGTATGAGATGGTTTGCGATATACGGAAGTGGTTATGATTGAATTCTTTTTGGTGACTAGAACGTCGAGAATTGTTGGTGGTGTATTGTTGTCCTTTTTCCAGATGATAAATATGTCGTCCATGTATCTTAGCTAGCAGACCTTCTTCTTCAAAGGATTACATTAAAAAAAAATTTCCACCCAAGATCTTTTGATCTTTTGTTTTTAGATTCTTTTCGGTTGAAGCAACTGATTCGGAGGTTTTTTTAACTTCTTTTTGTTATTACATAAAGATGTTGGCCACTACCGGCGAAAGTGGAGATCCCATTGGTAGACTAGAGGCCCTGTTTACGATTTTTGACAGTTATTGTTTTACCAGAGGTGAGCAACTGGATTTGACAGTTGCTAGTTAAATGTTTGAAATTGTGTGTTGGCATGATAGTTGGCAACCCCTGACAATAAACAACTTTGTCACTGTCAGATTTTTGATTAAGAAACGTCAGGTTTAAAAATGGAATTTAGCTGTGTCAAAAACTGTAAAAATACGTGCCTCGACGAATTTGTATTGTTCCGTTGTCCATCGGAGAAATAAACTCAAGAAAAGTGGAAAGAAAGCATGCATTTACCAACCTGGAAAATTAATAAAAATAGCCGAATTTGCGAGGTAAGTGAGCTAAGCATTAGGTACAAACATACGCATTTAGCATGTACTTTGTTAATAAGACACATTATTTTTCCGTGTCTTATTGTAAGAAAAAGAGTAACAAAAGTATAGATCAATAGGAGTCTTTATATTTTACCTATTATTTACATTTTTAATATCTCCGCGTGTAGATTCACTGTTTGTTTTAGTTTTTTTTTCAAAACTTGACATATTTTACTAACCAAAAAAAATCAATCTTTCAAAAACTGTCTGGGGACATTATAAAAAGAGACAACAAATCATCAGTCCATTTCCTAAAATCGCTTTTACATGCAAATATAAAAAAAAATAGAAGGAGAAGGCAATATGAGTTGCTCACCTCTGGTAAAACAATAACTGTCAAATGTATAGAGGGCCTCTAGGGTAGACCATCGTCCTGTCGAAAATAACTGTCCTTTTCCTGGAAGTAAGAATTCTGCAGACAGCATTTCAACAAATCCATAATGACATTGATTGGTATGTTGGTTATCAGAGAGGTGGTTGTGCTTAAATAGCTTCTGTTCAATGATTTGGAGTGATTCTTCCAGTGGTACGTTCGTGTACAAACTTTCGACGTCAAAACTAACAAACTGATCGTAAGGTTGTAGGTTAATATCTCCAAGGAGGTCCACGAAGTGCTTTGAATTTTTGACGAATGAAGGTGAATTTCCTTGAAGAGGCTGGATAATAATTAGTAGAAGAGCTTGGTAGATTTTTCTTTCTATAGTGGTGGTTGGGTCCTGAGTTATTTATCTTTAATTTTCTTTTTGTAAAGCCTTTTCAATTTTCGGGTCGTAGGTAGTGGCGTCCATTACTACAAATTCATTTCCTTTGTCTGCTGGATGAATTTTGATAGACTGATCTGATTTAAGATCCTTGAGGGCTGATTCTTCTTGCGGTGCTTCTCCAATTTCGGTTTTTTACCCAAAATTGTTCGGTCTTCCATCTATCGATTTTGTCTGGTGAACTGTGGTGGTTGTCAAGAATGTTAGGTTATTTTTTAGTTTGTGTGATTTTACTGATTTTGTTCAAATGCATGTTGTAGTTTTTGAGCTATATGCTATAGAAAAACGAAAGGAGGACAATTGGGTATGGGTATATATAATTTTGAATTGTGTTTTTAGAAAAACTACATCGATTAAACTGTCAAAATCCAAATCCCTGAGGTATTTTTTTTTTTTAACTCGCTGATATGGTGGGAAGGGTTTTTCTACTTCTACCGTATCCTGATACTCTAAGTAGTCCAAGAGTTCGTCATTATTCACGAAAAAAGAACACAAAAAAAACTATTCCCTCCAAAAATCACACCAACAACTACACATAAAACCTGAATCTAACCTGAAAAAAACGACCCAAGACTTATCTAAGGTAGCTCCCGAGCTACCTTGGCCTTTACTCAAACTTAAAGACTATAAAATGCATCTCCGACCTTAAGGGATCCTCAAAGACCACTCAGTCTTAATGAAACCTTGAGGATCGACTATAAATTCCAGCCCTTATCAGTTTACACGTTTAATGAAATAATACAATATTCGAAAAATATCAAAAATCTCCATCGATGATAAAATTAATCCATGGTATTTTTTTTAAATATATTTCAGCCCTCCAACTCTTCAACAAGTTCGGAATCGATTTCCCAAACGGTTGCCAAAATAATTCCGAGGCTAATTGACAACAAGGACAGTCGAATTCGGGACGAACTGTGTCCCGAACATTGGAACATATCTGATGTCTCGGAGTTTTTAAAAGTCAACGATTGCGACAAGTTCTGTGGTTTGTTTAGTGAGAAGGTAAGTTTGAAATAGCGTGTCTGCCCAACACCGTTCCCAACTAAAAAGCTAGTTAACTCCTGCCTCTTCAGTGCCCTTTGCCGCCATTTTTATAACCAAATTGACACGTAAAACATAGGGCGAGTTTGTAAATTCACCAGATTTTTTTCACCGATGTCATCGGTTTTTTGACAAATGAAATATGACGTTAATCTGAAATTCCATGTCGTTGAGTTCGATGAGCCAACGAAAATTAAAAAAACGCGATAAAAATCAGTCAGAGTTTAGCTATAGCCTAGATTTCATGTATTACAATAAAGACAAACGAAAAATTGGCGGGCATAAAACTTATGTCCATTTTATATGTAATATATTTGAATTTCCCGCGCAGTTGCGCGAAAGTGCGCCCGAAATATGTCAAGGTCAAGGACGACCTCTTTGTTCCCGGTTTACCGATTGGCACGTTTCCTATTGGTAGAAGCTTCTCCATTTCGTGGATGTCCCACAAAACCTGTAAGTAATATTGCCTTAATTACTCGACATTTCACTGGCGACGAGGATCAACAAGCCGGTGCCAGAACTTCAAAGATAACCTCAAAAAAAGTCAATTTTTTTAAAAGTGAGGTTAAGTTCGCCGCCGCGTAAATTAAAAAATTAAATTCAGGGGGCCCTAAGATAGACAAAACTCGAGAACAAGAGCCGATCGGGCAGTTTAAATAGGCATAAAAGACAGTTAAAGCTTGTGTCTGTGTGATCGACGCGAAAGTCACGTGGATTTCGATTTGTAGACTTCGTAAAAATACAACAAAAATGAGTGGAATGATAGGTATTATGACCCCGAAAATGAAGACTGGGAGTTGTATTCGGAAAAATTAGAGCAATATTTAGCTGCTAATTCGATCACAGACAAAGAAAAACAAGTTGCAACACTTTTAAGTTTGATAGGGACAAACACATATAAACGTTTGTTTCCCAAAATTACCCAAAGATAAGTCGTTTGACGAACTAAATAACGTACTTACAAATCAGTTTAGTCCGATCGTAAATGTATGGCGGGAAAGAAATAAATTTTATGTGGCCAATCAGACAGATACTGAGGGCATTGCTGAATGGTATGCTCGTTTGAAAAGCTTATCAGTAAATTGCAAATTCGCGGATAGATTGCTTGACTGCCTCAAAGATAAGTTTATTACTGGTTTAAAAAGCGGCCAAATTAAAGATAAAATGTGTGAAGAAGAATTGTCATCTACGCTTTACTCAATGGTTCAAAAAGCAATGCAGAAGGAATCTTATAGTAAGTAAGTAAATTCTTTATTAAATCCTTAGAACCCAAACGGGCGTGGATCCAGTCAAATATTACAATTATACATTGGTTCATGCATAAAGTAAAGTAAATACAATACATAAAATATATAATAATTAAATATAAGCCATATAGTAACCTAAATAACATTTTATGTGTTACATTGTCAATTTTTTATATAGTATACGAAATATACATACAAAAAATAAAATACAATTTACATTTAAAAGTTTAGTAAAAGGACACCACAAAATACATTTTAAAATTAATGCAGATCAAGTAAACTGTCATGAAAAAAATCATTTAGCGTATAAAACGCTTTTTTTATCAGGAAAACTTTCAGTTTAATTTTAAGGATTTTTGGCGGCAAACTTCTTAAAGCATGAGGTAACTTATTCCAAATTTTTAATACAGCATGGATTGCATTTCTCTGTATATACGTGCAGTGTGTAACTTCATCTTTGAGATTATTTTTGTTCCTTGTATCGTACTTATGTTGTTGTTTTAACTTAATAAAAAGATCTGGGTTTGAAAAAATTAAATTTACACATTCCATTACATACATAGAGATCATTATCAATATTTTTCTATCAATAAAAACCTTTTGCAACTATCTCTTCTCTTCTCTTAAGCCTCTTTTTTACTAGGGAACCACTAGCACTTGTGATGTGAACTGGCTGAGAAACTTGTCGCATAAAAAAAAGTATGTAGCCCCTAACAAAATGTATAATAATGGACAAAAACTTTATACCAGCCCAAATTGAAGATTTATTTATCTTCTTATGCTGGGTTTATACAGCAAATAAAATAAAACAAGAAATAAGAATTAGCCCTGCGATTGACAAAACGTGATCATTAGTCCTCGAAAACTGTCTTTCAAATAGTTTTAAGGCGACTTCTTATCAAGTCGGCAAAATAATAACAAGAAAAACAGCTGAATAAATGACGACACCGGCCCCCAGTGTCGGTGAGCATCGATGCGATCAATTGGTGAATTCGGGTAATTTAAGAACCCGATGAATATACAAACTCGATTGTTTTCATCGGTGAGCTCATCGGTGAATTTGCAAACTCGCCTATAGATTTTTTGTCAGTTTGTTGTCAATATGACCGCTATAGTAGGCTAAAGGATACTAAAGCGAATCGACAGAAAATCCATAATCCATGTTTCACCTGTCAATTTGTTATAAAAATGGCAGCCACAGTAGACTAAAGGGCACTAAGACGGTGAGTGTTAATTATCTTTTTAGTTGAGACAGTGTTGGTCTGCCATGCACGGTGGTTCAATGGAAGGTACAGTGTCATTTTTTGTAAACTTTCCTCTCCATAACTTTTTTACTTTTTGTCGTAGAAATACGAAACGAAAACTGTAATATTTGTTGAATCATTGCCAATTTTTTTATTTGACAATTTTTTGACAGGTGTGACGTAGAACGACAATTATTATATGGATGATTCTACCAAAAGTGTGCCATATGGATATCATATTTGGTCATTGCCTCGAAGTAGCAATACAGCACCGTAAATTATTTTATTTCCTTAGAAAACTTTTTTCTCTGCATTTTATAATTTACGGTATTACTCTGTTATAAAAATTGGAACACGTCTAAGATTGCAAAATTGTCGGGAAAAATGTAAAGTTATTTTTTTTACTTACGACCAACCCTTAATACTAGTTTAACGAGTGTCCTAACACGACTGTAATGGACCATTTACGCTCCTAGGATAATAATGAAGCTTAGACGTAAATGGAAAGAGAGCGCTGATTGACGAAAAATGTAAATTATTTTTCTATATTTTTAATAACATAGATATTTATTTAATATATACATTTTCAAAATTAAATTATTCAGAAATTTAAACATTTTGAAAATTCCAAAAAATACACGAAATTTTCTAAAATTCTGGATATTAAAAAAAAAATACATTTTCAAATTTCAAAGTTTTATATTTTCAAAAACTTAAATATTACAATTTTGCCTTAATTCTCTTAAAAACAGTAATATTGCATAAATAATACAAAGTATATACTTATGAGTGTTTAGACGTGGTATTTTTAATCACTTTCGATATTTATAATGAAATTTTCATTGGTCGTAGGTAAAGTATAGTACACTAACTCGCATGTTATAGTCATTACACGCTCAGATGAATAAAGACACTCGCCTTCGACTCGCGTCTCAAACTTCATCTTCGCGGGTAATGACCATCATAACATGCTTGTGTTTACTTTGAGACTACGGCAAAGAAAAGAGGGTTTTGCTTTGTAATAATAGTAGTTTACATAACATGCATGTTATGATGGTCATTAAACGCGAAGATGAAGTTTTAGACGCGAGCCGCAGGCGCGTGTCTTAATTTATCTGAGCGTGTAATGACGATAACATGCAAGTTAGTCTACTTTACCTACGACCAATGAAAATGTCATCATAAATATCAGAAATTATTAAAAATATCAAACGCGAACCTTCTTAAGTCAATAACCTGAAGTTTCGATGACGTTCTATCTAAAACGTCAAAACAAATAAGGTTACTAAAGGACTTTTCATATATCTTTTTAAAAACTAAGTCTTTTTTCTTAAAAACGCTTAAAGGCGCAATTACACAGACGAACATGCTCAAACAAAAGCTCGTGCAAAAGATTTAAAATTTTTTGCGCGAACATTTTTGTGAGCTTTTCTTTGAACATTTTGTTCGGGTAAATTTTTGAGCAAATTATTGCTATCTGTTTTGGAAACATATTTTTAAAGATGAGAATAAATAAAATTTCACATCAGTGATCAGTGATCTCAGTTCTTTAAAAAAATGGAACCCCAACTTTTATTTTAAATTTTTGTGAAAAAAAGCCGACGGCAAGCGAAACATTATTCTTGGCTATCAGTTTTGTCACATGGATTAGGGTTACTTATAATATTTTTTTCTTAGGGTTTTTCCCGGATTTTTTTGCCCGGGCGTTTTTTTGGGACTTTCTTGCGAGTTTTTTTATTTCCAAGGGTTTTTTTCCTAAATTCGAAAAACAACCCAGGAAAATTTTTCTTTTCCAAAAAATTTTTGAATTTTTCAAATATCGGCAAAAAATTCAAAAATTGCACTTGTAAGCGGTAATCCGCGCCTCACGACTATGAGGAGTGGTGGGGAGGGGATTTTTTTTAAAACATTTTTGTAATTTTACTTTAACCTTAGCTTTGATTGTTTTTTTTTAATTCCTCACACCAGATTTACCTACTTAGTTTAAGACCCCAAGGGTTGCTTAAAAAAGCAAAAGGTTTATGCAAATGCTGAAGATAGATATTTACTGTCAATTTAATGTAATAATCAAGGTCGATTACTGACACTGAACAAACAATATGCAAAGGGGCAACATTCCGATTCAAAAGTCTAGTCTATTAGTGCTAAATTATATTTTTTAGACAAGGGTCGGGATCGTAGGCTTGTAAAAGTGGGTAATAAACGGGTATTATTTAAATCGAACGTGTTTTTGTTCATATATTTGAGATTTAATAAAATGTAAATTGGTTTTTTCATTTGACTTAATTATTATTGTAAAAGACTAAACTAGGAAGTAATATAAAGAGATATGAGTGGTAAGGCGTTTATAACTAACGTATCAAAAAGACAACAAATACCATGAGTACAAAAAATACTCTCACCACAACTACGACGTGTAAATATAAAGAATTCTTTATCTGGTATTGTAAGTTCAATTTTTTGTGAAGTAAATCCAACCCAACTCGACCCAAACTACTCTACGTTTCTCTGATATATGGATGGACATTTTTAGTTTTAGTTTTGCGCCCGTCGCTTTTATTATTATGATATGAGAATGCTAAAATTTATTTTCTACTTTTTAGTGCACTTTATATTTTATAAAAGCTTCTTTTTATTTAAAATAATTTTTTAATTTTTAGACTATCATAAATCCATCCTTTCGATAATTCTCTTCCCTAAAAACCCCTGTATGCCAATTTTGATTGAAATCGAACAAAATAAATCTTTTTCTTCCTCCACTTCCCTCATTAGCGGGAGGGGGTGCCTAATAATACCATATTATTGTATTGTCGCCGCAACTATAAATACACACCGAAAACTGAAATTGAATACCAAATTTGAGTTGTAAGATTTGAGCCGAACAAACATACATAAATAAAAGCTTGTAAAAATCGCCAAAAATTTCAATATTTAAAAAATCGGAAACGCAAGTTCTACGCGTCAATAAAATAAAACGAATTTCTTTGTTTTGCGTCGGAGAGCCCTTTCTTTATGGAAAAATTTGTTCTAAAACTTTCATAAAAAAACTGCGTTGACCCTTGTTTGTTGTCATGTAATTTTGTGTGTCAATGTTCATTTGACCAAAACCCCCTCTCACTAGTCTACGGTTTTTACCTTCTCCTAACCCAGCATCAGCAACAAATAAGTGCCAATTATGGTATACTGGCATATCCCCTATAAAAATCAAATCAATCGAAGTTGCTTACGAGGTAAAACGTGAATTTCGACATCATATCGTTTTTCCGTCGGAAAGCACTTAATTAAAATACCTTGTTTTAAAACTTAGTCTTTCTATTTTCAGTTAAGTTCAATGAATTCCCATAAAACTATAAAATTTAAATTTGTAAAGAAATTTTTATACCCCCAATTATTCAAATAAATTTTGCTCAACATTCTCTCCAAAATTTACGTGTGTTTTTTTGTACGAGATTTTGCTCGAACATTTCTTTGAACATTTTGCTCAAGAGGCTCGTGTAAATGTTTGTCGGCATTTCAACATCAAAGGAAAGTTTGTCTATGTAAATGCGCCTTTAGGTGCTAAAATTAGATTGGATTTGTTTACGTTTAATAAATATTTATTGTCTTAAAAATATAGAAAAATAATTCCTCGAATGATTCACATTTTTGCGTCAATTAGTGCCCTTATAAAATAAAGTTTCATCGCTTGTCACGCCGTCTTGTGGTTTACGTCTAAGCGTAAAACTAGTATTATTCGTTGATAAAGCAATTCACGGACAACAAATTACTTTCAAATTAAACTTTTTAAACAAATTTAAAATAAATGCTCCATATAAAGTTAACATTGAAATAAAAAAATAGACAATGATCCAACAATGAATTCAATATCATATTTCTATGACAAATGGGCAATTTCACACGCAATAAAGGTTTTTGTAATTTTTTTCGATTTTGGTATTTAAATAACTACAACCACCAAATAAATGTCAGGGGTTTCAATAAACGTGTACAATTATTATAACGTACTGTTCTCCAAATCATAAAATAATAGCCATTAGTCAAAATATAGGCAAACAATTTATTTTATAGGAAATGTCCTGTCAGTTATCACAAAATTACATTTAACTTAAAATCAAGGCAAAGTCCTCGTTTTTCATGTCCCGTCAACTATCACCAATTTTTTGTTATATCTTGGATCCTAAATAAGAAATTAATTGGCCGCTAATTTTAAATTATTCTGACAAATCCTCTCCATAATGCAATAAGATGTGGTCGTTCTGGAATATCTTTAAAGGAGAGAAAAATGAGATCAAAAAATGAATTACTTAAGATTTGTCCCATCAGTTATCACGGAATTGCCTAAATAGTAAAAAGTCTATGGCGAGATACGTTTATAAAATTATAATAATTTGTCGCTGTGTATAAAAACACACGGATGGAAGCTAGGTCAGTATCTCAGTAAAAGTCAGTATTTTCGCGATGGTCAGTATTTGGTCAGTAGTTAGTATTTTTACTGAAAAAAGAAAATAATTAATATTTAATTTAAGATACACTGAGAGAAAACATAATGTTCTCGATTGTTGAAGCAATCCTGTAGCACCAGAAGTTTCAAATTTCTTGTTCTGTTATGTTTTAAGATTGCTAAAATTACTAAGAAGCTTTCTTAGCACAGTTTTTTACCACTCATTCACTCATTTTCCTCGAGGACAATACTGCCGTGTTAATAAAGAAGAGCAACTGTTACAAATTTGCAATTTCACTAGTTTTATTTTAAACCACTTTTTTTTTAATTTTAAATATTAAAAAAAAAGAGAAGAAGAGCGAAAGCAACAGTCTGCAGCAAATGGGCTCTTTTTTCGGTCAAAATATTAACTAAGAAGAGCGAATGACATACGTTTTCTGCACATACGCTGCCCTTACACATTCACTGATCTTTCTTAACAATGTATTTTTCGCGCCTGTTTTCAAGTGCGCAAGCGAATGTAATCTATTCCTATTCCCTCTAGTTTCACATTATAATAAAATATTATTTTTGGAACTAAATTTAGTTTATTATTATGTTCCTGCCTTTAAAACTAGCGAATTTTATTATTTTATTTATTTTTACCTTTTTTTATGAAGTGGGCAATTTATTCTCTATTTGGCGTTTGGCACAATTTTTGCGTAGAAATTTTTTTTCTTTTCCTCATCAAGTTTTTACCTACGACGACGGTGCAATTTTTACGAGTTTATAAAATTTTTGGTTTGTGCGCTGTTGTACAATTTCATTTTTATGTAAGAACTGCTTCAAAATCTACTTCTTGTTTTTTATTATATAAGTCATACCAGTGAATAGTAATACTAATCTAACCTTATTTAACCAGGATATCAAAATTTTAGCGGAGGACAACTATCGTCGTATGGAATTTGGCGAAACAATGATGGAAAGGGCTAATCGTGATGAAAACTTTTTGAGATCTATTCTTTTCACAGATGAAAGCACTTTTCCATTATTGAATCGTCATAACCCAACACACGTTCGATATTGGTCGAGGGAAAGAACACAGTATCCCCAAAAACTAAATGTTTGGGGGGGTATTGTAGGGGAACACGTAATTGGGCCATTTTTTATTGACGGCAATTTGAATGGTCCTAGATACTTGGATCTACTGCAGCAGCATATTATTCCAACTGCTAGGCAGTTGTTAGGTGTGAAATTTGCGCACCTTTTGCGCAGTATTGCGCAACCACTTTTACCTTTTGCGCAACAACCGTCTGGAAACTTTGGGCATTTATTTGTAGGTGGGGCCAACTTCACGCTAGCCCCCCACTTAATTTTTTCAAGTTTTTATCACTCAATTAGATTGAACACGTTTTGCGCAGCAATGCGCAGTCATTAAAACATTTTGCGCAGCAACCTCTCAAAAGATATAAACATTGCAAGAGAGTGAAGTTGGCCCCCCACTTATCATTTTTTAAAACCAAATATTGTATTCACTAGTATTGCGCAGCATTGCGCAGCCAATTTAAGTTTTTGCGCAGCAACTCCAAAAAAGTTTAGCTTAGTGAGACGACTTTCTCCTGCTTAGCTGAGGAGAGGTTTGAGTGTATAACGTAAAAGGGGCAAGGGTGATGGGGTGAGAGGAGAGAAAGGTAAAAAATATTGGTTAGCAAAAGATGACCAAATATCGTCCATCTCAAATCTGCCATATTGAATTTTCTAAATCTGAATAAAAATTCTTTATCTCCATCCCCAAGTGCCCTAACACACCAAATTTCAACGAAATCAGGCGTACTTTAACTGTACCTCCCTCCATCCTCTTCGAGTAGAGGGGAGCTGTCAATTTCATCACACTACATGCTTGTGTTGTCACCGCAACTATATAAGCATGCCAAATTTGAAGCCGATCGGATGTTGGGAAGTTGGACAAAATTAAGTTGCAAGATTCCACTCTAACAAACATACATATTTACATATATTACTCTAATTAACTTACTAGGGCTTTATTATTACAGATTTGGTAAAAAATTACAATTTTTTTTAATTCCTTGGCCGCAAGTTATGCAGAATTGCCACCCATATTTCCTGTATCCAACTTTTGATATTTTTTACCTTTCTCGCCTCTCACCCCCCCCCCCCCCCGCCCCACACCTCGCCCCTTTTACGTTAAACACTCAAACCTCGATTCAGCTCAGCAGAAGAACACGAGTCGTCTCATTAAGCTAAATGTCAGGTGTGAATATTATTTAGCAAGGTCCAATTAGCATACTTACTGCGCAACCACCAAAACAGCTGTAACTTTTTTGGAGTTGCTGCGCAAAAACTTAAATTGGCTGCGCAAAAGGAATACTAGTGAATACAATATTTGGTTTTAAAAAGTGATAAGTGGGGGGGCCAACTTCACTCTCTTGCAATGCCTATATCTTTTGAGGGGTTGCTGCGCAAAATGTTTTATTGACTGCGCATTGCTGCGCAAAACGTGTTCAATCTAATTGAGCGATAAAAACTTGAAAAAATTAAGTGGGGGGTAGGGCTAGCGTGAAGTTGGCCCCAGCCACAAAGATAAAAGTGGTTGCGCAATACTGCGCAAAAGGTGCGCAAATAAGTTCACTAGTTTTTTTTTTTTAATTTTAAGTGGGGGGGGGCCAGCTTCACTGACCTCTTGATAATGTATTTCCTAATCGAGTTATAAGTACACGGGGAACTATTTTATGGCCAGCTTGATCACCCGATCTTGCTCCTAATGACTTCTATCTGTGGAGTTATATCAAAAATAAAGTTTACGGGCATGAAAGTGCTAATAATTTGGAAGAACTTCGGATTAAAATTGAAGAAGCTTTTCAAACTATCACCCCTAACATGCTTGGAAACGTTAGAAGGGGTTTTTATAATAGGTTCGGATATTGTCTAGCCGAGCAAGGAGGACTTTTCGAACATTTGCTCTAATTTTTTTTTGACTGAGAAAATCTTTCTCCTTATTATTTCATTGTTGAATGGTGATCGCAAGCCTGAGTGTTGGTTGCTCCACTGATGGGTGTGCGGATTCCCTGTATGTACGTACACTGGCAAATTGGACTTCTTCCGGCCTATCTTCGCAGTAGCCTAAAGGGTATAGTAATATTAACAAAAGAACGTTAACAAAAGAGCGACGAAAGTGTGCCAGCTGTAACATTCGCTCTTCTTTCTTAACAAGTTGTCTTAAATTTCAAAATCAGGGAACATTCGGTTTAATTTTATATTAATTTCTAAAAGAAAAAGTTAACCAAAATCAATCATTTTTACGAGATATTTAAATTTTTTAACGGGAAAATTAAACAAAAAAAACTTCAAACGCGTTTTTCTCAAAACTAGAAATTGGACATTCGCTCTGTTTTATTATCACGGCAGAATAGTAACGCGTCTGGGTTACTTTTAGTGACGTCACGGTTACTTTCAGTGACCGTAGTTATGAGATTTATAAAAAAAAGTTAATACAAATTAAAAAACAATAAACAAACATTGAACCGCACTTTAGCCTCATATTTTTCAAGAACCCACATCTCATACCCTGCGCAGACAAACAGGTTACCTGGTATCTTGTAGTTATATAGAGGAAAACGTTTATGTGGCCTGTAGAGACCCTAGGGTACCGCCCATTATAACTCCTACATTTTTGCAAAAACTGTTTTTTCCGTAGAGTATAATTCCATATCCGACTATTAATTTCGTGTGTATTTTAGGAAGTTGACGGCAAAAAACTCCTGAATCTCACAAAGGAAGACATTTTGGACTTCACCGGAGGAAAAGTGGGCCCCAGCTTGAAAATCTTTGATATCATACAACAACTGAAAATAAAAGTAAACCCTGCTCAGCTACGGCATATGAATTTGAAAGCTAGCTTAAAAAAAAATTTGTAGTGCCTCAAAATGTAACAAACAGTTACTCTACTTTGTTCTAGTTTTAAATGTAAAAATAATAGACCAAATTTGTTTGTCTCTTTTTTTAACACCAAACTTTACTATACACCACCTGGTAACGTTCTCGTTATAAATATTTTTTAAAGCAATAAAGTGCCACTCTTACAACTTAAAGTAGGTAATAAAGAAGTGTAAATAAATTACATAAGTGATTATAATTAATTTAAGGGTAGGAAGCGAATATATTAACAAGAATCAATTTTAAGTTAATTTATTCTAGGTTTTTCAGTATTTTAGTCAACTACTGTTTTTTGTGTGTGATTTTTTTCTTATGTTTTACCAGGGACAGATATAAATTATATCGGTCTCTGGTTTTACGTAATTTTTTGCTGTCTTATTTGTCTCTCGATTGGGTAAAACCATGGACGTTTAAATTCGCAAGCATTAGCTATTTCAAGGACATACGACTGACATATTTTTTTGAAAGGAGGAATTAAGCTGGGTTTATAGAGAAAAATAACATAACATAAAATAAAATATCAAATAGGAAATAAGGTTGTGGTTTATACAGGCAAATAACATAAAATACGAAATAAAAAACTATAACAGTGTCGCACCCAGGAATTGGATTCGGGGGGGGGGAGGGGTTAATGGTAAATAATAAAAAACTTGAAGTAAAAATGTGGCCATAACTGGTGCAACGAGTTGCTTACAAGCGCGGAAATGGGCTCAAATTTAGAGGGGGGGGGGGGAGTTTAATCAAATTTAAAATGGTTGTGCCGCGGGTTCAACACTTAAAATACAATTTTTTGGGAATTTGGGTTGTTTATTTACCGTTATTTTGTTTGTAAAAATGCGCCGCAGGCGAAAATTTTTGTGAAAATGACACTTAAAATAACATTTTTAACAACAAATCGCAACCAAAATGTTTTGATAAAATTAAATTAAAAAGACCATTTTGATGGTGATCCATATTGGAAACAAATAAAAAAAATCATAGCGGTCATGAACGAACGAAATCGTAAAAATGAAAGGTATTATAGCGCCGCAGGCGAAAAATTTGGCAATTTATGATTTTTTAAAGATTTTTGTTAAAAATTAAAGTCCAGGCTCTGGTATTTTATTCCTTTATTCCCTATATATTTTATTTCTGCTGTTATTTGATTATGCCAATTGTATGTAACCAGGCTTCTCCGAGGGGGGTGGTTAACTCCAACCCCCCCTCGCTGCGCCACTGAACTATATTGAACAATATGGGCACACCTCCCAGTAAACACAAAAGAACATTCAAAGAACATTAATATTCCAAGAACATTTGTATAAGATGATAGAAATGTGATATAAATCGATTACAGAGGGGGTTTTTCATGTGTTATTAATATGATAAGAATATTATTTTTTTTTAAATACTCTTGTAACATGCTTAAAACATTCCTTGGATAAAAACTAAAGGTAATGTAATATTGTTTAGTATAATATAAAAGTATAACTTACCTAATAGAAACATTTTAGACTGTTTTTGTCAAAGGTGTGGTAGATAAAATTTTATCTAAAAGAGGTTCTAAGCATGTTACAGGAATATTTAAAAATAATATTCTATTCATATTAATAGTACATGAAAAAACCCCCCCGTAATCGATTTATATCATATAGGAGGAATATTCCAAGAATATTTCTGTGTTTACTGGGCTTAGCGTGTCGTCATAGTCAGCTGATTGGTTATCTGACAGTCGCGTTTGCGCACATTCATTTTCGCAAAAAATAAAGTAAAAAAGTTAAAAGGTGGCCAACTTTTTATGTCTCATGTTATGTCATGTTATTTTTCTGAAAAACGCCAACAGAGTTTATCATAAAATCTCATTTCATCTAATGTTATGTCTTATTTTATATCTTATCTTATAATATTTTTCTGTGTAAACCCAGGTTTACACTTTATGCTGTGTCTTGTTTTTCGTTAAAAATTCCATATTTTTATAGGTTGTTTTGGATCATCTAAAAATACTTTTTAGAAAATAAAGTCAGTTGCACACTTTTGCTGAATTTTATGTTTTGGTAATTAAATTATAGTTGGTCTACTTATCAAAAGCAGTCGTTTAAAAAAATTTTAATCCTCCCACAAGTAACTGGCCATTTTTATATGACGGTTGCCCCCCCCCCCCCAGACAATATGTTTTCAAAATTTTCATTTCATTCAAAAGGCATAATTTTGCACATCTCCCCAGTAGGGTTCTCGAATAACCAGGTTAGCCTCCCCCCAGACGATTTTTTTTAAATTTGTTATGGTGTGGAGGATGTACTTTACACAATTTGGCACACCTATTTTTAAACTTCGTACACACCATTGGGAACCTGCAGGAGGGTTCTACAGTAACTAAGTTAGCCCCCCCCCCCGCTCCGAGACAGTATGTTTTTAAAATTTTTATATTACTGAAAAGGTCCAATTGTGCAGAACAATTTTTTAATTTTGTTAACATCCCAGTTCCTGGGAGGTTGAAAAAACTTTGAATAACGGGGGAGGGGGGGCAAACTTGACCGACCTTATATTGGATATCACAAGATACATTTTTTTAAAGCAAATATGTTTTACTTGTCTTCAGTTTAATATTTTTAAAACCCTTATAGGCGTTTTGTAGTTTTTGGGACAACCGAAGTTCTGTAGATGCATTCAGTATCCATTTTATCAACTTTTTTGAAATAAGTGGTTGCACAATGAAAAACTCGAATAGTTATTTTGATCCTGACAAATCATTTTCCTATAAACCAGTGTCAATGATCACTTTGAAATATGTATTTTTAAAAGAAAAAAACTACATAAAAGGGTGGAGTAGGAGATGGTTATTTACCTAACAAGTGCGGAAGGTGATACTTGACCTCACGCGACGGAACTTGACCGAACAACGCAAAGGGTAAGGGTGACAACAGTGCCAACCCAGGCAGTACTTCAGTCGTTCGTTGAGTCTAAAAGTATTCGCCAGACTTGTGGGGACTTTTTTAGGGTGAATCACTTGTAAATTTGATTCTCTTCACTCACCAAACAGATGCGTACAAAAGAGGGTGCAAAATTCGTAGTTTATTACAGGAATAACTTTCTTCCCCCATATGGTAAGAAAAGCTTTACCAAGTGGTCCAAGAAAAAGTTGTATGCATATAAGTCATAATTGATTAAACTTACTTTTAAAATTATTTTACACTTGTCAAATTGACAGGCACTTTAGTAATATATATGGGGCTATTCTGGATAATAGTTGGGGCAATTGTGAATGTTTTTGAGGTATTTCTTGCTCTGTTTTGGTTGAGATTAAAAACTATCTTTATAAAAACAGTTTTTTTTTTAGTACGGGATGGCGAGGAAACAGAAAAAGTCGTCACGTGATAGTAGTTTTAACAACTAGTGGCTAAAATAGTGCTTTTTTTTACAAGCGTTGGTTTAATAACGAGCTCAGCGAGGTATTTAAAAACGCGAGTAAAAAAAGCACAGTTTAGCCGCGAGTTGTTAACACTAATTTTGTTAATACCTTTATCAAAAAATCTAAGAAAAACAGGAATATTCATTTATTTAACAAGTGCGGAAAGGTATACTTTTCCGCAAGCACTGGCGTTTGCACGAACGACGCGCCGTGCGGGCAAGCCGTAAGTGCGGAAAATACTTTCCGCACGCCTTAGGTACAAAATTTTTCCTACGAGCGTGCGGAATATCCAAATATTTTGTTATTATTTTAGTTAAACCTAGCAGAGAAAAAATAGTCAAAACTACGAATTTTATGTTTTATTCAAAACTAAACTTTAACAAGCTTAAAAAATTAATTTTTACTTGACAACAATTTTTTTCGCGCACGGCGTGCGGGTGGCACTTTCCGCACGGAAAAGAGTGCAAAAAATTTCGCACACTGCGAGCGGAATTTTTTTTTCACGAACGGCATGCGGAAAAGTGGCACTTTCCGCACTGAAATGAGTGCGAGAAAAGCGTTTTTCCGCACGCTCGTAGTTCCTTAAAAATAAATTTCTGTTTTGTCCTTTACAAAAAATATTCAAAATATTGATCTCCTTTCTCAGAAGGGGAGGAGATGGTGAATCTAGCGTAAAAATAGTCCCCATATCTTCGGTAAGTTTTTTCTAAATAAAAAATTGTCAGTTTTATTTGAAAAAAAAACGAAAAAAAAATCAGACTAGCCCCATTTTTCGGTAGGTATTTTGTCTAACATTGGTATTTGGAATATGGTTTTCAAAACAAAATATTCTTGGGAGTCGATCCAGAGCAACATCTATAAATAATATCAGTAAGGTTTCTCAGAAGTCAAAGACACCCTATCAAGTGTCCCATTTTTTTTAGGCACTATAATGCATGCGAATTTAATTATGTGTCCATAAGTATCTACCTATATCTTATTTTTAGGTATTTTTTTTAAATTTAAACAGAATGGCTGTTTGGGTTGTCATTTTTTACAATTATTATGCGAAGTCGTGCTATTTATATTTATACAATTAGTTAAATAAAAATATCAGAATATTTTGTAGAATCTTTTAAATTTTTTATTCTTTATTATACCTAGTTTTTTTTTAACTTTTGGTCAACTCCTACCTTAGATTAATAAGAGACTTTTAATCTACGACTCCTACGAATGAAAATGACTTAACTCTTAGCCTAGTAATAATTCGTTGTTAACTCTTGGATTACTTTAAAAATGTGACGAATGCGCCAGTCAACCATCTTCATTCACAGCTCAAGCTCATTTGGGAATTAAAAATTCACCATCTCAAGCCTGAAAAATCGTAAAATATTGGTTTTTATGACTTTTATCGACAATACAATCAGTTTTTTCTCCAATTTTTATCTTCTAACAAAAAAAAAATCGTATATTGTATTCAAAGGAACGTGCTTTCGTATTACAATATTTAGACGGCTTCAGAGGTTTGGCGGGAAGGACGCCACACGCGCGTAGCAATAACATAAGACGGGCGGGGCATACGCCACAGCTGGCAGACAAGAGACACGATATTACTCCGCGTCGAAAATATATCCAACGCTATTTTTGAGTTTTTTAATTAATCTTGTACGTTTTTCTACCATTTTTTTATTCAAAAACCCTTAAAAAAGTGTGTGATATGGGGTTTGGATGGTGACAGTGTTGTTAAAAGTGTATTTACAAAGTTGTTGTACGCTAATGCGTATGAATCGAGCGATTGGCGTCAACCGGGTCTCAGCTGTTTCCCGCGCTCGCAGAAAACCGCTGTGAGGCTTACGTAGCGTTTGGTTATCCCGCGCTCCGGCGTTTTTTTCTAGTGTTTTTCCAACAAAATATTTTCCGGGTTTTTTTCGGTGATTTTCCGGTCGGACGTTAAAGAATGTCGCTTCATCATTTGATTGACGACGATAGAGAATTCCTAGATGAAACTGGGGACGAAAGAAAGCACATTATCGGAGATCTGGCTAGGTAAGTGAACAACACTGCATGCATTTTGCCGCGTTCATCTTGTATTTTACCACACATGATTTTGACATTTTCTATACATCAAAATTGACGTCACTACTAGTTTTATCAAATACTTGTGACTGTTTTGTTTTTGTAAAATTATTATTTATTGAACACGTTCTTGAAAAGTTTTTTCGTTGCATTAAAAATCACTATTACGTGTTCCTTTGCCTTTTGCACAGTGATGTCTTGTTCTCAAATTTTTAATATTAATTTTTGTAGTGGTTCCTACCGAGGCGTTGTCCACCCCCTCAAAATATGTCCACCTACTGCCAAAATTATAGGGATTTATTGTCAGTATTTCTACATACTGCCAGTAGTGCGAGTGCTGCCAGTACTGCCAAAAATTTGTACACCTACTGCCAAGGTGGACAACCCCTCGGTTCCTACTGCTAATAATTTTTCTGTATATTTTGGAAAGTTGAACCTTTTACCTTTGTGCAATAATACCTAGGTTGAGATAGGTCTTCCCAGGACAGATTAGGTTTATATATATTATATGTAGTTATACCCAGGTAATTATGCAGTATACAGTTTTCTGCCATTTTTGATTTTTTTTTAATTCTGGTAATTATGCAGTATACGGTTTTCTGCCATTTTTGATTTTTTTTGAAAAATTCTTTATGGGGGCACCTTCTAGGATCCCTAGGACCCCAAATCCGTCTGCGCCGGTTGTTTTTTTTTTATTTTTTTTGTTTTTTTAATTTTTTTTTCACTAAAACAACCCAAACCAACACAGTCCAACCCAACCTAATCCAAACCAACCCAAAACAATCAAAAAAACACATTACAACCCCCCCCCCGGGCACCCTTTTTTCTCGTAAAAAAAAAATCGGGCGCAGGCGGATTTGGGGTCCTAGGGACCCTAGAAGGTGCCCCCATAAGAAAAAAAATCAGAAATGGCAGAAAACCGTATACTGCATAATTACCAAAATTCTTTATGGGGGTACCTACTAGGGTCCCTAGGACCCCAAATCCGCCTGCGCCCGATTTTTTTTTACGAGAAAGAGGAGTGCCCAGGGGGGTTGTAATGTGTTTTTTTGATTGTTTTGGGTTGGTTTGGATTAGGTTGGGTTGAACTGTGTTGGATTGGGTTGTTTTAGTAAAAAAAAAATTAAAAATAAAACAAAAAAAATTTAAAAAAAAACAACCGGCGCAGGCGGATTTGGGGTCCTAGGGACACTAGTAGGTGCCCACATAAAGAATTTTTCAAAAAAAAATTAAAAATGGCAGAAACCCTATACTGCATAATTACCATACCCACTAAACATTTTTTGGTAATTAGGTATGCAGTATTCGGTTTTCTTCCATTTTTGATTTTTTTATGAAAAATTCTTTATAGAGGCACCTACTAGGGTCTCTAGGACCCCAAATCCACCGCCGCCAGATTTTTTTTTTTTAAGAGAAAAAAAGGGTGCTGGGGGGGGGGGTTATAATGTGTTTTTTTTTAATTGTTTTGGGTTGGGTTGGACTGTGTTGGATTGGGTTGTTTTAGTAAACAAAAATAAAAAAACAACCGGCGTCGGCAAATTTGGGGTCCTAGGGACCCTAGTGGGTGCCCCCATAAAGAATTTTTTATAAAAAATCAAAAATGCGAGAAAACTATATACTGCATAATTACCCATTTTCTTTGTTTTAAAAACATAAATTTTTTCTCCACCTAAAGAACATTACAGATTCAGAGTTCTGCAAGGTAAGGGGTATATCGCGGGGTATATACTGTACTGTAACTGTACTTTTCTTATACTATTTTTGCTAAATAAAAAAAATTTCATACATCTTTGGTGTAACTTTGTACTTATGAAATGTTTCCTTTAATATGTATCTGTAATTTTACTCTGTTTTGTGTGTAGTGGGTCGACTCTTGTTATGTACCAAGACTGTGCAATGATAAAATGAGTTGTTTTTTTTTTTATTTAAAATGCTCAGTACTGTTGATGCTCTTTATGAAAAAGATTCAGAAGTATCTAGGTACCAAGAAGTGTCCATAATTTACCTACATTATCAAACATCAGTAATTTATTTATTTATATGAAACTCCCATTGACAGTAAATAGTAAAGTTCAGCTTTATATATTTATAATAATTGTTAAAATGAATTAACAATTAATGAAATACTCTTGGAAATACTAAAACAAAAGCTGGGTTTATAAAGAAAAAAATAAAACTAAATTAAAAATAATAACTTGTGGTTTATGTAGGAAATAAAATTAAAATAAGAATAGTATTGAAATTACCAAAATGCATACAAGTCACATGACTATTTTAATCAGCAAAATTAGTGTAAAAACCTTTCCTTACCTGTTTATTATATGAAAATACACCACCCAGTGTCCTTACAAAAAAAGACCAAAATTATATACATCTCCTTTAGAATTAAAAAAAAAATCAAAAAAATGAAGATATTTAAAGAAAATTAATGTTTTCTGACATGGTCATATCTGTTTTCAGATAAAATTAAATTAAAAGTTAACCAACCATCTTTTAATTTTAATTTTATTTTCTTATTTTTATTTTTAGCTATATAAACACTAGGTGTTCCTATAGGTTTAACTTCAGGTCTCGCTTGAGATTTAACCCTTATTTTTATTTTTTATTTAGTTTTTTTCTTCCTGTATAAACCCAGCTTGACTAAATAAAAATATTAAATGTTAATTGATTAATTAAACTATATGTATAAATATAAATAACAAAACATTAACTTAGAAAGCAGTTGTACTAAGTCGTGTCACATTGCCAGAGATCCCTTTAATTGACTAATCTTTGTTCCATGAGGTCCTGTGAATTTGAATATTAAAGGTGAAATCTCGGGTGAAATAGTGTCAGCAAGCTTCCACAAGGAACATTAAACCTAATTTGATTTAATTAAGAGATAAGGGGGTAACCACTGTTGGCAATCATGTCACAAATCTTACTCATTTGCAGTCCCTGCAACTGCCTAAACCTCACCAAAACCTAGCTTGCAGACCCTAAAAGGACCTGGGAGTCTTTGTAAATTCCACCATTCAACAAAATTGGCAATCATGTCACATTTTTTCATCTAGTGGTTACCCCCTCGTTAAGAGAATTAGGGTACCCAGAATGTTTTTTTTGCAAAATGATTATAATATCCACCATAGCAAATATGGCTATCCCTGTTGAGTATTGTATGGTTTGTATGTGATTCAAAACATGTCCAGATGGCCACAAGATGGATAGATATCCTAAGATATGCAGGGGATATCCACATGAATATGCACCAAATATGCATTAGTCTTCCACTAAAGTGCAATTACGGATTAGCCTATGGATATTTATGAATATGCAGAGTATATCCATAGCATATCAATAAGTGTACTATTAAGAATATAGTATATGGTATAGAAAATAGATCCCAATGACTATAGCTGAAAATTCATGGTCTTTTATCTCTGGGTATATCAATATTGACCATTATGTTGATGTACTACTTGAGATTAGTTATCAAAAGATTGCCTAAATAAGTTTGATTGAAAAATAAAATTGATTCCAGTGCCATCCAGCTACAATAGATGAAATTGAACTAAATTACAATTATAAATGCCAAAATCCTGACAAAAATATTCTTTTTGGGAATATTCATAAAAGTAACTTGATTATCACATTGAATATTATTATTTTATTACCAAAGAAATATAGCTATCAAAAACTCAAGAATATTCAACCAAAAAAAGATGCACTAGATTTTGTAATGCTTTTGGCTGGATAGAACAAAATTACTTTTGCAAAAATTTGATAATTGGGTGTTATAGGAATCCCATTAAATTGATCAAAGTAGTTTTTAAAACATAGAAAAATATGTCCATAGATCATGTACACACAATTGGTTTCGGTTGATCTAGGGTTCCCCAGGGAACAGTCTTAGGTCCTATATTTTCAATTGTTTACCAATAAATTATAATATAAAAAAACGTGTAAATGAATGTAAGGTGGCAAATTTTGCAGATGATCCTGGTTTTATAAAGAGTAATTCTAACAAGGTGCATATTGAGGATAAATGTAATTATAGGTACTTTTAGCTTGTTTTAAATTTGTTCACTTTTCCGTATCCCTATCAGAGATAGGTCTAGGGAAATTTGATGTAAAAAAGTACCTTTTTTCTTGTTTGGGACAAAACGTATCGACCAGGCATAATCTGTAGTATCCTCAAAACTTGTTTACTCAACGCTTTTAAGGTGTGTTTTAAGCGATTGCTTTGCTCATTTTTGTTGAAAGATAAAAAATTTAAAAAAAAAACAAAAATAAATTGCAATTATAAAACCATTAGGTACACATATACGGGAAAGTGGTAGTAACGATACATTTAACGTAAAACCTAAGGATTGACCCATATCGGGTCTGCACATGTGCAGTTTGATGTGTGTATATGGATTAGTGAAAAATTTGAAACATGCTGCAATGGCAAATATTTTAAACTGGTTTTCAAACAATTCGCTATTTTTAGATGCTGAAAATACCAATTACATTTAGATTTCATTATCCTCAACTTAGCAATGGATATAAGTCTTGTGTATAATGAAAAAAAAAACAACTTAGTTGGAAATATCAGAGCTCAGTCAAACTACCCCCCCCCCCTCAACAAAACTCAATTTGTATATTGTAAAAATTCTTATGTACTCATTTAGTCCCCTTTTCAAAAATGTTGTACTTAATGAATAACGGAGTTTTTCGCACTTAAAAGGGGAGGGGGGTGGCTTGGTGCTAAGCTGCACCCCCCATGCTTAGGAGATAGATTTAATGAAAGTTGATATGTCATATTTTGTGCTAATAACTCTCAAAGAAGGGTACTTTTAATTTGCAAAAACCATAGGTTCCTAAGATTTTTGTTTACACCCCCCTCAGCTTAGGAAAGGGATTCGACCAAAAGTAACTATGCCAGAATTTGGTACTAATTATGTACTAATTTCGCCTCCTTCTAATAAATTGCCTACTCTCAAGATAATTTTTGTTTTGTTTTTATCTTCTGTCTAGGAAAGAGATTTGCTATATGTTTAGCTTAATATCAGCAACAGTAGGAAAAAGTAGGAAATTTTTTAGAAGGGGATGAAATTTAGATTAGTAGTAGCAAATTATGCCATTATTGTTTTTTTCTCAAATCTTTTTCCTAGACAGAGGGGGGTGTGCCTTGATATAGAGCTACACACCCCATAACAAACAAACAAATATCTTAGGAACCGATGGTTTTTGAAAACTAAAAGTACCCTTCTTTACAAGTACAAAATTATGACATATCAACTTTCATTAAATCTATCTCCTAAGCATGGGGGATGCAGCTTAGCGCCAAGCCCCCCCCCTGCGAATAACTCCGTTATTCATTAAGAACAAAATTTTTTAAAGGGAATTAGAACATAATTTTTACAATATCCAAACTGAGTTTCATTGACGGGGGGGGGGGGGTTACCTTGACTGAGCTAAAGATCAGTGCATTGCATTTTAAACTTAAGAAAATTATGTGTCTCAGATGCATTCATGCGATAGAGACCTTTTTAAATCATTAGGTATTTTTACTATATTTGATACTATACTTGAAATACAAGAAATAAGGATGGTTAATAAGAAGTAGCGACTTGGGTATGATGATGCCTAATACCCTTAGTGTAAGGATTTTTATGAAATTACTTTCAGAAATAAAATCCTCTACATCCATTAATTTATTTGTTGAGTTGAGAAAGTTCCTGAATTCATTTGCATTTTATCCTCTTAAATTCAAAATAAGTGCTCTACTTACTGGAAATTATAATTTTAAAAAAATAGTGATTATTAATCACCATTCCAAATTATTTATTATTATTATTTATTATTGTTCCATACAAGTATAAAATTGTCAAAAGGAAAACAAAGAAATACTTTACTATGGGTAATTGTTGATTTTTAAGTTTTTTACTTTGTATGTCGTTGCTAAATAGGAAAATTGTATGGCAGATACTGCAGAACTATTGTGTATTTATGCAATCGCTGTGTCTACATTTACACATTTGATATCATTTTGTTAATTAATTTATCATGATTATTTTAATTTTTATAAAGGACACCTACTCCGACACATATTAGAAAAATGGGGTGGCTCACTTAAATTTTTGAGCAGTTTATGTCTTCACAATATTATAAATGATGTCATTATTTTAGAACCGCTGCCAAAATTTCTGTCAAAATAACAGGACCAATTCTAAATCCAAAATCCCTATATAGTCTAACCTCTAAATCTCTTTAAGACCAATAGAAAACAGTTTTTTGAAAATCTGTTCAATGTTCATCAATTTCACATTTCAGGCACTGATCACCCTCTGTGTTTCAGGTTAGTACCTAAATATTCTACTTTATATTCCTAAATAATAGGACCTAATAACAGGCAGGGTAGTTCAAGGGTTTGCACCCTATAATATATTTTTGCTATTACCTGCTCTTTTTTGTCATTTGTCCCAAAATTTACTTCAAGTCTGTGGGTATGTGCAGTTTTCCAAAGATCATAAAAGGTGTCATGAATTTTATATTTGCCTGAAGGTATTATACAATGGCATTTGTTCAGCTGCTTTGGGTTAAAGATTTTGCTTTAAATAAACGAATTTTATCTCCAGATTGGGTAAACTACAGCTCTGGTAACTTTGAAGATAAGATAAGATTTGTTAAGAACAATGTTCCTAGCAGGATATGTGTTTTTTTTCAATTTTAACTTCTTATCAAGGCACTCCTCACTTCTACTAATCTTCTACCTATACCCTGTCCAGTGGAATTATGCTATTTCTCCCTGTCTCTCTTCCCTTTTTTTTGCCAATGTTTTTTTACTTTAAACAATTTAGGGCATTATGGTGTGACTAAATTTAAAAAATTTAGTCACACCATAATTATGTGCTAATTTCGTCCCCAATTAAAAAAATTTGTACTCCTCTGGTTTCTGAGAAAATCGTAAAAGAAAATGGGATAGCTAAGTTAATATTAAGTTAGCAACTCCACCAAGAAATAGGCGGTAAACTAAAAATTTTTGGTTTTAGTATATAAATAAAAATCTAATTTTTCATTTTAATTTCAAAAAAAACTATTATCTGCATATTATGTGCTCATTTTGTCATCATCAGAAAATTTTGTACTCGTCTGGTTTCCCAGAAAATCGGAAAAGAAAGTGAGCTAGCTAGGTTAATATTAAGCTACTTACTCCACTAAAAAAGCTGCACTAAAAACGAATAATTCGGATTTTTCTTACACACATTCATGGAGTACATAATTTTGTAATAATATATTTTTACTTTGGAATCGTACTTCAGATTGCGATTGCTAGGTTATTACAATTGATGTAATGTAATATCCTTTTTATTGATTTTCTCGGAAACCAGACAAGTACAAAATTTTCTGATCATGGACGAAATTAGCACATAATTTGCAGATAATACTGGTTTTTGAAATTTTTAAATTCCGTAATACATAAACATGTGGGGCCTCTAAGTTAATATTAACCTAGCTACCCCACCCTTTTCTTTTAAAAAACATAATTTAAAATGAAAAATTCGATTTTTTTATTATATGGAGTGGAGCACATAATTTTAAGGCCAAAAAATGTAGTGTTTGTTCAGGTGTTTGTTTCCCTTTTTATTTTTTTCCGATTTCTTGCTTCTCTTTTGAATGTAGCAGTTTAGTTAACTTGATTATTTAATTCCTTGGTTAGAATTTGATTTCAAGTTTGATTTAATTCCCTATTAGTTGAAAAACGATGTAGACTTTTAAATAACTTCATAATCAAAATGTCAAAGCCATATATAAAGCTACCTAACAAGGAGTTTAATAGCCACATACACTGCGCAATTTATTTTCAAAACCAGTTGGACAAGCAAATTGTAATAAGTAATAAGGAAAAACCGTGGAGAAAGTCAATCATAGGTAATTTCCCCATAGATCATTTTTTGGTCGATTCCAAGAAAAAAAAAAATTCTTGAATTATGTGCTTTTGCGTTTGAACCATCCAGCACTATTATTTAATTTTTTGAAGCTGTAGGTTTATGGGTTGAGGGATGAAATGTAGGCATTTCAAAAAAAGGTCGTTTCATTAATAAGATCCCTCAACCCATAAACCTACATCTTCAAAAAAAAAAAAAATATATAAATAGTATCGTTAAACCATTCTAAAACTATTATTTAAGATAAAAATCAAAATCTTCCATATACATCGTAGAGAGTAAGACACAAACCTGTAAAAAAAATACCAAAATTTCTCAAAATTAAAAAGTTACATTTAAAAAAAATAAAAAATAGCATACAATAATACTATTTTGTGGACAAAGCTTGGTAAAAATGAAACAAAATTAATAGTAAAAATACCTTAAAATTAACACATAGGTATTGGCGCATGGACGAAACATGCACCTTGTTAATATTTAATAATAATATTCACTTTTTCAAAGTGACAGGATTTGTCCATAAGATTTATTGGCTAAGCCATAAAAACTAAGAAAATATTAATTAAATTAACTGAATGTTATACATAATCGAAGATAATTTTGGCTTTTATGCTCGATAGTTGTTTTCTATGTTGACTTTAATTTCGTCCACCAACTTGTATTTCAATATTTCACCAAAAAAGCAAAAATTTATTTTTGATTATGTTTACAGGGATCTCTTAAACGGTAGGAGGTACGAGAAGTTTTAAATTAGGGCAAAGTTGCGCAATGGTCGCAATTCTTCAAAAACCGTCAGAAAATCTCGCCCTTACAAGAATCTGAGGATTTTTAAACACAAGTTTAGACTAACTGCTTTTTTTGTCCGGACTTATTTGCTGGGATTCCTTAAAATTTAGTTTCTTATAACTGTTCTGGTAAATAAAAAAGATGTAAATTTTAATTTTTCTAGGCAGTTTTTGGGAAAACACCTTTAAAACTTTTAACATACAAAACCATAGTTAGCCATGGAATATGTCACTGTCGCTGTTCAGAAAAGTCACACAAATTCTGTCTTTCCTTTTACATGGTGAGAATTTTCGACACTTTTTGACGTCTATTGGTACGCGTAGTTGCAAATTAGCTCCGCCGTAAAAATAGTTCTGCAGAAGATGTTTAAGATATAAAATTTACAAAATGTTATTAGAGAATGGCGCAGTTTCTGTTACAACATTAGGATAAATATTAAGGACGCTGTGTTTTTATTTTAAATGAGGCAAGAAGTAAAAATCGCCACTTTCCAGAATTCTGACGGGTGAGATTTTCTGTCGTTTCTGAAGAATCGCGACCATCATGACGCTTTCCTCAAAACCAAAAAAAAAGTTTACAAATTCCGGGTTAGTTTTTATTTTTCTGCGCCCTTATTCTCAAAACTGTCAAAAAACGCTTAAAACTTTGCACTTTTTTAAGATTACCTAGTCCATTTTCGAGATTTGACATTTCAGTGTCACATGCTTTTTTTCTCTTGCCGTTTGATTAATAAAGGATGCCAGATATTTTACAACCTCATTTTGACAAGTACCTGACGTTTTGAGTTAATTGACCATCATCAGCCCAAATTCAAAGATTAAAAAACAGAAAAAAACATTTTTAAAATATTAGGTAAAGTTATTTTGTTATAACAAAATGTCAAAAAAACAAAATTTAGAAAAAGTAGATTTCTTGTCCGTGAAAAATAAATAAAAAAAATACAAAAATAATTCCACCAACCTTTTTTTATTTTTTATTAAAAAAAACTACTGCAATCATGTTTTCAAAATATAAATTTGGGCTGATGATGGTCAATAAACCCAAAACGTCAGGTGACTTGTCAAAACAAGCTTGCAAAATGTTATCTGTCATCCTTTATGAACCAAACGGCAGGAGAAAAAAAGGATGTGTCACACTGACACTACGTAGATCCTAAAAAAGTGAATGTAGAAAAGCCTTTTTTGACAGCTTTAAGGATAAGGGCACAGAAAAATAAAAACTAAAAATGGAGATTTCGGGTTTTTCCGCCTGTCTTCGGAATTTGTAAACTTTTCTTTTAGTTTTGAGCAAACATCAAATTGCGCAACTTTGCCCTAATTTAAACCTTTTCGTATCTCCTACCGTTTAGGAGATCCCCATGGAGAGCATCGAATTTGAAACACCCTGTATAATCGTTAAAAAATGTCAAATGTTTTTAAAAATAGATTTTTTCTTAGTTTTTATGGCTTAGCCAATAAACCTTATGGACAAATTCTGTCACTTTAACAAAGTGAACATTATATATATATATTTTTTAATGCTTGCTGCCAGACAAAGACCACAACTATCTTTTGCATTTGGTTTTTTGTTTTTTTTTATTGCCAAATTCCTGGTAAAACCTTGGTGCAAAAAAGTCCAATAAAATTGATCATTCTTGCAGAATTTTAAACTAGATTTTTTTTTGTGAGAAGTGTTGATGCTACGAAAACTTTATGAAACATTTTTTGCTTAGCATAAGATTCTGTACAAACCTAAAAAATTGGTTTTTAAAAAATTTGACTTTTTAATAAATTGTATAAAAAAAAATTCCTAAAAAACTAAACGTGCCTCAAAAAAGTTTATTTGATATTTTTTATTTTTTAAAAAATTTTAATTTTGAGAAAGAACCCCCCACGAAATACATGGCGTTTTGGTTGTTTGCAGAATTTAATGAAATTTTGGTATGTTGTAGATCTCGACCTACTGATCACACTTAAAATATATTTTTTTAAATGTTGTCTATAGGTATACGAATAAGATCTCTGTCTCTCTCTTCACATTTGTTTACCGTCACTTTTGCGAGTCCCGTAGGCACTATTAATCTAATCGGACGGGTCATCAATTACTTTCGAACCCCAGACCAGGACCGGTATTCTCGTAACTAAATACGCTCGGCGTTTCGTACTCGCTGAACGTATGATAACGTAATATTCGCATACCACGTGACCAAAGTAACAAAAATGGTATTCACGTATATTGAACGCAAGGCGTCGAAGAAGTGCGCTCAGCGCGTGGCGACCGTTTGAGAAACACCTACCATTTGCCAGCTGTTTTGCCATCCGCGCGTACGATTTTCCTAGCCTACAATACTTTGTAGAGTGCTGCAGAAAATATAGCAGTTTTTTCAGTTTGCGTTTTTATTAATAATAAGAAAAATAAAAATCTCTTATTAGTAGCTTGGGGACAGGTGACAAACACGTACACATCAACCTTAGTATTTGATGCTCTATGTAAGACAACTTTTTTTCCAAAAAATTGCAACAAAAACTTTTCTTATCAAAATCGACATCGAAATAATTGAGCATCCGTATAATACTAGAAATAGAAGCAATCAAAATTCTGTAAAACCAAGGGTAAAAAAAAGCCATTGGTCAGCGGTGCTTAATTTTTGTATCTTTCATCGGATGTGTACCAAAAAATATTTGGTTTTGTTAGGCTCATGCCCACATTAATCGTTTTCTTTCAAAAATAAACTAAAAACTTTGATATGAAATATGAAGTTAGCAAACATGAAATAAATAGCTTAATTGATATAAAAAATAATTAGTAAACGATATAGGTAACTATCTTTCTGTGTTTTCGTCTGTATTTTCTTTACTTTTATGAAAAATCACAGTTTCACACTAATTACTATTTTTATGTTTTTTATCTTTTGTCATTTTATTTATTCATAACTGTACTAAAAATTATTATTTTTTTTTTTAATTCAACAGTTCCATGAAAACATACATTTTTCCACGCGCGAGGTTTCTCTTGTGGATGTATGAATTCTGTGTTTGTTGTTGAATTGGTTAGGTTATTTTTTGGGTAACAAATACCTTAGAGTTTTATTTTCTGTTTCTTAAAATGTAGAATACGCATGTTCATTATAATTATAAGATATAACTTACTAGATATATAAGTAACTATTGTGAAACCATTTTAACCATAAATGCTACATAATAAAGTATCAATATCAATATACGACCGTGCCGGAAACACCACTTTCCCTGACTGAGTGCCGAAATAAATTTAAATTTTTCCGAATTTTTTTTTGTAGGTGTGCGGTTAAGTCACAGGGTCAAAGGACCGGTTTAACTCAGCTAAACCAAACCATCAACTAATTTTTTACAGGATCAACATACACTTGTGCAAGTCACCATTTGATTTACCCTTTCTGAACTACGGATCGAAATCGATCACGTAATGGCCTCTTTCTTACACATAGAAAAAGAAAAGGAGCGACAAGGCTAACAAGAAATAAAAATGCAAAATTCGGTGATGCCAAGATGTGCTAAGCGAATTTGATTCTGTCTGCTCGCAGGGCAGCGCGTTCGGCAGAGCGAATACGAAAAGTCGTCGGTCATCGTGCCGCTGAGCGCGCTGTTCGCTATTCGTTTCGCTTAGCGACTTCAAAACGTTACATATTACGAGAATACCGGTCCAGGTCTTTTGTCCTCCTGTAGTCTACCGACTTAGGTAGTATGTAACTAGGTCCGCCTCCACGTGATATCCAATCCTATCCGGCCTGATTACCGTCGTGAATGGAGGGGTAGGACCTAAGATACCCTTTACACTTATTTTCCCTGGGTTCCCCTGCTCACCAGACCGATTCTAGAGGGATTTGGACTTAAACCTCTTTGTCAGAGCTAGAGATCTTGACAATTTAACGCGCTCCACTATCAATATAATGTACAGGGTGTTTGTTTATAACCGGAACACTCAGTATCTTTTTTATTAATGATAATGTGCATTACTGATAATTGATAGGGTAGGTTTGAATTCAAAAAATTCTTGACAAATTGCAACGAACTTAAGCGCCATAACAACTTTTTTGTTCCCCTTGGTATACAGGGTGTTGCAATAAAGCTATTTTTTAAAAATAGAATACCCAGTATATTTTTGCATTTTTGAATTTTTAAAAAAATTAGCTTTAAAATACCAAACACTTTTGCCTAGATTTTTAAGTTTATAGGTATTGTTAAAATAATGAAATACATTCATGGCCCACTTGGTAGCTTGATAAGTTGGTCATTTCCAATATATTTTCATTTTAACAATTATTAAAACTTAAACGCAAATATCTATGGAACTACAAAAGATATTGCAATAGTGTTTGATGTTTTTGTAAAGCTAATTTTTAAAAAAAATTCAAAAATGCAAAAATATACAGGGTGCTCTATTTAAAAAAAATTGTCTTTAGGGCCACACACTGTATACCAAGGGCAACAAGAAAAAGTTGTTATAGCGCTTAAGTTCGTTGTAATTTGCCAAGAAATTTTTGAATTTAGACCTATTCTTTACTTTCAATAATTTCACAAGATACTGAGTGTTCCGGTTATAAACAAACACCCTGTACACACACGGTGCCGTTCTCTTAACGTTCTCTACGAGGGACGGTGTGGAATCGTGTTAGCTGGCAGGTTAACGCTCCATACGGCGTTTTTCCTTAATATCACAAAATTCTGTAATTTTATAAGAAAAAATCCAAGTAGATTACCGACAGCCAGGGGGATCGAAACCGGGTCTCCTTGTTGATAGGCCAGGTATGTACCCACTATACCAACCAGGTCGGTTATTAATAATTTCTCTTATATTTTTGACATATCAAGCGCCATCAAAGAACAACTCAATTTTTGAAATCTGGCCGCCGCGCGCTGTTTTGTTTTCAAGTGACATGTGTCAATTTTTTAAATATTTTTTGATTGAGTGGGACCTCCTTACTTTAAATCGACCAATATTGACTTGATTATTTTAAAACGTAGAAAACACATTTTTTCTAACTTTGACCGCCGTTATCTTGGTTTCTGGGTTCGGAAAATGGGGGATCCTCGACTGGAAATTTGGCTTTTGGTATTAGGTATTACTATACTAAATATAAAGAAATATACCCTTTTTGTAGTTTTTTTTTACGAAGTTATTTCACTAGGTGAAAAAAATCGGTAAATGCTCCGTCTACCCCCCATCTGGCTCCCTTATCATTATCATTACGTGCAACTATTGTGCATAATTTTATTGATATTGATTTAATATTTTTAAATTTGAAATATTTACTTATTATAATACTTTTCAAAGCTGATAGAAAGAAGCTTCAAAATTTTCAGGTTTTGCTCTTGTTCGTAGATACGTCCGGATTTAACTTTTTTTTAATGGGATTTTCATTCTAGGATCAATGCGCAAAACTATTTAACGGAGTAGTCTCTCCCAAGTTCGAGAGATGTAGCTGAAAAGTCTTTGGGATTTGTTATTGCCTTCTCCTTTTCTTAACTTCATGTGTTGGGATATTATATTATTGTTTTTTGTTGGTAAAAGGAATCGCCGCACACTATGATTATTTAAGTGAACCTACCTACTACTTTATTTTTATGTTACTTACCTAGGTATTACATTTAAGTTGTTTTTAATTAATTACTATGTGTGTATAGGTAATTCACTTGAGAGTGGGATTTCACCCGGTTTCACCTTATTTGTCATCGATCTCGTTCATTTTCATTAGAAGGTGCTACTACTTCTACCGGATGTGAAAGGACATTAGTATTCTCAGGTGGTTTTTCCAGGAACTATTTTTAAAGGTTAAAAAATGTTGTTTTCCATCCAACAAGGATCCCAGTGTACTCAGAAGCTATAGCGATGTTAAAAAAAAGTTTCGATACCTCCGAGAGTAGATGGACAAAACGTAATTTTTCTGGCTGAGCATTTGTAGATTTTGAGGCGCTTTTTACCGCTGCATACATAAATTTGGCGTTAGGCAATTAAAAAATTAAAACTTTCATATTCAGCAGCTAGATTTAGTTTAAATGTATTGTTTAATTTTGTTGTATCAGATACACTTAACACGGTATGGTGGTAAAGCCATGATGGTAATTTAAAGCCTAAAATATTTTAGCGGTTAACGTTTTTGTTTAACCAATTTTTTCTATGTTTTTTACATTTTTATGCCATGATTTTGCTTACTTTTTAAAGATTTGTTTCCAAACTTTTCATTTCTAGAATAAAACACTCACTTTTTTTTAAGTTTTCACTGTTTTTTTAGCGTTTAAAACAACTACTGCCAAAAAACAGAGGGAGGGCAGAATTTTAGAGGTAGATGGAGAGATAATTTAGTGAGAAGAGAGACAGCAGGCTATAAAAAAGTATTTTAGAGAAAGATGAAAATAATTTAAGGCAATTTTTTAATAAAAATTTGTGTTATGTCATCTGTCTGTCATCTTGAGTGTTGTCGTGCATATGATTTTTATTTTGCCATTTTTACACAAAAAAAACAGCAAAAATTGCAATTTTTCAAAGCATAAAGTGTGTGAGACATAAGGTGGTATTAATTTCTTTAAATCAAAGTTCTTTACAGTCTGTAAATTTACCAAAAAACGTGTCCTACTATAAGTGTATTTAAGCATATCTAAAAATCATTTAACAGGTATTTAACTAAATTATTTTAAGGGTCATCATGCCTTTACCATAACAATGTCAAAAAAATTAAAAAATTAAATTAAAAAAAATTTTAATATCTAGGACTCAAACTGGCCAAAACACTCTATAGGAAATCGCAAAGTATTAAATCAATGACTGTCTGCTCCCAGGACTTTCACTTTACGACTGAACTTTAAATTATTTCTACATTATTTCACTGCAGCCGCATTCTTTTTTTAATTCTGTTTTGATAAAAACCTACAAAATCATCGCCTAGTCTGAGCCTTAGCTAACTGTTTACACGCACCAGTTGCACAATTGCAATTTTGCGGTCATCCAGGAATGCAATAATCCCAGCTAACTTCGTATTAGCGTGACAGTACCAACATCGGTACTACCTAAATTCCGTACAAATTCTTCGATACATTCCATTGGAAATTACCATTATTACGTACTTGGCACCAGTATTTTTTTTCTCGAGACTAGTAACCGAATACCAATGTTTGGTACTAGGATGAGATCACCAGGTATTGTAATATGCATTAATTTAAAGAAAAACTCGTCAAATTCGGTAAAAGAATACTGAAAGACTTTGGGAGGATTGATTCTACATACATTAATATTTTGAAGTAATATTTTTGATTTCCTGAGTAGAGACAGGGTTGAAACTGGTCAGGGAAACCTGAAAAACCTGAAAAAGTCAGAGAATTTAAAAAATTACCTGGAAAAGTCAGGGAATGGGTCTTAAGTCATGGAAATCAGGGAATTTTTACATTATAGTTTTTATCTTTATGCTTTCCTCACTCTGTTTCTCATATGATGCCAAAAATAAGTTTTTCCTAAATGTTTATTTTTGTTTTTCTAGATTTTGCAGAAAACGTGAAAAATATCAAAACTTTTAGGAAATTTCCTTCTTCAATTGCAAAAATTTTTGCCTGCGGCGCGATAACATTCTCGAAAAACTGACAAAAACTACATTTTCAATATACTTTTCTCAAAATTTTTGCCTACGATACTTTTCTGACATAATTTTGACAAAAAATCCAAAATTGGTATATAGGTCCAAAAGTTTGTGATGACCTTTTCTTTAAAACATTTTCAGGATGTAACATTTAAATAAAAATAATTTTTTTTTGCTGTGCTTATTGGAACTTGTAAAAATAACCTGGATTTTTTTTATTTTTGGTCAGGGAAACCATGGAAAATTCAAAAATTGATCAGTTTCCTGAGAGAGCAGAGAACACAGTTTAAAAGAAAATAAAGATATTGGAACTCGCTAGCGTGGTTTGCACTACAGTTCTAGTTTTGTTGGCTAGACCGTACTTTGTTTTAGATTGGCGGTATCATAGCAGCAGTACCACCGAGTGCCCACAGCATGTCGAGAAGTATTTTCTATAAATAGGCTGCAGCCGATTTGCATGCGGCAAGAATTTGCAAATACGAAACGTTTCTGAATCAACAGCCGTTCTCACGTTCTCCCAGGTCATAGTAATTTATTTTAAAGACCATTATTTTATTTAATTTATGAATATTACCTTCGTGTCATTTCGAAATTAATTACAAATATTTTTGCCGGCCTTAAGAAAAAATTATATGGCCTAGGTTGAGTTAGGCTGTAGGCTCTGCATACAGGAAGTCCAACAAGAAATGACTTCAAAAACGACTTAAATTTGAAAAGAATTTATTTGGGGCGGTATGCGGTTGTACTATCACAAGGTAAATACCTACGGAACAGAGGTGCAATGCTTATGAAGATGAAAAACAACTGAAATAATCAAAAAAGAAAGAAGTTAAAAAACCTCCAAATCAGTTACTTCAACCGAAAAGAATCCAAAAACAAAAGATCTTGGATGGAAAAAAAGAAAATTCAAACTTGGATGTAATTAATGCACCAGCGTGGGCTCATCAGTGGTTTCACTGGTCACCCTCCCCAAACATCATTAAACACCATCATACACTTTGATTTCCAACTTTGAATCACTCACAAATAGGCATCGTTCCGCACTGGTACTTATCTAAGTCACCTGATACGGGTTCGTCCAGGGGTATTAATCTTTCCAATAAGGTTACGCTCCTAAGGCACTCCAAAACCCACTTATCTAACACTTTAACGGATTCCCGACTAAAAAGAAGTTAAAAAACCTCCGAATCAGTTACTTCAACAGAAAAGAAACTAAAAAACAAAAGATCAAAAGATCTTGGGTGGAAATAACGAAAATTCAAACTTGGATGAGTATCCCACAAGGAACACACAAAGAAACAAAGCGAAAAGATCAAATGATGTTTCGCCCTGGGCAACCAGCGTGGGCTCATCAGTGGTTTCACTGGTCACCGTCCCCAAACGTCATTAAACTCAAGACTCATTAAAGTCAAAATCATACACTTTGATTTCCAACTTTGAATCACTCACAAATAGGCATCGTTCCGCACTGGTACTCATCTAAGTCACCTGATCCGGGTTCGTCCTGGCGCATGGCGTGTTAATATTTCCAATAGGGTTATACTCCTAAGCCAATTAAAACAAAAAAAAAAGAATTTCAAAAAAAAATCAGTTACTTCAACCGAAAAGAATCCAAAAACAAAAGATCTTGGATGGAAAAAACGAAAATTCAAACGTTGGTTTTTTTTCCAGGCTCTTGTATTTTATTCCCTATATATTTTATTTCTGCTGTTATCTGATTGTGCCAATTGGTTAACCCCGAAACACCCCTCTCTTCGGGGAGACACTGAGTTTACGGATTGCACCTCTGTTCTGTAGGCATTTACTTTGTGCTACTATTAGTACAAGCGTTCGCAGTAAAAATTATGATGGATAGGTAACCCTCGCCATTTTTTGATAAGATGTGCATTTTTTCGTCCTGAATACGAAATGGACAATAAGGGTTCGGCACACCAATCCAAAGGTGGGTAATTTTAGAGGGGGTAGGGTAACCCCCACAATTTTCACATATTTGATGTAGTAGTACCCCCAGACCAAAAATCACCTGGTGTACACCGAATCCTTATCCATGAATGAGGTCCGGTACACCAGGTGATTTTTTACCGAAACCTTATCCATGAATGAGGTCCGGTACACCAGGTGATTTTTGGTCTGGGGGTACTACTACACCCTAACCACACAAATTGCCCACCTTTGGATTGGTGTGCCGAGCCTTATCCACAATTTTGAGGTACAGGATTGTCCATTTCTTATTCAGGACGAGAAAATGCCCATCTTATCAAAAAATGGCGAGGGTTACCTATCCATCATAATTTATACCTTGAACTCTTGCTTTACTAGCTCAGTGCGTCTTTTGTGACGTCCTTAAACCTAGAAGCGCAAGGGTTTTTTTATATCTTCATTGAAGGCTAATTAAGGGCCCTATTCCCAAAGAACCGCTCACGAAATACATTGAAAACTTATTTCGGTGAAATTTGACGAAATTTTAGTATGTTAGAGTGCGTTATGAGATCAGAAAAATGGGTAAATAAAAATTGATTTCCATGAGTAGTTCCAGAGATATAGACGGTGAAAGTTTAAAAAAAAACGTCGTTTCGGGATATATTGGGTACGCTCAAAAAGGCATTTCCTGACCGAAATAAAATAAATGATCGACGAATATGGGTTACCGAGGAACCACACATGGACTTGGTAAAACGTTAACAGTTTGTATAGAGGGGCTAGTAAAAAAAATAATTTTTTGAAATTTTTTTATTTTCCCCGATATAAAAATACAAAAATTATTTTTGAGCACACATTAATGTTTTAGTATTTTCTAGATAAACTGAACAAGTTTTTCTTCCCAGTAACAGTTACTTTGTCTTACATGTTTTTTTCAATTTTTTTACTATAAAAACTTGACAAAAATTGTTTCCTACTACGAAATAATTATTTTGCAACTTAAAAATCTAAATATTATTTTGCATTCAGTTAAAGTGATAAATAAGTAAATAAACTTTAAGTAAAATAGATTTTATTTTATTATTTTTTTTCTAGCTATGAGGTACATGCAAAAAGCTCTATATCATAAATTTTTATAAAAAAGTAGTAAATATTTAATTTCTTTAAAACTGATCGAGAGATTTTCAAGCAGTACTAAATGCTTATGAAAGAAAATAAAACAAAACATAATTTAAAGGGAATTTCTTTATTTAGAAATTATGAGCTAACTAAAGGCGCAATTTTCAAATTTGTGGCTCTTGTGGTTTTTGAGATATGGCTCTGCCTAGCTTCCTAAAAAAGTTAGTTATCTCAAGAACCACAATTGCCAAAAATTTGAAAATGGGGCCTTTAATAAGCCCATAATTTCTAACTAAAATCATGTTTTTGATGAAGGTATAAAAAAAAGTATTTTTCTGTTTTTCTTGGATTTTTTGATAAAGGTATTAAAAAAATATTGTTAACGACTTGCGGCTAAACTGTGCTTTTTTTTACTCGCGTTTTTAAATACCTCGCTGCGCTCGTTATTTAAACCAACGCTTGTAAAAAAAACACTATTTTAGCCACTAGTTGTGAAAACTACTATTAAAAATCTCGAACGAAGATCACTTCTCGCAACACACCATTTTTGCACTATAAATGAAGGCGGCTGGTAAATGAAATAACAATGGTTTCTTTGACAGTTTGATATTTTGTTTTTGTTTTTAAATGATTTTTTCGTAAATACTTGGTGAAAAATGGCGCAAATGGCTTAATTTTTAGGCAAGAATAATTAGATTTTTTCAATATTACTATTTTCCGCTATTTTTCTTTAATTTTGATCAAAAAATTATTTTTTTTTTGCATCGGTAACCAAAAAAGCGATGCTTTAGTTATCTGCAGACAGTTACTAAAATCATGTTTTTGATAAAGGTATAAAAAATAGTAGTTTTAACAACTAGTGGCTAAAATAGTGCTTTTTTTACAAGCGTTGGTTTAAATAACGAGCGCAGCGCGGTATTTAAAAACGCGAGTAAAAAAAGTGCAGTTTAGCCGCGAGTTGTTAACACTATTTTTTTTAATACCTTTATCAAAAAATCCAAGAAAAACAGGAAAATACTTTTAAAAATCTCGAAAGAAGAGCACTTCTCGCAACACACCATTTTTACACTATAAATCAAGGCGGCTGGTAAATGAAATAACAATGGTGGTTTCCATGGCGATGGGCCTTTTTATTCGGTGATGTTCATTGTTGCGATATTTTAATCGTTGACAGTTTGATGTTTTGACGATATTTTTAAGAGATTTTTTCGTAAATACTTGGTGAAAACTGGCGCAAATGGCTTAATTTTTAGGCAAGAATAATTAGATTTTTTAAATATTATTATTTTCCGCTATATCTCTTTAATTTTGGGTAAAAAACGGACAGAAATCGTTTTTTGCACCCGTAATAAAAAAAAAATAATTTTTTGCATCGGTAACCAAAAAAGAAAAGCTTTAGTTATATGTAGTCCGTTACTAAAAACCATGTTTTATATAAAGGTATAAAAAAATATTTTTTTTTAAATAAAAAGGGGGCATTGTTTGAAGTTTCATCTGAGCCCGTATTTTTGACATTTCGGGATTAGAAGGGAGTGCTCGAATTTAAGAGATATATGGAGGGAATGAGCCAGGGAGTTGAATAAAATTTGAAATTTCGATAACTATTTTGGTTTTAATTCTTCTTTCGTCACTCCTTAGATGGCCACAATAGCCGTTCCCTTCTCTTACTTTCAAGAAATTTTGGTTTTAATTCTTCTTTCGTCACTCCTTAGATGGCCAGAGGAGCCGTTCCCTTCTCTTACTTTTAAGAATTAAAACCCTCTGGCTTGCCGAATACATGTTGTCGCTGGTCTGGTCGTCATCCATAGGTCGTACTGAGGTGTATTCGGCGTAATCGGACAATGTTTGCACTAAGAATATCCTTATTGAGTAAGGTTCAGGCTAATATTAAAAGAATCCTTATTATCGCCAGAATAATTGTTTGGCTTCCTAGCGGGGTGCGCGTCTAAACGTCCGTCCCGACGCTCGAATTAGATCAAGGTCGGCTGCTATGGCGTCGCGGTGCAGCCGTCTCGGGGCGTCGACATGTAAAACGGCGCGGCGCTGCTGAGGACGGCGCCCTACACATATCCGAGACAGTTAAACTGGATTAAAGTTCGTAAAATATTCAGTTTGCTTGGATAAAAAGAAATGTTAATGCACCGCAGAGACTTCATTGGGGCACAAAACCCATTTCAGAAGTGGACATCAATATAATTCTTACCTAGCGCTATTCTAGTTGATCCGGGCCCCTATTCTTCAAATGATAGAAATTCGGCTCCCAGGGGGCTTATTCTTGAATTTCGTAGGAAAGATCGCACGGGAACGGTCCTCTCCCTGATATCGGCCAATAATAGGCTTTGAAGCGATCACGAGTTATCCGAAACCTATCCGATCACGACCGAAGCCCACCCGATTGCCGTGTATCGAAGGAACTTTCCTACATTTTCATACACCTGCCCCCGGACCAGGTCGATATCAGGGAGAGGACCGTTCCCGTGCGATCTTTCCTACGAAATTCAAGAATAAGGCCCCAGGGAGTCAAATTCTCTCGCTACTATGCAGCTCATTGGTCCAAATCTTCGGTTTAAATCGGTTTCTCTCACTTTTGCCCGATATTGATCGAAAGTAATTGTCTTAGTAAAGACCAATAGAATTACTTTCTATCAATATCGGGCAAAAGTTGAGAAACCGATTTAAGCCGAAGATTTGGACCAATGAGAAGCCTAGTAGCGAGAGAATTTGACTCCCTAGGAGCAGAATTTCTATCAGTTCGAGAGTACTCTGCTGAAATTTTCCCATCGAATCTCATAAAAAAAAATGATAGAATTCTTGTATGATTTTTTATGGGGATTTGGGTCGGTTTTGGAACAGATTTCGATGAGATCCTAGAAGATTTTATCAGGTCTATGGGTCTATGATTTTGGAGAAGTTTATATGGGTGCCCTTAAGGGATTAGTTTCTAGAAGATTTGAGGAGCTTTTATCGTTGTGATAATTTTAGAAGATCCTATGAGCGAGGAGATTTTATCAGGTTCTGGGTTGGTTTTGGAACAGATTTTGATGAGATCCTAGACGATTTTATCAGGTCTATGCGTCTATGATTTTGGAGAAGTTTATATAAGTTCTTATAGGATTGGTTTCTAGAAGATTTGAGGAGCTTTTATCCTTACGTTGATTTTAGAAGATTCTATGGGGGAGGAGATTGTATCGGGTTTTGGGTCGGTTTTGGAACAGATTTCGATGAGATCCTAGAAGATTTTATCAGGTCTATGGGTCTATGATTTTGGAGAAGTTTATATAAGTTCTTATAGGATTGGTTTCTAGAAGATTTGAGGAGCTTTTATCCTTACGTTGATTTTAGAAGATTCTATGGGGGAGGAGATTGTATCGGGTTTTGGGTCGGTTTTGGAACAGATTTCGATGAGATATTAGGATATTTTATCAGGTCTATAGGTCTATGATTTTGGAGGAGATTATATGAGTTCTTATGGGATTGGTTTCTAGAAGATTTGAGAAGCTTTTATCCTTATGATAATTTTAGAAGATCCTATGTGCGAGGAGATTTTATCGGGTTTTGGGTCGGTTTTGGAACAGATTTCGATGAGAACCTAGAATATTTTATCAGGTCTGAAAAATTTGTTTTTTGAATTAACTTGCCTTAAGTATACTTTTAAAATCATTTGGCCCAAAATGGAGCCATGAATCCTTCTCTAATTCTGAATTCTATTAAAGTTATGTTATTTGTCAGAAACCCAAAGTGTAAGTTTTAAGGTATAAATCTCGGTATAAATGTGTGCTAATTAATGTATACAAGTGTAATAAGATTCTAAGGGAATTATTATTTGTATTTTTGGGTGTTCAATTCAACATAAAGAAGCTAATGTTAAAATTTGACATTTTTAATGATGTTTACTAACTTTAAAGTACTGGCCCTTAATTTAGACGTAAGGACATATAAAAAAAACGGAAATAAAACCAAAGTACAAAGAACCCATAGAAACTTCTCCAAAATCATTGCTTATAGGAATTCCTAGAATCGCGATACTGATAGAATCTTATCAAATAGCCTGGAAACCGATCCCACAAGAACCCATCAATGTTTCCAAAATCATTGCGCTTATTAGATCTTCTGAAATTACGAAACTGAAAGAATATCATCAAATATTCTAGAAACCGATCACACAAGAACTTATAGAAACTTCTCCAAAATCATTCCTCATAGAATTTTCTATAATCACGATACTGATAGAATCTCCTCAAACATTCTCAATACCCCATTCCCATGAAATCTTCAAAAATGTGTATTTGTGCGTTCATAAAATCTTCTCCAAGCCAACACCCTTATACAAACCTATAAAATGTCCTAGACTTCTGTCTTATGAAACATCGCTGATTCTTATAAAAGTAACTAGTCTTATCCAATCTTATAAATTATTCTAAAAGTACAAGATAAAATACACATTTCCTATATAATCTTCTCTGCTTCTAGAAGATTATAAAATATTATAAAAAAAATATTGGCTCCCATTGAATCTTATAGAACTTATAAAAATATGATAAAAACTTCTCAGGTCTCGATGAGATTTGAGGGGAAAATTTCAGCAGGGTACACTAGACGATCATTCTCTTGAAATTCAACAATAAGCACCCTGGACCTGTATTCTTGACCATGCCCGTGAGTTAAGTGCTCACCGGTGACATAAGTCTCCTCTGCCTTTTCATTTAAGAGTGAATTTGAATCCTAAACACAGTTCGTTTAGTTAAACAAATAAACCGCACATCAAAAATTCAAAATTTTGCATCTTGTTTTTATTTAGTTTCTTAAAATAATCGATAATTTTTACCGTGATTTAAACATTTTTAGGATACGTAAAATTATGTAAAAAACTTAAAATTATGCAAAATCACGTGAAAATTTGATCCAAATTTGATTAACAGTTTTTTAGATTAACTAATTGGTAGAAGCGCATTTTTTATTCAAATTCACCCCTAAGCCAAACTCCTCCCAAATGCCTAGATCCATTGAAAACAATCTATCCGTACATCTAGCCCCAACTTCCACCGATCAACACCTGTCCGAAATAACAACCAAGGGCAAAAGGATTGCTGACAGCCAAGAATTTCCCCTTTTTGTTCCACCCGAGGTTAGACAAATAAAGGTGTGTCTCCGCTGTTATATCATATCTACAGTAACATCCTACGATATGCCGACACGCTGAAAAGCCTGCAAGAGTTCTTGAATTAAATTGCTGCCAAAATTTCGCAATTCGGGCTTAACTTAAACGTTGGAAAAACAAAATGGATGGTCATATCCAAGGAAAAGAACATCAGAGGCATGTTAGAAGTAAATATGGGCAAGTCGAACGCGTGGATTCATACAAATACCTAATGAAAACTGGGACAACATGCAAGAAGTTCGTGCAAGAATTGAACAGGCCAGATAATCTTTTATCAAAATGAAATCAGTGTTGTTTAGTCGCGATCTTAATACCACTCTCCGAATTCGTGTGCTTTGGGTTTATGTTTTTAGTATCTTATATTATGGCATGGAAGCATGGACACTGACTGAGGCCATGTGCAAAAAGTTAGAGTCATTCGAGATGGGGTGTTATCGTAGAATACTAAGGATATTTTGGATGGACAGAATAACTAATGTGGATGTTTTAATGTTTAAACTTAAAATTGATAATAGAAGGCAAAATTGAAGACAGAAGAGGTCCGGGTCGTAGACGGATATCATGGCTTAAAAATCTTAGTAGTACTACGACACTTTTCCGAAAAGCAGTGGACAGGGTACAGATCGCGCTGATGATAGCCAACGTTCGAAGAGAGCATGGCACTTGAAGAAGAAGAGGTTCTAAGCACCGCGCGTGGATTCTGAAAAAGCAGCGATCAAGTGAGCCTTGGACGATCATTCTCTAGAAATTCAAAAATGCCGCCCGTGAGTTGACTATATGTCACCTCTGTCAGATTTTCCCCCTAAAGGCTTGAAGGCCAAAGGGCCATTCCACCGTCACGTACAGGACATTTTTCGGCATTTTTTTCTACTTTTTGTGTTTTTTAATATACTTGTTGTCCGTAAAAGTAGTATATTTTCCCAAACACATTAAACTACATGAAAAATATTTTATACATTACTTTTCTGGAAAATAAGTATTTCAAAAACCACAAAAAACTGAAAAAAATGCCATAAAAATGTCCCGTACGTGACCGTGGAATGGCCCCAATGCCTAGAATGTATGAAAGGAACTAAAGACATTAAAAACGCTTCACTTGCAATCTACTCTTGTTCTCAACCACCTAAAGATAATTTCACTGAATACCTTTGCCGACACTAGATACTAACGGTGGGATTTACTAAAAAGGTTTAGTCTATTTTAGAACGGTTTTAAGTTTAAGTGAAATTTTTGGTTTTAAGCATTTTAAACCAACCCTCCTTGAGTTTTGGCCATTGTTTGATTTATAAGAAGAATTTTAATAAATTTGTTTATTGAATAATCATCTTAACACAATCTTTTGTTGCATTTAAGAGAAAATTTTCAATTTAGAAGAAAATAATATTAAAAAACGCGGGGTTTAAATAGTAAACACACTGTAGAATAAATTAACATTGGGGCTATATGTCAGTCTAATTAAAACTTACCCTTGTTAATTAATTTGTCCAAATAAGGAGTAGATTCATTTTGTATTTATTTATGCAAGTTTTTTTACATTTCTGTCACTGTTGAAATGTCAGTTTAAAAATATTAGCGCTGCGTTCAATCACAAACAGCGAGTTCGGATCTTTTACCTATGCTTGCACCTTGGCTTGCACCAACCTCTACTGATGAAAGCTACAGCCTTAAAATGAGTGGGCTTTGACTAAGGAAAGTTTTTTTAACTGAGCTTTTAGATAACCTCAATGTTTTACTTTTAGTTTGTAAATAAATTAATATAGTTGTTTTGGGTTTTTTTGTTTGGCATACTTTTCGTGCATAATCAGTGACCTTCACTTATGTTTGTTTTATATGGCGTTTTTCTGGACAAAATAAGAGGTGTTTTATTGGGTAATGAACAACTTGGGATATTAAATAGGATAAATTAGTCCTTGTAAAAACGGTTACTTAGGGAAATTGTAAATAAACTTATTACCAAATGCCACAAAACAATCCTTTCTGGGGGCTATAAATTTAAACCACCCCCCTGAGGTGGTCTAAAAAATCACCAACTTTATAACCTCAAATACAAATAATGAAGCTATTATGTGCCAAAATTTTGGCTTATTCACCATTTGCCATTTTGAAACCTGTCAAAAAAAAATTAGTTTAAGGCATTATTTTCTAAAATATGGTGAATTTTGAGAAGAAAAGCAGTTTTTCAGTGGTATTTTGCAATAACAATACCAAATAATCAATAACTTTGTGTCTCTTATGTATGGGTAAATGTTTTTTGAAAATTGATTTTAAAATTTAGTACCCCCTCCCCAGGTGAAAATATTTAGACCTGTGGGGGGTACTATTTTAGATCTTAGTAAATCTCACTGTTAAAGTTAATTTTCAGTTTTATCAGCATTCGTATCCTTATCTCTATCGAGTCGACCAGTCAAGCAGCTGCACTTTTAAAATCATGGCGAATGCGTGACAGCTCCAGCTGAATTAAATGCACGAACACCTCGTTAGGTACGATAAGGGAGTCGTAACATTACAACCGTCCCTGCATACGAAACGATGTTTTGACGCATTTGATCAGCTGGAGCTGTCACGCATTCGCCATTAATTTAAAAGTACACCTGTTTGATAGGTCGACTCGATAGAGGTAAGGATACGAATGCCGATAGACCCGAAATTTAAGTGTCTAATAACATGCAGAGCTCAGTGACTTACAAAGCATCTCTATAACTGACTTTGGTATTAAGAACTAAATTGTTTTTTTTCAAACCAGTCATTAATACATGTTTTTTTTTTGTTTGACACGTTTATAGATCCAACAATGTTAGCTTCTGATATTAACGCCGTTGTGTCATCTACGAATTTAAAGATAATTAATGCAAAACGAGTTATTTTATAGATAAATAGTACAAAATATTTTTTTGCTCATTATTAAATACAGTTGAACTTGTTTAATATTTTTAAAAAATTGGTGGACCCCCCTCCCTCTGCAAAATTGTCGAAAATATTACCAATAAGGTGGCACCGTATTTAACATTTTTGTTTAACATTAACTGAGTATCTTTCGTTTTGTTCGTAATATTTAGAATTTCCAGCCTTGGCTGGAGAAGGTATTTTATAATCGGAAAAAAATTAAACACTGAGTAAATACTTTAATCCTACAGGAATTTGTGGTAATGTTGTGTTAAGGTGAGGCCCAAACGAAATGTGTATTTTTTTTTTTGGAAAGATATAGGATCTGCAATATGCAGGAACCGGAATCACTGCATCACATTCTTTTTGTTTGTCCGTTATACAGGCACATTAGGCCAATAAATTGGCAAGACCCAAATAATTTAGTTTTAAGTTTCGATAATCTTACACCTGTTGATGTCAGGAATATTTTTCATTGGGTAACAAACGTTCTAAAACTTAGGGCTTTTCTAAAGAATAATTAGTTATTTTATATATATATATATATATATATATATACATTGTTTTTCTTGTTGAAATCATATTTTTGTCTTTGGCAGAACATGAAGGTTATAAGGATGTATTTCTTTTATAAACCAATAAACGAATTGAATTGAATCAATTTCGGATATGTGGAGAGTGGTAAGGGAGGTAATTAAACAACTTCTACTACATTCTATAAACAACTAGAAATGGATTTAAATTTACCCAGGTATTTTCTTCTAAAGACAAGGGGTTAATAATCATGTTCGCCATTGGCGAATAATACATAGTCAATATATACCGAGTTATATAACTAGGGACTAAAGTGGTCATTTTTATCTCAAAGTGAAAAATTTCAGAGAGTCACTAAAAGTTTATTTTAACCTCTAGAATTTCATTTTACTTTGTAAATGTTATTTTAGTCAATGATTATGCAAAAATTATAATTTACTACCTGTCTTATTGGCATGGATCATTTCTCTGTTTATTAGGTAAAGGACATCTGTTTGGGTGGGTGTTATATATGCTGGTCAATGCGGGTGTGCTTATCTGAGGGTGCAAGTCTTTTTCTGGGAATTTTCTTCCGTTTTTTTTGGGGGGGTTTTTTCTTGTTTTTTTTCGGGGGTTTTTCCGTTTACCGAATCCGCACTTAAATCTTAAGGAGAACCCATTAAATATTTTTTTCCAGGTTCCATATTTTCGGGGGGGGGGGGGTTCTGCTAATACTAGATCCTGTTTAAAATATTAAAAAAGATAAAATATATTTTAAAAAAAATTGTTCAAAAAATAATTCAAACTATTTATCTATAAAATATCTTGCTTTGCATGATCTATGAAAGACAATTCAACACAGCTCTAACCACACGACGATGACACTCTAACAGTCCAAAGACACCTTAACACCTTTTGGTTTAGGCTTCATTCTGGACGTCCTATTATTACATTAATTTATTTGAAGCATAGTGTTTAAGAAGTTTCTTCTGAAAAATACTGTCCCTTCGTCACCACTTTAAACAATTCCAATACAACACAACTAAATTATTACAACTTCCCATTTGGCCTGGTAGTTGTTGAGACTTCTAAAGCTAGTATTACATGGAGAAAAAATTCACGATAAAATTCGCGAAAATATTCAGGAAAAAATTCACAACAAAATTTGATCTCAAATTTATTCAAGGCCACTCAAATGCTTTTTTTTGTTAGCCTTAGGTGGGTCGTTCTACCAGAACTGTTGTACATAAATGGATTTTTTTTACTAAATAAATTTTTGTCTATTTATTGAGTTTTTTTGGTATAGTATGTTTGTTTTAAACACTCCTATTCAAGTCCAATTGTCAGCTGTCAATTTGTTGACATATTTTTATTTTTAGTGCCAGAGGATTAGCAAAGATGCCAAATATAAAACTGTTTTATTCAAAAAAATGTTTATTTTAATTATGGAACAACACTAAACAATCTTAAAAATTAAATTTAACATTAGGAACAAGTAAAAAAAATACATTAGGCTTTTTGAAACACACTTGTCTGTTTTTGCCAGGGGAGAGATGCCAACCCATAAAAAAATAACCCATAAAAAAATTAATATTATTCTAAACTTGCAGAATGGATAGTACCACCTTTGAGGTTATGTTTTGAACAAAAATTCTCAAAACATATGAAGTTTTCTTAAGACGCATTTGCACAGAGCGAATAGGTTTGTCCAAAAATTCGGGCCAAATCTGGCGAACCTTTTTCGACGAACGTTTGCCCGAACACTCAAACATTTGCAACGAACATTTGCAGCGAACATTTGCCACGAACATTAGGTCAAATTTTTGCAAGATTTTTGGAAAATATATTTTTGAAAGTGGGAATAGATAATATTTTTGGTCTCACATCACTGACCTCAATTCTCAAAATATTTTATTTTTCGATTAAATAGTAAAAGCCGACGGAAAGCGAAAAATTATTATTTGCTGGGTGGTAGGTTGTGAGGTTGGTAGATATCTACTAAATAAGTTTGTACCTGAATGTTGCTTTTATTCTTTATCACTTTTTTGGTTTTCCTTAATTAAGTGTAAACTCATCAAACCCCACCACCAAACCCCATCACCAAACCCCACCACCAAAACCCCACAAAATGAAATAAAGTAGTCTTCATTATTTTTTATCAACTGCGCCAAATCGTTTTTCCGTCGGAAAGGTTTTAAAATTTAATTTTTATATTACAATTCAGTTCAATGATCTACGGTAAATAATTTTTTTAATTTTTATTTTATTCCAAATATTTATTTCAGAAAATTTTGTCCGAACACCATGAACCTTTTTATCCGAACCCCGAACCTTTTCCGCGAATCTTTAAATAACTAATTCGCGCAAATGGTTTCGTCATTCGAATATCAAAGGAATATTCGCCTGTGTAAATGCTACTTTACCAAAAAATATATGATAGAAAAAGGCATACCAGGGTATTGGCATGTAATTAAGCTAGGCTTTTCAATTAACATAAATAAATATTTTTTTATAAAAACCAATTGTAATTATAAATATTTAGCTGTGCTTTGCATTTAGATACATACTTTATGGTCTTACTTTTTAACCTTTTCCTTTCATTTGTATAACTTGTGACAAAAATTTGAATAAAAAAGAAGATCAAAAGATCTTGAGAGGGTGACCATTTGTGAGTGATTCAGAGTTTTACGTCAGAGTGTGCGATGGTGTTAAATGATGTCTGGATTGAGAGTGGCTGGTGAATCCACTGACGAGCCCACGCTGGTCACCCCGGGCGAAACATCGTTTAATTGTTTCTCCTTTCGCTGTGGTCTTTTGTGGGACACTCATCCAATTTTGAATTTTCTTTCTTTCCTCCCAAGATCTTTTGATCTTCTCTTTTTTGGATTCTTTTCGGTTGATGTAACTTATTTGGAAGTTTAAAAATTTGAATATTATGACATAGAAATTTTGGTTCAAAATTTTTATTAGTTGGCTAAATGTCTTCCATCAAAATAAAAATTGACTTGATTACAGCCAGGAGAATGGACTTTTGACTATATTTAATTTTTTAATTATTATTACAAATAATTTAAAAATGTAATAGTAACACAAATTTTGTTTCTTTGTTATAGATGCATTAGAAAAAAATTATTAGGGTCTTAAATAACAAATAGGTGTAAAGTTATAGCATAATTACAAAAAATGTACAGTTCTGGTAGAACGACCCAGGTATGTTTGGCACGGTAGTGACCTTAAATAAATTGGAGATCAAATTTATTCAAGGCCACTCAAATGCTTTGAATTTTGTCCTGAATTTTTTCGCGAATTTTATCGTGAAATTTTTCTCCATGTAATACGAGCTCTACTACTATTTTTAACGATTGTTTTGCTAGTTTTTTTTTTATTACACAAAAATTAATAGCGACGTTTTTTAAATATCAGCAAATATTATCATTAATTAATTCGGTATTAGTTTATTCGGGTAAATTTTATTTTTTTAGTCCCGATTATTAAAATCTGTTGGAACCTTTACAAAATTAGCATATAAAACAAATTTCGTGCAAGAAGGAAAAAGCGGCAGGTGTTCAAAAGCGTCTTTGGTAAGCAAACCAGTTTTCCCTTCGATTATTATTTTATCGTCCCAAATTTGACGAAGAATAACAGTTCTTTCTCTTTCGTTCACGGACTGAAATACAGAGAGACCCGCTGTTATGGATGACCCAACTTTATCCATATTTGTCATCAGGTTTCTCCTTTTCCCTCTTGTGTTCCATTTCGGTTATATCCTTGTTTTTGTTATTATTCACACCTGCCTCGTAGGGGGCTTGCAAAACGCGAGGGTCGTATTTGACCTTGAATTAAATTAAATAGGTAATGTTGGGAAGATTTAAAGTGTCTTCTTGAAGATTATTTGCAACGAGTATATGTAGAATACAATGCGTGTGACAGGAAGTAGAATATGTAAATCAGTAATGCAAAGGAATAATAAAAACAAGCTTGGGAACAATAAAAAAGGGCACCATGTAAATGAACCCTAATTTTGTCCCCCTTTGATTTAACAACGTATCTACCGAAAGTAGAGACGAAGGCTCGCTAGATGAACATCATTTTTCAAAAGAAGTAAGGCAACCCTTTAGTGACAAAAAATGGATAGAAACTCCAGCTAGAGTTAATGAAGACGAATTCGAATATTACAGGGCTTGTGAAAAACTTATGGGATGCTTGAAAAGGAAATTGTTTTTAGGAAATCTCGAATGATTAATTGCTGTAATAATAGGACATCGAGAGTTATAGATCTAAACTCTAAGGACCGGTTTATCAATAGCAAGTTTCATTTCATTTAACTCTCGAGTTAAAGAGAAAGATGGCTGACATCTATCAAGTGTCAGAATGAGACAGTTGAAGGTTAACTCGGGGGTTAAATGCCTAAACTCGCTATTGATAAACCGACCCCAAAATAAGCATTGTTATTAGTACCAAGGTATTAACAATTGAGACTGATTTACTATTGGAACCTCTACATCGGTAATTGGAACAAAATGGGAACGTCTGGCTTCCAGCATTGCTGCATTGTCTCGTTCTTGGTTGTTATTCACAACAAGATGTGGCTAGATGTCCGGGTAGATTGCAATTGAAGCATTTTTAAGGCATTTGGTCTTTGAGGTCCTTAGGGAGGTTCGGCCAGCCTGTTCATCCGGCAGTACAGGTCGAACAAAAATAGAACAACTTTAAAAATCTTTTTCATTCTTAGTCTTAAGCGGTTTGAGATAACAACTTCAGGGCGGGAAATCGATTTTTTGACATAGATGTTCAGCTTATTACCAATTATTTTCTTTAATTTTGGCTATTATACGCGAATATTTGTGTGTGGATTCGCTCCTCAGAAAACTTTGTTTGACTAGAGAAAGATTTGTCTGACCAATAGTAAAGATTGAAAAAAACATTCGTAAGTGGCTAATCCAGTGCCCTAGGTAGAAAACAAAATTTAATTATGATACATCTTGGCTCTGACTCTTTAATACCAATTTGCCTTCTGAGATTTAAGATAGTCTGACTCCCAGAATCTAGGACCAAAAACGCAAAAACCCCCTGGAAAAAAAACTGAAACAAACCCCAGAAAAAAACTCCGAATGTTAAAAAATAAGTTAAAATACGTAAAAATCAAAAAATATTATTTAGGATTGGGTTGGATGCGTCTAGCTTGAGTTGTTGGGTTTGGGTTAGTTATAATAATTTTTTGTTAGGATTTTTTTTTCCAGAGTTTGTTGGCTTTTTTTCCGGGTTTTTTTTTTCTTAGATTCAAAAACCCCCAAAAGAAATATTATAACTATCCTAAACCCAACCCAGCTTAGGCTAGACCCACCCAACCCAACTCATTATTTTTATTTACGTATTTTAAATTATTTTTTAATAACAATTAATTTTTCTTGGGATTTTTTTTTCGGGGTCTTTTCCGGGGGTTTTTTTCCGTTTACCGACTTTTATTTTCTACTTCGCTTCTTAACCATACGGTATGTAACAGCTTGGCTTAACCCTTCTGTATTTTTAATTCTGAAGTAAAATTACAACCCCGTAATTCTTTTTGAAAAAATGTATTGTCCGAATTTTTCCACTTTTATAAAATATGCAGAAGAAATCACAGTCAAAAATACCTTCTGCATGACCTTATAAACTTTACTTGATATGATATGCAACCGATTTAGCCTTGTAGTACGACTATCTACGATTTATACACTCCAAATAGTAAAATAGTAGACTCCCACTGCGCCCTCGTTATCACCTACATGTTACGCCTGGCAACGTCGCGATTACCGATTCAGCCCCTATAGAGCAATCAGAAATTTAGTTTTCTATACATACATTCAAGTTACTCTCTTCAATCTAACACAAATTTGTCTTTGTTTGTTTCTTAGCATGAATAAAGATGCAATGCATAGTTGTGTAGTTTCCTCGACAAATTTATTCGCCCCCAAGTCACCTCCGCCGACTTTTCTCTTTGTCTAACCTTCGCAATGCAATAAAGACAAATGTATCCACTTTGCTAAACTTAAAATGCGTTTTTCGTCCCATCCCACTTCTGACTTGTGAACGCTGGCTCGGGCTGCTGCTGTATTTCAACGCTCCTCTTTTTTTGAGGGTGGTGGTCTTTTCTCTCCCCATTGCAGGGATCGATATAGACAGCCCGTCGCCGTCGAGTTGGGTAGAAACGGGGTGGAAAGGAAATAAAAATAATTAATGTTACGATTTTTTAAGTAGTTAGTGACCTTACAGACTTACGTCAATATGACGCTTGTAAAAAATACATCAAAAACTGGTAAACTTGTTATAATTACACATGTTTTTTATTTAAAGTCGATATCTCAATTCGTTCAAAAGTAAGGTGGGGTGCGTAAACTAAAGTAAAAAAAATCATAACTCTGTAAGTCGTAAACCGATTTTAAAAAAGATTAAAGTTCTAAATAGGGAATTAAAATACCTTATAAACAAGGTATCACTCGAGCCCCCTTTCTATTTAAAATTTTAAAGTAGTTAGTGACCTTATAGACTTACATCAATATGACACTTATCAAAAATACGTCAAAAAGTATCAAAAGTGTTATCATTAAACATGTTTTTTATTTGAAGTCGATACCTCAATCCGTTCAAGAGTTAACAGGGGGGGGGGCTTTTTACGTCCGCACTGTATATCTAGGTACCAATAATGCACGTACGTACCCTGCAAAAAGTTGTGAATTCGATATTTCCCAGGACCACAGAAACGGGGACTTTTTTTTAGTAGCAAATAGTTTAATTTTAAGACGTATTAATAAGATAACCCTGCGTACTCTACACAGGTTTATATTATTATTATGTTAAGTTTTTTTATCATCACTCATCTTATTTCAAGGTTACCAGGTTATAGACGCTTCAACCCCCATTTGCATCCTCTGAAAAACTGGATAGAAACCTATTTTTCAAGGAGCTTAGCAATCGAAAAGGGGTTGGAACAGGTCAAGGGTTGGTTCATTACCAATGGGGTGCACTTAGCACGCGCCATTCGGTGTTCACATTATTAAAAGGTCGGTTTGCCAATAAGAATGGTTACACAGCTGTATAGGGGTGGTAGGACAATGTACTGCATCAAAATGTGTGCATTAATTGGTATTTTTGACAAAATTTGTGCCAGAGTTACCAAAGATCAATCATAAATTAATAGTAATAACAAAATGGTAAAAAATATCCCTGATCAAGTGATGATAAACATTTTTATTTATTATTTTTATAATTTAACATTAACAATGTTAAAGAAAAACTCTATATACTTGACACATTTGATAACGATAACTAATGTAAAATTCCGTAAGTTGGTAATTATATGTGTCGCAATTTTCATAATTACTTTTAACATTTGGAAAAAAAGAATTGTAAAAATTACAAATATTAAATTAATATTTTATAAAAATCGGACATCCACTTCTGTAGGAGGGTCTATTCCTACTACTGAGGCCCGGTTTCTCAATTGAGTTGGCGTTAACTTAAGCACTCTATAAAAATATTTAAAATGCGGGTTAAAATTAGCCATACGTTGAGGTGAGGGTCAGTTATGTTAACTTAGGGTCAAACCAGCTTGAAACAGCAAAAACTGGAATTCAAAACCCGGGATAATTTATATTGCTGGTAACCCAGTATTGAAAAATCGGCCCTTAAACTAATAGCAGCAATAACAATAATTTGGGTCAATGACCCCGAGTCTATGAAAAAGATATCGAAAAATCAATTTATTTTGTTTTTTATTGTCAGCGACAACGCAAACGAAACAGGCGTATATGTTTCAGGGTTTTCTTTAGTTGGGCTATCAATTGAGATGTCGAGGGATGAACGTTTGGATGTCTGCGCCGTTTGGGTTTTTTTTTTATTTTTTTTGTTTTTTTTAAATTTTTTTTCACTAAAACAAACCAAACCAACACAGTCCAACCCAACCTAATCCAAACCAACCCAAAACAATTAAAAAAACACTTTACAACCCCCCCTGGGCACCCTTTTTTCTCGTTAAAAAAAAAAAAATCGGGCGCAGGCGGATTTGGGGTCCTAGGGACCCTAGAAGGTGCCCCCATAAAGAATTTTTCAAAAAAAAAATCAAAAATGGCAGAAAACCGTATATTGCATAATTACCTTGTTGGTAATTATATAAAAAACCCGAAACCAAATTTGGCAGAAACATAATTTGTCAGAAAAAAAAAATTGTCTCGAAAACGAAATGACGGGAAAATCAAATCGCTAGAAAATATATGCATAGAATTAAAACATATTTTTAAAGAAAATAATTTGATAGAAACATAATAATGTCGAACCACAAAATTCAAGAACCCCAATCTGGCCGTAAATGATTTGAACCGATAGCCGATAGATATTGTATTATATTGTCGTCGGACCTATATTACAAAAATGAATCGCAAGATTTGATAGAGAAACTTTTTTTAGAGTCGCATAGAATACGTTTTCTGGTAGAGAAAGACCACTTTTGGTAAAAATAGAAAAAAAATTAAAATTTGTATTAACCTCAAAATTGGTTTTACCAATGACGAAACATATTGACAAATGGCGGTTCTACTGGGAAGAGCTGTTATTAAGAAAACGTCGTATTAGTAAAGCCTACATACAGACCGCTTCAAGCTACTGCGAACATAGGGCGGAAGAAGTCTAATTTGCCAGTGTACGTACATGCAGAGACACCGCACGCCTATCAGTGAAGCAACCAACACTCAGGCTTCCGATCGCCTTTCGCTGCCGTTCGCCGCCGTTCGCCTTGTATTTAGTACGCCTCTAACCACGGTGCTGTGTGGAGCGTAGTCAATGAAACCGGAATTTGGTCAATAAATACGCAAATTTTTATAACGTAATTTTCTTATTTTTTGTCACTGATAAATAAGAGCGTTTTATTGTCAACTGCTCAGATTTATCAGTGACGACGTGTTACAATGAAAATAATAAGGAGAAACAAAATAAAAGCAAGTTCTCAAAATAAAATAATACATTCTAAAAACCAAAAAGATTCTCCCAGTCAAAAAAAAATTAAAGCAAATGTTCGAAAAGTCCTCCTTGCTCGGCTAGACAATATCCGAGCCTACTATAAAAACCCCTTCTAACGTTTCCAAGCATGTTAGGGGTGATAATTTGAAAAGGTTCTCCAAAAACAGATAGAAGTCATTAGGAGCAAGATCGGGAGATCGAGCTGGCCATAAAATAGTTCCCCGTGTACTTATAACCCGATTAGGAAATACATTATCAAGATATTCCCTAACAAGGCCAACATTGTGAGCGGAACAACCATCTTGTTGAAACCATGTTTCACCAAATCTTACACCTAACAACTGCCTAGCAGTTGGAATAATGTGCTGCTGCAGTAGATCCAAGTATCTAGGACCATTCAAATTGCAATTGCCGTTAATAAAAAATGGCCCAATTACGTGTTCCCCTATAATACCCCCCCCCCAAACATTTAGTTTTTGGGGATACTGTGTTCTTACGTCAAAATACAAATGCAAATTTTCCCTCGACCAATATCGAACGTGTGTTGGGTTATGACGATTTGACCATTTGACCATCTGCACTTTTTCGGCAACTTCGTAGACAGATTTTTAGTTTTAAAAATGTATTATTTCAATTAAGAACTTACCCATCTGTTTCTCGAGCAAGGCAGAAATAAAACAAAATAATAAAAACAAAATGAATTTCCAAAAGATAACACTGCAGCGTGCTTCGAATCCACCTCGGTCGGTCGTACGGCACTGAGAGTAAATTGGACTTGATTCCCCCTATGTTCGCAGTAGCTTGAAGCGGTCTGTATAAGGCAAATACCATTGTATTTTCTCCCAAAGGGTAGTAAATTTACTGATCCTTAGATCACTGTTAGAACTATAAAAATGTAATTAAATCTTTAATTGAATATTACTTAAATTTTACTTAATATTTACTGCTTTAAGACAGGCTCACCTTCTAGGTGCAATACAGTAATAAAAGTAACGTAATTGAAATAACTATTTCAAGACCATAGGGTAAAACTAACATAAAAGTGTTTATTTATAGTAATTATTACTTTAAAATATTACTGTAGAGTTTATATATCATATGGTTTTTTCCATGACTTAATTACGGGCCTTGCTCTACTTTAAATAAGAACACCTTTCTATGCAAATTTAAGGGTAAAAAAACTACATATTTACTGTTTTACAGTAATGATCACTAAAACAACGGTAGGAGTCACTCAAAATGTGGGTAGACTTAGGACTACTTTTTGCGATTTTTGACTTTGACTTTCATATTTCGTTTCGGACGTTTTATTTTCTGGTCAATTGTGTTTCGGTTTTTGTAAATTCGGCTTTTTTCTGGGTTCCCAGTTCGGATATTAGTCATACTTAAAAGTGGTTATTTACTGACACATCACTGATTAAATGTAGAAATAAATGTCAACATTTTAGCTTATTTATGTATTACTAATTTTTTAAGTAAGTAAATATACGAAATTAACTTATCCAAACCACATGACTTTGGCTAAGTTTACTTTGAAAAAAATGGCTAGAAAAAATGTCCAAGTTAGTGGCATTTTATAAGGTCCATGGTAGTGACAAAATTACTTAAAAAAAAAAAAATACTGTCAAAATAATAGAAACCAAAACGAGATTATCAATAGAATGGCACTACTATAAGCTACCTGATAAATGAATAAATAAACATGAAAAAAACACAAATAGTAAGAGACCTTTTACTAAGGACTATAGTTTAAGGAAAGTTTGGTTTGAATGTTGACATATACATGGGTATCTAAAAATTGATTTTAAGCCGAAGTAGGTTAGGTTAACTTTATTATGAGTGATGCAATTTACAGCTCCCTCCACTGCGAAGTGAGAGATCTATTGTGGGTCATTCCCCTCCTACCCCTACCCGCAGTATTTTTTTTCTAGACGGATTTAGACCTAAACCCCTTTGTCGGGGCTCTAACGTGCTCCACTGTCAATATATGGATCACACGGTACCGCCCTCTACGAGGTACGGTATGGAATCGTGTTAGCCTGCCTTCTAGCTAACACGGCCTACTCCGCTCCATACGACGTTTTCCTTAATATCACAAAATTATGTAATTTTGCGAGAAAAAGTCCAAGTAGACTACCGACGGCCCCGGGGATCGAACCCGAGACCTTGCGTGCGGCGGTCGGACATGCCGCCCACTGCGCTACTGGCTATCGGTAGTCGAAGTAGATCTTTTTACTTGGATGAACGTCAAAATGCACTGGAATGAGACGCGTAAGGTCATTTTTTTCTTAAAACAGGTCAAATAATCCTTAAAAGTTAATAAAATCTGGGTGAACAAGAAATCTTCAGAACCAAAACGACACTGGATTACGAGTAAAAATCTCCTTTAAATTTTAAAACGATAGCGGTAGCTTATATCCTCGTTGGTTGTAGCTATTTTATTTAGAAAAAAATCAAATTCCAGGCTTTTTTTTGCTTTAGTTGGCTATTCCAGCCCATTCTTTATGTCCTTGTGTATAGTACGTATGAGATGTTACTTTAAGTTGACACTGCCCTCTTAAATAAAAAAAAGCCATACCTATGAGACAAGAAAAATTGGCGGAAAATGGTTTGCGCTGTACACCTCATTCCAAATTCTCCGGACCAATTTCAATATGGCGGCTGACAATTAAACATAGAAGCTAAATGAAACTGTCATGTCCATAAACTGGTCCGCAGGAATTTGGAATCTGGTGTCGCTGTCAAAATTTTGTGTGCCTAATTGATTTATAATACATAAAGATTACAGCACAAATTAAAAATGCGCATTTAAAAAAATTGTTCGCGGCTTTAACTGCGCAACCAAAAATATGTATTTTTGGGTTGTTAGGGGTTCGCCTCATTTAAATGTATATTTTTCCTCTTTTTCTTTCTTTTGTTTGTCTTGCGCGGTAAAAGTCTTACGCGATAAATTCCCTTCCTTGCCGCATTTCTCCCAGACCTTGCCTTATGCCTATAGTCCACATTGCAACTTGTTGGTGACGTTACCATTTTTTTCTAAAAACTGATCAAAAAAAATAATTAAATAATTGATACTTGAAAATATTTGTTACCTAATTTAAGGATGGGGGAGGAGGTTTCGAAAATGTTACAAAAAAGAAGAGAGGTTCGTATTTAAAGTTTACTGAACTGTAAAAGGCTTTTTTTATTTAAGAAGGTAGTATTCTCGTCCAAACGTCAGCGAGCGAAACGTCAGTTAAGTTTGTTTTAACAGTTTATAATTGTTTTTCGATAAAAATATATAAATTCAAATTTTCAATTTTTGTTTCTCATTATTGTATCGAGCTGGTTTTTTGAGAAATCTTTGTGGACGTTTGTGTGGCCACAGCTTCTTTTAAATTTACTCCCATTTCTGGTTCACAATAAAAATAAAAGATACGATAAAAAAAACCAACAAACGAAAAAACAGCTGATATTTTGTGAGGTTAAATAATCCATCAAATTATTCCCACCGACCCGACCTCCGGAGTTGGTGGGCATTGTTGGCATCAAGCGAATTGAATCAGTGGAATCCATCAAGGAGGGCAAGTTCTTTTATTCATCAAGTCGTCCACATGGTTCCACCAAGAGATTTCTTAATATATTTGGTGGAAAGTTGGTGGCACCAAGCGGGTTTATAAATTATTCGGTGGATTTCAGCAATCGGTGTCCACCAACGCCACCGAAGGTTGAGATTTTGACATATGTCATTCCTGTCATATTTATTTGTTAGAAGTACGGCAGTAAAAAGAGTTGTGGGGCAACTAGTCCTCAACCTTTTCGAAGATACACCTTCCTCAGAGGATGAGGACGAACTAATTATATTTAAAAGAAAAAAGCAAAAGTAAACACAAATTGGCTATTCATCGTCTACTTGCAGTTGAACCAAAAATGTATTTGCATCAGTTACAATGACTCGATTTCACCGGGTCCGTAAATTATTCTTTCTAGCCCAGCGATCCAACGACCGGTAGATGTCATAGATGTAGTAGTCATATGTCAAAATCCGGTGGTAGACCACTGCTGAAAAGCTGTTGAATTAAAGAACTTCACCGGATTTTGTAACTCTACGGATGGACAACATAAATTCTTGATGGCACCGCTGGATCCACCGATGAATTTAAAAACTCGCCCAATTACCTGTAGTTTGACAGAAAACGATGCTTTATTAGAATCCTTTTTTTCACGATTAAATTTATTTTGGCAATCGTGCAACTTTAATTTTTTACATGATGATGATATAAGAAAAAAATGAATTTGTAAAATCTTTCGTAAATTGCACTCTCACATTTTTTGTCTTTATTTTAGCCGAATAAACAAGAACGGCGAACCGCCAACCGTCGTCATGGCCGAGCAAGAGAAGCGCATGCGCCGCGAAATTGCCAACAGCAACGAGCGCAGACGAATGCAGAGCATCAACAACGGCTTCCAGTCGCTGCGTTCTCTCCTCCCACACCACGAAGGCGAGAAGCTCAGTAAGGTAAGTCTCAAAGATGATTTTAGTCTTTTTTATAGCGGTTTCTTTTAAAACAGTTAGTGCCACATTGAGTAATATTTCTTGTTTTCGTCCAAAAACTGCAAGGAACGGAAATATCTACGCTATTAGAAACAATTTTTTTTATTTACACACATTCCTTCCGTCATTTATTTATTATTCCAATTGATGAACAATGTTTGGGTTTGTGTTCATTACATACTCTTTCTGAATTTGACTTGGTAGGTATTTTATCAAAAAAGAAGTTAAAAAACCTCCAAATCAGTTACATCAACCGAAAAGAATCTAAAAACCAAAGATCAAAAGATCTTGGGTGGAAATAACGAAAATTCAAACCTGGATGAGCATCCCACAAGGAACACACAAAAAAACCAGCGTGAGCTCGTCAGTGGTTCCACTGGTCACCTTCCCCATACATCATTAAACACCATCATACACTTTGATTTCCAACTTTGAATCACTCACAAATAGGCATCGTTCCGCACTAGTACTTATCCAAGTTACGTGATACGGATTCGTCCTGGCGTGTTAATATTTCCAATAGGATTATGCTCCTAAGGCACCCAAGATCTTTTGTTTTTAGGTAATTTATCTTTGAAAAAAGATTTTGAACGGAATAACGAAAATTTAAAATTGGATTGGTATTTTACAAGGAACACTCACAGGACCAAAGTGAAAAGACTATGTAATTAAACGATGCTTCGCCTCGGCGAACCAGCTGGGGCCTAATTCTTGAATTTAAATAGAAGGAACTATCCCTCAAGAGAAAGGATCAATTCCGGGGAATGACCCCATCCCCCAAAAAACATGTTTTTTTCTTGGAACCTCTTCTTAATTTTTTATCTAAAAAGATAGAATTTACGCGCATGCGTGTCTGAGAAATGGGATCGATCTCCGGCTGTGGACTCGGGGAGCGCGAACACCCAAATCTATATCGTTCCCTGCTCAAGAATTCAGGCCCTGGGCGCTTATTCTTGACCGACCGTGAGGTGAGGTGAGCGAAATTCCCCGTGAAAAAAGCTCACCTCACCTCACGGTCGTTCAAGAATAAGCGTCCTGGGCTCATCAGTGGTTCACTATTCCCAAATACCATTCAACACCATTATTATAGGCATCGTTCTGCACTTGTATGTACTTTCACCTGATAAAAATTTGTCCTGGCATGTTCGTATTTCCAAATAGGCTTGTGCTCTTAATGCAGGTAAAAAATATACAATCCATATTTAGTATTAAAAAAAAATTTAGATGATTAATATAATCACTTGGTAGATTATAGTATCCTATTAATAATAAATTTTATATTAAAAAAAAATTATCTTAAACTAGTCATTTTAAAAAATAGGTTATCGTATGTCTCTTGGTTGGGGACAAAATGAAATAATATTGTTTAAGAACAATAATATGAAACGGATAGCAACAATTTACTTTTTTATAACTATATACATGTCGATCAAAATAATAATAATAATCAAGGCTTTTAAATCCGGTCTTTTTTACGTTTGTTTGATTCATTCATTCATTCGCCGGTGCGGTCTTACGTTTCTAATGTAGGTTTAACAATAAAAAAGTGAATATACCTACTCGCCTATTTATCGTAATTAGAATATTGTTTCAAAAGGAAAAAGGCCAGAAGGCCACTCAAGGTTGTTCAAGGCAGTCAGGGATTCGTATTGTACTTTTTCTTTTCTCGTAGTCTTGTAGTAAATTGTTGTCAAAGTCTCGATTTCTGATTATATGGTTTTTATTGAAATTGGGCGTTACAAAAGCACCATTGTTGTGTAGAACACTCAAAATATTCCTACACAATAAATAAAAACTTCGGTCGGTTGGATTCTATTCTACGCTTGATTTTAAATTTTCCGGACCGTTTTAACATGACGGCTTGACGTAAAATGCAGAAACTGCTGGCTATCCATGTCATTATCGAAAAAATGGTCCGATTCGATTGGGAAACGATGTTTTTTTTTCTGGGACGCTTTTGAAAAGAAAAGTCATGTTGAGGCGTGAATAGGATAAGGTAATATTTCTGACGTCATCAAAAATCAGCGGATGCCCTCGGGCGAATATCGCCTTGAATTTTAGAATGCGGGTGTTGGGCTGGTTTAGGAGTTGAAAGTCTTGATTAATTTTGGTATAATTTGGGGAAGAGAAAAGTAAATCGTCAGATTTTAAAGTTTTCCCGTAGCCCCTGTGAGATGTTTCTTAGTTTTCTAGTTCCATTACCTATACATATATCATCCTGATTCGACTACAACCGAAGGCAAAGAGAAGTCGATGGGAATTCACTGGCGGTTTATTAAATCTTCATTGATGTAAGCTCCATGAATGAAAGGCTCTGTTTGCTAACCGCCATTGTTTACTATATTAAAATTCTGATAAAATATCACCCTCATCGTAGGTTTATAGTTACGCTGTAGTTTAAGGAGTATGTATTGACTTAAGTATATCAATGGTTTAAAAAAATTTTTGTGAAAAATATTTTGGGATTTGCAAAGTTAGACCTATAAGTCAGTGGCGTAGCTAGTGAGGGGTTTTGGGGGTTTAAACCCCCGCAGGAGGTCCAACCCAATCTACAATAAATTAACCATGATCAAGGGACCCAGGAAGAGCTATAGCTCCCCCACTTTTTTGACCCTTGACTCCGGTTTGTGACATGTGTTTGGTGTGATGTCTTAAATTTTAAAAATTTTGCCTGCGGTGTTATGATGTCATTAATTGTTACAATTTTAGTGTAATTCTAAGGAATTTTTATCACCAGCATTCAAAACGTGTAATAAATGTCATTCTTAGTATAATTTTTCTTAAAATTTTCATCTGCGGCGCATCTATGATTTGGCAACAAATCTATATATACGACCGCAACCCAAGGCTTCCAGTGCTTTATACCAATATTAAATATTGTTACAATTTTGTTTACTTTTAAGCAATTTTTTTGTAAACAACATTTGAAACGCGTAAAAAATAGAATGTTAGTTTAATTTTTATAAATTTTTTTACTGCGCCGCATTTAAAAGAAAAATCTGCAAATGAGACTAGATGAGACTTGCTTTTGAAAATAAGTATTTTTGTTCCGTATACACTAACTCAACACCTATTACACCGCCCCTCTCCCCTCCCTTCAGTTCAAGAGCTCAAGCAATAGGAACCTACCTAATTTCTACAAAATTTGCCAGTTGATTTTTATTAAATGATGAAACCCCCCCCCCAGAGTCGATTTCTGGCTACGCCACTATAGAAATGAAACTTATAATAGGTTAACCTACCTACCCGAGCCCACAACGAGAATTGACAATATTCTAGGCGGCTAAAAATCCCCAAAATGTTTAAATTTGTTACCAACCTTCAATAATAAAATGTTAATTTTTTGGGGAGATGTTTTGTTTACTATTTCTCCAGTACAACAAATTTGTTACCGAATTTGTCGTACTGAAGCAAATAGTAAACAACGTTGAATAAAGGCTGCATTTTTCTTTGTGTAGTAAACAGTTACTGAAATTTGTTTGGAATAGTTTGACAACACTTTTAAAGCAAACCAGTATGACCGCCCAGAATATTGTAAAATATCATTATAAAAGAAGCCTCTAATGATTTGCGAAACATTATGCATATTAAAAATTTTTATTAAAAAAACTTAAAGAACAAGCTTTTATTAAATGTACTCAAAAGTAGAAAATAATCGTTTATCTTTCTTATACCATAATAAAAGCGATGGGAGCAAATTAAAAATTTTAACTTTACGGTGAGAAAGAGAGAACTTTAAACTAAATCTGTTCCCCCCTCCACTTCCCTCGTTAGAGGGAAGTGTGTACCTAATAATACCATATTATTGTATTGTCGCCGGAACTATAAACCCATACCAAATTTGAACACACACCCTTAATTTTTAGATTTGTACCCGTAATCGTCCATTTGGATCCGCTATCTTGAAATTTTCAAATCTGATCAAAAATTCATAAACCCCCTCCTTAAAAATCCCTGTATGCCAATTTTGAATGAAATCGAACTAAATCTTTTTCCTCCTCTACTTCCGCCGTTAGTGAAAGGTGGGTACCTGAGAATACCATATTATTGTATTTCAACCGGAACACAATCGGATGTGGATAAGTCAGTTAAAATTGATTAGCAAAATATGAACGAAAATCGTCCATCTTGAATCCGCCATATTGAATTTTCAAAATCTGATCAAAAATTCGTATTCCTTATCCCCAAAAGCCCCCGTATACCAATTTTAGTGGAAATCTGGCAAACTTAGGTGTTTTCACCTCTCCACTCCCCTCGTAGGGGGCAGGGGTGCCTAATAATGATATATTATTGTATTGTCACCGGAACTATAAATGCATGCCAAATTTGAAAGCAATGGGATGTGTGTAAGTTAAAATCTTCATCCCCAAGTGCCCAACACACCAAATTCCAACGAAATCGGGCGTACTTCCACTGTACCCCCCTCCACCCCCTTCGAGTAGGGTGGAGCTGTCAATTTGATCACACTATATTCTTTTGTTATCACCTCAACTATATAAGCATGCCAAATTTGAAGCCGATCGGATGTCGGGAAGTTGGTTAAAATTAAGTTGCAAGATTCCACCCGAACAAACATATTTACATAGATACATTGCAAGTTATATATTATAAAAGCTTGTAAAAATGGGCGTTATTTTATGAAGTTACCTTCGCCTACCACTAATAACGATTATGGAGATCGAAATAATTCAAACAGACCTGGTAAAAACTATCTTGCAATTCAACAGATGATAATTTTAATCTTCCTCGAATGATATGACAAACGAGCGTAGATCTTTTTTACATTGCGCAACCGACCGCATAGAGAGAGAATTATTAGAACAACACAATGGTGTATACCGGCGATAAATATAGAAACCCAGACGAGTCAGCTGATTTTCGCCGGCGCCGATGTTTTATTCGCAGCAGATAGAAAATAATAATTATATTCCGACACAGAAACCTGAACACATTCATTTGTGTGTGTGTAAATTGGTGCCGGCCGGTAAGGGGCCCGGAATGGTTACACAAAAAACATATGATTCGAAAATAGGAATGGGCAATGTGAAATTCGATAACGATCTAATCTAAAAGGTCATTTTATGCAACGACGTACCTGGAAGATTTCATTATTTTCAAAATTTGATAAGGGAACATAGTGTAGTTTCATGTTTGTAAGTGTTTTTGTCCTTCAGCTTTGTCTTGAAGACTATTCCAACCCTGCTTCAGATATGTTTACGGACGTTTCCTGATGTAAATGTTGTGTTTGAAACTCTTGTGTTTCTTTTTTCTATCTATGATTTCTCTTTGATCTAGAGTTTCATTGCTATAACTCAGGCACATGGCCGTTGTTGCTTCTGGTGATAACTTTCTATATGCGTTCTTCTTTGACACATTTTTTAAAATTTTGTTTTACTTTGCTTCCTTAATTCATTCAGCGACTTTTACCTATAATACTAGTCACTATAGACTATTCCAACCCTACTTCAGATATATTTACGGACGTTTCCTGATGTAAATGTTGTGTTTGAAACTCTTGTGTTTCTTTTTTTCTATCTGTGATTTCTCTTTGATCTGGAGTTCCATTGCTATAACTCAGGCACATGGCCGTTGTTGCTTCTGGTGATAACTTCCTATATGCGCATATTACTCTTACTTAGAGTTCTTCTCTGACACATTTTTTAAAATTTTGTTTTACTTTGCTTCCTCAATTCATTCAGCGACTTTTACCTATAATACTAGTCACTATGTGACTATCTACAATCATGTCTAGATTGCCCATTCCTAATACAAATTTTAGTAAGGCACGATTTTGGCCTGCCATGAACTAGCTTAGAATGTCTGTTTAGTCTAGACTGGACATGCGGGACGAGGCGTGAGGTGTGTTCCCAGTTTAAGTATGAGCAGCGGTAGCAGTAGCCATAATTACCTAACTTATTTAAGGATTTTAATTGAAAATTTATCTCTTGATGTTAAAATTAAACCGAGTTTGTTTGGTCAATCAAATATCTTTACTTAGATTAAATTAAAAATTTTCCAAAAATAGATGAAGTAATGTTGGGTTTATTCGAGAGTTAGATAAAATTACTGATAACAATCATAGAACAGGAACAGCTGATAAATTTTAATATTAACAGATAACTTTTTTTACTAGGCTTGTCAGATTTAATTTAATTTTTAACGTTGGTGAGAGTAAAAATTATTAACTTTTCTCTAAAATATATGAAACTCCTTGTCAGTACGGTTTTCATAAAGGTGGTTCTACAATATTGGCGTTTAATCATCTAGTTAAGCACATACAAGAAGCATTTGAAAATAAAGCTTACTTGGATGCATCATTGTTTGATCTAACGAAAGCGTTTGATTGCATTTCACATGATCTGCTAGCACTTAAACTATCCGAATACAATTTTAGGTCTGATTCAGTTTCACTAATAAAGTCGTACCTGGGGGACAACATACGTCAGTACACTAAACATCAGAATTTAATTTACAACACCAAACCCCTAACTTATGGAGTTCCTCAAGGTTTAACCTTAGGACCTACTCTTTTTATTATATTTGTTAACCGTCTCGATGATGTTACTAACGGAGTACAGTTTGCTGATGATACCATGGCTGAAAATGTATCCTCTGACTATGATGTTCTATGTAAAGCAGTAAATCAAACACAGTCGGATGTAAAAAATTGGTTTCTTAGTAACCGTCTTAGCCTTAACGACAAAAAACCCAAAACATTACTTTTTCAATGCGTAAAATTCCAGAAGGTCACAAAAAACCTGTTAAATTGTTAGGGTTAACTAACAAAACCCTTAGCAGAAACGTTTATTTAATAAGAAACTTAATAAATTGTATCTCCAAAAATACCATCCTCAGTGCATATTATTTACATTTCCATTTGCATACGTCATATTCCATCTTAAACTGAGGTCACTCAGCTCACGCAGATTTGGTATCTGCTGCGTAGAGAAAGTGTGTTAGGGTCATTGGTGGGCTTGGGTATCATGATTGTTGTCGAGCTAATTTTCCTGAACTCCGAATACCAACTTTTCCATGCATATATATTTTGGCTTGCTATGTCGCTTAAGTCCACTTGCATGCATATGCCAAAAATGGTGATGTTCATAAATATCCTACTAGACATAGAAATAACCTCCTGCCTGATTTCTCTTGGTGTTAATTACTACAGCATAAAAATGTTCTTCCAGATCATATTAAAGATCTTAATATAAAAATGTTTAAAATCAAGATTAAATTATACCTAAAACAAAAATCTTTTTACTGAATTGATGAATATTTGACAAACAACTTTGATGATATAAAGAATCCCAAATGAAACAACAACACTATTATTATTATTACTTGTTAGTATTTGTAGAATGAGTGATATATGTGACGATGTCGTTGGTCGCAATATTTTGTCGATGGATGTGTGTTATTACTGTTTAAAATTTAAATAACAATTATAATCCTTATGTAGGTATTTGTTTTTTAGTACATAGGACCCATTTTTTTAAATTAATGTTTTGTTCTTCCTGAGGTTAAATAAAATTTTAAAGTATAATTTGACTTAAAATAAATGTTTTGTACTTTGTCAGGTTTAACAAATTTTAATGTTTAACTTTATTACCAACTTAATTTTTATTATGACTTTTTATATTGTTTGATTTTGTTACTTTTGACTTGTATGTACAATAAAGATGTATCTATCTATCTTCCTCCGCAAATGCCCTTCTTTATAACCTTGTCTTTAAACAAATTAAAAGGGATGAGTGTTGAAAATAAAGTAATTATTTAAAAGATGCGCCTAGATTAAATTGTGTGAAGTGACTAGAATGATCGATAAACAAACTAAATGCCTCCCTAAATTGGGTCTATAGTTAAAAAGAAAAAAAATCGCTAGAAGCGTAAAATATTTGCGAAATAAAAACGGGCAAATTAAAAATTTGCCCTCGAGACTACTCGGATATAAAATACTAAGGAGAAACTGTCGGAACGTTATCGAATCTCAATGCCTACTCAGTCGAGAAACAAGGTAAAGGTCGGCATAAAGCGGTCAAAATTTTCGTTGAAACAATGCGTCTGTTGCCAGCGAAACAAGAACCCGCCAAAGACGCGAGGACGTCACAATCTTCATCTCGTTAGTCCGAAAAAACACCGCAGTACTGATAAGAGTAATATTTTGGCAATTAATAAGAATCAAAGAAGAAAGGGAGTTTAAAATTCGGTAGTCCTAACAAAAGCAAAACCGAAATTATAAGGGAACATAGAGATTCTAATTTCAAACAATCTCAACAAAATGTGCCAAATAGTTCTGAAGACGGTGCAGTATATTAAAAGAGCTATGTGTATTATAGGTGACCGTTATAATAGATCCCACGAGTGGTTGAGATATGTGTTGAGAATTGAGCCCCATTGTCGCACAGTAAGGCTGGGACTGTGTATTTTAGGTGGCCGTTATAATAGATCCTACGAGTGGTTGAGATATGTGTTAAGAATTGAGCCCCATTGTCGCACAGTAAGGCTGGGACTTTTAAAAATTCAAGGTTGACAAAGTCGTAAACCACGATTTTCATGTCGATATTTACAGAATCATACTGCAAAGAAGAAAGGGGTTTAAAAACCGCCATCCATCAGGAGTCCCAACAAAATCAAAATTATGGGAGCACATAAAGATTCTAATCTCAACAATATCAACAAAATGTGCCAAACAATTCTGAAGGCGATGCAATATATTACAACAGCTATGTGTATTATAGGTGACCGTTATAATAGATCCCACGAGTGGTTGAGATATGTGTTAAGAATTGAGCCCCATTGTCGCACAATAAGGCTAAGACTTTTAAAAATTCAAGGTTGACAAAGTCGTAAACCACGATCCTCATGTCGATATTCCAGAATAGCACCGCAAAAAGTACTACACTTAGCATAGTATTTTGGTAATCGTTGGACACTGCTAAGAAGAAGCAGTTTAAAAATCGCCAGCGATCAGGAGTCCCAACAATACCAAAATTATGAGAGCACATTGACATTCTAATTTTGTTTGAAAACAAAACGTGCCAAACAATTATGAAGACGATGCAGTACTATTAATATACAGAATAAAACCGCAAAAAGTACTACACTTAGCATAGTATTTTGGTAATCGATGCACACTGCAAAGAAGAAAGGGGTTTAAAAACCTCCAGCAATCAGGAGTCCCAACAAAATCAAAATTATGAGAGCACATAGAGATTCTAATCTCAAACAATCTCAACAAAATGTGCCAAATAATTCTGAAGACGATGCAGTATATGACAACAGCTATGAGATTACCGTTATAATAGATCCCACGAGTGGATGAGATATGTATTTAGAATTGAGCCCCATTCTCGTCCAATAACACTGAGACTTTAAAAAATTCAAGGTTGAGAAAGTCGTACAACACGATCTTCAAAGAGAAAAAATAACTTCAAAGAAAAAAGGGGTTTAAAAACCGCCATTAATCAGGAATCCCAAAAAAACCAAAATTGTTTGAAAACAAAACGTGCCAAACAATTATAAAAACGATGCAGTACATTAAAAGAGCTATGTGTATTATAGGTGACCGTTATATTAGATCCTACTAGTGGTTGAGATATGTGTTAAGAATTGAGCCCCATTGTCGCACAATAAGGCTAAGACTTAAAAATTCAAGGTTGACAAAGACGTAAACCACGATCCTCATGTCGATATTCCAGAATAACACCACAAAAAGTACTACACTTAGCATAGTATTTTGGTAATCGATGCACACTGCAAAGAAGAAAGGGGTTTAAAAATCGCCAGCGATCAGGAGTCTCAACAATACCAAAATTATGAGAGCACATTGAGATTCTAATCTTGTTTGAAAGCAAAACGTGCCAAACAATTCTGAATACGATGCAGTATATTATAGGTGACCGTTATAATAGATCCCACGAGTGGTTGAGATATGTAATAAGAATTGAGCCCCATTGTCGCACAATGTGGCTGGGACTTTTAAAAATTCAAGGTTGACAAAGTCGTAAAAAATTTGCCATGGCCATGAAGGACCAGCACGTGGGTCGTTAAAACTTAAAACGGGCGATAAAAGTGAGCCCGAGTGAAACGATATCGTTGCCGAAACCGGTTGAATGGTTAAAAATATATTCCGGTTTAAACATAAAGAATTTCATATAAGACTAATTCTGATGCTGGTCAAATTGAAATCTAAAAATTTTGCACGAATTTAATTCGTTTTTAATAGTTTAAACAAATTCTCCTCTATTCAATGAAGGGAATTTTCACAATCCTGTAGTAGGTAATAATCTAGTACACGCGTAAAAAGTAGTTTAAAATTTGCGTTTTAAAATTAAACACGACCTCGAAAGTTCTTTCATACCGGTGGGTTGGTCACGCGAAGTGATTTTAGCAAAAAATAACAACAACGCAATTTACTATTTATTTGGCTTGTAATAGGCTGGTGGTTTACGAAATCAGTATCAGCTGTTTTATTCCGGCTCTTTAAATGGAATATCCATTGGTATTAAATAATATCTCATATTTACAGCAAAGTAATTACTTTATGGTTTTAGAAGCACACAAGTGCCTCTTAACATTCTGAAAGTCAGTTGGCATAGAACTTTGTTTCAGTATGTACTCACCCAATTTAAATTAATGTAGGTCATAGCACTTTTATGTACTGACGATGGCATGCGATGAGTCTGGCATCATTTATAGGTTTTTGTGCACACGTACTTTGTATTTTATTTCCCTTTGCTATAAATTTAAGCCAACAAAAATATTGATATTGGATTTTTTATCTCAATACTAATATTTAGCCAAAATCGAAACTATTTTTCTACCGTTCAATTCAGAATTTACCCAGTCAGTGAAGGGGAGACCAGACTGTGTATGCTATTCCAAGAAACCGCGACTTAAAATAGCACAAAGAAAATCTGTTCCGATTATACAGAAGAAATTTAGAGCCCTCGGGCTCCTTACATAACTACATAGCAGTAGGTTAAAGAATTTAATTCAAGGTTAAAGCCCTCAAACAAAGAATCGTTGTTGTTGGTCTTCGGCAGACATTTAAATTTAGCCAATTCGCGATTGTGCATTCTTGAATGCCAATTTCTTTGTTTTGCTTCTGGTTTAAAGAAGGATGAAATACCGTTTTCGAACCCACCTGTTGGTACGCAGTTGCTAGACCGCGTCGTACCTGATTATGATCAATACCCAAGTTACCACATTCATGACGTTCACGAGCTCCTCCTTATCAAATTGGTTAAGTTAACAAAGAACAGAGATATGAGTCCGTAGTTTAACGTTGGCTCGGTTAGTTACGGTGGTGTTCATGGTCATCACCCAGATGGTCTATTACATGAAAATCTTGCCTAGACGAAGTAAGTTTTGGTTTTTGCACCTCGAGCAAAATATGTTCTACTTTGGAGGTCTTTTGAAGAGAGACTATAAAAAGGCAAAATATATTTAATATGTAGATACGATAACGAGGTTGAAGAACAATCTAACTTTCAAGATTTCAGGGGTTCTACACCATTGATGTTGATAAAATTCTGGTCGGTAAATAAATAATTCTGGCTATATTTTAGAGCATCAATGCAAATTTAATATTAACGAACAACAAGTTCTTTAACGTAATTAAGCTAATTATTTTAATTTTTAAGAAAGTCGAAGCCTTGTGCATCATTATCCTTGTCAACAAAACGTGACGTTTCTTCATGGACTCTAAATAAACCTGCTCTAATTAAAGTTGACCAAGAAAAATCGCTTTTAATAAGTGTCAATTTTACAGAGTTTATCAGCATTTGAATGTTTCTGTTTAAATGTTGACTTAGTTGGTATAATTTCAAGTTGTAAAAGTGACTTTGTTAAAGATCTTAAGGCGCAATTACACAGACGAACATGCTCAAACAAAAGCTCGTGCAAAAGATCTAAAATTTTTTGCGTGAACATTTTTGTGAGCTTTTCTTTGAACATTTTGTTCGGGTAAATTTTTGAGCAAATTATTGCTATCTGTTTTGGAAACATATTTTTAAAGATGAGAATAAATAAAATTTTACATCAGTGATCAGTGATCTCAATTCTTTAAAAAAATGGAACACCAACTTTTATTTTAAATTTTTGTGAAAAAAAGCCGACGACAAGCGAAACATTATTCTTGGCTATCAGTTTTGTCACATGGATTAGGGTTACTTATAATATATTTTGTCTTAGGGTTGTTCCCGGATTTTTTTGCCTGGGGGTTTTTTTTGGGATTTTCTTGCGAGTTTTTTTTTATTTCCAAGGGTTTTTTTCCTAAATTCAAAAAACAACCCAGGAAAATTTTTCTTTTCCACAAAAATTTTGAGTTTTTCAAATATCGGCAAAAAACTCAAAAATTGCACTTTTAAGCGGTAATCCGCGCCTCACGTTTATGAGGAGTGGAGGGATTTTTTTTTAAACATATTTTTGTAACTTTACTTTTCCCTTGGCTTTGATTGTTTTTTTTTTAATTCCTCACACCAGATTTACCTAGTTAGTTTAAGGCCCCAACGGTTGCTTAAAAAAGCAAAAGGTTTATGAAAATGCTGAAGAAGGTCGATTACTGACACTGAACAAACAATATGCAAAGGAGCAAAATTCCGATTCGGAAGTCTAGTCTATTACTGTTAAATTATATTTTTTTAGACAAGGGTCGGGATTGTAGGGTTGTAAACGGGTATTATTTAGACCGAATATGCTTTTGTTCATATATTTGAGATTTAATAAAATGTATATGGGTTTTTTAATTTGACTTAATTATTATTGTATTGTGTTTTAAACTAGGAAGTAAAATAAAGAGATATTCTTTTAAAAGTAAATTTTTATCATTACATTTTACAGGCAACAGCAATAAATAAGTGCCAATTATTATTTTTTATTCTCGTTTTTTTACAACCCCAAAAAAGTTACAAGTATACTGGCATATCCCCTATAAAAATCAGGTCAATCGATGTTGCTTATGAGGTAAAATGTGAATTTCGACATCAAATCGTTTTTCCGTCGGAAAGCACTTAATTAAAAATACCTTGTTTTAAAACTTAGTCTTTCTATTTTCAGTTAAGTTCAATGAATTACAATAAAACTATAAAATTTAAATTTGTAAGAAATTTCTATCCCAACATTTCTTCAAACAAATTTTGCTTAACATTCTCTCCAAAATTTCCGTGAGTCTTTTTGTACGAGATTTTTCTCGAATTTTTTTCTGAACATTTTGCTCAAGAGGCTCCTGTAAATGTTTGTCGGCATTTCAACATCAAAGGAAAGTTTGTCTGTGTAAATGCGCCTTTAGAATATGTCGATATGAAACCTCTTTAACAGAATGTTTCTTTGAAAACTGTTAATATTATTTTATATATCATGGAATATTTCTTTAATCGATGCTTTTTACTATTAGAATATTTTGTTTGCGCGGTATACGAACGAGTAGCAAGTTCATCGGCCTTGGGAGGGACTTTAAAACCGCACACGCTTTGCTAATAATAAAACCAAGTCGCCTTGCCGGTGCTCACTCCTGCGTGCAGGAATATTGAGTTACGACACGCACAAGTTGGGCTTCTTCAGGTTTTACTAGAATTACGTTACCTTTGTTAAGCGAAAACGAGAATGGCGGGATTCATTGCTTCCACATGTAGTGGCAATAGTTGTTTGAAAAAATGGAGCCGGTATAAGTTTTTAAAATAAATTTATATATAATAATTTTAAATATTTACATAACTTCATTTTAAGTACTAGGAGAATAATCTACCGTTGGTTAAATTGCAACTTTCTTTTATTCTAACTTGGTCGTTATTTAATCTGACTCTACCGAAACTTTGACCTCGTTGGCTTATTGTAGAATATATCTCGTATTTTAGGTAATTTGGTGCCCTGTACTAAGTTGTTTGTTTAAGACCTTCACAGGTTGTGTGCAGTGTTCGTAATCCAAAGCCTCGCAGTTACATATTATGTGTAGAGCTGTTTTGGTTTCCTTGCGCACTGACTGCAAGCTTAGGTCTATCATCTACAGGCTGTCCAAATTCGATGGATTTGAAAACCGCATCTTGATATGTCAAGACATTTTCGAGCTATGGGGTTTTTTTGAAAAGCCTGCATTTTGGGATGGGGTCTATGACTTTTATTTGTGAAAATTTTTAAAACGATGTATCACACTTTATGTTTTAATTTTGTATTTTTTATATATTCTTATTTTTTTTATTACTCATTTATGTTTTTTATTACTATCTTATTTTTTTTTTCACTCACTTTTTACAATAATAAAAAATTAAAAATAAAAAAAATTAAAAGTAGCTATAAAAAAATACAAGAAATAAAACACAAAGTGTGATACATCATCTTAAAAGGAATTTACCGCTGATTTTAAAAACCAAATAAAAAAAGGTCATTCTATAAAAAATACCAACTTTGTGTTACATCTCAAAAACTAAAAGCGACAGAATTCTGCTTTAAAAAATCTACAAAAAATCCATGTCTTACTTTTTTGAACTTTAAGCAATGGTATTAACAGATTTATTCTGTCTCTTGTAGTTTTTAATCTACAGGGGAATTACCAATTGATGATATCTCCTTTAATTTAAGAGATAATTGAGTTCTGTAAAAATATGTCGGTGGCAACCTTTATAGAAAAGCACAATGGTCTTTTCGAAATTTTAATCCGACGTTTCGTTTCGTAGACGCCATCATCAGGATAAAAAGTTAAATCGGACCAAAACGTTTTACTTCATATTTTAGTTTCTTTTTAAGTTTGTTTGGTAATAAAATATAATTTTTTTTATTTTAACATTTCGATCCCAAAAAATTCATCTTTAGTGCATTTTTTTCTGGTACGGCCCTGTTCCATTCTAATTTATTTTTTTTTGAGACCATTTATATTTAACTTCAATAGACCGGGATATATTATATGAACATACCGGGTGAACCAAAAAAATCCGGAAAAATTGTTTTTCGCTATAACTTTACCACTTTCAATAAAAAAACTGTATGGTAAGACAAATAAGCCTTTTGAAAAAAAAAACATTCGCTTTGCCGTCATATTTAAATCCAAGATGGCGGAGAAGATCAAATGCCTACCTTTTATAAACCTCCTTTTTTTACGTGTTGCCATTTTTTTTCTAAATATATTGTTTTGTATGTCGAAAAGTAACATTTATACCTAAATAAAAAACAAGGTGCGCATTTTATTTTATGAGCCATTTTGGATTTAAATGTGGCGGCAAAGCAAATGTTTTTTTCAAAAGGCTTATTTGTCTTATCAATAGTTTTTTTTTTATTGAAATTGGTACAGTTATATTTTTTCGGTTCACCCGGTATGTTCATATAATATATCTTGGTTGTCCAGGGCTGCTATACAGGGTGTCCGAATTGCCATGGGCCACATGCGTGTATTCACTATTACTATATCGGTAACTATGAAAACTAGTCAAAAATACTAAAAAAAATTCCTTTACCAATTTTTTCTAAAAATTATACTTTTTAAGATATTTGATAAAATAATTTTCAGCAATTTTTCGAAAGCCACCCGTAGCTCGGGATAGAACATATTTTTTTAAAATTTGAAACCAGATTTTCAATGTTCCCCAGAAACTGCACATTTTGTCTAATTTGACCAACCTTGTAGTTCTTATAGTTACCGAAAGAGCAATAGTCTCAAAAAAAATAAGTTAAAATGGGACAGGGCCGTACCATACAAAAATGCACTGAAGATGATTTTTTTCGGGATCGAAACTTGAAAGTAAAAAAAAATGATATTTTTTTTATCAAACTAGGCTTTATTTAACTCTCGTTTTATTAAACGCAATAACAACGGAGTTTCCCATTGAATCCCATCCAAAACGGGACACCCTATACACCACAAATTTTCACAAATAAAAAAGTTATAGGCCCTATCCCAAAATGCAGACTTCATATAGCCTACGTAGCTCCAAAATTGCTTGAATATTAACATGCGGTTTTCATCTTTAAACTTCTATTAAATTGGGGGTCATTTTTTTTCCATCTCCTCTGGAAATGTCCAAAATTATCGAATTTTGGACACCCTGTACTTTCTTGTGTCCAGTGAGGAGTACTCAGACTTATTCGTAATTGACCTCTCTAACCAATTTCCTGGTTGTACTTTTAGGCACTCACTCTCTTACAAGCGGGGTTGACCATCAATTTCTTGCTAGCTCGTCCTCTTTTTCATTTCCAACGATGCTTTGACATCCTTTGGCATATATGTTCCTATTATATTAGAGGACAGTCTAGATGTTAGGTTTGGATTTGTTAGAGCTGTCATGAGCCAATTTTTACGTTACTGGTAGCGTATATAAGATTTCCTTACCAGTTAACATGTTGTGTGCCTACTAAAGGCTCCGAACCATACCGCCAAAGATTAACTCATTTGTTAGTTTAATCATATGTCAAGGTGTTCCTTAAGTGCCTGGCACGTGACAGTCTGAATTTTGGTCTTAATTGCTTTTTTTGGGTCATAATAGGACGCTACACTTTCCGAAATTGGATGTCCACATGCGTGTATTCACTCGGTCGAAAAATTAGGTACACCTGACGACCCTCTGCATCATTTATAACTCTCGCAGGGATTTTTATGTCCGTCAAGCCACGTCCTTGTCCACTACAACCTTTTAACCCTCGTGTCTGGGGTGTCCTTCCCCTTGCTTGGCTATTTAAAAAGGGTCATTGCTCACTGACCGCAGTCGTCGATGGTCCATTATTGTTATGTGGGTGAAGGTGGGTGCTCTATTTATTCAAGTTTTCTAGTCTGATTTTGTCGCCACATATATTTCGTTTTGAATCGTTTATATACAGGGTCATTCACGTTACTTTTGTACTGTTTTTTTAAGTTCTAAGGAAGAGTGACCAATTTTTTAGAGGTTGTGTGGGGATATTAGACGACAAAAATCGAAGTGTATTTTCTTTTTTTGAAAGGACTCCCCGTCTGCATTTTTCACCATTTTTCATCTGCGTTTTTGCGTCAGAGTTCAACTATGATGTCCAACTTCACACACAACTTCTCTGGGTGAAAGATTCTTTGTTCGCTCTAAATAATCTCCAAGTTTCTTTCGATCTAAACACCGTTTTGAGGTAATTTTTACCGTGCAAAATATCTTTGTAAAATATCTTTTTTTTCCTCCATCTGAGTTTCCCCACAAATTTCCGGTGATTTGTTTTGCCGTTTAAAAGTGATTTCAAGAAGCGTTTTGTCAAGGCAAACTTATTTGTAATATTCTGGATAAAACTTAAAATCTGGGCTAATGCGTAAATCCATTTAGATGCTTTTCATGCTGACGACTTGACCAAAAAACTCGTTTATTTTCGAACGCAGGACCCCAAAAAGTCTTTCAAATTTCGTCCCAAAAACACGATATTGTATAGGTCTCATTTATGAGGAAAATCGTCCCCATTATACAAGGAAATAGCTCGAATTCATAACCCGTCAAAATTTTATTCAAAAAAGTAGCGGAGTCATTTACATTAAAATGGGGTAGGCAGGGCAAAAACAAAATCTGAAAGCTTGAATATTATATTCCTGGTATAAAGCTGATGTAATTAGAATTTAGGGTCACGTTTCGCATTGTCATGTTTTTTAACTGATGTTTTGTCGGTGGAATCTTGTTCTAATTTTCGGGAAAAGCTTATTGTATTGATTTTTTTTTATAGTAGGGACTTATTGGCATACGATCTGCCAGTACTATTTAATTAATTTAAAGAGATTTCGGCAAGCTTTCCTTGGTATACCATTTGGTTAACCAGTTGGTTCCTGTGATAATTACGTAACATACCACTTTCTTCCGAATTCGTTCGATAGCCTTAACCCAACTTTTTTGTTTGTTTTTTGTAGTTATTTTCGTATTTAAGTGGTATATTTTGCTGAAGAAGAATTAACAAATGGCTAAAAGAAAAGATGTGACTATCACACAATCTTCCACAATTTTTAAATCTATTCTATTCAAGAAAATTTGTCAGTTGGTGTACAAATTTTTCATAATGGTGAATGGCAGAAACGCGCCGCGGGCCGCCCCTGTACTACTACTGCTAAGGAAATAAACCATAGTTTGTCAGAATTTTCAAAATCAGAATTGTTAAATGCAAGAATATTTTTTGCAAGAATTTACCATGAGAACCATAATTCGCACATTCACGATCACAATTTGTAGAATCAATTCTTCGTCAGACCGCTAGGGAACAAATTTCAACTGTTTTTTTGTTTCTTGAAACAAAAAAATACCAAATCAAAATTAAAGTTGGTTCGCAAAAAAAACCTATTTTTTTTTGTTACAAAATATATCAAAATTTTCTTATTTATTCATCCCCGCTAAATCAATTTTTAAATATATGTTTTTCATCACCACATCAAAAAAAAAGAGCAGAAAAGCTCATTAACATGAACAGAAAAGACATCAGAAGAGTTGTCGGACTGCTCACCGGAAAATTCCCGGTAAAATATCACCTAAAGGTAATAGCAGAGAGCCTATAAATCTAAATAGAGAGGACCCCTAATGGTAAATTTGTGAACCCGCTCAACTGACTTGAAAACCAAGTGGCGCAGCTATCGTTTTTTTTAGTTCTTGGCTTGAAAACTTGGTGAGGCACTTTCGCTTTCGATCTTGCTCTTTTTTATCGATCCAAAGCAGTGGTGGCGCACAGGAAAATCGTATTCTTTTGGACGAGTAAGACTTCCTCCCATGATGGGAATTGACACGGTTACGTCACAACCGCCTCTTTTGGATTAGGAGAACAGAACCATTGAAGGAATATCCAAGAAAATTTATCATATGAGACCATACCTTCTCACCCATTCTGATCTCCTAATCATGTATTTTTCAAACATTCGGAAATGACGGGGTTATTAAAATTACAGAAGCGTAGTTGGGGTGGTTTGCTGCAAATGTTTGTTTTTTATAGCAAAATTAAAGTAACCTTAGATAGTAAAATATTTTAAAAATTAGTAATAAAGGCTTGAAAAATATATACAATAAAAACTTGCCAGCTCCCTTAGCAACAAGTTCATTTAAATTGCATTAAATATAAGTATGTACGCCAGTGATAAATCGATATTCATTCAACGCGCGGGATTATTGCCGTTTTAATGTTAAATAAATATTACCCCGGTTCATCCTGGCGCATTCAGAAAATAATCAAAAACTCGCTGTGAATCGCATTGGCTTGTTGGTCGGATATTACCAATACGTGTCCTCTCTATTTAGGTTTATATTCTCTCTGGTAATAGGAACAGCAGAAGATGACCACTGCAGATTTTGCGAAACCGCAACAGAGACCGCAGAACACTTAATCTGTAAATGTCCCGCCCAACTCTGGAAGAGGCTTAAGCACCTTTAGGGGGTACTGCCATCTACCCAAGAAGTGGGTCAACTATCCCCCAAGAAAATAGCTTCCTTTGAAAGAAGGCTTAAATTTCTGCAAAGAAAGCAGTGCCGTGCCCACTTTTATTATTGAATCTAGAGTTTAGACACTCATTTTGCGCTTCTAGCCTACCCTTTGAAGTAGCTTCCGGCGCATCTCTCGTAATAGTCCAGCGGATCTATTCTTGAATCGGGAGAAAATTTGCTCCCAGGGAGGCAAACTCTCTCGCTACTATGCATCTGATTGGTCCAAAACTTCGGTTTAAATCGGTTTCTCTCACTTTTGCCCGATATTGATCGAAAGCAATTCTATTGGTCTTGACTAAGAGAATTACTTTCGATCATTATCGGGCAAAAGTGAGAGAAACCGATTTAAACCGAAGATTTGGACTAATGAGATGCATAGTAGCGAGAGAATTTGAGTCCCTGGAAGCAAATTTTCTCTCGATTCAAGCAAGAATAGCCCCACAGCAGTAGTCGGCTAACATCTCGCAGTTCCATTTTCCGCGATACATTCTTTCCATGTTTAAAATATCTTGGTGGATCCTCTCATCGTGCTCGTCACTTATAACACCACTATTTTCGAGAAAGTAATCCAGATGAGAATCCAAGAAATTAATATTTAATGACATGTTACATCCCAGGTTTTGGTAACACAAAAGAAGTTGGGCAACCAGGTCTTTATAGTTTTCGGTTCTAGTGTTTCTCAAAAAAATTGTTACAACCAATTTAAATGCATTCCAAGGGTCTTTTTCCTTGCTTTAAAGTGTGGAATCGAATTGCGCATCTCCGAAAAGTTTCCTAATCTGGGGACCCACAAATATTCCCTCTTTAATTTTAGGGTCACTGATTCTCGGGAACCTTTCTTTAAAATAACTAAATGCATGGACTTCTTTGTCCATGGCATTCACAAAAATTTTTATCAGTCGTATTTTTATATGAAGTGGCGGTAGTAAAATCTTTTCTTCGGCCTACGTTAAGTCCGATGAATAAATCCCTAATATCAAAAACAAACAAACGCTAAAATATGTACAGAAAGCAGATTATTTCGCGTTTCTCTTTTGTGGATCTGTCTCCTACGTCAAAGCTTAGTGTCTTTGATGAAAAATAATTTATTTTTAAGAAACTTAAATAAATCACGAAATAATTGAACGAAATTCCAATTGGTAGTATATAAATCACTAAAAAAGATGGAGGTCAAAATCTTCAACTTTCCTGAAAATAATCGCAAACAAAATGCCGAGAAAAAAATCAATAGCTCTCGTAATAAAAGCCTGTATTTAGTTTAAGGCTGCAGACGTTTTACAGAAAAATACATTTCCTAGAAATTGACAGTTCTATCTATAGAATGAAAGAATTTTGTGTAGGAGAAATTACCGATAACGTGGTAATAGAAATTGTAGAGAAGTTGAATAGAACCGAACTAAAACAAAAAACCATTGTAAAAAATATTCATTCAGTTAGAATTCGCAACGAGTAAAACGATACTAAGAGAGATTGCGAAAGAATGCAGACAAAAAAAAATTACAGAGGCGTTGGTATCATTAACGTGAACGTAAATGTGGATCAAACAAAATATTTAAATACAATGAGATAGTAATGTACAGAGATTTAAATGGAGATAAATTAGAATATTCATTTGAAACAGGAACCGCTTTTTTTCGTTGAGGATGTCAATGGAGAAATTGACGACATTTCCTATTCTAGCTGTGTTTAGTTCTATCTATGTGAAGGTGTAAACAATGTAGACAGGAACCAAAACATCTTTGTGTGAAAAAAATACCGATAGGGCGGTAATAGAGATTGTAGAGAAGTTGGAGCAGGTCCGAAATAAAACAAAAAAAAACCTTGTAAAAAATTAATTGTGTTAAAATTCGCAAGGAGTAAAATAATACTGTAAGAGATTGCGAAAGAATGCAGACAAAAAGGCGTTAGTTAGCATCATTAACGTAAACGTAAATTTTCATCAAACAAAAGATCTAAATACAATGAGACAGTAGGGTACAGAGATTTAATATTGAGGATAAATTTGAATTTTGATTTAATATAACCACCATTTTTTTTATTTTCCTTTATAAAGATCAAAGAAAAATTTGGCGAAATTTACCATAACATTGGAGACTTGAAATTATTAAAAATAAATAAATATTTTTAAAAATTGGTTGAAAATATGCAGGTGATTTTATTTTTTTGGATAACGGAGGCATAGTTTGGATTATCCGGCAAATGGAATCACTGACAACCGACTTAATGTCAAGGTCATGTCAAGCACATTAAACTAAAATTAAATTTTAGTGGGTCATGGAATACGTTAAATCGTTAGTTTACAACTTTACGTTATACTTAAACTGTCCAATCAATAGGACAATCTTTTACTGTCATTTCGTCTGGTGTCGACCTACGCTATAATGGGTATAATGACTTAACACGTAGACATATTTGCGAATACATACAAAATAAAATCGAATCCACATACCCACCTAAAACTAACACTGAAGAAAATGTTGCATTGATCTTTGCAGTATTAATGCATAAAAGATGTTTCAATGAAAAATAATACCTTTAAGAATGTACTTGATAAAGAACAAATTATCATTATTAACATAACAACTATTATTTACTTAACATAATCACATGAATAAAAAAAATGTCTAACTTTGTTTCCAAGGCGACTTGTAATAATAATGTAGTGCATTAACAAATGTGTTAAGAACATACACGTCAACATCAGCTGATTTTAGTTGATAAGTTTCTATTTTTGGAATCAGTGTGTGATGTCATCCTGAATTATGTTATTTACTCGAAAGGTTGATTTTAAAACTTCAAATTGTTTAGCGTTATATAGTAATATAATCATACATTTTATGTCAAATTTGAAATATTTAGATGTAGTAGCGATAACTTTGGACTGTTGCAAGTATTTTTTTAATGACTTATGCAATAAATCGTAGGTTTAGAGTAGTGCAAAAAATCTACGACCCTTTCGAGAGGATAGTTTTTAAACAAATAAGAAATAAATTCCCATTGTCGATGCTGGAGTTAAATATAAAAACAGAGAATTTTACCAAGAGAGAAAGATTTTGATTTACTTCACTAGCTATACTATTAACTGATTTCGGGGCAAGTTTACACGTGTCTGCGTCTAGCCTTCAAGTCGCACCAAGATGTGTATCCTTGTGGTACTCCGCTGTAAAGTTTACTTTTTTGCTTTCCAACACCGGGAGTGCCCGACCCGGCCGAAGGACAACGATTATTATTTTAAATATAGTTTTCAATAAGTCACACTGTGTATCTATAGCTACAAAGCTAACTCAATTGAATTAAATCTTATTAAATCATAAGCCCTCAACGCGCGGTTCTGGATAGAAGCACCCTTCGATCTTATAAAATATTTCCTCTAGAGGTATTTTATAAAATCAAGTAAGCGAAATTGTAGTGTGACGTCATGCTAGATCGAAAAGCGGCAAAATTGACCCTCAGGTCAAAAAAGAAACAGTCGATAGCTTTTCCAGATATTTATCCAACCGAATTTGAGAAAGAAATGGACCTTAACTGCATGGCAAATAAAAAAATTGAGTGAACATTATTTTATTTGTTATTCAGCTTCTAGCAGGTCATGCATTTTAAGTTAAGACAGGGTAAATGTTAACTAACGACCATGGCATAACCTCCAAATTTTCAGGTTTTACCCGAGTTTTTATCTTCTTGTCGAGGCCAAGTGTTTGAAACAATTATCAAATTATGCTCAGTGACGCTATAACCCCCCCCCCCCCGTCAACGAAACTCAATTTGGATATTGTAAAAATTATGTACTAATTTAGTCTCCTTTTAAAAAATTTTGTACTTAATGAATAACAGAGTTATTCGCACTATGTGACTATGCGAGAATTTGGTACTAATTATGTAATAATTTCGTTCTTTTCTAAAAAATTGCATACTCTCAAGATAACTTCATTTGTATGGGGTATGCACACCCGATATAAACAAAAAAATCAAGTTACCTTGAGAGTAGGCAATTTTTTAGAAGAGGATGAAATTAGTCCAAAATTAGTAGCAAATTATGGCATAATTGCTTTTTTCAAATCTATTTCTTAAGCATAGGGGGGTGTGCCTTGATATCAAGCTACACACCCCATAAAAACAAACAAACAAAAAAAATGAAGTTATCTTAAGAGTAGGCAATTTTCTAGGAGGGGACAAAATTAGTACATAATTAGTAGCAATTGGTCGAATCTCTTTCCTAAGCAGAGGGGGGTCTCCATAACAATGAAACTAAAATCCTGGAAGCAATGGTTTTTGTAAACTAAAAGTACCCTTCTTTAAGAGTGCATAATTATAATAAAATTATATCAACTTTCATTAAATCTATCTTCTAAGCATGGGGGGTGCAGTTTAGCTCCAAGTCACCCCCCCCCCCTTTTAAGTGCGAATAACTCCGTTTTTCATGAAGTACAAAGTTTTTTTAAAGGGGACCTAATTAGTACATCATTTTTACAATATCAAAATTAACTTTCGTTGAGGGGGGGGGCGGGTGTCGCTTGACTGAGTTATCAAATTAAAATATTTTTTGGAAAGGTTTTTTCTAAGGCGGTTAACATCAAAAGTGTGAAACGTTTTTGGCGCGATTGGTTTTTCTTTGAAGTAACCTAACCCATCTTAAGCACCGATTAAAAAAAAAACACATTTAGTGCCAAATTCTCTTGTACATGTGCTAAAAACTTATCTGCGGGATTCATTTTAAAACCATCAAATGCCATCCCAACACCAATTATTCTTCCCTGCAGACCTCAAAAGCCACAAACCAACCGCGGTATAACCCTCAAGCGAACATTTTGATCGTCGCTAACCAGGTAACCCAAATCGTTCGAATACTCGACCCGATTTAACATTTATGGCCTCGCCCTCGTGTCAAGCCATTACATCGCCAGGGCAATTTGGCAACCGCGCGGTTATAGCCCTTTCGGCGCCGGGCTGGGTGCAAGGAGTGAGAACTCCTTCAATACCATATAGGTCAGTCACCAGGTCATGGAAACTAAATGGAGAAATAGACAAATTCGGTTCACTGAAAAATATGTTCGCTGTTAAGTATATGATTTTTTACACTACACGATGTTTTGGTTGGTGTTGTAGTTTTTGAATGTTCAAGAAAAGATTATTTATTCGAAATGCATTAGTTTTTTGAAAAGTTGAAGTATGGCCAGCTGCACGGCCGTTATAGAAAGGGGTTAAAAACCAACATGTCCATTTTTATGCAAAATTGTTGAAGATCTTTCGCCTTGTTTAGGGCATCTTCATGAGTATAAGACAGCCTTAAGATTATACACTCGATTCACTAATGAATAAAAGTGTTAGGCTAGCCTTCCATTAGCAGATTTTTCGCGCGGATTTCAAGTTATGGTGAAGGTGCCAATCGTTCTGTCACTGTTTCACTCACAGATAGACAAGGTCAAATTTCAAAATCCGCTCGAAAAAAAAGCTTATGGAAGTCCAGCCTTAGACTTGGACAATGACACTCTACAATTTTAATCATTAGTGAACCGAGTGTATAGTGTTAAGGCTGTCTTATACTCACTGCACTGACGATGATGCTGAGGATGCCCTAAACAAGGCGAAAGATCGATCTCCATCAGATATTAAGCAATTTTGCACAAAAATAGACATTTTCGGTGGGATTTACTAAAAAGGTTTAGTCTATTTTAGAACGGTCCTAGGTTTAAGTGAAATTTTTGGTTTTAAGCATTTTAAACCAAACTTCCTTGAGTTTTGGACATAGTTTGATTTATAAAAAGAATTTTAATAAATTTGTTTATTGAATAATCATCACAATCTTTTCTTGGATTTAAGAAGAAAGTTTCAATTTAGAAGAAAAGAAAATTAAACAATTTAAATCCACGCGCGGTTTAAATAATAAACACTGTAGAGCAAATTAAAATTGGGGTTATATATCACTCTAATTAAAACTTACCCTTACGATTTAGATGGGTAATAATAAAATAAGGATTAGATTCATTTTGTATTTATTTAAAAAAAAACTTAAATGCAAGTTTTTTTACATTTCTGTCACTGTCGAAATGTCAGTTTAAAAATATTAGCGCTGCGTTCAATCACAAACAGCGAGTTCGGATATTTTACCTCTGCTTGCACCTTGGCTTGTAACAACCTCTACTTATGAAAGCTACAGCTTTAAAATGGGTTGGCTTTGAGTAAGGAAAGTTTTTTTTGACTGAGCTTTCAGGTAACCTCAATCTCTTACTTTCAGTTTGTAAATAAATTAATATAGTTGTTTTTGTTTTTTTTTGTTTGATATATTTTTCGTGCATAATCAGTAACCTTCACTTATGTTTGTTTTGCCTCGTAGTGCCCTAATAAATATATTTTTTGGCCTGAAAACCGGTTCAAAATATGGCGTTTTTCTGGACAAAATAGGAGGTGTTTTATTGGGTAATGAACAACTTGGGATATTAAATAAGGTAAATTAGTCCTTGTAAAAATCGTTACTTAGGGAAATTATAAACGAACTTTTTATCAAATGCCACAAAACAATCCTTTCTGGAGGTTATAAATTTACACCACCCCCCTGAGGTGGTCTAAAAAATCAGCAACTTTATAACCTCAAACGCAAATAATGAAGCTATTATGTGCCAAATTTTTGGCGTATTCACCATTTGCCATTTTGAAACCTGTCAAAAAAAAATAGTTTTAGGGCATTTTCTTCTAAAATGTGGTGTATTTTGACAAAAAAAAAGCAGTTTTTTAGTAGTATTTTGCAATATCAATACAAAATAATCAATAGTTTTGTGTCTTTTCTATATGGGTAAGTGTTTTTTGAAAATTGGTTTTAAAATTTAGTATCCCCCACAGGTGTAAATATTTAGACTTGTGGCAGGTACTATTTTAGATCTTAATAAATCCCACTGTTTGGTTTCCAACCTCTTTCTATTAGTTTTTTTGTTTAAATGTGGTAAACAAATTCCACAATCGTGTTTAAAAGCTCATGAATTTTCAGGAAAATTCAAAGGAAGGTCCGCCGTCAGGTGCAATAATCACATTAGCCCCAGGGGTTAAAATAAAAAGGGTGGCGCGAGCCCAGAGGCAAAAGTACAAAAATGATGGTAAAGTATTGGGGCAGTATGTTATTAACGTTAAGGTACAGATTACCTTCTTGGCTTTTCCCTGAACCAGCGGCGTCATTTCACATTTTTCTTGGGAGTGCATACCTAATTTAAAAAAAAAATATGAACGAAAAAAAAAACATTTTAAAGCGAGGGTAAAAAAACACTTTATTGACGCCAAAATAAACAAAACAAATTTTTTGGTAAAACATACATTACAAAAAAAAAAACGGAAAAGCTTAGACCTAAACACTAAATTTTAATGGTTTAGTGGGTAAGGGCGATGCGTAGTAGGTGTACTTAAGGTGCTTTTAAAATGTTTTTATTTGTAAAAGCCAAATATTGATTTTTGTTTGCGAATGCTCAGGGTGGGGGGAAATTGCCCTCCCCCCCCAATTGACGCCGCTACCCTGAACACACTAATGACGAGGCTGCTAACCTGACGAAGAGTGTCAAAACTAATTAATGAGAAAGAATACAACAAGAGATACAATAGAGACATATAGCTATTTGTAACTCATCGCGGTATACGTATCCGCATCTAGCGAGAACCAAGCACATTGATTGGTCAGAAACTTGTAGCACGTTCGAAAAGAGCAGATATATGCTAATTTAAGGTGTTTCTGAACGCAATAGGTGCTAAGATACGATACGTTTGCCGTAACGATACGTGATACCTAACGCATCTCAACACCTATCGCGTTCAAGAACACCTTAGATTAGCATATATCTGCTCTTTTTGAACGTGGTACAAGTTTCTGACCAATTAATGTGCTTGGTTCTCGCTAGATGCGGATACTTATACCGCGATGAGTTACAAATGGCTTTGTGTCTCTAATATGAGAACCAACTGGGCTTATCCCTGAACACACTATAATGACAGTGGCGTAGCCAGGCGGGGGTTTTGGGGGTTAACACCCCCCCCAACTCCGGTTTGTGACGTGTGTTTGGTGTGATGTCTTGAATTTTAAAAATTTTGCCTACGGTGCTATGACGTCACTATTTATTACAATTTTCGTTTACTTCTAAGGAACTATTCTTACCAGCATTCAAAAGGTGTAATAAATGGCATTCTTAGTATAATTTTTCTCAAAATTTTCATATGCGGCGCATTTATGATTTGGCAACAAATCTTTATATACCACCGCAACCCATCTACTTTTTCAAAAATATTTTACAAAAAACCTAAGAGATCAAAACTTTTAAAGAATTTTTTGTCAAAGTTTTCGCCTGCGGCGCTATACCAATATTAAATATTATTACAATTTTTTCAAAATTTTTGCCTGCGGCGCATTTAAGGGTTACTTTTTTCAAAAAATCTGCAAATAAGACAGTATGAGACTTGCTTTTAAAAATAAGTATTTTTGTTTTGTATACAGCACTAACTCAACATTTATTAAATTTCTCCCCTCTCCCTCTCCCCACCCTTCAGTTCAAGAGCTCAAGCAATAGGCACCTACCTCATTTTTAAAAATTTGCCATAGGTAGACAGTTAAAATTTATTAAATGATGAAACCCCCCCCCAGAGCCAATTTCTGGCTACGCCACTGATGTGCAGAGGCTGCCACACCTGACAAGAGTGTCAAACCTAATCAATGCAACATGAAAACCAACTGAGTGTCAGAGTTTGGTACAGAACTCAGCAGGAAGAGGGCCGGGAAACTCGCCGGCCTCCATAGCGCAGTGGGTAGCGTATCGGCCTGCCGCAGGGAAGGTCTCGGATTCGAGTTCCGGCTAGGTGCATGGATATTTTGTGTTTGTCTTCAACAAATGGCACACTTACAAATAAATCGAATCAGTCAATCAGAGAAACTGTAGTTAATAACCTTGTGTTGAAAATCAAGCAGTCAGATCGACCAACCAAAAACGCGCGTCATTGACAATCACAGATCAAGAAAAGTTTAAACCAAGCAAATTAGAATTTTACTTGTCAGATATTTTCTATACTTTGGCTAGGAGGGATGACGGGGCGGCTAAGGGTCCACCCTGGATCGATCTAGCGAGGCAGCCAGCCGTGGCGCTCGCCAGTCTCCCTGGCAACAGACTGGCGCTAATGACGTCATCCGATCGATATCCAGATAACTGCTGAAGATTTACTAGTAAAATTGCGGGACGCTACGCACTGTGTTCGCGCCCTTTTTTCTGATAAAGTTTTAACAGTTTTCGCAGCAAAACTTCAGCAAAATTACGAAATTTAGCAATTGGCTACACTTAAAAGATATTGTAAATGTTAAATTAGAGACCTAGATACGTTTGAACCAAAATTTTTACTTTGAGAATCTCTGGATCGATGTAGTTGGAGGGAGAAAGGGGAAACTCGACAATATGGCAACGTTGTCCAGACGTCTATATGGGCTACAAAGTGACAATACACCCCCTGTGTGACGGCCTTTAATTTACGGCCATTTTTATGGCGTTGTTGTTTTTCGACGTATTGAAAAATTAATAACCTATTTATTTGCGCTTCTATAGGGTTTTTACGTTCTTTTCAAACAGAGGGTTATTAGGTTCGGGGTGTAATTTTAGCGCCTATAATAAAGTAATTTAATTGGATTTTGTAAACATTGGTTTTTCCTTTACATTAAAGAAAAATTAATAACGAAATATATTTAAATAAGCCACGCATAAAATTCTATTGAAGCGAGATGTTCTTTGACGGTAGGATTTACTAAAAAGGTTTAGTCTACTTTAGAATGGTCCTAAGTTTAAGTGAAATTTTTGGTTTTAAGCATTTTAAACCAACCCTCCTTGAGTTTTGGACATAGTTTGATTCATAAGAAAAATTTTAATAAATTTGTTTATTGAATAATCATCTTAACACATTCTTTTGTTGGATTTAAGAGGAAATTTTTAATTTAGAAGAAAAGAAAATTGAAAAATTTAAACCCACGCGGGGTTTAAATAGTAAACACGCTGTAGAATAATTTAACACTGTGACTATATGTCACTCTAATTAAAACTTACCCTTAAGGAGTAGATTAATTTTGTATTTATTTAAAAGGTTTTTTATTTACGAAATGGATTAAAAAACATAAATGCAATGTCAGTTTCAAAATATTAGCTCTGCGTTCAATCACAAACAGCAAGTTCGGATCATTCACCTCTGCTTGCACCTTGGCTAGCACCAACCTCTACTGATGAAATCTACAGCTTTAAAATAAGTGGGCTTTGAGTAAGGAAAGTTTTTTTGACTGAGCTTTTAGATAACTTCAATGTTTTACTTTCAGTTTGGTATATTTTTTCGTGCATAATCAGTGACCTTCACTTATGATTGTTTTGCCTCGTAGTGCCCTCATAAATATATTTTTTGTGCTTTGTAATGAACAACTTGGGATATTAAATAAGGTTAATTAATCCTTGTAAAAACGGTTATTTAGGGAAATTTTAAAAGAACTTATTGCCAAATGCCACAAAACAATCCTTCTGGGGGCTATAAATTTAAACCACCCCCCTGAGGTGGTCTAAAAAGTCACCAACTTTATAACCTCAAACACAAATAATGAAGCTATTATGTGCCAAATTTTTGGCGTATTCACCATTTTCCATTTTGAAACCTGTCAAAAAAAAATAGTTTTAGGGCATTTTCTTCTAAAATATGGTGTGTTTTGAGAAAAAAAGCAGTTTTTCAGTGGTATTTTGCAATAACAATACAAAATAATCAATAAGTTTGTGTCTTTTCTGTATGGGTAAGTGTTTTTTGAAAATGGTATTTTGCATTAACATTACAAAATAATCAATAAGTTTGTGTCTTTTCTGTATGGGTAAGTGTTTTTTGAAAATTGGTTTTAAAATTTAGTACCCCCCACAGATGTAAATATTTAGACCTGTGGGGGTTATTATTTTAGATCTTAGTAAATCTCACTGTAAAAGTTTAATTTATTTCTAGTTTTCAAAAAATATTTTGGTTGACGCCTTAAAACTAGACTTCAGTTGCAAATAATCGGTCAAGACAAATTTACCTAAAAGTTGCTTTTTTACGAATAGTATTCTTTTTAAGGACGACCAGAGTTCGGTTTCCGGACGTAGTCAGGAAAAACCGGGAAAATTCGAGGAATACATTGATACAATCCCTGACGGCCAAAATAAAAAATCATATTCTGAGGCTAGCCTTCCATCAGCAGATTTTTTGCGCGGATTTCAAGTTATGGTGAATGAATGAATGTAGAAGTGCGGGCGGGCCAATTCCCATGTACGTTGGCCACCTTGCTGGGCCCGTTGCACGCCCACTTTCCATGGTTTAGCCCAGGAAGCCTGCCTATTTCACAAAAGAACAGGTTTTTCTGGGCTGCAACCTTCTTACAGCAAACAGATCGTTCCTAAGGTGCGACTCTCTTGACCTGGACAGAATCGGACACTTCAGCAGGATATACAAGGACGATTCTTCGTCCTCCATGCACCATCGACTCTCTGCGTTTGTAATGTTCAATGGGTACTTCTGCAGTTACCTGTCGGGCCTCTTGTTGAAGAAGATCTACTGGGTCCTTGAACAGTTCCTTGTTGATCCTTATCTTTAGAGGCTCCACTGGGTACCTGTTCGGTTCCCTGTGTTACCTCCTGATCGTCGGATGGTCCTTCTGGAGTTCCCTCACACACGATTCAGTCAGCTCTGTTTCGGTTGGACCGTCTATGCTGACCACGATTTTGACCTGGAGCTTCCTGAGCTCCTTGGCAAATTTGTTTACATCAGCGGCGTCCGTAGGTGCCCCTGATGTGTTTGTAGAGTGTTCAATGGGTACTTTTGCAATTCCCTGTTGGGCCTCTTGTGTTGAACAAAATCTACCTGGTCCTTGAACAGTTCCTTGTTGATACTTATCTTAGAGGTTCCACTGGGTACCTGTTCGGTTCCCTGTGTTACCTCCTGGTCGTCGAAGGGTCCTTCTGGAGTTCCCTCACACACGAGTAAACCAGCTAGAATCGCCTCCCCAGCACTTCGGGGGAGGGGCTATATACAACAGGGTGAGCATGGTTCCTTGAGGAAGGTTTTTATTGTGGTGCTTCATCCACGCGTCCCGGGCGTTCAAGCCAAGGCCCCCACACCCATCCCCGATCCACCAGTCAGAGAAGTCGAGTGATAGCCAGAGTTGGGTTCACATAAGCGCTCCCTATGTCCGGCACACCGACCCCAACAGGATTTAATCACCGACTTATTCAGTCGGGTCCACACCCGCGCACCTGTTGAGAATTACTCAAGTGGGATTCAGAGAAGGGAGCTCTGTGTCCCTTTGGGCCGGGTTAATGCTTGTATCTGGCAATCTCCAAACCAACACAAGCAAAGGCAAGTTATGGTGAAGGTGCCAATCGTTCTGTCATTGTTTCGCTCACTGGAAAACAAGGTCAAATTTAAAAATCCGCGCAGAAATAAGCTTATGGAAGTTCAGCCTAACAGAATATATCATGGCAAAAAAACGAACTTTCTTATTTCGTAGTTGTGTGTTTCGATCTATTTTAATACAAATCAATGAATAATGCCCTCTGCATTCCCCAATTATTCTAAGGAAATATTTATTCTCCGTGCATATATGCCGCACCCGGCCACCTACTCCACTCCGACTCCCACAACTCTCCCCCCCCCCCCGCTGATCGCCGAGCCTGCCTTCGTAGTAAGGCGTAGTATCGCGTATAGCAAGCCCCGAACGCGTCGCTGGGCTGAACGGGGCGTGTGAGGGGCAAAATCCGACCTTGATCAGTGATAGCGTTGGAATCGCACTGGCTACTGGTCGGACGGAAAGAGGGGTATCTAACCGGGGTCACGGAAGTAAAAATAGGTGGAATGATAAGTCTATAAAGAAAATGACCGCTACATGTACCTGACATTTGTGAGCCTAAATCAGTTGGTATCGACAAAATTCCCCTAACTCTGAGGCTAAAAATAGAAAGGGTTATGGCAGAGCAGTTATGAACGGCAAAAAAACCAGTCATTCCGGTTGTATAACAGCACTGAAGATCTAAAATAGTACCCCCCCATAGGTCTAAATATTTACACCTATGGGGAGTACTAAATTTTAAAACCAATTTTTAAAAAACACTTACCCATACATACAGACAGACACAAAGTTATTGATTATTTTGTATGGTTATTGCAAAATACCACTGAAAAACTGCTTTTTGTCTCAAAATATACCATATTTTAGGAGAAAATGCCCTAAAACTAATTTTTTTTTACAGGTTTTAAAAAGGCAAATGGTGAATACGCCAAAAATTTGGCACATAATAGCCTCATTATCTGTGTTTGAGGTTATAAAGTTGATGATTTTTTAGACCTTCTCTGGGGGGTGGTTTAAATTTATAGCACCCAAGGATTGTTTTGTGGTAATCGGTAATAAGTTTGTTTATAATTTCCGTAAGTAGCCGTTTTTACAAGAGTTAATTTACACTTCTCTCCACATAAAACTGGTACAGCAGAAGGTAGCTGCAAATACGATTTTTTATATTTTCCTATGTGCAACACTGACTTTTTGACTTTGTCATTTTAGGTTATATTTTTGGCATATATAACCTTATTATAAGGAGGCGACTTGTTTATTTTTTACTAATTCAAAATATAAGGCCACTAAAAACAAAAACCACATTTCAAAAAAGCAAAAATGTTTTATTAACTAAACAAAAGCTACACAGTAATTGGTCTATTCGACTAGCTGATTATGGAAGCAGCAAGTCTACGATAGTAATCATAACAAATCGCTTTCAATAAGAAGGAACTGTCCCTCGAAAGAAAGGCACCGGTTTGACGAAAGTTTCTTTTCCAAAACAATTAAAAGGCTATATCAAGTTAACGAAATACCTAAATAAAATAAAAAAAATAACAAACTTAAAAACGCATAAAAAAATACTTATTTGGGCATTGCAAATTTTCAAATATGTTTGGATTTTCAGCAATAACTTCCTTATATGCCTTTACGATGAGTTCCATTAGATGTTCTGAATTTCTGGGAATGATATTAAAACTTGCTAATTTCTTTGTGAGAAGTCCCCAAACGTTCTCTATTGGATTCGCATCAGGGATTTTTGCAGGCCAAGGCAAAACTGCGATATTATTATCCTGGAACCATCGCTGCGCAATTCTGGCCATATGAACTGGATAGTTATCTTGTTGGAATGCAAAATGATCTGGATAAGGGACTCTCATCTCTGGAAGCATTACATTTTCCAGCATATTAACGTAAGCTTCGGCTGTAAATCGGCAATTAATGCTAAATAGAGCGACATGTCCTCTAGCCGATATCCAGCTCCAAACATTTACCGAAAATCTTCCCGCTCGGTCTTCGTTTCCAGCAATATATCGTTCTTCGTATCAGGTTCTTGGCGATCGATAAACCAGAATATGTTTTTTATCGCTGTTGGAAAAGGAGGAAGAGAATAATTCAATGCAAAAATTAAACGAGACTGCTTCTTTTCCTCACTTATTTTAATTTTTTTTGCCGCAATGCGACACGTTAGCCTCGAACGTTTAATCCTCCTGTCTAATATTTTTATGGATCCTGGAAAATTTGATTCAATTTTTACTTCTTTCGCTTTGGTAAACGGATGTTTTTCCAGAAAATTGATTGTTTCTTTGTCTTCCTCTGGGCTAGTAACTTTCATCAAACCGGTGCCTTCCTTTCGGTGGGTAGTTTCCTCCTCTTCAAATCGCTTTTTTATGTTTGCTATCGTAGACTTGCTTCTCCCATAATGAACAGCTACTCGACAGCTCCTTGCCGAATAGACCAACCACCGTCTAGTTTTGCTAACATTAGAGCTTTATCAAATTCGGAAATTTTTTAAATTTGGATGACACTGACATGCAAAACATGATGTTGTCAGGCGTCTATGACATTGTCACTTATAGGAAGACAATGCCGTACCATAAAAATTTTAAAAATTAAACAGGCTGCTAACTTCTGCTGTACCAGTTTTATGTGGAGAGAAGTTAATATTCCAAGTTTTTAATCGATAAAACACCTCCAATTTTGTCCAGAAAAACGCCATATTTTAAACCCGTTTTCATCATTAAAATATATTTATCAGGGAACTAGGAAAAAAAGCAAACATAAGTGAAGGTCACTGATTATGCACGAAAACTGTCTTCAATAAAAAAAATCCAAAACAACTGTACCTATTAATTTATTTACAAACTGAAATTAAAACATTGAGTTTATCTAAAAGCTTAATCATCAAACAGAACTTTCCACTGAAAGATCACACTCAAAAGTCTGAAAGCTGCAGTTTTCATCGGTACTTCGCTAATGACCATTTTCTCATGTTCTACCAGAGAACCGGGCACCATCCAGTTCGTTGAGCCGACATGACTTTTGTGAACGCATCAGTTAGATTCACGTCTGTTTTTAGCAGCATTTGTTTACATGACCTCCTTTGATGAAATATTTTTATTTGTGGTTTCCGATTGCGATGGGTTTGTGTTTGTAAAATTTTATCGTATTTTCAGTCAGTGCAAAGTTAATCTAATCCTTATTTTATGATTACATATTGACATGGTTTTGTGACAGTGAGTGTTAATCGCGGAAATCAATAAACAAGGGTAAGTTTTGATAAGAGTGACATATAACGTCAATTTTAATTTGCTCAACAGAGTGTTTACCATTAAAAAAAAACTTCTTTTAAATTGATATTTTCTTCTCAAATTCAACAAAAGGTTGTGTTAGGATTATTCTGGACTAAAAAAAATAATTAAAATTATTCTAATAAATCAAACTATGTCCAAAACTCAAGGAAGTTGGTATAAAATGCTTAAAACCATCAATTTCACTTAAACTTAGGACCTGTCTTAAATAGGCTAAACCCTTTTAGTAAATCCCACTGTATACTAATATATCACGAAAAATCATAGTAAAAACTACCATTTACTGATTGTGGAAAAGACACATCAGAAAAAAAAATGACGTCAAATCGATTCGATTGGTGTGACTACGTTCTTTCAGGCTCATAACCTACATAATTAAGGCGGTCATTTTTGTGAAATTTCTCAAGGGGTATTATCAATCCACTTATTTTACTTCCGTGACCGGGGTATATCGCGAAGTTGAAGGGCTTGGCGTTTTGTGTATATATGTGAGATTGGATAAGGTTATGTATTAGTTTAGTATCAATTTGTTTTTTTTTACCGGTGCGGTTTTATTACCATCAATTCCACTTATTTGTCAAACAACACATTTTTGGAAATAATTTTAAAACTACTGAGATTGTAATACGATATATGAAAATAAAGTTTAAACCATATCAAATTTTAAGGAAATTATAGTGATTTAAAACTACATAAACGTGGGTCTCTCCTGCAGATTACAAAACTTGATTTAGACCTGATTCCTTGGTTTTCAACTTTTTTCAGTTGATCCTTTAGTGAATTGATTAAAATCACTTGAATTAATAAGTGAACTAACCACCCTGGTAGTCAGTGTTCTGCAGATACAACAGTTCCTGCAGCGCATCTCTATCCTGGAAAGGTAAAAAGAGAACACGCTACTACCATATGGCAGGGAGGAGAGTAAAAGGTTGGAGAGGGCCTACTTTTGGCGGAGGCTGTTTTTACGGCCCGGGGAAGCGCAGAGAAACAAGGAAGGTGCAGGAAGGACGTAATAAAGGAGCATGGAGGGAAAGAGGGGAAATTTTGTACTAGGCAATATATCGTGTTGGATTGGTGAACAAACGAACTAAGTCCATTCTGCACGTCGTTATTAACGAGTGGCTGTCGCATAGTTTAGCTGTAGAAAAACGTATCATGGTGTAAATAAAGGTTAAGAATACTTAATTAAAAAATTTAAATTTTCTGCATTTATGAGTATTTTTCAGTGGGCATTCGACCAAGAGATTTACAGACCATGCGACCTCTATTGGGCGACGTTTTAAGTATTTCATTGCATAATAGGGATATTTTGGAACGCTTATTTGACACCTAAACTTCATTCCGTTGTGGTAATTAACCACTACCACTGCCGTAAGCTACGAATCCATTTCGTTGTGGTTGTGGTTATTTTTCTAATTAATTTTAGAGAATTTTGGCGCAATTAATTTTTAAAATAATAAAATATTACCACGTTTCAACATATAAATCACTTATTTTGTAAAATTAAGCCCAATTTTTTGTTTTTTCTCATCTCTAAATTTTTTTACAAGTGACAGTTTTTAATGTGTTCCAAAAACTCTGGTAAAATCGATGCGAGGTAGTGATAGTGGTTGTTAAACACTACCACACCGGCTGTCAAAATTTGAAGCGTTCCAAAATATCCCTAATAAATTTTAAAAAAATGTTTCATTAAAAGTTTCTGTCAGGACCATTAAAGTGGACTTGGTGCATTTGTGCCGAAATCGACGCGACCGACGTTATGAGTTCTACGCTACGGCTATAGAATATTAGAGCTTTAGGCAATAATAACTATAGAATTTTAGAGCTTTCGAGAATAATAAGTTGTACATTAAAATCTTATTTTTAGCTCGTAGATAAATGGAATGGAGCCGTGTTTTTAATATTAAGTGGAGAAGAAAAATAAAACAGGAGGTTTTAGGGTGGTTAATCACTGGCGCACCGAGAAGCCTGGTTATGGTCACATTTTTACTTCAAATTAAGTTTTTTTATTATTTATCCTTAAACCCTCCCCCCCAATTCAATTCCTGAGTGCGCCAGTGGTTTAATAACATGATTCCCTTTTTAAGCTGTTTTTCTCATAATTACAAGAATTTATTATATTAAAATATAGCTTGGCCCAGTTGCAAATGTCTCGTAACGAGACTGTCCTAGGATAATAATAAGGCTTACACGTAAACCACAAGATGGCGTGACAAGTGATGATACTTTATTTTATAAGAGCACTAATTGATGCAAAAATGTGAATTATTTTTCTATATTTTGAAGACAATAAATATTTATTAAACGTAAATAAATACATCCATTTTTAAGAAAAAAAACCTTGTTTTGAAAAAGATATATGAAAAGTCCCTTAGTAACCTTATTTGTTTTGACGTTTTCGATAGAACGTCATTGAAACTTAAGGTTATAAAGGTTGTTGAGTTATTGAGTGTTGAGGGTGTTGTTGTTGAGCGTTTGATATTTTTGATAATTTCTGATATTTATAATGATATTTATGATGACATTTTCATTGCTCACATGCTTGTTATGTAAACTACTATTATTTTTTATTAACTTGTTGAAAATAGTCTCTAGCCTCTTACGTTTGTCTACAAGTTTTATTTCTGTATCGTTCTAATAAAATCCTCAAGAGAGTTTTAGAAACCTTCAATATATCAAATTACAGTTTTGCATAATTTTCTGCGAATAAAAAGGACCTAGATATCCACAATTTTATGCCGGAATCCCACTGCTGCCTCTCTGTACCGACTTTGGAGTCTGGATGTTGTGTTTTTTGCCCCCTCACTCCCCTCTCTTACTTCTATTGTCTGAACCGCTAAACGCAGAGCCCTCTATCGAGTTGACCCAATGCACTTTGACATTTCGGTGCAGTGCAGATGAAAATTGTGGGAGAAATCGTGTTGGATGGGGTAGGGCGGTACACGTGTGCCTAAAAGGTCAAATTAAAGTTTTAAATGCATTGACGACGAGGCGGTCTACAAAAAATTTTAATATCTAAAAATGCTCTTAAAAATTAATGGAAAAGTATATAGAAAGTCTCGAAAAAAGAAATTTTTTTTTTGTATAATATCAAAAAAAAAATCACATCGAAACCCACTAAAATGTTGTAAACATATTAAAGGGAGGTGGGAGACCGATAGCATTTCTTTTGTTTCTTGTAAGTCTTAAAATGTTCATTAAATATTTTAAAATTACGCATTAGTTTTATTTAAATACTTGTAGAATGGCTTAACAATGCTATTTTTAATTTTTTTGGAGGTGTAGGTTTATGGGTTGAAGGATCTTATTAATGAAACGTCCTTTTTTTGGAATGCCAACGTTTCGCAAAATTTATTTGCTTCTTCAGGGCTCTAAAATTGAATGTACAATAAAAATAGTGTAGATTTTAAAGAATTTTTGTTAAAAAATGTTATTATACAACCAGCAGAACTTTAAAAAGTAAAACGTTAGATTTTTTATTTTTTAGTATAAGTTTGAGAAGTTTTTAAAATTGTATGTACAATAAAAGTAGTGTGGTTTTAAAAGAATTTTTGTAAAAACAAGAAAAAAAGTTATTATACAACCAGCAAAGTTTAATTTTGGGAAAAAATCTCAAATTAAAATAAAAACATGTTTATTTTGTTGGTAAGGTTACTCCTTAGTCATACTTAGTCTTATTTATTTTTGGAACTAATAAATTTTTTTGCAAATAGGCTGGACACCGGAACAAAAAATAACTCAAAATCAACAAAACAGAAAATTTAAGTCTTTTTCTTCATAAAAGCAAAGCAGAATAATTGTAAGAACATTTTTTTTTTATATAAAAAAAACAAAACTTCTAATCTTAAGAACAATTTTTATAGAACTTTTCTGGGAACATATTTTTTTTGGTGAAAAACAAAATGCATTGATAGCTCTAATATATCTTCTTTAGGCTTTTTTGTTGGCGCCACAGGTCAAAACAATGAAAAAAAAAAAAAGAAAATATCATTTCCATGATTGTAATTTCGAGGTCTTAATTGTAAAAGAATATTGGAAAAAATGTACCATGGGAAAGAAGCAGCACGTCAGAAATTTAAAAAAATAAATAAAATGGCCTTTAAAAAAGAATTCATTAAAAAAAATGCTTACCATGGGAATGAAAATTTAGGGTGTTACAGCCTGTCCAGATGTATGAAAAAAATTTTATATCGCGACCCAAAAATAAGCCTGCTCACTACCAATGCTTGAGAGCTACTGATTAAAGTTGGAGCTCAGCAACTGCATGATAAATGTTTGCGCCTGCTCGGGAATGAAGCCTACTTTAAGTTTTTAAATATAACTTTCATTTTCTCCTAGAAAATTAAAAAATAAAATTAGATTTTTTTGAAAAATGTTAAGATTTATTTCTATACTTTACGTTTTGGAGAAAAGTTAAACTTTTAAAAAGCTAAAGAACCATAGCAGTTACAGACACGCGAATGAAAATTTAAGGTATTTAAAATTTATTTTCTCCTTCATTACTTAACTTAGAAAAAATTCGTATTGTAAAAACAAAGGAAACTACACAAGTTTTCACACAAAATATTTTTCTTTTCCATAGTTCTTATAACTTATAGACTTCCAATTTGGTTTTGTCAAAAAGGACGGTTTTAATTTTAATAATGCACTAAATAGTATATTTCTAGGTGGCAACTTTACTTAGGATTATTTTGTTTTCATAATTGTGCTATTGCAAAAGTTTAACAACAATCGTCACCATCAATGGATTGCGTGGTTGATCGCATTTTAGTTAAGAAAGTGCAGTTTCCGTCGCCTACCAGGTTGTACGCCATTCACGAAAAATGTTGTAGGCATGTTGCGCCACAGGCTATTCAAACATAATTTACGTGTTATAACGAGTGCAAAAATAATGTTTAGGATGTTTAGAGGTGTCTGGTGCACGCCCATTATTATTATACAAATAATTATTAGGTACCACAGATTATTTTACTCTGAGTAACCTTCACAGAAGATTGGTTTTGTGTCACTAATTAATAAAATTTATAAATCTGGAGCTTTCACAATAAGTTATTACTTAGGCCAACAGAAAAAATATTCCGGAGAAAATATATGATTCTTGAATTTGATAAATGCCACTATTAAGAATATAAAATAGAAAAGTAGTTATAATATGTAATGTAAAATCTGAACAGAAAATTCCAAAGTATATTGGGTCATGGTTAAATATTTCAAGAATATTTGCTATGTTTTCATGGGTATTGAGTTCGTTTTCAAAACTCATTGTATCTTCTTCTATTATAGAGCGTGTTCTTTATCAAGAGCAAGAACACGCTATAAAAAAGAAAAAGATACAATGAGTTTTGAAAACGAACTCAATACCCATGAAAACATAGCAATTATTTTACAAAGAGGACAAACTATAGCTATGAATAATTGGTTTAGTACTGAAGGACCTTCTGGCAACGCTGGTTTTACCTGTGCAACCCTATTCGATCCGATACTGCACTGCAACCTAATCCTACTACGTCCTTACTACTACTATCACTACGTCTAATTAACGAAATTGCGGGACGTCCTACACTCAACCGTCTGCCAGCTGCATTTAGGTGGGTTCAAGTTCTCATCCGCGCACTCAAAACGCCCGAGTTATATTTAACTGGAGGTGTAGACAGAGAGATGCACGACATAGGAATCTGATGCCGCCTTTCTGCATAATTACGAAAAAACCATTAAAAAAGGGCACGAGCGAATCCGAGAGGTTATTGCATAGTAAAAAAGCTTTCATCTTTTTTCTACAGATGGCTGAAAGGTGTAAAAGGAGTGTGTATTTTTAAAGAATCGTGATTTTTTTTTCTTTGTAGAACAGCTGTGAAGACATATGTTATAGTAAACACGCCCAAATTAGATTAGGTTTACTGTGGGGTTTTTCATAATACGGGCACGAAGTAAATACCCACGGAACAGAGGTGCAATGCTTGTGAAGCCTGTAGAGCCAGAAATGGATCGCAGGCTTGACATGGAGTAATAAAACGTGAATTTCATGCGGGTCCTCTCTTCACATCTCGCTTTGTTAGACCCAGTAAAGCGAGAAGAAAAGAGAAGTCTTGTATGCAATGCATGTTTTGTTTCTCCATGTCAAGCGGGCTTTAAGCCAAGGCAAAAGCCGGAATTTTGAATGGAGAGTTTTGTGACGATGTGGGATTGATAGCTCTTTAGTCACACAATCAAGTGATACCACGTATTTTGTTCGCATCCGTGTAGAAGAAGTTGATATGACATTTCAAGATGGCGGCCAAAAATCCTAAAAGATACAACTTTCGCAACCAGGGCATGATTATACGCGATTCTATATAATTCGACAACGGGGATTCCAAAAACTTCACTTTCAAGGTCATCCGACCTTAAATGACATTGAAAATCGCAAAAAACAAGTCTTTTTGTTATTTTCTCTTATAATCTTAATAATTCAAAGTTTTGTTAGTCCAACATGTACCTCCAACAGTTAGGCATATATGCCAAATTCGATCCTTAGAGTTTGATGCAGTTTGAAGCTTCGTGACCTTGAAAAATACCCCAGTAAAATTAAAACATTGCAAAAATAACACACTAAATGGCGCTATTCATCAACTATTAAAGCGAAGAGGATCAAATTGCGTAAGACAGAAAAGAAGGGCAATTCCAACAATATTGTTAAAAAAAATTTGGTTCAGCTATGACGCGTTTCAATATGGCGGCTGATATATCAAAATGGCGACCTATAACCACATTTTAAAAAAACAAAAATAATAATCAGTTCTTGTTGAATTGTCGCCGCTTGCTATGAAAAAAAAGTTTAGTTGATGCATGACCTGGATTGACTTTGAAAATACCACGTACAAGTCGAAAACCAGCTTTTTGAGATGTTTTTTTCCAATTTACCACACTTTAAGCGCCGGAGCCACAAACAAACACTTCATTTTAAACCTCTCTATCATTTTTTTTTATATTTATTACGATTTCGATCCACGTACGTGCCTAATAGGTTGAAGTAGATTTGAATTTGGACTGACAAAGCCTCGAATTATTAAGATTTTTTGAAAAGACAATGGCGTTTTTCACGGTCATTTAAGGCAGGATGATTTTGAAAGTAAATTTCTTTTGAATCCTCGTTCTCGAATATATGGAATCGAGTATACTCATGCCACGGTTGCGAAAGTTGTATTTTTTATGATTTTTGGCTGCCATCTTGAAAGATGACGTCATATCAACCCCTTCTACACGGATGCGAACAAAACACCCGGTAACACTCGATTGTGTCACAAAACTCCTTCATTCGAAATCCCACGGACTTACACATGTACCTTCACTATATGTGGTATAGGCATGGAATTTTCGATAATATAATAAGTGAATAAGCAACTCATGTATGCTTTTTTTTAAATCCATAGTTATAAACCAATGAAAAATCTTTGCCCTAGAATATTTAAAAAGACCCCAAGGAAACATAGGGCCTGATATTTTGACAGGTGAATTAAGGAGTAACCAAAAAGAAAGTGGCATTTTTATTTTTTTTATTTATCTTTAAGTAAGACTATATGTGAAAGCGTCGGAGAACCTTCCTCCCCACATCCAGTTTATGATTAATTGGTATTGTTATTGTCTATTTCTTGGATTATGTAGGTAAATATTTCAATTTTTGCTTTAGGAATAACGTCTTCAACCAAAAATTTGATACTTGCTTTAAAATCCAAGAATTTTGTTTTTCTTTTTCAAGAAGATGTATCTTTTTTGATCCTTTCAGTTTTGTGCTTTCTAAAAAAATTATTACGTTTGCTTGGTTATTCCTCAACCTTAAACTAGAGAGGTTTTGGTCAGCATACAAAAGTAATAACTTGTAAGATGGTTTAACGATCCTATTTTTAATTTTATTGAAGGTGTAGGTTTATGGGTTGAGAGCCGTCTTGAATAGCCCTGGAGAAGCAAATAAATTTTGCGAAACGTTGGCATTTCAAAAAAAGGACGTTTCATTAATAAGATCCCTCAACCCATAAACCTACACCTTCAAAAAAATAACAACTTGTGGTTATCGTTATTTGACAAGCCGTCAAGAATATAAGTTATTTCGGTTTATGGATAAGCGTAAAAACAGTTAGAAAAATAAACCGAGATAGCTTTATTCTTGACGGCTTGTCAAATAATGAAAACCACAAAGCTGTTTTATTTTTGTATAATGACCAAAAACTACCTATTACTCGAATTTTGTCCGATCTTAATTCTGGTATCATCAGCTTATGGTATCCGTGTCTTGTTCGGCCCATCCTAGAACAGCAGCTGTCAGCTGATCGCCATCACGACAGCGGTATTCACGGTTCGATGACATCATCTAGCGAAATTAGGGTCACCGTCTGCTCGCCAACAACGTTTAACAATAATATTTCGCCTTGCGGATATTTCTCTCTGTGGGTTTTAAATGTCTGGGAGTCTGGGTAACAATCGCTGCTAATCCACTTAATAGACAGTTTAAATTGGCCATAGAACGTACGCGTAGACGTGGAACATAGCGCAAGATTCTGTCTTCTTTTTATCTGTAAGAAAGAAACAAATACTTCCGCTCGAATACGAGTTTTGCCTGAGAGTTCAAAGCATCGATAGATTGGTATTACCAGAGAGCATATAAATCTAAATAGAGAGGACACGTAATGGTAATATCCGACCAGCAAGCCAATGCGATTAACATCGACTTTTTTGATTATTAGCTGAATGCGCCAGGATGAACCGGGGTAATATTTATTTAAAATTAAAACGGCAATAATCTCGCGCGTTGAATGAACATCGATCTATCACGGGCATACATACTTATACTTAATGGAATTTTAAATGAACTTGTTGCTAAGGGAGCTAGCTGGCAGAAGGTTTTTATTGTATATATTTTTCAAGCGTTTATTACTTGTAATAATTTAGGAAAAAGCCGTTAGCATACAATTTAGGTTTTCTCCGGTAAAAAATAGGTGTTTTTTATTTATTTTTTAAATATTTTGCTGCCTAAGGTTACTTCAATATTGCTATAAAAAAACAAACATTTGCAGCAAACCACCCAAACTATGCTTCAGTACCAAATTTTAATAACCCCGTCATTTCCGAATGTTTGAAAAATACATGATTAGGAGATCAGAATGTGAGAAGGTATGTGAAAACTGATGGTCTCTTTAATGGTTCTGTTCTCCTAATCCAAAAAAGACAATTGTGACGTAACCCGTGTCAATTCCCATGATGGAAGTCTTCTCGAAAAGGGAGAGACAAAGACATTTTTTTCAGAAACTTAACACCTGATTATGTTTTTGGGGAAGTTGGTATGTATTCGCCACCTGTGACTGTACCGGCACGGGTCTGTTGTCTGCGGCGCAACGCTGGCGATTGATATTACGGGTAGTTCCAAACGCGAAACTCGTCCAAAAGAATACGATTTTCCTATACGCCGCCACTGCTTTGGATCGATAAAAATAAGCAAGAAATAAATCGCAAATTTATCATTAGGTGTATCACGAACGTACGGAACCAAAAAAGCAAGATGGGACACTTGATGTGTAAAATACAACTACACTTCTACGCGTACGTTGAAAAAGACCCACTTAAAATGCCTAAAAAAACTAAGGCTTCACTGACAGGCGACGTACGGTCTAAACCGGTGGGTCTAAAAGCATTACAAATTCATCCTCTAAGAGGTTAAATACTTAAATAAGGAATGAAGGTTCGTCAATCTTAAAGTTAGAAATATCGGACACAGGGCTAGTTTCAAATAAAGCCTCAAAAACAGAACTACCATATGAACAAGTTGTAACCGACCATTATGAGTCCAATTTTTTGATAAGCGGACTGACGTCATTTTTGTCTCTGGAAACGTATTTCTTTGTTGTCAACAGTTCACATGTCAAATAATTTGTTGTTGTCAATTTGAAATCACAGTTGAAACAATCAACGACATGTCTTTTTTTACATATTTATTGTCGCTGTCTAAAACAATGTATCAAATAGAGGTTCAAAAAAATGACGTCAGTACGCTCATCAAAAAATTGGACTATAGCTATCGACAATTCAGAAGTGAGAAATTAGACCAAAAAAGAAAGTGTTAGTAAATAAAGATATTTATGTGATAATCTATTATTTCTTTAAGAACCAATTATACCTTCAGCAAAAGTACATTATCTACTAACTGAAAAGTGTCTATTAGTGTAAATACATTTGAAATATACTTATCTGATTACCGACAGGCTACCCTTTCTTTCGCAACAATCCTCGAGAAAGATATTATTAACTCAACTCCCAGAACTAAATTAAACCTTTAAGACATCAAGGTTGTTGTCGTTGCTGACGTCAACATCCCGCCAAAACAATTTTGCTAAACTATCAAGACGTATTCACTTAAATATTGCCTTTGTCTTAGATTAACTCAAATTTAGAAGCCCTATTTGTGCCAACGGATAAAATAGAGACAGCAGATCGAGAAAATGATTTAAAGCGATAAAATGAAGACTGTGTGGGATAATACCAAAGATTCATTCATAAAAGAATCATCGCGGTAGGCCGTACCATGTTGTGGCTTATAAATTTACACAAATACAAGGGGTCCTATTGTTCGGGATAAGTGGTTTCATTTAAAACAATTTAAGTCCTTTTCTCAGAGACATTTATGGCGTCTTTTGATGTATAAGGACACATTTGTATCAAAGAGGAATTGAAATAGGTTTCGGTCGTAAAAGATCGCTAAGCTTTGTTTGCACTACACATCAATTCTAAGCCAATCGAAAAGCGACAAAATATTGCCTGCGTAGATTGGAGTTCATAACAGTACTGGCCTCCTTCATTTAAAAATCGCTCTTTTTTGAATGGTGACCATGTAACACCACGAGTTCATTGATCTCTATATAATAAAAAACAAAAAGCAACATTGGTTTTATTTATCTGCAAAAGCTGCTAGAACTAGTACTAGTAAATTTAATTTTTAAATTTTTATTGCGTACCCACCTAGTGTTGGCATTACGTCTACTTGCATTTCTACTTTTTTCCAAATTTGTTCTTGATGCAGCAATCAGTTCTGTTTCTTTATAATCCGACTCCAAATCCCTTTTTTCTTCTTTCCTACCTCTTGCTTCTTTTTCTTTTTTTCTATGGCAAGAGGCAAATTCCTTAAATTCCAAGTCAATCAAAAACCGCATACAACTCGTACAAGTTTTTTCTAGTTGCTTCACGTGATCTTGAATGTGAATTTCTCCGAAGGGCGTTATTTGGATCAGTGGAATTTCCTCTACCAAAGCTCTGTGGCCAAACAAAATTTATTCCGTTACCAAGAAAAGTAACATTGGTTTATTTATCTGCAAAAGCTGCTAGTACTAGAAAATTGAATTTCTACTGGATAGCCATGGTCATTATGCCTACTTGCATTTCTACTTTTTTCCAAATTTGTTCTTGATGCAGCAATCAGTTCTTCTTCTTTATAATCCAACTCCATAACTATTATTCTCATTTTTGGTGGCGCTTATTTTTTCCAGCTCCTAATCCCTTCTTTCCTACCTCTTGCTTTTTTTTCTTTTTTTCTATGGCAAGTGGCAAGTTGGCAATTTATTCCGTTACCAAGAAAAGTACCTTCCCCTCCCCCCCCCTTTTTTAATTAGTTGGCTTCTTTTCTACTCTCATAAATATATATATAAAGAAAACATTAAATAAAACTAAACTTTTTATTTAGGACTTTTGCCTTACAATTACTAGTATACTCTATGCGATGCTATTTAAAATTAATCTTGTAAAAACAAACAATTTTTTTATCAATGATAATGAACACACAAAAAAAAAAGAAAACAAATACAAGAGAAACAAAACATCGCTACGTATGGATAACCTTTAGTCTAACAGAATACACGGCGCCAAAACGTTAATATCAAAAAAAAATTAAAACGGTTTTCAAAATATTACTTTGTGATGTGTACCCTCTGTACTGGGTGATCATTTATAAACTTTCCCAAGTTTAACTGGTGGTGTGGTTGTTACTAATGGTACGGATCACCTACCAACGGTGCTCTGTGCTAGTGGTTCCTAGAAAGTTCCAACAAAAAGCAGTCAAAGTGACATCACTTTTCCTACATCTGACACTTCTTATGTCAATTTTCACATTTACACTTTACAACTAATACTAATAAAAAACTTTCCCCAGGGGAAAGTTTATAAGTGATCGCCCTGTACATATTATTTTGTGTGTGCCTTTCTAAAGTTTTTTGCTAATTTAAGAAAATTAGTCATTGACCCTTGTTAGTTGGAATAATTGAGGTGAGTTTGTTTTTTATTTTTTACTTGTGGCTGCTTGATTTTTTCTCCAAAATTATTTTATTGTACCTATCTGTTTTTTGTCCAAAAATTGTTTTCTTTTAATTTTTAATTGTTACTGCACCCGTTTGACAATTTTATAATTTTTCTTAATGTCTTTTAATTATATAAGTATATATGACCTATTAGTATATTCAACATACTATTGTTCTTTTTTATATCGTGTAAGCTCTGAAGAAGGTGACAAACCAAATCACCGAAACGTCAGCAAAAATTAGAAACAACTAACAATAAATATTTTAGTCCACAAGCTTATGATTTCCTTTCTTTCCTAACTTTTTCTGGACGTGAACGGTTAAATAAAAAATATTTTTTTAAAAACAGATTTCTATGGAAAATTGTCTTTTTTCAGTTTTTCTCAAAAATAATGCATTTTCGCACATTTTCATTTCTAGACTTCCATTGAGGAAATCAAGTAGAAACTTTTTCTGTAATACATTTCTACACAAAGTTTCCATTTTTCTCGAAAACTGTGCATTTCCGCATTTTTTATGTCATTCAATTCAGAAGGCCTTCTACAAGGCATTCCAAAATTTTTTTTTTTTTTAGATTTCATGTAAAAGAATTTGACCCTTAAAATTTTATAAAATTATATTCGTAGCCATTATTTTCGTTCATATTTCGTCCCGGACGTTTTATTTTCTGTTCAATTGTGTTTCGGATTTTGTAAATTCGGCTTTTTTGTGGGTTCCTCAGAAGTTTATGTATTTATTACTTAAGGCCACAAAAACGGCATAGATTTGACAACACTGCGTTGCTGTTTTTGGGCCAATCTTTACCGGGCAGAATATCGGAAACGAGAAAACGGAATCTGTTGAAATTTGGCAGGAATGTTTATTTTTGAATACTCACGACCGTATCCAGACAGTTTTTTGCTGGACTGTCTCATTTTCGAAATAAAATAAACACGGCTAACAATAGTCAAAAATCTTATCTTGCTTTTTCTTTTTTTTTCTTTAGCCTCGATCTGTAATAGCAATTTTTGAATTTTTTTATTTTTTGAAAAAAATACACCAAATTTTAAAAAATCCTTTGGATACATAACAAAAAAGTTATGGTTTTTTTCTTTGTAAGCAATATTCTGCCACAATTCTGAAACGCCAAGGTCACGCAATTTAGTAGACCCAAGGAAACTGAAGTGAGTTCGATTGGAGTATTGGAATTCAGGTTCCGCATAGCCACCGGCCACTTGTCTAATGGAACATTCGGCCAATAAATTGATACATGTCAAGTGATAAAAATAATACGGAAATTTGTTATTTTTTTGATGTTGAATAATGATTTTTCTTTTGATTCTTTTCAATTTCGAGACATTGCAATCCATGAAGCATGAAGCCGGGCATCAAAACCTTTTAAAGAAGCATTAATAAATGGTTACGTACCTAATAAGTTATACTTTTCCTTACATATGGTGTTTGCACCGTGTTCTGAACACTGCACCTATTGTTGATCTTTCAAAAAAATAGCAAAGCAGTGTTGTCAAATCTATGCCGTTTTTGTGGCCTTAAGATCCATTTTGATATACAACTTATACTTTTTGAATTATAGTTGGAAATGGTCATACTCACTGTAGATTTGAAGTCGCCTTTGAGAGGCAATGTGACAAACGATATTTTTGTATTTTGTAGTGAATTTCTAGCCTGCAAGTGTATTTTACATAAATGAATTCGCTAAGCCATGCTAAACTTATCCGTGTGTAAAATCCCGTATCACTTTATACGAATTCGACAACCTTTATCTATTATTACACACTAGTCGGATTTCAACGCTACTATTCGGCTCGTGTGCATTTCCCATTCAAATTATAATGTGTGCAATTTTCTATAAATAGAAAATAAAAACCTTGCGGTGTAGTAAAATGCTTTTTGTTTTACGATGTTTAATTTTGATTATGTATATTAGTTTCATTTAGCATTTCTTGCATTGTTTTTTGGAATTGCGCAAAAATAATATGTTGAGGGACAGTAAGTATGACTGTTGGTAAATAGATTGATCAAGAGCGAGTGGGGCATTTTTGGCCACGGTTTTCAATAAAGTCGCTTTCTCCAATGTTTTATACATACTAGAAGCAGCAAATACAAGCGGAAGGTGTCGTTGGCAAAGCAATTTTGTCAAGTATATGTCAGTAACAGTGGAGTATCAAAGAGTTCTGGTACATTTTGAAATTTTCTAGTTAAGACAATCGGACTGGAAAAATTTAGTTTTCGGATATAATTTAGGTCATTGTTCTTGGATCAACCCTGCCAAGTCTCGTACTCGTAGGTTGAGAAATCTTGATGAAAATGTTAAAGAGGAATATGCAAGAAATTGTTCAAATTGGCATCATTTTTGCTTCGATAGAGAATTAAATTTGGCACATTTTTCCTATTTGACACCGTTTCCTAAGCTTGTTAATAAAAAAAAAATTGAGATCTAATTTTTTCCTCTATTTTTCCTATGTAGCTTAGCCTATTAGTTAACAACAGATTTTTTGGAAAACCAGGGTTGAGTATTTCTTTAGGTGGGAAGAAATGCGTTAAAGCGTTTTTAAAGTGTTTATAACGACCTTAAAATGGGGCTTTAAGCGATAAACCCCTTTCTTAAATCGCTTTAGTACTCAAATCGGTTTTAGTGGTGTTTATACGACCACATTTTCAAACCGTCCGTTTATAAAAGCGCTTTAAGAGGCCCTTATAAACCAAGTAACATATAAGACCCTATTAAGAGATTGGTCATAAAAACCAAACACAATATTATTTTATCTCACTATTGAAAAGATTTCAAAAGCAAAAAGTGGGCGTATGACCTTTTTGTTCGTTTAGATTTTCCTGAATTGGAAGATCTCATTGATGGAGTTGTACACAATTTTGAAGGTGAGTTTAGCGTAGCGATGAAAAACGGTTATTCAAGGGGCCGGAAAAACAGCAAAACAAAGAGCTAAACATTAAAAAACAGCCGTACCTAGTGTTGTTTTGTTCGGTTGTTTGTGTGGGAGTAAATTTTGTTATTTTCGTATAATTTTTTTTATTTACGATGTAACGGATAAACCTACCATAAAGTACGACCGACTGGTATTACCGGCATTTGTATTGGTGTTTTAAAGCTACTTTTCCTATGTAGCTTAGCCTATTAGTTAACAGCAGATTTTTCGTAAAACCACGGTTGAGTATTTCTTTAGGTGGGAAGAAATGCGTTAAAGCGTTTTTAAAGTGTTTATAAGCGATAAACCCCTTTCCTAAATCGCTTTAGTACTCAAATCGGTTCTAGTGGTGTTTATACGACATTATAACGACCTTAAAATGTGGCTTTAAGCGATAAACCCCTTTCTTAAATCGCTTTAGTACTCAAATCGGTTTTAGTGGTGTTTATACGACCACATTTTCAAACCGTCCGTTTATAAAAGCGCTTTAAGAGGCCCTTATAAACCAAGTAACATATAAGACCCTATTAAGGGATTGGTCATAAAAACCAAAAACTACCCTGTCAACAATATTATTTTATTTCAGTATTAAAAAGATTTCAAAGGCAGAAAGTGGGCGTATGACCTTTTTGTTCGTTTAGATTTTCCTGAATTGGAAGATCTCATTGATGGAGTTGTACACAACTTTGAAGTTGTTTTTAGCGTAGCGATGAAAAACGGTTATTCAAGGGGGCGCAAAAACAGCAAAACAAAGAGCAAAACATTAAAAAAAACAGCGGTACCCAGTGTTGTTTTGTTCGGTTGTTTGTGTGGGAATAGATATTGTTATTTTGGTATAATTTTTTTTTATTTACGATGTAACGGATAAACCTACCATAAAGTACGACCGACTGGTATTACCGGCATTGCTACAGCTTTTACTTTCTTTCGGATTGATAAAAAGTGGTTTTCATCCAACAGTAATAATCAATAATGTGAGGTCCAACTAATTGAGTCATAGATACAACGTTTTAATCGCTGGTAAAATTATTAAAATTATTAATATAGCGGAAGTATGATGAGCAATGAACATTTCTTTACCGGTAATAAACATTTCATCAAACTCAAATCAAAAAAAAATTGGTGCTAGAAAGCACGGATAGTCCACCATACAATCAATTATTACATATTATAACACAATTTTGGGCAATATTTACGAAAGCCAAAATCTGAAAACCGCATATCAATAGCTGATTTACTTCTAAAGTTATGTTTTTTTTATATATATTTTTTAAAGTTTTTTCAAATAACTCGGAAACTAAAGCTCCCACGAATTTGGACTTTATAACAAAACTTATAGTCCATATTCATGGAAACTTAAATCTGAAAACCGTATATCGCTACTTGCTTTTGTTTATCCCCATTTTCCCCCCTTCAACCTTCCACCACCCTACCCAAAAGTTAATCAGTCCTCTATCAGCCGATAGAGGATTTGGATTTAGGCGTTCTTGAGTTATCGTGTATACAGAAAGACAACAGACCGACAGAAAACTTTCTTTTTTCGTCGATTAAGGTGTTTTGGAACCTTAGTAACTCATTTTTGATAAAGTTAAGAGAAGTCAAAATTTCACGATTTTAATAGTCCCCCATACCATCATATTCGTATGGTGGACTAATCGACCGTTTTTTATTTTTGTGAAAAAAGTTTCAAAAATTAGGATAATTTGCGCGCACTTGTTAGGAAAATAGCCATTAAAATTGATTTTTGTCCACAGATGTTTAAGGAATGTGGTGAATGAATTGAACTACATATTTAATTTGTTTTGCTTGTGTCTTTTATTTTTGAAATATTAAGGGTGGAAAGTATTTAAATAAACACGCTCTATAGCAGAGGCGGTCCCAGCCATTTGAAAAGGGGGCGGTTTCGATAAGAAAAAAAAAATAGATCAAAAGCATAGCGTTTATAAGGAACATATCAATATATGCAAACAAAACTTAGTAACTACAATCGAGGATTTGGTCTCAAATCTAGGGAGGGGGTACTCAGATTTGAAGTCGTTTATTTCATATATTTTCTATTTTAAAAAATGTTTAAAAAAATTTTTGGGAAAATTACATTAAAACTGTAATAAGAAAATTGCTCTAAAAAATGCGTTTTTTGATTAGAAATTAAACTAAAATTGTAAATATATCAATGGTTTCAAAGCGCAGCAACTAATACCGTAAATATCAAAGGTGTTATAGTGCCGCAATTTATGCCCTACTTTTGATTTTCTAAATGTTTTAATGTAAAAAACATACATAACAAACAAAACCTAATAGCTAAATACTTTTTTTTGAGGTCTAAAAAGCTTTTTGTTGAAACATTACCTTTTATATCGCATTTCTCAAACATAAGGTGCCCATCTCAAAAAAAAAAATAATTTCCAGTTTTTTGGGTAAACCGGTCAATGACTCGCTCAATGTCAATTTCAATATGTCTGTTGATATGCAGCAACGCTAGGTCCATCAGACGAATTTCCGTCAAGTGTTTTTAAGCAGTTATGTTTTCAATCTTCTGAGGCATGAGAAGCTTCTTGCTGACGAGGTATTACTTACTGGCAAACATCCAAGAATGTTCTAGTCAACGGAAATATATTGCCACACTTGTTCATTGCCTCGAAACCGTTATCAGGTCTGTTTTGATTTAAGCTTTTGCCTACTTTTGACCAATATTGTTTCCAAATGCTGACTTCCCCCAATAAAAAGTTCAAGAATTTGTGTTTTGGATTAATAAAACAGTTTATAGTATTTAGAAACGACTTTAGTTAATTTTGGCTTCATGTTAAACTTGGTATGAATATGTTCAGGTCAAAAATACTTTTTTATGTCCGAATTGATTTTGTTTAAAACTTGTTTATAAATAGAAACTCTATAATACTGTTCTGTACCTTCAATGGTTTTCGTGATAAGTTCGTCATGCGTTTGTATATTCTTGGTCTGACGGATTGAAGGTCAAACTGTTCCAAAATATTGTGGAGGGATTCTAGAATGTATTTTCTGCAATTTCTCGTTTTTTCTTCTTCAGGGATATTACCACCAGCATCTTTGTTGTTGTTGCGATCGCTCCCGCCCTGAGACCGCCACTGTCTATAGTGTAAAATATTTGAACAACAAGGTTTGAAAACGACTTTTTGCCCACGATCGAGACAGTTTGGTAAAGCGAGCCGAAGGCGAGGTCCATAAGTCGAGGGAGTGTGCAAAAAGGTTTTGAAACGAGTTTTTTACGATACTTTTTATACGACTGCAAATAAACAAAGACCAGAAAAATCAAATTTCAATTTAACTCGTTTTTATTAATAAAATTATAATATTCTATTTGAAGTATCTAATCAGCAAAACAAAGGGGCCGTGACGGTTGCTATGGAACTCGGCCAACTTATCTTGTTGGGTGACAAAAACAAAAATCACAATGACGGGAGACCCGTGTGCAAAAATGACGTAAGCGTGTGCAAACGTTTTGCAAAATTCCGTTTTCAGATCGTGTTCTCCGTGCGCAAAACCCCCTTTTTCAAGACAGTCGTATAGAAAAGTTTTTACACATGTTGATTTCACCAGCTGATAATAATCAGTCCGTCAAATCGGCACAGGTTGTGACATCTACGAATTTGTGCGTAGCAAAATTTAACATTGCTTTGACAGAAAAATCAACGTGTCTGAAAGTATATAATTTTTGAATAAATCATTTTATATTGAAAGCCAAGAATAAATTGGAGCAAAAAACAACTAATACGTTTCTTCTGGCACGTTCGCGTTTTGGCTTTCACTTCTGTCACGTTCGAAACTTTCGTCTCGTTTCTTTACTTCATGCCACCTCCTTTTCTTATATGGTGAAACAAAAAGAGACGCTAGATTTTTTATAAACTGAAACACCTTGTTTTTTTATTAAACCTGGTGGTTATTGCACTTTAATAGCGAATAAATAGACACGTCTTTTTAAGTTTGTAAACAAAGTCAGCTGGTTTTAGTGTGGCAAACAAATTGTTTTGTTGTGTGTCGTAAAAGAAAATATTTGTTTTTTTTTAAACATTTTGACACACATCCAAAGTCGTCAGTTGCATAGAGCGTTAATTAATATTGTCAACTAATTAGATTTATGTTGTTAATTCTGCTGATGGCTCAAGGAATAAAATGGCGTTGATAGTGATAAAATTATAACAAGCCACGTCCTTGATCTCGAATGAAATGCTATTGACCCATTCTCGACTCATGCCGGATTCCTTTATCATCATTTAAAATGCTTATAGTTAATCCAAGAGTCACACACTAAATATACAGAGCAGAAACTGACTTTCACAGAGTGATATTAAAGAAATTCCCAAGTGTTAGTGCATCAGTGTACCGGAACAAGTTTTAGACCTCTTGACGGGAAAGTTTGGGGTTCCTTTGACCAGTGGCGGTCTCTCCATAGGAGCACCTGAGCACTGGCACCCCTACACAGAATAAGGACTTCCTGTTATTATAGGGTTGCCACAAAAAGTTGGGAATTCGATGGGGTCGGGAAATATCCGGGAAAAAGTCGGGAAATTTGCTAAGAATCCTTGAATTTTTCAGATATTTTTGACCTGAGATTCCCTTTTACCTATGTAAAATTTACATATAACTTTTTTTGTCGGCCTCTCTAGCGCAGTGGGTAACCTGCCGCTCGGAAAGCCCCGGGTTCTAACCTTGTGATAGGATGGATATTTTGTGTTTGCTTTTAACTCTGTAAAAATATTTTGCTACATTGGGCATTGATCCTACTATGGATAAAAAAATAAAAAAAAACCATATAAATTTTTATTAAATTTTCTCCTGCAGCGGTACCTTTCGATTTATAAATAACAGAAAATATATTTTTTTTATACCTTCATTAAAAACATGGCTTTTTTGGTTACCGATGAAAAAAAACTTTTTTGATCACGGGTGCAAAAAAAGACTGCTGTCCCTTTTTTACCCAAAATTAAAGAGAAATAGCGGAAAATAGTAATATTTAAAAAATATAATTATTCTTGCCTAAAAATTAAGCCATTTCCGCCAGTTTTCACCAAGTATTTACAAAAAAAATCATAAAAAAAATCGCCAAAATATCAAACTGTCAAAGACTAAAATGTCGCAACAATGAACGTCACCGAGTAAAAAGGCACATCGCTATGGAAACCTTTGTTTTTTCATTTACCAGCCGCCTTGATTTATAGTGTAAAGATGGTGTGTTGCGTGAAGTGCTCTTGGATTTTTTGATTAAGGTATTAAAAAAATAGAGTTCACAACTCGCGGCTAAACTGTGCTTTTTTTTTACTCGCGGTTTTAAATACCTTGGCTGCGTTCGTTATTTAAACCAACGCTTCTAAAAAAAGCACTATTTTAGCCACTAGTTGTGAAAACTACTATTTTTTATCACGGGTGCAAAAAAAGATTTCTGTCGGTTTTTTACCCAAAATTAAAGTGACCTGAAAATAGTAATATTGAAAAAATCTAATTATTCTTGCCTAAAAATTAAGCCATTTCCGCCAGTTTTCACCAAGTATTTACAAAAAAATCATTTAAAAAAATCGGCAAAATATCAAACTCTCAAAGATTAAAATGTCGCAGCAACGAACGTCACCGAGTAAAAAGACACATCGCTCTGGAAACCATTATTATTTCATTTACCAGCCGCCTTGATTTATAGTGTAAAGATAGTTGTTTCGAGGAGTGCTCTTAGTTCGAGATTTTTAAAAGTATTTTCCTGTTTTTCTTGGATTTTTTGTTACAGGTATTAAAAAACATAGTGTTAACAACTCGCGACTAAACTGTGCTTTTTTTACTCGCCTTTTAAAATACCTCGCTGCGCTCGTTATTTAAACCAACGCTTGTAAAAAAAAAACACTATTTTAGCCACTAGTTGTGAAAAATACTATTTAATAAAATATTTCGAATTTTACGGTGTTTTTTTAAAATTTTATGGATACAATATTACACAGTACTTTTTGTAAAATTTTACACATACACAATTTTTGTTTAATTTTAAGCATACTTATGACAGGATTTTCGTATCAAACTCGAATTGAGACCAGATCGCACACCAAACCAGCATTTTCTGCTTAAACTGAAAAAAATTGCTTGCAGCGCTATGACATCGGGATTTTTTAGAAATAATTCGGGAAAAAGTCGGAAATTTTATCTACGGAATCTTGTGGTAACCCTGTACTTATCAGCGTTAATTATTATGGCACGAGTTAAAATTAGATGAGTATTTATAATTTAAAACAGCCAGGTCTTTCCGTCTCGCGCGCTCTTATTGCCGCGTCCCCCGTCCGTCTATTCAACGCTGTCGCTGTTCCTTAGCTGCTCTCGCCGCCGAATGAAATCAACAGTGCTACCAACCACGAATTTAAATTTTGTGCTCTTGGTCACTTGAAAATGTGCGATTTTGAAGAAAATTATCCTTTTTCTCTAAAAATATTTCAAATAAATGAATATCATATGGTACTTATAATAAAAAAAACTTTACCTGTAAAATTAAACTTTGAATAAAATTACAAAAATAGCAACTCGTGTACTAGTCATGGACAATTGCAAATTAGTGAAAATGTTGGTCGCTTTTTTTTAATTGTCTTTGATCTGAGATGATGTGCTATTATTTTTAATGTGCTCAAATTTTGATATAGCCCTTAAAATTATGCTCAAATCGCTCTCTCTCTCTCTCTCTCTCTCTCTCTCTCTCTGCTTGATGACGCGTACAGTCGAACATGCGATGAAGTAGGTGGAGCCAGGGTTGCCCCCATCCAATGAAGAAATTATCGTGCAGTGCTGCCAAAATTATCGATTTTTCTTCAAAATTATGTTACAATTTTCGTTTGATAAAAAAAACACGGCATGCTTATTTTTCGTTTTCAAAGTACGATAATATTTACATGGATGGTGCTTTGAATTTTATTGTAATGTAGTTTTGTTTTTTGCTAAGAGGGGTCAGCACTGATTAATTTTAATCTGTTTGTTAAATTGGTTTCTTACAGTAAGCAGAAAACCTGCAATCAAATTAAAAAATTCAAAGTCCTATAGTGAAAAAATATGTAGGGCCATTATTCGATGCATATTTTCATAATTTTTTCATATTTTTTAGTTACTTAATAAAATGTTCATATTTTTGACAAAAATTGGAAAAAATTCATATTTTATTTATAAAGTAGGGTTCATTCCTTTTTGGTCTTCAAATTTTTAAGTCGGCCGAGTTTTGGGGTTCTGGCCTGTGTCCTTGACTATTTTTTATATTTCTACTCCTTGACTGTTTTACTTTAGCTCCGTAGATGTTTTTTGTTAAAGTTTATACTTTTTTAGTGAAACTTAAATACCTTATATTTATTTTGTTTTTTAGTTTTTTATTGTTCATTTGGTGCAATAAACCCTTATAATAATTCATTAATATATATATGTTAAAGTAACACTTTAATTGATCAAGAAAATAAATAAAAAACCATTCTTTTTTTAATTTTAAATGTCTGACTAGAATCCGTCAAAACCCAAAACTTTTTGGAATATGTATAAAATTAAATCCAAAAATTTTGTTTTAATTGTCTACCCAAAGAAATCTGGCTTCCGAGGTGTATCCAGACTTCCAGGTAGGTAGTATCCATACTTTTCTGGGGTGTATGCAGACTCCTCCAGGATGTATCCAGTATTTTCCAGGATATATTCGGACTTTTCCAGGGTGTATCCAGACATTTCCAGGAGGTATTAAGACTTTCTTTATTGTATTCAGACTTTTCCGGGGTGTATCCAGGATTTTTCAGAGTGCATCCAGATCTTTCCAAAGTGTATCCAGAATTCCAGGGTATTTCCAAACTTTTCCATGGTGTATCCAGACTTCTAGGCTGTATCTAGACTTTTTCAGGGTGAATTCGGACTATTCCAGTTGATCCAGACTTTTCCAAGGTGTATAGAGATTTTTTTCGAGTGTATCCGAACTTTATAAGGGTGTATTTAGACTTCTTGGGTGTATCCGTCTTTTCCAGGGTAAATCCGGACTATTCCAGGGTGCATCCAAGCTTTTTCAGAGTATATCCAGATTTTTACAGGCTATACTCGGATTTCTGGAGTGTATCCTAGATTTTTCAGGGTTTACTATTAAGACTTCCAGGGTAGTGTGCATCCAGACTTTTCCGGGGTGTATCCAGACATATATATATATATATATATATATATATATATATGTTGTCAAGGATTTTAACGCCAGTAAAGTAAGGTTTTTATAATAAGCTTTTCAACGAAGCTTTATAATGTAGAAAAGAAAATATTTTTTTTTTATTCCTAAAAAAAGACATATTTTATTAAAAAAAAAAAATTCGAGTGCATATTTTCATAATATTTGCATGATAGGTCCCTGCGGGCCTTGAATATGTTACAATTATCGATTACGTTACGCATTATCGCTTAACTCCATTTTAAGGAAAAATTATTTTACAATTCAATAATTATGTTACAATTGGCAACGCTGCGGAGCCTAGCAGGATATCTGTATGTTTTCAGTGGGTGAGTAGCGGGGGATATTGAATTTCAATAGAGAAATGCGCACACATTTGGCGTGCTCCAGTCCGCTTGCTTTGCCTTGTTGCTGTGGTTCGTGATGCATTCGCGCGTTTAGCGGCTTTATAAAGGCTTTTATTTATACTTTTTCTGTTGCATTATTTTAACAATTGCTATAATGAACATTTTCACGGTAGAGTACTTGAAAAATAATTTTAGCTCTTTGACTCTGGAGCAAAAAATTGAAATAAAAAATGCCGGTAGACCTAAACCCGAAATTGACTTAGCGCAGACCACTAAGTGCAAGTCTAGAGACTTCCACAGAAAATTCAAAATGGAAAGTTATGAAAAAAATAATTGGATTTGTGGATGCAACTCAACTAATCGCTTGTTTTGTTTTCCTTGCTTGCTGATTGGTCGAGGCGTTGTAGACCCCGCGTGGACAAAAAACGGAGTAGCTGACTTGGGACATTTAACACAAAAAATAAAAAAACATGAAAACACCCAGACTCACATTAATGCTCAGTTGGAAATGCAGCTTTTAGGAAAAGTAGACATAAAGCTGCAACTAGACAGTGTATATAGGCGTAATATTCAACAACAAAATGAACATGTCAAAAAGAACCGCTACGTACTTTCAAAAATAATAGATTGTATTAAATTCTGTGGTGCTTTTGAGCTAGCCCTCCGCGGTCACGATAAAAAAGACAATTCAACGGATCCCGGTATTTTTAGGGGATTGATAAATTTCACTACAGAGTTAGATATAGCTGTTAAAGACCATTTTGAAAAATCTACTGTATTTAAAGGAGTTTCTAAGACTATTCAGAATGAGTTGTTAGATTGCATATTACAAGTGACCCAGGAAAACATAAAAAAAGAAATTACAAAAGCTAAGTATGTCTCGGTTATGGTCGACGAAACCACGGACGTGGCTAATTGTTACCAAATGGCTACAGTATTTCGGTACATTTTACCAGATGGCACACCAGTTGAACGATTTTGGAATTTTATAAATCCTAGCGATCATGATGCAGTTAGCCTGTCAGAGTGTATAAAATCTAATTTGGAGCAAGTGGTGGATAAAACAGAAAAATTAATTTCGCAAAGTTATGACGGCGGGAGTGTGATGAGTGGGCGACATGCAGGTGTTCAAACTCTTATTAAGCAAGCTTATGAACATGCTTTCTTTGTTCATTGCTACGCTCACCAGCTAAATATGATTTTGTCTCAAGCAACAAGCCAAAATCAACAGGTGCGGGTATTTTTTTCAAATTTGAGTGACATTTCCAATTTTTTTTCTCATTCTCCACAACGAGTCGCAGTCTTGGATGAAATAGTTGGTCAAAGAGTGCCCAGAGCTTCTGCTACTAGATGGAATTTTAAAAGCAGGTCTGTTAACACTGTATACGAATATCGTGAATTGTTAATAGAGTGTATGCAAAAAATAGAAGCGACTTCAAAACAGACTGCTGAGATCAATCAAGCTACTGCTATTTGTCGTATGTTACAAGATACAAAGTTTGTGTTCTGGCTGAGTGTGTTCGATCGAATATTGCCACATGCGGATATTTTGTATGATCAATGGCAAAAACCCGTGACAGATCCTGTACAAATACACGCCGCCATGAGAGTGTTCGAAAATTCCATTAAAAAAGAAAGAAACAATTTGGGGACATTTCCAAATGAAATTGCTGAAAACATTAAACAAGAAAACAATTTGGAGACAATTAAAATTGAAATTGTTGAACACACCATCGCCCCTCAAGCTAAAAGGCAACGTGTAATTGAAGATCCGCATATTACCAGAACTGTAGCAGCAAAAGAAGTTTGTGATATTATAATAACACATGTTAAAGACAGATTTTCTTTCACTAATCATTTGAATGCCGCTTTTCTTTTTTCATCTGTCAAATTTCCACAGTTTGAAAAGAATTTTCCATTGCAACACTTGGAAAATATAGTTGACGCATATCCATTTTTGGATAAAGTTCGCCTTCGCACCGAACTAGAGATAATTTACTGCAGACCTGATTTTAGAAATTTGACTGGTGCTATAGATTTATTGAAATTTTTTATAGAAAATAATCTTGAAAGCATATTTTCTGCCACCTTTACACTTTTACTGATAATTGTGACAATACCAATGACCACGCCGGAAGCAGAAAGATGTTTTTCAACGTTGAAGAGGATCAAAACGTTCTTGCGAAGTTCAATGAATGAAGAAAGACTTACAGCATTGGCAATACTTTCTATTGAAAAAAAATTTATAGAGAGCATTCCGGACTTTAATGAAGCTGTTATTGACAAGTTTGCTACAAATGATAACAGAAGGATGGATTTTAAATTTAGACACTATACTTAGTGGCAATATATTTTGTAATTTTTTAAATATATATATCTGGAATTTATAATCTAATATTTTTATAGTCGTGCAACCTACAAAAAAAAATTCACTGTAAATTTTTCAAATTTTTGAACCTTCTGTTCATAGATCACGAGCCACCACTGCCTTGGACACTGCAAATTATACGTCCCTAAAGTTAGCAGTACAAAGTCAGCAGTGCAAAGGTTTTATGATTGGAAAAATTAGTGCTAATTAAATGCCAAGTCAGAAAATTTTGTGCTCTTTTAGGTACCGGGATATGACCTGCACTGCTAGCTACCTTTTAAAGATAGCAGTGTACTATGCTAGAATGGTCCAGAAAAGTGGTAGAGTGGTCCGAATGGTCCAGAAAATTAAATGCTAATTAAATGCCGCCATTTCAATAAGAAAATTTTATTATATTTTTTACTTTTTTCTGCATATTTTTTAAAATTAACTTGTTGCACCAGTTATTTTTCTAAAATTAACTTGGTGCACTCCATATTTAGGTGCTAACCTGTTAAAGATAGAGAAGTAGTAAAGTGGTCTAAATGGTCCAGAAAATTAAATAAAAATAAAAAAAAATTGTATTTTTGACTTTTTTGTGCATATTTTTTAAAATTAACGTGGTGCACTGTTACCTTTAGGTAATTCACATATTTGAGTTCTCGTGAAAGTGCTATTTAGGTGTTAATTAATTAATTAAGTGTTAATTAATTAAGTGCTATTTAGGTGCTAATTAAAGGCTAAGTAACACAATTTTGTGCTCTTATAGTTTCCGAGATATGCAGTGCACCAAGTTAATTTTAGAAAAATAACTGGTGCAACGAGTTAATTTTAAAAAATATGCAGAAAAAAGTAAAAAATATAACATTTTCTTATTGAAATGGCAGCATTTAATTTTCTAGATCATTTAGACCACTCTACTACTTTTCTATCTTTAACAGGTCATATCTCGGAAACTACAAGAGTACAAAATTGTGTTACTTAGCATTTAATTAGCACCTAAATAGCACTTATTTAGTCCAATATCAAAAACACCACCAACGTCTTCTTTCACGAGAACTCAAATATGTGTATGACCTAAAGTTAACAGTGCACCACGTTAATTTTAAAAAATATGCACAAAAAAGTCAAAAATACAATTTTTTTTTATTGAATGGGCAGCATTTAATTTTCTGGATCATTTAGACCACTCTACTACTTTTCTGGACCATTCATGGTGCAATGCTATCTTTAACAGGTCATATCTCGGAAACTACAAGAGTACAAAATTTTGAGACTTGGCATTTAATTAGCACTTTATTAGCACTAATTTTTCCAATCATAAAATTTTTGCACTGCTGTTTGTACTGCTAACTTTAGGGACGTGCAAATTATTTGGTTATGCCCTCGTGGTATTCCTTTTAACTAAATAGGTTCGACTCCTTTTGCGTCTTGCTTATCGTTTTGGCAGTTGTTTTTTTTTGCACAAATAAGTTGTTGTTAATATTGGGAAATAGCAATAGCTTTTTCTTTACTCACACAATTATTCATTACGACTGCCCAATTGTTTTCTACAACCTTTTAAAACTACACTATAGGTTCGCCAAAAAAACTGAAATTTCAGTTTATGAGTAATTAAATAGTAGTAATAAAACAACTAAATTTGTATTTTATGCATTAATAGGAATATTTTGGAACGCTTATTTGATACTTCGTAGTGGTTGTGGTAATTACTGCGTCTGCGCAATAGCTACACGTCATTCCGTTGTGGTAATTAACCACTACCCCTGCCGTAAGCTACGAATCCATTTCGTTGTGGTTGTGGTTATTTTTGTGGTTAATTTTAGAGAATTTTGGCGCAATTAATTTTAAAAATAATAAAATATTACCAGGTTCCAACATATAAAATACTTATTTTGTAAAATTAAGGCAAATTTTTTATTTTTTCTCATCTCTAAATTTTTCTACAATTAAGTGACAGTTTTTAATGGGTTCCAAAAACTCTGGTAAAATCGATCAGTGGTAGTGGTAGTGGTTGTTAAACACTACCACAGCGGCTGTCAAAGTTGTCAAAATTTTAAGCATTCCAAAATTTCCCTAAATATTTGTGCACCACTTAATGTGCACAAAACAAGTTTTGTATTGTATTATTATTAAGTAAAGCTTTTCATTTTCTTACAACTTTTTGTTGAAAGGCTTGTTTAAGAATACATACTTGTTGTTTCTTTTATATTGAAGAAGTAGTCCATTGGTGGAAGGTCTTCAAATAAATGAAAAAACTTTGGTCATTCTCCACTTATTTATTAAAGATTCGCTCAAAATGTTTCGACAATATAGACTGTAATATTCAGGGGTATACCTAGAGTGGTGTTACAAGTATGGCGACATCTTATGTCTATGGAAAAGTAGGAAAATTTGTTTTACGGCTCACATAGCTTATTGTGTTTTTTTTTTAAAAACATTAAGGGAAAAAACTTGTATTAAGTTAAATAAGCCATGTGAGCTGATAAAATTTTTTTTCTACTTTTCCATAGACATAAGATGTCGGCATACTTGTAACACCACCCTAGCTATGTTCCTGAAGATGACAGTCTCGGGGTGACCACTTGTCATAAAATCATAATTTGTCATAATTTTTGAAGATGTGTTCTAATACCGTCCTAAAATTGGCTAAATGTCATAAAATTGCGGATCACTATATTTTACTTACCATTATGGTAGAGTAAGTTTGTGATTAAGCAATTTTTATTATGTTTTTCACATTTTTATACCATGATTTTGCTCACATTTTAAAGGTTTCTTTCCAAACTTTCGATTTGTAGAATAAAACACTCAAATTTTTCAAGTTTTCACTGTTTTTTATACGTTCAAAAAAGTAATGCCAAAAAACATTTTTTCTCTGTTAAAATGAAAAATATTTAGAGAGAGAGGGCAGAATTTTAAAGGTTGATGGAGGGATATTTTACTGATGTGCAAAATATTTAAGGTTGTTGAAGAGAGACAGCAGGCTATAAAAAAGTATTTTAGAGAAAAATTAAAATAATTTAAGGCAATTGTTTAATAAAAATTTCTGTTATGTCATCTGTCTGTCATCTTGAGTGGTGTCGTGCATATGATTTTTATTTTGCCATTTTTATAGAAAAAACAGCAAAAATTGTAATTTTTCAAAGCATAAAGTTAGTGAGACATCAGGTGGTATTAATTTCTTTCAATCGAAGTTCTTTGAAGTCTTTAAATTTACCAAAAAACGTGTCCTACCATAAGTCTAATTAAGCACATCTAAAAATAATTTAACAGGTATTTGACTAAATTATTTTAAGGGTCATTATGGCTTGACCATAATTTAGTTAAATACCTGATAAATTATTCTTAGATGTGCTAAAACACACTTATAGTAGGACACGTTTTTTGGTAAGTTTAAATAAAGACTGTAAAGAACTTTGATTGAAAGAAATTAATACCACCTTATGTCTTACACACTTTATGCTTTGAACAATTACAATTTTTGCTGGTTTTTGGATAAAAATGGCAAAATAAAAATCATGCACGACACCTCTAAAGATGACAGACAGATGACAAAACGGAAATTTTGATTAAACAATTGCCTTAAATTATTTCCATCTTTCCCTAACATACTTTTTTATAGCCTCTCAACTCCTTAAATATTTTTCATTTTAACAGAGAAAAAATGTTTTTTGGCAGTACTGTTTTTGAACGCTTTAAAAACAGTGAAAATTTGAAAAATGTGAGCGTTTTATTCTAGAAATCGAAAGTTTGGAAAGAAAGCTTTAAAATATGAGCAAAATCATGGTTTAAAAATTGCGTAAACAAAAGCGTGACCCCTTAAATTATACTAAAATATTTTAAGCCTGGCATGGCTTTACCATTGTACCGCAATATTCGATTTTTAAACCGCATGTAAATAATCAAATTTAAAAATTGATGTACCTGCGTTTATTAATCAAAAATGTGACACTGACTAAATTATTTATTTCCCAGGGTTGCCAACACACAAACAAAATATCAACATTTCCCTAACAACTGCCAAATCGAGTTGCTTACCTCTGGTAAAACAATAACTGTCAAAAATTGTATACAGGGCCTCTTCTAGTCTTCAGGAATTCCTGTGAAATTGTAAATGTAAATTTTTTTAAAAGATTAAAATAAATTAAAAATTGATGAAGTGATGGATTAAGGACAGAAACCAATCCGATCTAATTCCCAAATTTTGCCTTATTTTCACCATATCAATATGGTATGGAGTACTATTAAAATCGTGAAATTTTGACTTCTTAATTTTATCAAAAATGAGTTACTAAGGTTCCAAAACACCTTAATCGACGAAAAAAGAGTTGTCTGCTGTCTGTCTGTATACACGATAACTAAGAACACCTTAATCGATTTTAACGAAATTTGGTACAAAAATCCTCTATCGGCTGACCATAAACTGATTAACTTTTGGGTAGGGTGGTGGGGGGTTGAAGGGGGATAAAATATTTAACAAAATTGTAACTTTGGAACAAAAGCAAGTAGCGATATACGGTTTTCAGATTTAAGTTTCCATGAATTTTTATATATAGTCCAAATTCGTGGGAGCTTTAGTTTCCGGGTTATTTGAAAAAACGTTAAAATATATTTAAAAAAATCATAAATTTATAGAAGTAAAGCAGCTATTCATATGCGGTTTTCAGATTTTGGTTTTCGTAAATATTACCTAAAAATTTTGATATAAGGTTCAAATCTTTCAAAGCTACAGTTTTCGAGATATTTTCATTTCCTTTCAACATAAAATAATTGATTGTATGGTGGACTATCCGTGCTTTCTAGCACCAGTTTTTAGAGCTTAGTTTTTCGTTTGGATCAGATCAGTTTCGCTTGCAAGGTTATTTTTGGCCACACATTTTTCTATCCAAATACAGAAATTTTTCAAAATAAAAAAAAAATTAATTTCATTTTTTAAAGATAAAGCTTGAATCTAGGGTTCTCTAGTGATACTTTATGTCCACTTTGTCCACTCTTGCCGATATAAGCACAAAGAGTAATTTTTTTTGCATACTACAATATAATATTATATATAACCAAAAACATTATAAAATTAAATAAAAAAAGTAAAAATAAACATTCATGAACACAGGCATAAAACAAAAAAGCTATATATTAAAAATGTCGTCCAATCCAAGGTCCTCCCCAATAGTGCCTATCACCGAGGTCGCATTACCTCTTTGTGATGAAAGATTTTTAATATGTTGTCTGAAGACTTTAAAAACAAGCAGTTTCAAAAACTTAAATAAGTACCATCTAAAAAAATAATATAGACTGGTCACTAAAAATTAATCTATAATTTACATAGAACTTTGAAAATAGAGTTATTATCTTATTATCTTTAATTGATAAATTAAACTTAAGTAACACCCCAAAAACTTAAATAGGTACCATCTAAAAAAATAATATAGACTGGTTTGTTCACTAAAAATTAACCCATAATTTACATAGAACTTTGAAAATAGACTTATTATCTTATTATCTTTAATTGATAAATTAAACTTAAGTAACACCCTTGTATATTAATAAGTGATAATTCCCGGTACGACTGATGATGCACGCACAGACATAAGGTCCATTATGGGTCATCTTATCGTATCCTTTGAATGTACACTTTGTGATACTATATTTGAAGTAAATTTGAATTTGGATTAATTTTATTATTAATCGAAAAATCATCCTAATTTTACATTCCACTGGTTCGGGAACTTCTTTGGTACCAGAATTATTTAATTTTCTCCTTTTGAAAAAGTAGAATTGACCAACCCAAGTTTTTTTAAACAACTTAAGTTCTTTTACCTCAGAAGAACACTCAACACCGCCCTTGACCCAGGCTCGAGATTTTAAGCCAAGCTTTAACTACAAAAATCGCAAAACCCGGAAAGGGCATTGACCTGATCCCAGGCTCTCCTGTGACGAATTTTAGAGTCCACTGGCGACGCGACGCTCAAAGAACGACGCTCAGCGCCGCGAGACTACCATACTGCCATGCCTATAAAGAAGTGTGAATGTTTCGATATTAACTTTTTTCCATTTTTGCAATCTATGTCATCTAAAGTTTATTTTCAACTACTTTTTTTCTTAATTTTTAAAGTTTAAGGGCGATATTTACTAAAGGCTATAGTTTAAGGAAAGTTTGGTTTGAAGGTCGACATACACATGGGTATCGAAAAATTGATTTTCAGCCGAACCATAACGTAATTGCCAATTTTTTATGTGCGCCACTGTCATTCCTGACTAACGTCAGTTAAAAAGCCACACCCTTGACGTGTTCAAAAAGGTATCACTTGTTAAAATTGGTCAAAGATGTAATAAAATTAAAAGGGTAAGTTTTTGGCCTCTAAAAAATGAATTTTGTGTTTAAGCATACAGTTCTACTATACTTTGGAAAAATTAACAGATATATGTTTGTGAATCAGTAGAGTCCTGTCGCGCCAGTAGTCAAGGGAGTAGTTTTTTGGTTTTGCTAAAACGTGGATTTGGATCTATTGTCGATGTAATGTCAAAAACACCCAACAATTTTTAATAAGAGGGCAAAAACTCAATCTGTTAATTTTATTCCATCTTTCGTATTTCATGACCAATTTTAAAAAGTGATATCTTTTTGAATACGTCAAGGATGTGGCTTTTTAACTGACGTTAGTCAGGAAAGACACTGGCGCAGACAAAAAATTGGCAGGGGGGCGAAAAATTGGCATTTTTCAAAAGCGTCCTTCATCTTGAATTTTAGCGAAATGTCAATTCTGGTGACAGGATCCTATAGCTGAAGCTTTAGCTTTCCAATAAAACTAAAATTTTTGAAATCGGACAAGTGGGCACGAATTTATACCATAAAAAAAATGTATATTTATTGTATGTATATACTATTATATTATCTTATATGGTCGAGACTAACGAACGTCAAGAAAACAAAAATGCATTCAAACATTTTTTAAAGCCACAAGAAGATTTTTGTGATATTACTCCAGATAATAATCAATATTATATTTCACCTTCCCGATGATAGAATCATAAAGTAAATGAGTTAAAGTAAAACTCAAGATATATATATCCTTGACTCCGATTTTATAATCTTCTAAAGTCTGTTCATAAAGAAGAGAGAGTAATAAAAATGCAAATTTGGATAAATTTTGTACTGAGTGATCAATCACTTTTTCTTCTGTTTTAAAAATTTTCTAATGTACCTCAGGTAAAAATTCTTTATTTTTATATACCTCACCCTGTTCGACCGGAGAATACAATAGAAGGCAAGCGATAAACTATTCTCATAGGCGCCGCAATTGGGGGAAACTTACATTTTAAGTACCGTGGTATATAGGTATTAGTGAAGAAAATAGTAAATATGTGATAAGTTCTATGAAATTTAATAAAACAAATTACTTTATATTAGAAAAAATTTATAAATTAAATAATAAAAATACATTTTAGGAATAAAAATAATATTATAATATATATACAAAAACGGATTGGTGTTTTAACTATAATTAATAAGCACACCTTAAAATTAAATTACGGCTAGACAAATGGTTGGTACATAAAAAAAATGTTACGGTTGTCAATTATTATAACTACAAAAATAATTCAAATGAAATGGAGGTAGATAAGTTTCTTTAAAACCAGTCAAAAATAAAATAGAAATAAATTATTCAGAAGAACAGTAAATGCTCTCATCATCACCCTCATTTTCTTCCAAAGAAATAATTTACGGTTTCACAGTTTCTTCGATTAAACAATCAAGTTTCCACATTTTTTCTTCTACTTTTAAAATATGTTGTACACATTTATGCCAATTATCTGGAGTTATTTTTTTAACTGATTCTTGAAAAAGCCCTTTCATTTGAGCCCATATTAATTCTATTGGATTAAGTTCACAATGGTAAATGATAATGTTATGTTTCGTTTTTCAGTCATATTATCGACAACTTTCTTATTAAATTTTTCTTTGTGGCTATTTACCAATAATAGTAGTTCTTTTTTTACCATATCTACCTCAAAATTTATGTTTTTTCTGTAAGCTACTTACAAATATCAGCTTTTCTCCATGCTGTGGTTGGTACTTTTTCAAGGTTTCTGGAATGGTAACTGGCGTTGTCCATTACTATTACTGAACCACAAGGTATTAGGTCTAACATTTGCTGAAAGTATTCTTCAAATTGACGGAAAGACCAAAAGACCTCCTTTTACAAACCCTTTTTCATTGCCAATATGGACAATTATCAAACGTTTTCTCTTTCCTGACGGCGGCTTTATCCCTGTCGACCAACCTTGCATGAATGCCTGTCAGGCACTTTTCACATTTTTGTCTTGCCAGTGTTTGCCAACAGTGTGACCTTCATCTACCCAAGTTTCATCAAGAAAATATATATTTTTGCCCAACCTTCGAAATATTTTCTCCAGCCAACTACCTCGTCACTTTCTATTAAAACCGCCTTTCTGTTATGTTTTTCCCAAGAAAAATAAAAAGCAAAGATAGAAGCAGATTTATAGTCTAACCTAATTACCTAATAAAAATATTATTTAGAACCAACTCATAAGTACCTACATGTAAAAACAGAACAGGCATAATAAACAATTTCTCTATCATGTTAAAATATAATATATATTTTTAACTGCTGTCTTTTTCCAATTTTTTTTTAAAATTTAAATGTTGGTAAAACACCTACGCCAATGGTACACTCTCTCTTCTTTATGAATGGACTATAGTTAAAGTCAAACTCAAGATATATCGTTGACTCCAATCTTCTACCTGTTGTTAAAAATGCCTTCCAAAACAAGCAATAAAATATAATCCCTTAGAAATATAGGTACGGACAAGGGTAAATTTTAAGAAAGGGAAAATATTTTATGTTATTTTTAGCTATTATTATTAAATGTTCTGTTATTTTATATTGTTATTATTATATTAAGTTCGTGTACAGGTTCACAATTTGTAAAACACACTGACAAACTTTAGAAAAAGTAACATATTAATTTTGTGATTACTAAATTATACGAACTTCGGTAAGGATTAGTAGTAGTATAGAAACTGCAGAAGTTAAATAGACAGAAACAGTGCATCTGCCTGTTATTGCCAAAACAATTATTTTTGACGTCTATACCACTGTTTTGGAACGTGGTATGTCAAGGAACGAGGCCATATAAGAAACTGCTTGCCTCACCAAGAAAGCATACCTATACAACTATTAAGGATACTGTAAGTAAACCTATCAGACCTAGGAGAAAAAGAAAAGATTCTGGTACCAACCATACCAACGATCGACTTGTTAAGAAAACGCTTGCAAGCAAATAAAACCAACATGAAGTGCTCAAAATTCAAGAAACTTAATAAGCGAAAAGTCATAATGGAAGCGGGGTGTCTAAAAAAATGGCGACTGGAATTTTTAATTGCAATTGATCAATATAGAAAAGAAGGAAGAAATATAGTTTACCTCGATGAGACCTTGTTTGATACCCACGATACCCCTGATAAGGGTTAGGTTGACTCTTCCGAAAAATGTCATATCAACGTACCGTCAAATCGAGGTCGTCGTGTAACCATTATACATGCCAGAACAAAAAATGGCTTTATACCAAATTTGTTATGTTTATCTTCAAAAGACATACAGACAGCAGATTTATTTGAGGATTGGTTTGTCAACAAACTATTAAAAAATATTCCACCCAACAGCGTTATCGTAATGGATAATGCTAGTACCATAGCAGACAGCTCAATAAAGTACCCTGCTCGAACAACAGAAAAACCCAAATTCAAGAATATATGATGGAAAATGATTTTGTAGACAAGTATACAAAAAAAAACAACTATTAGAAGTTGTAAGACATTTTTTTATTAAAAAGGTGTTTTTTTGTGTCCAAACGGCTGAAAAATTTGGACATACAGTACTTAGATTACCGAATTATCACGTTTAATCTCATAGAATCAACAAAAGACGCGACAAGTTGATTGGCAAATCTATTTACTGTCAAGTAGTAACCTAAGTAACAGAAAGGAAGATCGTCATGCAGAAATTCCACAAGAGATCGTTTTACGACATTCAACGTGGGAAACCTGCATTCCTCGTTTTCTTTAGCCGCTAGCGGTGAACAATCGCGATTTCGCGGCAAAAAATTTGCTTACACAGCTGATTTTAAATGTCCGTCGTAAATAAATAACGTAATAAAATGCTTGAATTGAATAGTGTAGAAATATACTGGAGAACAAAAAAAAATGCAACACCAGAAAGGACAAATATTTTTAAAGTAATAAGGATGCTCTTGGTAATTGATTACATTTCCAAGAAGATTCCTCCATGATAATCATCAAAAAATTAATAATGAGTGACTCCTCCATAGTTATTTATGCACTGGTTTGTTCTATTGGGGATTGACAAAATAAGATGGTCTGTTATATCATATTGTGGAACACTCATCCAAATCCTCCTTACGTCATGCCATAGTTCATCTAAGTTTCCAGGGGGACGTGGTAATCAAATAAGATTAAGAAGATAGGCGACAAGTCAGGCAATCTGGTTGGCCATTCCAAAGTCTTTATGCCAAGTTAATGTAAGAAGTCCATTGTTTCGCGAGCAATATACGGTCTGGCATTATCTTGTTGAAAGATCGCATTTGGGATAGTTTGTAGGTAGGGATGTAAAACTGGTTGCAGCACTTCATCGATATATCGCCGAGCAGTCAGATTGCCGTTGATGAGGACTAGACTAGATCTGCTCTCACCTCGAAATCGCCTAACCCTCATGCGTCCATCATGGCCGCCTAAACAAAACCTGGATTCGTCGCTGAAGCTCATGGTATTCCATTCGTCATTCCAGTTTTGCCTAGCTCTGCACCACTCCAAGCGGCGAGCCTTATGTTGTGGGGTCAAAGGTAGCACCAAAAGCGGACGATAAGCCCTCAGCCCCATACCAAGCAATCTTCGATTAACTGTCATCCTTGAAAACACTCGTCCTGTAGCTGCAACTACAACATCTTTTACTTGGCGTATACTGTCCCGTCGATTTCTGGGAGCAAGAAGTCTAAGATGCCGTAAATCACGACCTTCTAATAATCTAGGTCCACCTTCTCCAAACTCTTAACACTGTTGATGGATTGGCATTAACCCTTCTTGCAATTTCCCGTAAACCAAAACCAGCCTCTTTCATGTCCACGATGCGTTCTTGAAATTGTTGGCTAACGCGAACTCTTAACATTTTTGTTTTTTAAGTAAACTGTAAGCAATCCAAAAAGACCAAAAACCACGAGAAAAATGATTTATAAAAACCAAAATCAACCAAGTTGTATAAACAGCAAAGAAGACCAGTGGAGCTCGTAAAATTTACAAGAAAAACTCGAGGGCCTTTCTGCACGTGGTATTGTCCTAGGATATGCGTCGCGTCGGGGCTATAAAACTCCATCAACAAATCGCAGATGTTCTCGAGAACATACCTAACTTAGAAAACCTTAAGACACGTGTTTCGAACATATTTTGGTCTCATATAGCTAACCTGACTTGTGCCTCACTGATATGAGACCAAAATAAGTTCGAAACAGGTGTCTGTGGGTACTATTAAGGTTTTCTGAGTTTTAAGGTATGTTTTCGAGAATATCTGCGAAACCCGATAAGTGGAGAAAGGACATTCCCTTTAATATCTTTTCTGTCCTCTTTTTGAAATCCCTTTGGGGACCCTCGTGGGATAGAAAACGTTAAATATTCAATGGGGTAGAAAAAGATAAAACTTTTCTATCCGTTTTAATAGTCCTTTTATACATTCAAGGGTTAATATTTTCAATTCTTTCCTGTCCATATACTTTTTATCCCTTCCTATTCACTTTATAGTACATAAAGGAATACCTGTTAATACCTTCTTCATTTAATCCATTTTGATCCAAAAAAGGATTTCAAAAAGGGGATTGAACTATAATAGCAAATGATTGAAACTTTCTATCCGTTTCAATACACCTTTTTGCATACAAAATTAATCCATTTCTATATCTTCAAGGGTTCATATTTTCAATTATTTTCTATCCATATACTTTTAATACATTTCAATCCACTTTTTCATCCAAGAGAAAGATTTTAAAAAGCGGATTCAATTATATAAAAAAAGATAAAAACTACTTATCTATTTCAATACACCATTAGGCATACAAAATCATCAAAAACTGCTTCTATACCTTAACGGGTTCATATTTTCCACTCCTTTTTATCCATATACTTTTTATTCTTTTATATCCATTTTATCCATATTAATACCTCTTAATCCGATAGAAAAAGGCATATTTAGGCATAGAAAATCAATCCAATTCAATGCCTTTAGAAGTTTGTATTTTCAATTTCTGCTTATTCAAATATCCAATACTTTTTTATAAAAAAAAAGATTAAAAAAAAACGGATTCAATTATATAGAAAAGGATAAAAACTTCCTATTCATTTCAATACATATTTAGGCATAAAAATCAATCCAATTCTATACCTTTACTTCTTATCTATAGACTTTTTATCCTTTTATATCCATTTTATAGCATGCAAAATAAATACATCTCAATCCAATACTTTTTTATCAAAAAAAGGATTTCAAAAAAACGGATACAAGTATATAAACAAGAATACAAAGTTTCTATCCACTTCAATACACCTTTAGGCATATAAAATCGATATAATTCTATACTTTTAAGGCCACAAAACCGGCATAGATTTGACAACACTGCTTTGCTGTTTTTGGGCCAATCTTTACCGGGCAGAATATCGGAAACGAGAAAACGGAATCTGTTGAAATTTGGCAGGAATGTTTATTTTTGAATTCCTCATAACCGTAAATAAAATAAACACCGCTAACAATAGTCAAAAATCTTACCTGGCTTTTTCTTTAGCCTCGCCGATAATACAGAAATCTGTAACAACAATTTTTGGATTTTTTTATTTTTTGAAAAAATACACCAAATTTTCAAAAATCCTTTGGATACGGTTGTAGATTTTTATAAATCCTATTATCTGATAACAAAAAAGTAATGTTTTTTTTTCTTTGTAAGCAATATTCTGCCGGAATTCTGAAACGCCAAGGTCACATAATTTAGTAGGCCCAAGGAAACTGAAGTGAGTTCGATTGGAGTATTGGAATTCTGAGCTGCTTTCGAGCTTGTGATCATCTACGCAAAATCAATCAGATCATTGCCTAAAAGAATAAAAAATAGCCTATCAACCACTTTTTTTTCAAATTAATATATATTAGCAGTTTTTTAATGAAATAGTCAGCTAAAAATTATTTAAAACCCTTTGTTTTTATATAAAACAAACTTGAAATAAGAAAAAACACAAAACCACCCACCGATCCTTGGATCTTTGTGAATTACCGACCATTATTTTTTCGAAAAATATTTTGATTTTTTTCTTAAATAAAATCTGCGGTTTTTATTTTTAAGTGTACAAAAAACTTGAAATAAAGAGAGGTACCTAAAGTAATATATTTTATATAGCCGTAAGAGCTAAATTCATAGACCTTCTTTAAGGCTCCGCCCTTGTTCCTTGCCCATGTTAATTCTTATGGGGAAGGAAGGAGGAAGGCCCAAGGAATAATCAGCTAATTAATAGGGTTTGAGATTAAAATCGCAGAATCGTTCATAAAAATATTCAAATTGATAGAAATGTAGAATAAAGTTGCAAATAACACTAGGAACCAAAAAAAACCATAAGAAAAAAGTTTAAAATTATTCTTGCCAGCTCCTAATTTGCTTGGGTCAAACATAACCTTAAATTAAAAACACAACACGCAAGAACACAATCAACACCAAAAAATAGTTTTGCTATGGTCAACAAATTCTTTTGTTTACATTTTCATGATAGGCTATTCAAATTTCGAGTAGGTCCTTCTAATGATCATTTTGCGCAGATAATCACAAGCTCGAAAGCAGCTCAGGTTCCGCATAACCCCCGACCATTTGTCTAATGGAACATTCGGCCAATAAATTTATACAAAAATAATATGGAAATTTGTTATTTTTTTATGTTGAATAATGATTTTTCTTTTGATTCTTTTTCATTTCGAGACATTGCAATCCATGAAACATGAATATTGAATTCGTTTTCAATATGTTTTGAAAACTTTTTTTTCATGAGTTTTCATGACAGGTTTTCAAATCGATTTTGAACCGATTTGAAAACGGTTTTCAAATTTTGATATTTGGCAGCTGACATATGTCATAGTTGTCAAATATTTATTTTTGAGTTTTGGTACTTTTTTTTAAATGTATTTTATTCAAAAGATGATGTTGGCCCTTGCACACATTTTTTTTAAATTTTAATTACTACTCTGTTTGCAAGTGGAAGTATAGAAAGAAATGCTGAACTGGTATACAGACCGCTTCAAGCTACTGCGAACATAGGGCGGAAGAAGTCTAATTTGCCACTGTACGTACATGCAGAGACACCGCACGCCTATCAGTGAAGCAACCAATACTCAGGCTTGCGATCACCACTTGCATAACTTTCCTTTGGTATTTAGTACGCCTCTAACCACGGTGCTGTGTGGAGCGTAGTCAATGAAACCGGAATTTGGTCAATAAATACGCAAATTTTTATAACGTAATTTTCTTATTTTTTGTCACTGATAAATAAGAGCGTTTTATTGTCAACTGCTCAGATTTATCAGTGACGACGTGTTACAATGAAAATAATAAGGAGAAACAAAATAAAAGCAAGTTCTCAAAATAAAATAATACATTCTAAAAACCAAAAAGATTCTCACAGTCAAAAAAAAATTAAAGCAAATGTTCGAAAAGTCCTCCTTGCTCGGCTAGACAATATCCGAGCCTACTATAAAAACCCCTTCTAACGTTTCCAAGCATGGGTGATAATTTGAAAAGCTTCTTCAAAAACAGATAGAAGTCATTAGGAGCAAGATCGGGAGATCGAGCTGGCCATAAAATAGTTCCCCGTGTACTTATAACCCGATTAGGAAATACATTATCAAGATATTCCCTAACAAGGCCAACATTGTGAGCGGAACAACCATCTTGTTGAAACCATGTTTCACCAAATCTTACACCTAACAACTGCCTAGCAGTTGGAATAATGTGCTGCTGCAGTAGATCCAAGTATCTAGGACCATTCAAATTGCAATTGCCGTTAATAAAAAATGGCCCAATTACGTGTTCCCCTATAATACCCCCCCCCCAAACATTTAGTTTTTGGGGATACTGTGTTCTTACGTCAAAATACAAATGCAAATTTTCCCTCGACCAATATCGAACGTGTGTTGGGTTATGACGATTTAACCATTTGACCATCTGCACTTTTTCGGCAACTTCGTAGACATCCATTTTTGGTTTTAAAAATGTATTATTTCAATTAAGAACTTACCCATCTGTTTCTCGAGCAAGGCAGAAATAAAACAAAATGATAAAAACAAAATGAATTTCCAAAAGATAACACTGCAGCGTGCTTCGAATCCACCTCGGTCGTACGGCACGGAGAGTAAATTGGACTTGATTCCCCCTATGTTCGCAGTAGCTTGAAGCGGTCTGTATGTGCATAGCACATACACTTTCCAGTCAAATATTTCTTTTATTTTCCATAATTAATTTTTTTAAAGTATTTAAAAAAACAAATCTTTAGTTATTTAAGTAAGGTTATGTTATGAATCTTCTTTTTTCTATACACTCCACTAAATTTTAGAATGCCGGTTCCACAGTTTCACTTCTATTTCTCTCTCTCTCTCAAAAAGTGTGAGAGCAATAAAATATAATTTGGCAGCTGTCTGGTAATCCGACGCAATGCGCATGTGTAAACTCAATCCCCGTTTTCATGGAAAATCGGTATTTCGATCTCAATACGATCTTGATCCAACACTAAAAATTTTCAGGGTAGGATCTAGATTGAAATCGATTTGAATACTGGAAAAACAGGCGTTTTCATGGACGGTATCGGATTGAAATCGTTTTCAGAACGAACTCAATTCCCATGAAAACGTAGCAATTAATAATCGTTCCTAATAAGCTATACTTTTCTCACATATGGTGTTCGTACCGTGTTCTGAACACTGCACGATCTCACTCGAAATGGTATTAGTGACGCCACCTATTGTTGATCTTTGAAGAAAATAGCAAAGCAGTGTTTTTAAATCTATGCCGTTTTTGTGGCCTTAATACCTCTCAACCCAATATTTTTTTTATTCAAAAAGAGGATTTTAGCAAACGGATTCAACTATAGAAACGATACCAATTGGCAATTTAAACTTTTAAAATCCTATTGAAGGATAATCGAAATCTTATTGAGTTTTTCTTGTAAAGTAGAAATATATATTTTATTGGGAAGAAATTTTGAATATATGACAGCGCCAGCTGATCAAAATGACCGAATTTTGCCTGTCCCGCGATACCATAAGTAACAACGTAAATGCAAACATTAAAAAAGTCGTAAAACTATAAAAGGTCACACATACGAGGCTACATTTCGCTATCCCTGCAGCAGGTGTTTGGGTACTGCTTTTCAATTTAATAACCTCGTTCGGTCGATTTAAAAGGCTCTGCAAAGAGTCGTCCTGCTAGTCATTTTGGACCTTTAAATTGGACCTTTAAATGCTGCTTCAAAATGGGCAGGTGCTTCAAGAAAATTACACAAAAATAAGAAGTATCAAACGACAACAACGACAGGTATACGGGTATGTTGAAAAAAAAATCGAAAGCTGCTGAAGATGTGGGTTTTAAAATTTTAATTAATGTACCTTTAAATTCGATCATTAAATCCTACGTCATGATTGGCAGCTGTACCAGAAAAATTACACAAAAATAAGAATAATCAAAAGACAACAACAGACGCAATATGTTGGTTTTAAAATGACGGGTGCAAGAGGAAACTCGCTGCTCCAAAAACGTACAGTAACTTCCATTTTTAGAGGTCATCCTAATGATTCCTATTGATTACCAACGATTCCCAGTGTTTACCAAATGATTACCAGAAAATATAGAGTGATTTACCACCCTCGAATTCCCCTTAGGTGAAACTCGCTCCCCCTAAAACTAGCGATCACCGAATGGTTCCCAAATGATTCCCAGCGATGGTTACCTTCCGCGAATGTCCCACTCGAGTTGATGACCATCATATAGCGGGTGTTTCACCTCTTTTTTTTCTGCATTTTTCAAGGTAAAGAAATGAAACTTGGGGATGTCATATAATCTCAAATTGTACGTTTTTTGACAAGTCAGGTGACTTTCGATTTTTTAAATAAGATACCCTCTACATTTTTACATTTTTCGATTACTAAAAATATTCTGCGTCCCACGCTACCCCATATATAAAATGTTGACAGCTTTAAAAAAATAAAGAGTCATTTTTTTTCCTTCATCCTAGGTAGCCATGATGGGCCAAAAATGAATATTTCGATTTCAATTAATTCACCAACAATTGAAAACACCCTGTACATGCTTTACGCTTAATTTGGTCGCGGTATAAAATTTTAAAATAAAAATGCCCAATTTTTTTTCATACTATTATTAAAAAAGTTAAGGTTATTAAGAATATTAATATTATAAAGTAAATTACTCGTTTTTGTTTTTAATTGGTAGGCTTGTTAAGAGTTGAGAAGGTAGTGCAGCTCAGTTTAAAAGCAAATGAAGAATTTACTACTTATAAGTTTTTATGCACTTCAGGGATTAAATAGGTACTTTTAATACCTCTTTTTAGGGACTAAAGTGACTTTTAATCCCTACGGGATTCAAAGAAAATTTAATTCCTAAGGGATTAAAAATAAATTTAATCTCTCAGCTTAGGGATTAAAAAAAACTAATCCCTGGAAAATTATATTTAAATTTATGGCAAGTGAACCAAACAGCACTTGCTCTTGGCCAAGATTTTATTCTTAGCACCCTTTCTTGTAGTTGACGAACCATTTGGCGTAGTAGTCATTTTAACAAAGATCTTTTCCTAAAGTGCATAAAATAGTATATAAACCTCGGGAATAAAGTGTCGTTTAATCCCTTAGCAAATTTTAGCCCGACCGTAGGGAGGGACAAACCTTTCGCCGCAGAATTAAATGTGGCACTTTAGTCCCTAGGTTTATTGTGTTCTATTATAGCTAATGACAAGCAAGACACTGTCTTCTTACCTATCAACAAGTCTACTACTTAAAAACAAAAACAAATAATTTAATTTATAAAAAGGTAATTTTTTGTTTAATTTCCTATTTTTTTCACTGAAAACTATTTTTTATAACCTTAACTATTTTAATATTAGTGTGAATATAGTTATATAGTGTGAACACATACCATCCTATTTAAAAAGATGGGTTATTTTTCTTTTAAAATTTCAAAAAGCGATCCAATTAAGCGTAAAGCATTTGCAGAATGTTTTTTATTTTTGTTAAATTAATTTAGAACAAAATATTAATTTTTGGCCCATCATGGCCACCTAGATTGAAACAAAATATTCAATTTATTTTTTTTTAATCCTGTGGAAGTTTGTCATAAAGGGGCACCGTTGAACGAAGAATATTTCCAGGAATCGAAAAATCTAGAAGTCACTTGTCAAAAAACGTCAAATTTGACATTAAATGCAGAAAAAAAGGGGGTGAGCCACCCCCGTGAAACACCCAGTAGCTGCCTCCTATAATAAACATAAATCAGTAGAAATTAAAAAAAAAAAACGAAACGTGGAGTTAACCTACCACCTTTTCCACGAGGTTTTTTGACCCGTGAGAATAAAACCACTCTTCTTTAATTTTAAATTGTTGCTTGTTTCTTATTGCATTATTTTTGTACCTGTCTGTCTAGAAAAAGTGGGTCGTCGAAAGCAAGAATACCGGCCTTTGTCTTCGCCAGAGTTGTAATGATGATGATATCACATGTTTTTAAATACATATGCTATGTTTTCATGAGTATTGAGTTCGTTTTCAAAACTCATTGTATCCTTTTCTTTTATATAGCGTGTTCTTGCTCTGGATAAAGAACACGCTATATAAAAGAAAAAGATACAATGAGTTTTGAAAACGAACTCAATACCCATGAAAACATAGCAATAGAGTTATTACTTTGCTCTGCGTATATGGTGTTGCTTGTAATTGAGCATGTAATTGAGCCATATTTTTAGGTGTGAAATACCTGCCAATTTCAAGACTTCTACACTATTAGTAGCTAGGTAAATTTCTGTTTCAGTCTAAAATGTCTGCCTTATTAACAACTTTATTTCTCATCAATTTCAAAACGCTATTCGATTTTAATTTAGCAAGAATGCAGTTAGCACATCCTCTTGCAAAATCACGATCATCCAAACAAACTCAGAAAAAGTCAAACAGGAAACCTGACATTCTTTAAATGGTCGACTGCATTCCTATGCAAGTCTTGCAATTTTATTAGTTTGTCTATAATTTTCTTGGTAAACTTTACGAGGTTTAAAAGTTTAATGTTGTCATTCAATATTATCGAACATTTTGAACCCGACGCGCTTCTTATTGGCCATATAGTTCTCCTTCCAAACATTTACAACTTTATCAGTTTGTATCTGAAAAGTTTAAAATTATTGGAGAACACTACTTTTTTGTTTCATATTTTCTACTTCCTTTTGTTTGTTTTTTCATTCCAAATTTTTGCAAAATTAAACTATCATGGTTAGTGTCAAAAAATTGCTCCTTTTTACTTTTGGCACAGCGGTAGAGATTCTTCAAAAACCGTCAGAAAATCTCGCCCTTACAAAAAATCTGACGATTTTTAAATACAAGTTTACACTAGCTGCTTTTTGTCAGGACTTATTTTCTAATAGGTATTCCTTAAAATTTAGTTTCTTAATCCTGTTCCAGTAAATAAAAAATATGTCAATTTTAATTTTTTTAGACAGTTTTTGTGATGTGCCATTTTTTATTTAAAAATGTATTTTATTAAGGCCACAAAAACGGCATAAATTTGATAACAGTGTTTTGCTGTTTTTGGGCCAATCTTTACCAAGCAAAATATCGGAAACGAGAAAACGGAATATCTGTTGAAATTTGGCAGGAATGTTTATTTTTGAATTCCTCACAACCGTATCCAGACAGTTTTTTGCTGGACTCCCTCATTTTCGAAATAAAATAAACACGGCTAACAATAGTCAAAAATCTTACCTGGCTTTTTCTTTAGCCACCATATATACACCAAATTTTGAAAAATTCTTTGGATACGGTTGTAGATTTTTATAAATCCTACTGTCTGATAACAAAAAAGTTATGGTTTTTTTCTTTGTAAACAATATTCTGCCGGAATTCTGACAGGCCAAGGTCACGTAATTTAGTAGGCCCAAGGAAACTGAAGTGAGTTCGATTGGAGTATTGGAATTCAGGTTCCGCATAGCCACCGGCCACTTGTCTAATGGAACATTCAGCCAATAAATGGATACATGTCAAGTAATAAAAATAATACGGAAATTTGTAATTTTTTTGATGTTGAATAATTATTTTTCTTTTGATTCTTTTTAATTTCGAGACATTGCATTTAAAACCCTTTAAAAGAACCAATGATAATGGTTACGTTCCTAATAAGTTAAACTTTTCCTCACATATGGTGTTCGCACCGTGTTCTGAACACTGCACGATTTCACTCGAAATGGTTTTAGTGATGTCACCTATTGTTGATCTTTCAAAAAAGAGCAAAGCAGTGTTGTCAAATCTATGCCGTTTTTGTGGCCTTAAGCTTATTTTTTTGTGTAAACAAACCTTTAAAGCTTTTAACATACAAAAACATAGATAGCCATGGAATATGTCGCTGTCATTGTTCAGAAAAGTCACACAAATTCTGTCTTTCCTTTCACATGGTGAGAATTTTCGACACTTTTTCACGTTTATTGGTACGCGTAGTAGCAATTTAGCTTCGCCGTAAAATTAGTCCTGCCGAATATCTTTAAAATAAATTTACAAAATGTTATTAAAAAAATTATGCATTTTCTATTACAACCTTAGGATAAATATGCGTTTTATAGGGGAACCTCGAGAGGCCACCTAAAGGCATGCGTGACATAATCGGTGTGGTATTTAACGGCTGACTGATTAAACAGGTATTCTAAGAATTTTACGCGCTTAATTTGTCGCTATCCGTTTCTTGTGCAAATATTTGTTGATACAAAGTGGTGTCGTTAAATGCTGAAAGGGTTTTTTTTTCGATAAAAGGGTCAAGAAAGTACATTTCCTGTTCAGGGTAAAAGGAGCGATAGGTTTCCACGTTACACGCCGTTTTGATCGGCCAGATCCGGACGCTCTGTTGCCGTGTCTTCCGGTCGGAAGCGTGCAGAAATAGACTTGGAAAACGGACACTTCCTTTTCCCGTCGATTAGTAGCGGTATAGTGCAGTTTATAATCGATATTTCGAGCTTCGCGTGTTGGGTTAGGATAAATCCAGCATTATATAAGGTGGGCCACAAAATTCCGGATTTGGCTATGAATTTTAACATAAAAGGGCTCGATTTTTATAGATATTGGTTTTTTCGAAAGACAAAACGTGATACTTTTTCGATTCAGTTGAAAATTTATCATTTCTTAAAGATCCAAGATGGCGGACAGTTTTAAAAATGTGTAATTTTCACTCCCCCCCTCCTCTGCAAAAAATTTATATGCGACAATGAAGAAACTAACTACAAACGCTCATTTAACTAAATCGGTAGAGGAATGAAAAAGTTATGCTTTTAGATTATGAGTGTTTCGGCTTAACATTGGAGAAAATCACAAAATTACATATTTTTTCAATTTACACACCTTATTTTTTTAAAGTACTGGACAAAATATAAATTAGTATTTCTCCATTGTTTCTTCGTATATCCAGGTATTATCTAATTAAATCGAATAAGAAATAAAAAAATTAGTGTTTTTCTTAATTAAACAATTAGGTCAAAAGATATAGCAAATGGAAAATGTATGTAATTTTTTTATTTTTTCATGAAGTTAAAACACTCGTAATCAAAGAACTTATAACTTTTTTATTTCCCAACTGATTTAATTAAATTATACCTCAATATACACAGAAACTATATGCGTTTGTAGTGAAAGTTTTAGAGTTTGTTCAGTGTCGCACTAGTAATCAAGTCAAGTTAGAAGAGGGGAAGAAGGGGGTCTCTCTTCGCCTGGCAAAGGCTCTACACGAATCTTTTTTGTCATCCCCCCTAGAGCGCCCACCCCGTATACACTTTCACTCCCCACGAACCTACCTGCCCTTTGGATAACGGTCAGGACCCCAATTTTTGAATTGTGAGAGAAGGAATGTTCTCCTAAGCGATGTGTTATACACTTTCACTCCCCACGAACCTACCTGTCCTTTGGATAACGGTCAGGACCCCAATTTTTGAATTATGAGAGAAGGAATGTTCTCTTAAGCGATGTGATTGATCGCGGGATAGATCACATCGCATACTATTCGATCGCTGTATTTTTCAACCTGCCCTTGATCGTGTGCATCGTTGCCATGTTTACTTTGATACAAACGAACTACTTTTTCATGTTAAAGGTTACTCTAACTAACTATTACGTTTTCTCGGCCGCAGTGCCGAATTACCCTTATTTTCGGGAAAATCCTCTTTGGTTTTTGCAGTTCACCTCTGTGCTTGGTTTTCTGGGTTTTTGTAATAAAAATTAGTGGAGAAGGAGGTTCGGGCGTTCCTTTTAAAAGAAAGGCCCCACTTAACACAATCCAAAAAAAAATTATCATAGAATTCATGGCCAAACACCCGAAACTTCGAGCAGGAACTTTTTCCAACTATTTTACCTACAAAACAAGTCAAAAATTGCGAAATTATCTCGTTGAGTTTCTTACCTTTAATTTCTAAATTTATCCTTTTAAAAAAATACAACAGACACAAATTAAAAAAACAAAACGAGTAATAGAGGTTAGAAAATCGTGTGTTCTACGCAGGCGTCTTCCGAAAAAAGCAGTGTTCTCTCACTTGAAACCCGCCGGATCGGATCTCCTACTTTTTGCGAGAATGTGAGCAGGTTTTCATCGTTCAAAAATACATCACGGGATAGATCCCTACCGACTGGTGGTGATTCGCCCAAAAAACCACACGTTCATGTTTCAAAAATTGGGGTCCAGGAGTATAATAGGAGGGATACATACATTTAGGCAGTACTGCATTTAGGTCCAATTTATACTTCGAGTAAAGGGTGATGACGTCATTTTTAACTTAAATATTTTATAATCGATATCTGGATTTCGATTAATCATTCGATTCGATTAATAAATTTATTTTGCGATCCCTAGTCAGGATATCCGACCGTTTGAGCGTCAAAAGGTGTTCCAGATCTTGGAAGATTCCTTCTCTAATTCCTCTGTATGCTGGACTTCTTGGAAGGTCTAAGTAGAATGACGATTCATCCTACTCCCTACATTTTCTACAAGTTAAGCAGTCTGCTCTAAAGGAAGTCTATCAGAGGCTCTATCCGTCTGCGTTTTCTGCGCAGCAACCAACCTCTTATTAACTTGAAGCCCTGGATCAGCTGTTTTATGATTGTTAGGATAACATAACGCCCAAGAGCATATTAGAGCTTTGTCCTGTTCCTTCAGATACTTTTATACTTGATGATAGCTTTATAAAGTTGAACTTGCTATGTTGTGCTGTATAGAAATTTAATACTAAGTTAATGTATATTAAATTAGATAGAACCAGTAGGAATTGTGTGTGTTTATTTAATCATTGAAAATATAGAGCAAAAGGCAATAAGGGTCGTGTTAAGGGTAGAAAACTCCTTAAACATGGCAACAAATCTCTGATTAAACGCTAATGTTTTCTATTCGTGACAATGCGGAAGAGAAGACAGCTTGAAACAGTATGGCTCTTCTAGAGCCGTTTTTTAGGACCATTAGCTTTCGTTGTTTTAAGATGTCAATCAGAGAAATTGACAGCCTAAATCCGGGACAGTATTTTTTTTCGGTAGTAAACTAGAGTAGTGATGAGGGTATCAATGATTTTTAGGTCACCGATATACCGGTGATGGTGATTTAAATGTCATTGTTTCTTTAGCAGTGACTGAGGTCGCTGTTTTACTGTGTTAACAACAACAGTCACTGCCCAGCAGGTTTAGAAATCAGTCAAGCAGCGGTTAGATAACGAAGCAGTTAGGGTAGAATTGTTGATCAACTGTGACTGCAAAAAGATTATACGTAGACGTCGCGATCGTCCGTCGATCAGTTTGCGACCCATTCCGCTATTCAACAGAGCATTCCTGTTCCTGATCCTCCTAATACCGCCTAGAAGTAGGATGACAGAATATTTTTTAATTTTTATATACTCTAAATGTTCATATTTTGTTTACTATACCTAACTTGTAATCTAAATCTATTATAATTTTTTTCACGATTTTTTCTTGATATTTCAGATATTTTTTAAAAGTCAATTATCATTTTTGACAAAAAAATTTCATATACCGAAGTGAAAAATTCAAAAACATTTGTTGGCTTAAATTTAATAAAAATAGAAAAAAATAAATAAAATAATTATGTAAAAATATGTAGGTACTTTCGCAAACATGATATAAAAAATAGTTTGATAAAAACGTAACATTTCAAATATCTTGCTTGCTAAAATGCTTTGTTTGAGTTAATTCGATTTCGGCGTTTTGTAATTATTAAAATATATAACGAAAAATGTCACTTAAGGCTGGATAATAATATTTATTATCATTCCACCAGTAGCATGGATTTGTCGAACGCGAAATTAAATCACATTTCAAGTACCTTTGCACTTCAACTATCGCTTGAGAATTCGCTGTTGATTTACGCTTTGCATTGGAAGAAACCTTGGAGGAATAACAAACTGATTGTTATTCCTCCAAGGAAGAAACAGTTTTTTGGAAATCGCCCCACACGGACAGTTCTTCATCAGAATCGAAGTCATCACATTAACATTTGGTCTTGTTTCTTTGAAACTGGCTATTCTGCGACTATACTTTAACAGTGACCCAGGGCGCTGCTTTAAAAATTAGGTCACCGGTAGTGACCATCTAAGTCACCGGTATAGAAATATCGCCCATCACTAGAGTTTCGAACTTGCATTATGTTTCCGTGTTTTATTGTAAGAAAAAGAGTAACAAAAATATAGATCAATAGGAAGGAGTCTTTATATTTTTACATATTATTTACATTTTTAATGTCTACCGCGTGTATATTCACTGTTTGTTTTTGTTTTTTCTTGTCAAAACATGACATATTTTACTAACCAAAAAAAAAATCAATCTTTCAAAAACTGTCTGGGGAAATTATAAAAAGAGACAACAAAACATCCGTCCATTTCATAACATCGCTTTTACATGCAAATATGAAAAAACGAGAAATCGTGCTAACTTTATGCCGATAAGCTAACTTTGTTAAGGGTAGCTCGTAGATCACGCTTTGGCTTGTTGTCATTCTGGTAAATGCGTTTTTTTCAAGTTATTGCCCCCACCACTTTTTTTTGCATGGTACTTTTAAAAACGCTGTAACTTTCTTAAAAATTAACATGGAAAAGTCGAAATGACAGCAAACGATTCAGTGGAAACACACGATAAAATTTTTTCCTATAAAAAGGTTCAAAATTTTTCTTTGTTTTGTCACAAAAGATGAAAAACCTAACTTAGTTTTTTTTTAAAGCAGTTATTTATTTTCAGAAGGCATTTGCAACTATATTAAGGCAAAATTTAAAAAAAAAAGTTTAAAATAAAACTTGTAGAGTAACCATTTTTCTTTAATTTCTTGTATGGAAGTTATATATGCACTTGTATATTACATTTATTTCAATGGAAAAACAAATTGGTTGTCACTATATAGAAAGACCACGCTCGAAGTTGTTTTTACAAGCTTTTATTTAACTTCACCACTATGTATGTGTGTATGTAATTTGGTATGCGATTACATTTTTCGCTGACAATACAATAATATGGTATTATTAGGCACCCTCTCCCCCCTTACGAGGGAAGTTGGGGGGGGGGGAAACGACTAAGTTTTTCCGATGTCGACCAAAATTGGTATACGGGGTTTTTTGGGGATGGACGATTTTTGGTCATGTTTCGCTAACCAATTTTGACTGACTTTTTATACATCTGATTAATTGTCTTCAAATTTGGTGTGCGTTTATAGTTCTGGTGACAATACAATGTTATGGTATTATCAGGTACCCACCTTCCCCACACAAGGGAAGTGGAGGGGGAAAATATTTCGTTGGTTCGATTTCAATCAAAATTGGCATACATAAATATAAAGTGCACTAAAAAATAATAATAAAAGCGATGGGCGCAAATTAAAACTAACATCTATATATCACAGGAATTTTAGGGTAGCTTTGGTCGAGCTGCGTTGGATATACTTAATACCCTTGCATTTCTCTGCCTTATAGTGAATTCAGATTCTTGGGAACAATCATAATATTATCAATAGCATAAATTTATCGAGTGTACAAGAATTATAAATTTTTTATTTTTTCACCATAAAAATATTACAAACCAAGTATCTCAAACTTGTTTTATCGAAATCGAATAAAAAATAAAAAAGTTATAAATACTTAAAAAATTCGCCTATTCAACAACTTTAGGTTATCTGCAAAAAGTTCTTGTAGTTTTTGTTAATATCATGAATCCCAAATAAAGGCCAAAAACCTATTTTTGAGCAGTTATTTTAACATACCTTAAAAACTACTTAACCGAATGGAATCTTTAAACCCAATTTGAAGTCAGAATCAAAAAGGCTATATTTTTTATTAAAACATTTTTTTTAAACAATAATTTTCAAAAAAAAAATTAAAAATACTTTTTTAGTTTTTTCTTGTTTCAGATTTTTTAATTTATTTTAATGAAAATTATTTGTTTTTATTTTGTTAATTTTTTCAAAAAATATATTACAAACGAAGTATTCCAAAATCGGATAAAAAGTAAAAAAGTTACAATTTTTTAAAATATACGGGTTTCCGCCATTTTGAATCCGCCATATTTTTTTTAAAACGCATTTACCAGAATGACAACAAGTCAAAACGTGGTCTATGGGCTACCCTGCTACAAAATTAGCTTATCGGCACAAAGTTAGCAGCACATTATTACCACTTTTGAGTGAATGATGGATAAACTATTATTTTGATTTTTATTTACCCTAGCAAAATCCGTTTCTGAGAATATATTAAAGGCAAGTTTAGTAGAAACGGTACCACGGCGAATAAGTTTTGGCGCGGGTTTGTTTTAAACTCCTCGTAAACAAAAACATCTTTTAATATAGAGTAAAACGGAAAAAGCTAAAAATACGACATCGCGTGTTGACAAACAAACATAAAAAGGGCCATTTCTTTGTTAATGCTAGTCAGCTGTTCTAAAAATCGTTAAATCGTTCGCAGCTGTCGTAGAAATGCGATGCAACAATGCACAATACATTGATGCAGAAAAACTTTGCTTGAAACAGCTGTTGGATCTGTCAGTCAGGGTACGATAGTTTTAGGCGCTTTTGATTTTGGATAAATTAACTACGAAAAAAAGGTCAGGGAAGCAAGTCAGGTGCAAATTATGTACAGTGCGATCCATTATAAGTGGACCCCCATGTTTTGGCCCTTTTTTTATTTTAGAGTTTTCAAACCTAAATAGCTGAAAGTTTTTTATGACCTGAAAATTTTTTCGTTGTGTCAACCACTAACGAGTGATCGCAAAGTCGTCAATTTTTTTAAATAGGTTGACTAGTTTCCATCTATATTTTCTCATAGTTTGAAAATTTCTCTAATCAACTCAGTAAAAATTAGGTCAGTTAAAGAATTAGTTTTCAAGATATTTCGTCTGAAAAATTTTCACAGGTGAAATATGCAGGGACATTCTGTAATCTCGTCAATCTTTTGACGGCATTTATTTCAAGGTTACTTAATTTTGTCACTCTTTTGACAAAACCTTAAACTACGACAATTGTCGCCACAATTTTAACAAAATAACAATAATTCATAAAAAAATGTTCAAAACGGAGCCCGTTTTACTCTATGCACAGCTACAATCTACGTACTAAATTGTGGATTGCGTTGGTAATGAACTCTGGATGATTTTCGTTCAATATTCTTATTTCCGGCCTTATTCTATTTTGAAGCTCTTCTACTGTGGTGAAGTAGTGTAGTGAAGGTAAAGTGAGGTCCTATTACATGGTTACGATAGACTCAGTACCAAAAATTTCAGTCTTCCGCTCTTGAGAAGCTATCTCTTCAACAAAATTTGGGCGATCAGTTGACCAATGTCTAAAATTTTGCCTGTTAGGAACCACTGCTGTGGAATAACTGGATTCATCTGTCCATAAAATTTTGAACAAAAATAAAGGATCTTCCCTCAGTCGTTCTAACATCAAGTTGCAAAATTCTGGCTGGCGTCAATTTTTGAATGATTCTTGATTTATAATCTTTACGACACGTCGTATCGATAAGTTGGGCTAGTCTAGTGATTGGAACTTATCTTTCCTTACGCTGGATACTTCCTGTTTGATGAAATTTTAAGAATATTCTATTTATTGTGGATTTTGATGGCATAAGTCTGCCAGGATGTAGCTGCCGATATCTTCTGCGCCTAAAGGCGCATTTACACAGACAAACTTTCCTTTGATGTGGAAATGCCGACAAACATTTACACGAGCCTCTTGAGCAAAATGTTCAAAGAAATGTTCGTAACAAAAAAAACGCATGTAAATTTTGGAGAGAATGTTGAGCAAAATTTGTTTGAAGAATTGGGGGTATAAAAATTTCTTTACAAATTCAAAATATATATTGTTATCGGAATTCATTGAACTTAACTGAAAATAGAAAAACAAAGTTTTGAAATAAGGTATTTTTAATCAAGTGCTTTCCGACGGAAAATCGATTTGATGCCGAAATTCACATTTTACCTCATAAGCAACTTCGATTGATCTGATTTTTATAGGGGATATGCCAGTATACTTGTAACTTTTTTGGGGTTGTAAAGAAAACGAGAATAAAAAAAATAATAATTGGCACTTATTTATTGTTGTTGCCTTTAAAATATAATGATAAAAATTTACGTTTAAAAGAATATCCTTTATTTTACTTCCTACTTTAGTCTTTTACAATAATAATTAAGTCAAATTAAAAAACCTATATACATTTTATTAAATCTCAAATATATGAACAAAAGCACGTTCGGTTTAAATAATACCCGTTTATTACCCAATTTTACACCCCTACCAACCCGACCCTTGTCTAAAAAATATAATTTAGCAGTAATTTAGTAGACTGTGTCGCCGATCTATCATCCCGCGTTTTGGATTTCGCAGGTAGTAGGCCGGCCACACTTTTGAATCGCAATGTTGCCCTTTGCATATTGTTGGTGCAGTGTCAGTAATCGACCTTGATTATTACATTAAATTGACCGTAAATATCTATATCTTCAGCATTTTCATGAACCTTTTGCTTTTTTAAGCAACCCTTGGGACCTTAAACTAACTAGGTAAATCTGGTGTGAGGAAAAAAAAATAAAAGCTAAAGGTAAAAAAAAATATGTTTAAAAAAGATCCCCCTCCCCACCACTCTTCATAGTCGTGAAGCGCGGATTACCGCTTAAAAGTGCAATTTTTGAGTTTTTTGCCGATATTTGAAAAACTCAAATTTTTTTTGGAAAAGAAAAGTTTTTTTTGACTTAAGGAAAAAAACTCTTGGAAATAAAAAAAAACTCGCAAGAAAATCCCAAAAAAAAACCCGGGCAAAAACATACGAGAAAAACCCTAAGAAAAAAATATTATAAGTAACCGTAATCCATGTGACAAAACTGATAGTAGAGCCAATAATAATGTTTCGCTTGCCGTCGGCTTTTTTTCACAAAAATTTTAAATAAAAGTTGGTGTTCCATTCTTTTAAAGAATTGAGATCACTGATCACTGATGTAAATTTTATTTATTCTCATCTTTAAAAATATGTTTCCAAAATAGATAGCAATAATTTGCTCAAAAATTTACCCGAACAAAATGTTCAAAGAAAAGCTCACAAAAATGTTCACGCAAAAAATTTTAGATCTTTTGCACGAGCTTTTATTTGAGCATGTTCGTCTGTGTAATTGCGCCTTAAGAGCCGCTCGTTGATTGTTTCTAACGTAGCACAAGACAATATCACGTTCTTATTCGTCTGAATAAACGATTTTGACCGATATTGACTGATAAAATAATCGTTTCGTTTCTGATAACTATTAACGAGAGTATGTCAAAAAAATTTACCTAGACAGATTGACAGGTAACTCATTTTTATATTTATATACAAGGTGCCAATAATTTTTTTGTCCGAAATTTTTGAGACGGAATATCTTGAAAACTAATCGTTCAACTGCCTCAGTTTTTATCGAGCCTATTAGAGAAATTTTCAAACTATGAGAAAATATAGACGGAAACTAGTCAACCTATTTAAAAAAATTGACGACTTTGCGATTACTCGGTGTTAGTTGACACCAAGAAAAAAAATTTCAGGTCATAAAAAACTCTGAGCTATCCCATTCAATGAATTTTTGGTTTGAAAATTCTAAAATTAAAAAAAAGTCCAAAACCTGGGGGTCCACTTATAATGGATCGCACTGTAACAGTACTGCCTACATAAATAAATAATTGGACTATTGGAGGCGTAATAATTCAATAGACAGATTTTGTACTGATTTCGATCGAACCCGTATTATTATAAATCCCAATTATTTTGGCGAGCAAATCTTCTAACCTGTCTTCAAAATGATTCATTTATCATTGTATAATAAGCGAGGATGGATTTACAAGCATACGAAAACACAACGCTGAGTAATGTGATGACCTAATGCAGTTGCAGCACAATATATTTAGCGCCATGTCCAGATTTATCTCATAACCATTTTATTTTATTTTTTACACTTACTACGTTTATACGCATCTAAAGGCGCATTTACACAGACAAACTTTCCTTTGATGTTGAAATGCCGACAAACATTTACACGAGCCTCTTGAGCAAAATGTTCAAAGAAATGTTCGAGCAAAATCGCGTACAAAAAAACACACGTAAATTTTGGGGAGAATGTTGAGCAAAATTTGTTTGAAGAAATGTTGGTAATAAAAATTTCTTACAAATTTAAATTTTATAGTTTTATGGGAATTCATTGAACTTAACTGAAAATAGAAAGACTAAGTTTTAAAACAAGGTATTTTTAATTAAGTGCTTTCCGACGGAAAAACGATTTGATGTCGAAATTCTTATTATTGCTGTTGCTGGGTTAGGAGAAGGTAAAAACCGTAGACTAGTGAGAGGGGGTTTTGGTCAAATGAACATTGACACACAAAATTACAGCAGTGTTTGACAGCGCTGCGTTCCGACTGTCTAAACCTCCCTATCCCCCCCCCCCAGTGAACAACTAACTACTCTCCAGAACAGTTCTCTAAAAATATCCACCTGCATTTTAAAAAGTAATTACTTCGAAGACATTTCGGTTTTCTTTTTGTAATGAAAGAAAACCAAAAAAGTTAAAGAAAAGAATTAAATGTTATTACCTCCATCATTAACTATTTTAACATTGCATATGACAAAACTGATAGCCAATATTAATGTTTCGCTTGCCGTCGCCTTTTTTTCACAAAAGTTTAAAATAAAAGTTGGTGTTCCATTTTTTTAAAGAATTGAGATCACTGATGTAAAATTATATTTATTCTCATCTTTAAAAATATGTTTCCAAAATAGATAGCAATAACTTGCTCAAAAATTTACCCGAACAAAATGTTCAAAGAAAAGCTCACAAAAATGTTCGCGAGAAAAATTTCAGTTCTTTTGCACGAGCTTTTATTTGAGCATGTTCGTCTGTGTAATTGCGCCTTAAAAGCGCTTTTATATAAGGACAGTTTTAAATAAAATCGCTTTCTCCGAGGGTTTATACGTCCGTCAATAAAAAAAGAAATAAAACAACTTAGTTACCAACAGATTATTGGGAAAACCCGGGTTGAGTATTTCTTTAGGTTGGAAAAAATGCGCCAAAGCGTTTTTCAAGTGTTTATACGACCCTAAAATGGGGTTTTAAGCGATAAACTCCGATAAAGCACTTTCTTAAATCGCTTTGAAATAAAATCGATTTAGTGCTCAAAACGGTTTAAGACAACATTTTCAAACCGTCCTTATATAAAAGCGCTTTAAGAAGCCTGTATAAACAAAGTAACTGATAAAAAAGATTGGCCAATTTAAACAATCAATCATAAGTTACCGTGTGGCCATAGTAGATACTAAAAAATTACTTCCTGCGTATAATTTTACAGAAAGAATGTGAATTTACCTTACAATTTCAATAACTGACAGTGTATGTTAATATTTATTTGTGTAAATTTACAATATTAAATGTATTACTACACTTTGTATAAAATGTAATTTTACGTAGGTAAAACATAAATTTACGTTTTAGAAAGAATAATTATACCCCTTACATTTTTTGTCCCTTTACGCAAATATTTGCTATGTTTTCATGGGTATTGAATTCGTTTTCAATATGTTTTGAAAACTGTTTTCAGATCGATTTTGAATCGATTTGAAAACGGTTTTCAAATTTTGATATTTGGCAGCTGACATGTGTCATAGTTGTCAAATATTCATTTTTGAGTTTTGGTACTTTTTTAAAAAAATGTATTTTATTCAAAAGATGATGTTGGCCCTTGCCACACATTTTTTTTAAATTTTAATTGGTACTCTGTTTGCAAGTGGAAGTGAAGAAAGAAATGCTGGACTGGCATATGTGCATAGCACATACACTTTCGAGCCAAATATTTCTTTTATTTTCCATAATTAATTTTTTTAAAGTCTTTAAAAAACAAATCTTTAGTTATTTAAGTGAGGTTAGGTTATTAATCTTCTTTTTTCTATATACTCCCCCAAATTTTAGAATGCCGGTTCCGCAGTTTCACTTCTATTTATCTCTATCTCTCTCTCAAAAAGAGTGAGAGCAATAAAGTATAATTTGGCGGCTGTCTGGTAATCCGACGCAATACGCATGCGTAAACTCAATCCCCGTTTTCATGGAAAATCGGTATTTCGATCTCAATACGATCTTGATCCAACCCTAAAAATTTTCAGGGTCGGATCTAGATTGAAATCGATTTGAATACTGGAAAAACAGGCGTTTTCATGGACGAACTCAATTCCCATGAAAACGTAGCAATTGTAAACATAAATGAGGCTGATCTGTAAAAAGCAGGAAAAAAAATAAAAAAATTGGCGCTAGAAAGCACTGATAGTCCGCCCTACAATCAATTATTTTATGTTGAAAGGAAATAAAAATATCTCGAAAACTGTAGCTTTGAAAGATTTGAACCTTATAAAAAAAATTTTGGGTAATATTTACGAAAACCAAAATCTGAAAACCGCCTATCAATAGCTGCTTTACTTCTAAAGTTATGATTTTTTTTATAAATTTTAACGTTTTTTCAAATAATTCGGAAACTAAAGCTCCTACGAATTTGGACTTTATAATAAAATTTGTAGTCCATATTCATGGAAAATTAAATCTGAAAACCGTATATCGCTACTTGCTTTTGTTCCAAAGTTACAATTTTGTTAAATATTTTATCCCCCTTTTCCCCCTTCAACCCCCCACAACCCTACCCAAAAGCTAATCAGTTCATGGCCAGCCGATAGAAATTTTTTTTTACCAAATTTGGTTAAAATCGATTAAAGCGTTCTTGAGTTATCGTGTATACAGACAGACAACAGACAACTTTTTTTTTTCGTAGAATAAGGTGTTTTGGAACCTTAGTAACTCATTTTTGATAAAATTAAGAAGAGTAAAAATTTCACGATTTAGTCCCCCATACCATATTGGTATGATGGACTAAAAAATCACGGGAGATTCGAGGTAATCCACAAACTTGTTAAAAGGGTTTTACAGATATCCCCTGGCTCGTCGTTCTCTTGCCTATCAAAACTCATGAAATTGTGTTGAAATAGGTAAAATTGATGTGTTTGTCTGCCCATATAACTATGAGATGCTATAACGGTTCTGCCCTGGCATTATCCGAAAAAAAGACGTGTAGCGAATATATAGAAAATATGCAGAGTAAAAAACTTCTGGGGCAAGCAGACTGCGTCATGCTGCGCAGTAGATTTTTCGCTTTTGGCCCTGCCCAGGCAAACATGATTTTTACATTATTTTCTTTCAAAATTATTATTGTTAAACATTTTGCGGTCCTTAGTACCACTATAATATGGGCGAGTTTGTAACTCCACCGGTGATCCACCGGTGCTAACAAGAGTTCATAAATTGTAGATGGATATCACCAGTCCAACAATAGAGTTCCTAAATTTTTCGATGGATTTCACCAATCCAACAAATGTTGGCACCGATCGCCACCGGCTTCGGGAGTCGGTGGAAAATCTTCGTTGGATTAAACATAACCCTACTTTATGGTTATTTATTTTTTCCAGCTTTTTTATAACTTATTCAAACCAAGATATTTTTTTATGCATTTTGGTTAATAAATACAAGGTACAGTACAGGATGCTTAATGGAGCCATAATATTAATGCAAGACAGTTCAAGTGAAGAGTCTGATGATGAGCTAGTCATCATACTAAATTTGAGCAAAAAACTTGCATTAAAGACTATTTTGAAAAAACTGTCCTCAAGGCTCCTTTCTTCCTTCGCCCATAAAAAAATTACATTTCCCAAGGAAGAAGGGAGACTTGGGAGCGACTATGAATACGGCCCTTATAAATCACATTTCAGATTTTCTCGAGCCGAAGTTGAGGTATGATTTTATTATTTTACGTTTGGTTATATATTGGCACTCAGCTGTTTACACCGAAACGTGTTCTTTTTGTATTCGATGGAACAACGACATTTCATCACTGCTAGATAGATGGATGTCAAACCCGTCTGTCAACCGAATGTTGACACCGATGTTCCACCACTGTCAAAAAAATGTTGAATTTATAAACTCGCCCTATATATTGTGTTTGCCAAAGATCTTGACCAGTTTATTTATCATGTAATGATTTTAATTTGGTTGGTGATTGGGTTTACCTATTTCCTAGTAGCAAAAGAGCAAACGGAGCAGTATTCTATCTTCTAAACCCAACAGATTACTATATTATAAACCGGGTGTCTATTTATATCGTTTGTGACCTTGGCCTTTATGGAGATCTGATGCGAGACCACGACAGCACAACACTGTGAAGGCGCCATAACGAATTAGAATCATGGTTAAATCAGCTGACGATGTTTGCCCGGCATTTTAAGTGAAAAATCTACCGCAAAATGCTATATTTCAAAAATTTAAACGAATATCGATAACTGTGTCGGACGAAAAAGTTTGAATTCTAGTTATTCTACAAACGTTACTTGTGTAGGTAGGCTAATCTTTAGAAAGAATTAAAGCACATTGCGGTAATTTAGAACCTAAGGAGATTAGGATATCAGCTGATTTTAAACCTATTGTTAAGTTGAAGGTTGAGTGACATAGCTGATATGTAGTCACTTTAAAATCTTTATCAGATTATCATATTATTATCCTTTGGTTTGTTTACTAACCTGTTAAAAAATGCTACTTTACAAAAATCGTTTAACAAAAGTTCTGGTTCCCAGTTCACCTGTTTTTTTTTTACCATTCTACTACCTATAGCATGATAACAAAATAACATTACCTGTGCCAATGGCAAGTCTTAAAAACCGAACAACAGACTTATATTCTACAAAGTCCCCCTGGCCTCTCCACCTTTCTCATCGGCTCGGTCGGACGGCTGTCGGCTATACTCCCCTCTCTCCCCACCAAACCCCTTTACGGTCATGTTTTAGTTGCCAAGCAACGTATGGCGTGCATTCTATATTTAGTACCGAATTCCGCCGTCGAGAGCGTCAGGGTGCAGCACCGCACGGTGTGCTGCGGAGGGATTCCTTTATTCGGAGCGGCTTAATATTACCCGACCTACCATATACTTGTCTTATGTTGTGTTTTGGCATTAGGGTGCCGTTAATATGAGAGCCTTGAGACCTCCCTAGTCTTTAAGTTCTCCCTAGAAAGAAAATCTTTAAAGGACTTGACAAACGGAACCTTTATTAAAAAACTATCGCGTTTATAATATAGATCATAAAGGTATAACTTAAATAGAGACATTATTATGTTCACCACAGTTGCGATCAGACATTAGGTAAGTTGTATCTCTACACGTAATGTTTTTATTAGAAACATTTTTATAACTTTTTTATCATTTACCTGCAATTACGCAAATTCTCCGGTTTGTTTTTTACAAAATGGAGAAGCACCTTATTTTTATTCAAATATTTAAAGAAATTTAGATATATAATTGTATTTAAATTTCCTTGAATCTTCACAATTTTAAATCAATAAAGAATTTATAATGTGCAGGTACATGTTATGGTATTATGGTACCTCATTTTTTTGGTCGATATAGCAGATAAAATACCTGATATTTTGGCCGAAAGAATAATTATTTTTATTTCCCAGTATATATCGCAACAACAATGTGACAACCTTGCATTTGTCAGCCATATAACCGTTTGTACGCTGCTCAGTGTTGCCAGGAGTAATAGTAAGTAAGTAAGTAAGTAATAATTTTGGCATGAATCCCATCCTAGGTAATGACTCGTTACCGACCCCCTAATTTACCATAATTTAGAAAAATTGGTAATATATAAAAATAAACAATTTTGTATTTGACTATATTACATTTTTTTCCCATAAGCAGATGACCCACGAGTTAGGGTTACCCTCGAACTAAAAACTATTTTGTAGTTTTGCTTTTTTTTGTTTAAATTGTTGATATGTAAACCAAAATCAATATTTTTGTGTAAAAATATTATCGAATCAGATACAGTATTTTGGGACTTATTTAACTCGGGGCCGACCCTAAATCCGCCTAAAATCAGTTCGTAGTACAAGCAACCAATAGCCTTTTCTTTGATAGAAGCTAGAAAATTAATTTTTTTATGCGTAAATATCGGTTTTAAAAAATCCGGTATTTTTCTCAGTAATCCGGTAATTTAAAGACTTTGCTTCCAATCCTTATTTTCAAAATTCCTGGCAACACTGACGCTGCTCCATTCATAATTTCTCGTCGGCATTGTAGCTTTAGCATACTCGAGGTTTTGGTATATTTTACAGATTATTGGACAGTTTTTAATATTTTTTCAATAGATTTTTAAGTGTCACAGTATTAATACTATCTGTAGTCAGCTCATTTTTTCTGCCGAGATTTGTTTATAAATAGTACAAGCCTTCCTGGTATAAAACAAAATTATGATTGTTTTCCACAAACCAAAACTACACTTTTTTGCACTCGACGCGCGTTTCGCTAACAACGTTAGCATCATCAGGAGACGATAAACAATTGTTTCCTGATGATGCTAACGTTGTTAGCGAAACGCGCGTCGAGTGCAAAAAAGTGTAGTTTTGGTTTGTGGAAAACAATCATAATTTTGTTTTAGTGCAACCAAAGGTTCCAAATTCCCAACATACTTCCTGGTATAAATATTAATTTTTGAAACATTATATCCGACACAGGATAAAGAATGTATGTTTGTTACAACTTTTATTTATAATATTTAGGTACATAGATAGATACTCCACATAAGATTTTTTTTTGTATTTATTAAAAATGTAAAGATACTTTTGTACGTATTAAATAATTATAGTAGATCAAGTGTATAAATTCCATTCCATAATGAAAAACCATCATATAATACCTATAATATAATAGGTATCCTCCTTTTTCAAAATACCACTATTTTTAATCGAATTTGGTTATTTTTTCCGCATTGTTTTTTTGTAATTTGCCTAAACAGTGCGGAAAGTGATACTTTTCTGCAAGCGATGGCCGTTAAGGGCGAAAAAGGCACTTTTGACACGTTTCCTAAGGTTATATATATTTGATATTTTTTTAAAGTATCACTTTCCGCACTAGTCAGGCAACTAACTATCTGGAGAACAGTTAAAAATATATATTTTCTATGTTATTTCTTTACATAAATATTTTCACAATGACAAATATAATACATCTCCATACCTCGGTATCAATTATTAAGTATAAAAAAATAAAGATTGTATTTCCAAAAATATTTGAAAAGTCTGAAAATAAAGACCAAACCTTTTTACTTTTTCTAAATAACGAGCCGCTTCTGGTCGCTTTAAGTCTAACGACTGATCGCGTTTCAAAGTGATTTATGAATGAATTGATGGGTCTATTTTAGTTGAATGTCTTTGATATAGATAGATTGTTTAACTAAATATAGTGGCCGGTCTCCGTAGCGTATAGTAGGTAGCGTATTGGCCTGCCGCACGGAAGGTCTCTGGTTCGAATCCCGGCTATAAGTGCATGGATATTTTGTGCTTAACGGAGTCACATAAAAAAAATTCACAGATCTTGCAACATGTGCAAGTATCTTAGGCGTATTGAAAATATCAGACACAAGTTACTTCTGCATGATCTGTGTGATTTTCGAGTTACATAAACACAAATTTCTATCAATAAAATTCATGAAATGAACTCTGTGTTTCAGACTTATATATAACACAACATCTCGCAGAAGCTTCTGTAAAAAAGTTATTTTTTACTTGGAATTACTAGTAGGATAAGGAGGTTTCAGATGTAAACTAAAAAAAAACTTAAATTTGTTTTATGGCGTTTGTCTGTCTGTCTGTCTATCTGTACACCACAAAATAAGCAAATTTGTTAAAAATTCTATGGCATCCGTGGATCAGCTGATTAGTTTTTGATGGGGGTGGGGTGCTTAAGGGATAGGAAAGGGAGTTGAATTTAAAAAAATTATCGACAACCATAGCGGCTAACGAAACGCGATTTTCATATTTAGATTGGGACTTAAAAACAAAATTTTTTATAACGTCAAAGTTTGTCAGAGCTGCAGTTTTTGAGATATAAGAACATTTTAAGAATTAATTTTTTTAAAAATTTTATATCTCAAAAACTGCAGCTCTGACAAACTTTGACGTTATAACAAATTTTGTTGTTAATTTAAGTCCCAATCTAAATATGAAAACCGCGTTTCGCTAGCCGCTATCCCAGCAAACATATCGCAAGTACAAAAATAGCACTAATTTAGAACACGGCATTTTACAATATTTGTACAATTTGTGCTGCAGTGCGTAGCAACAATACAAAAACCGCGTAAATATAGCACTGGCATAAAGTACTTTAAGTAGAGGACTAAAATATTGCTTTATTTGTAATGACACCGCAAAGTGCAGTATCAAATGTACAAAAATAGTAAAATGTTATGTTCCAAATTTGTACTTCTTTTATACAGTGAATATTTTACATTTTTAGTAATCCGATGTTTGCTGGGTTAGTTGTAGATAATTTTGTACATTTCCAACGAAATTTATCAAAACGTCAAAGTTTGTCCGAGCTGGTGCTTCTTGGTGCCAATTTTTTCCTTTGTGGCAGTAAAATCATAAATTATTATTATTATTATTACTATCTAAATACCCATCGCCGCTCCCGACGGCTTTTCGTGTTTATTTTCCCGTTTTTGTTTTGCTCTTAAAGGTCATAACTTTTGTTTGCGTAAACCGATTTTGATGAAATAAAGCCTTCCCAGGGATCCCAGGAATGTTTTACTGTTGTAATGCCGAAACAAATTTTTGGTATCTGTATCACTTGGTTACACTCCAGCATCAACAACAGAAATGGTCATTCTAAAGATTTATTATACCTATTAATAATATTTTCTTTGGCGGTCCATTCATACCTCTGTCGCGCGCCATTAAAATGCTGTGCCATTAAAATCCGGCGATCTTGTTGCTTTTTATTGCGACCTTCATACTTTATTTTAAAACAAGAGAGTTTTCGTATTTAGTGCATATATTTCCGATTGGGTGAGCGCTTTCAACTATGCAATCAGACCCTCTAAATTTATAATTTATTTAGTTTAGACTAGAAGCATTTTGGTGTTGGTCTCGGCACCGACCGGAGCGATCCCAGTAGTATTTTCAATACTAAAACTTATTATAGTTTATATAAAGAAAAACTCAATTCTTTAGGACTACCCAAAGACTTCCAAACCTAACTAACTTTAGTCGGAATGCATACCGGACACTGCCAAGTGAAATATCACCCAAAGGTAACTAGGAAGAGTAGAAGCCTACTACAGATTTTGGGAAAACGCAACAGAGACCCCCGGAAACATACTCTGAATGCCGTGCCTAACTGGAAGAGGCTTTAAGCACCTCGAGGGGGTACTGCATGTCATCATCCCAAGAAGTGGACCAACTATCCCCCAAGAAACTAGTATCCTTTGGAAGACGTCTTAAATTCTTGGCAGTGGCGGTCCCAGGGGGGAGCAGGGGAGCAATCGCCCCCCCCCTTTGATCCAGAAAAAAGTAGAGAACAAAGATGCTGGTGGTAACCATGAAATCTTTGGAATAAAAACGAGAAATTGCTGAACGTTCCTTTAAAGACATTCTAGAATCCCTCCACAGTATTTTGGGACAGTTTGAAACAGGCGAAAACCACGATATTAGAAATACAGAACAGTATTATAGAGCTTCAATTTTTAAACAAGTTTTAGACAAAATTATTTCGGACATAAAATCAAGTTCAGTAACGAGACTCTTTAAGTATTTTTGATCTGAACATATTCATACCAAGTTTTATACAACGTGAAGACAAAATTAGGGAGAAATTAACTAATGTCGTTTCCAAATACTATAAACTGTTTGATTAATACAGAACACAAATTCGTGAACTTTTATTGGGAGTCAGTATTTGGAAACAATATCGGTCAGAAGTAGGCAAAAGCTTAAATCAAAACATATGATAACGTTTTCGAGGCAATGAACAAGTGTGGCGATATTTTTCCGTTGATAAGAACATTCTTGGATGTTTGTCAGTAAGTAATGCTTCGTCAGCAAGAAGCTTCTCCTGCCTCAGAATATTAAAAACATAAGTACTTAAAAACACTATGACCGAAATTCGTCTGACGAGCTTAGCGTTGTTGCATATCAACAGATATATTGAAATTGACATTGAGCGAATCATTGAACGGTTTGCCCAAAAAAACCGGAAAATATTTTTTTTTTGAGATAGGCATCTAATGTTTGAGATATGCAATATAAAACATAATGTTTCAACTTAAAAAACTTTTTAGACCTCAAAAAATGTATTTAGCTATTAGGTTTTGTTTGTGGTTTTTTTGTTATCTATGTTTTTTACATCTGAAAAAATTATACGTATAGTTACTCAAGCGCGGATTTCAGGGGAATAGGGGGGTAGTTAACCCCCCTACCTTGGCTTTAATTTTTTTATGAAAACATTTAGAAAATCAAAAGTAGGGCATAAAATGCGGCGCTATTATAACACCTTTAATATTTACGGAGTTAGTTTAATTTTGTGTTAAAAATGGCAGTGTGTCATTTTCTTAGAAATTCTTAAAAATTTTCGCCTGCTGCGCTTTGAAACCATTGATATATTTACAATTTTAGTTTAATTTTAAATCAAAAATGCATTTTTTTTAAATTTTGATATTTACGATTTTAGTTTAATTCGACTTTTGCATTTTTATGTATGAAATAATCGACTTAAAGTCTGAGTACCCCCACCCCCCTACATTTGACACCAAATCCGCGCTTGTTACTAAGTTTTGTTTGCATATATTGATATGTTCCTCATAAAAGCTATGCATTTGTTCAATTTTTTTTCCGTATCGAAACCGCCCCCCTCTCATTTTCAAATGGCTGGGACCGCCACTGTTCTTGGACAAACTTCGTCTAGTACACGCCTAGGATTCTTTTTATAAGGAGGAGCTTATTATTCATTCTCCACTACTGTGGTAAATTTCACTCTTTTGTAAGCAGCAATATTCCAAATAAAAGATTAGAATCCGTTGGCTGGGTCAGTTTTCAATTCTGATTATTATTTTTGACGCCTTCTCGTTATAGGATAACGTTTCTATTTTTAGAATCATCTATTCTATTGTAATAGTGGGAAACTGAGGATGCAATAATTTTTATTACTTGCTTTTCTGTTTCTGTTATTTTCATAAAGGTATAACAACGTCTTTGGTTATTTTACTTGAAAGCCTGAAATTTTGTATGCTTTTGGTTTTCTAGGTACATTGAAGTAAGGTGACCAACACCTAAAGGGGCAAAACCGGGACACTCCGGCCATCATGTATTTTTTCTTATATGCACCCCTAATAATACTAAGACGTATTTTCCAAAATACTTATTAAAGAAAAATAATTTAAGTAAGGTTTCAATTCAATATTATAAATGGCAGAGAACATCCACTTTTTTAATTGCAGTGATTTTAAAGTTACAAAATACAGTGGTATCAAAACCGGTGCGAACCGGATCTTTTGCTGAAAAAGCGGGACTATCCGGGACGGATTTTTTTCCCCGGGACAAATGGTTAAAACAGGACTGTCCCGGCCAAACCGAGACGGTTGGTCACCTTAATTGAAGGCGATATCTTTGTTATATACCCAGTGGCGGTCCTAGCCATTTGAAAAAGGGGGGGGGCGGTTTCGATACTAAAAAAACTAGAATAACAGCATAGCTTTTATGCGGAACATATCAATATGTGCAAACAAAACTTAGTAACTACAAACCCGGATTTGGCCTCAAATCTCGGAGGGGGGGTACTCAGATTTTAAGTTGTTTATTTTATACATAACTACAAACGCGGATTTGGCCTCAAATCTCGGAGAGGGGGTACTCAGATTTTAAGTTGTTTATTTTATACATTTTTTATTTTAAAAAATGTTTCAACACGCCGAAAATGTTTGAGACAATTATATTAAAAATGCAATTTTGAGTCAAATTAAACTAAAATCGTAAGTATCCCCGGTATCATAGCGCCGCAGACGAAAATTTTAAAGAAAATAGCAGTAAAAAATGCATTTTTTGATTTAAAATTAAAGTAAAATTGTAAATATATTAATCCCAGCAAACAAAAATTGATGCCTCAGTGTTGGCCCGATACTTGTCACCCAGACTTCACGGTATAGGGCCACAGTTAGATTGACGGATCGGCTAGGTTCACTCCCGGCCGTTGAGAATCCCGAACCGGGCGACAGATGCTTTGACGGACCAGCCCGTTGATAACCCCGTGATTGCGGCTCAAAGCTATTTGTGGGGCAATGCTATCTACAACAATAGCCACCTGCTGACCCTTTACTTTTTTAAAAATGGCCCTAAAATTCTGTGTTTCAAGTCTGAGTTAAAAGTTCTCTCTCCCTCTCTTATTACGTGCTTCTGAGAGATATATATCAAAACTTTTAAGTCAGACTGAAAACACAGACTTAAAGTTGGTGCAATTGGTAATAACAGTGCTACTTCTTTGATTAAATCTAAAATGCACTAAACACGTTGCTTTTCGTTTAGGCGAGGGCTCTTAGAATTTTTTGAACATAAACGGCCATTACTGTGTTCTTAATTCGGACCGGTAGCTCGTATGTTATAAAGCAGGGGGCCGGTATAGTTTTGCAGATACAGATAGTTACCCAACGCTGACGGCACTCGGCCGGACATAACCCGGACCACCACTGTTTGCTGGGATGGTTTCAAAGCGCAGCCGGCGAAAATTTTTAAGAAAATGACACTACAATTGCCATTTTTAACACAAAATTAAACTAATACCATTGGAGTAAAGGAAAAATTTTTCCTTTAATCAGTGCTAATACCATAAATATCAAAGGTGTTATACCGCCACAATTTATGCCCTACTTTTGATTTTATAAATGTTTTCGTGGTTATATTGAAAATATTCTGTCATTATAGTGTTTGTTAATACTGAATAAACACATTTTTGAATTTGAATTTGAATTAAAAAATTTAAATCCAGGGTGGGGGTAATTGCCCCCCTACCGCTCTAGAGTCGGCGCTAAAAAAGTTATAAAAAACATAGATAACAAACTAACCACAAATTAAACTTAATGGGTATATACTCTTTTTTGAGGTCTAAAAAGCTTTTATTACCTTTTATATTGCATATCAGAATATCTCAAATATAGGATTTTTTGGGCAAAACTCGCTCAATGACAGTTTCAATATGTCTGTTGATATGCAGCAACTAAGCCCGTCAGACGAATTTCCTTCATAGTGTTTTTAAGTACTTATGTTTTCAATCTTCTGGAGGCAGGAGAAGCTTCTTTCTGACGAAGCCACACTTGTTCATTGCCTCGAAAACGTTATCAGGTATGTTTTGATTTAAGCTTTTGCCTACTTCTGAACAATATTGTTTCCAAATACTGGCTTCTCCCAATAAAAGTTCAAGAATTTGTGTTTTGGATTAATCAAACAGTTTATAGTATTTGGAAACGACATTAGTTAATTTTGCGTTGATTTTGGCTTCACGTTGTATAAAACTTGGCGAATATGTTCAGGTCAAAAATACTTAGAGTCTCGTTATTGAACCTTGATTTTATGTCCGAAATGATTTTGCATAAATATATAAATAGAAACTCTATAATACCGTTATGTATTTCCAATATCGTGGTTTTCGCGTAAGTACGTCACTCGTTTGTTTATTCTTGGTGTGTCCGAAGACTTTAGGGTTACCACCAGCATATTTGTTGCCTACTTTTTTCTGGAACAAAGGAGGGGGGGCGATCGCCACTGATCTACCGCGGTTATTCTTTCGGTTGTCAACTTTGACAGTAAGTGTGACTTCATATCCCCCTACCACTCAAGAATTATAATTGAATGAAATGGGTCGCTGAAATAAATCAGTTGAAATAGTAAAGAAATGTAGAGTTATGTATTTGCGACTTTCGATAGATATTAAAACATGGATTACTGTTTTTTTTTTAAGCTTTTGGCCCATAAAACTACTGAAAAGCAGTAGAGGTTGCCCTATAACCCTCATAGGAAACACCAGGGTTGTTATAAATTCATAAAATTTCGATCGATATTTACAAAAAACTGAAAATTCGAGTTTAGTGTAAACACACTTTTGATACAGGTACAGGTACATTTTCATACGGGATAGGTAGGCAACTTCTTATACAAACCGCACATCAAATTTTCAATCACACCTGGGAAATTAGTGCAGGAATAAAGGACATACCAAGACCTTTGCCGCGCTTTTTAAAATTATCCAATAGAAATGGTCGAGTGTGGTGGGCTTTTTTACTGCATCCATCAGTTGTCTGTATACTTTTTTTGTGAGAAAATAACCCTACAAAAAAATTTTCTTTTATTTCTCTGATGGCAGGTTTACCCAACTCATATTTATGCTTAAAATGCATAAAATGTCTGCTCGAAAAACCAAATTTAATGGGGTTTGGAAGGAATGCCTTTAATTTAGCAAAACAATACAATGTAAAAACGTACTTTCCTAAAATTTACAATAACAAATCAGTACTGTACAGTAATTGGTCAGAACGTACTGGCCTAAAACCGCGATACTAAAAGGTTACAAGGGCAAATCCGTACAAACTTAAAATAGTGTAACATATTGCCACTAGATGGCGCTGCGGTGTTATGGACACCGTTTGATTTGTTAAGCCGGATTTACAATTAAGCAAGCAAACAGGTGTGTCACCCTAAACCCTTTTTTTTTAATTTTCTCGGAAAGTCGCAAAAAGTATGCTATTTTAAGACAATTAAAGAATCTTAAAACAATAAGGGAATTCTTAGCTTGCTAGCACCAATGCAATTTTCTAGTTTTATTGGCTCATTTCGATGAAATTCGTAAAAAAAAACGACAGCTGATGCATATTTGTCGAACATCTGACCCCTATAGCCAATGGCATTTCTTATTTGTCGGCTATGTACGGCCATCTAACGGCAATACATTACACAGGTTTTGCCGTCCAGCTGTTTTCGGCCGGCTCTGTACTGTGTCGCCATCTAGCGGGAATATGTTACACTATTTTGCTTTTGTACACTTTTGCCCTTGTAACGTTTTAGGCCAGTCCGTTACGATCTATTTCGATTTTGTGATAGCATAGTTTTGCGTATTTATTGTTTTTACGTAGTACTGTTATGCACCTGTACTGTGACTACCTGCTTAGTCAAGTGATTTTTTATGGCAGTATTCGTTTTTGAAAACTTGAATTTTAGGGTAGGTGAATTTTTGTGTCAAACGAGCCTTTTTTATAAAAATAATTAAATTTTATAAATGGATACTTTTTCGTACAATTTGCCTATATGTCATTTGGTATTTGATATCTGGTTTACCTCTCCAAACTCAAACCCCGTTGGTTATTACAAAAACATACCATTACTAAGTCTTGCTGTTTGAAATTCCTAATCCTTCATAGTTTATCACTACTTGATGGTATTTTTCTTCCATTTCTAACAAAAAAAAAAACAAAAAAAACCTTAAAAAGCTATAACCCATAGATGAACCCAGGTCCAGAGTCTGGTTATAAATGGTAAATATCAAAAGCAAATCAGCTGATCCGCTACGTCATAATTTCCCTTACTTTGGTTAAAACCGAAATCGCCTCAAGAAATTGACATTTTACAATAGGGCGGCAGTCTAACAAAAATAATATGGCCGATTCAATATGTTCGTTGCAAGGTAAACAAACCGTTTTTCCTTAGAATCAAAAGTTTGACAAAGTGGAAAAAGACGCTGATTGAGCAAAGTGATTTTTTTATAGAGTAATCCTTTCTGAATCGGGGAAAAAACAAGCATTTTGCCGAAATTTTAACAATGAATTCATAAATTAGCAATTAAACGTGGAAATGTCCCTCTACCTATCTCTGTCGCACCCATGTAACTACAGATAAAGTCATCTCTCTCGAATCAGCGCAACTGTCTCTTCAAGCCGATCTGGCCCGATTTTCAAGCTGGACTGAGAGAGGCAATGCCTATCCACACTGTGCAGGTCCAAGAGAGATAAAAGGACATGACATTACCTCTTTAAACTGCGAATTGTGAGTTTATTTCTAACATTTCGGAAAAATGCTCATTTCTCCCCGATTCAGAAAGGATTACTATATAAAATAGTCACTTTGTTTAATGCAGTCTTTTTCCACTTTTCCAAAATTTTCATTTTTATTAGGATTTACGACTTATGGAAAATCGCTTTGTTTACTCTACACCCACCATTTTTTAAGGGGCTTTGACAATTTGTTAGACAGCGCTTTATATTTATAGGTATACCTACGAGTACTTGAGTCAAATACTACGTTTATACGCGCCTAAAACCGGTTTTATATAAGGACGGTTTTTAAATAAAATCGCTTTTTTCGAGGGTTTATACACTTTATTCCAAATTCAATCGGACCAATTTTTTGACACTGACAGTGACAGTTCCATTTAGATTCTGTGTTGAAATGTCACCGCCATATTGAAAATTGGTTCGGAGAATTTGGAATGAGCAGTACGTCCTTCATTAAATTAATTAAACAAATAGATTAACAACATATTTTTCGGTAAAATAAAATTTTCAAACCGTCCATAAAAACGTTTTATAAGTCTCGTATAAACAAACTGAGTAACACAGTCTCTCTGATAACAGATTATATTATGCTGTGTCAGTAACCTATAATATTTTTTTGAGAATAAAAATTAGAAATAGAATAAAAACTAAGCCGGTATAAAAATACATAGATTTAGCTTTTTTATTTGTCGACAGAGTTAAACTGGGCATGTGCAGAAACGATACTGATATCCTCGATGTTTGTAAATTTGCTTTTGAACCTTTTTTAACTGATCACGTAGAACAATACACGCGAAAATGATAAGAGTATTGCTTAGCGATGCTAAAAATCAAATGTTCAAAATTTGTTTTTTGTTTTCAGGCCGCCATTCTTCAGCAAACAGCCGAATACATCTACAACTTGGAGCAAGAAAAGACTAGGCTCCTGTCACAAAACTGTCAACTAAAAAGGTTGTTGGGTCAGCACGAGGGTGGCGAACTGCCCCCCAAGAAACGGATGAAGTCGGAGCTTATCATACCGGAAACCGCCGACGAAGGTCTTGGATCGATGTCCCCCGAACCAGTAAAAGTCATAACCGTTTCGGTCACCAATCCCGACAAAGATAACACCGCCTCGAATAAGATGAAAATGGCGCTTGACAGAGAGAGAAATTTGAGACTACTGCTCGAAGACCAAGTCAGACAGCTTGAACAACAATTGTATTCACAACAGGTAAAATTTAAAAAAAAAATAAGATGTCTAATGGTACGGCCATGATGAACCTAAAATTCCTGTTAAATTATTTTTAGATATGCTAAAATAAATTTATAGTGGGACTCGTCTTTTTGGTAATTTTAAAAACTGTAAAGAACTTTGATTGAAGGAAATTAATTCCACCTTATGTCTTACACACTTTACGCTTTGAACAATTACAATTTTTGCTGTTTTTTGTATAAAAATGACAAAATAAAAATCATATGCAGTACACCACTCAAGATGACAGACACATGACAAATTTTGATTAAACAATTTCTTTAAATTATTTCCATCTTTCTCTAAAATACTAAATTATCTCCATCTATCTCTAAAATTCAGCCCTCTCTCTCTAAAAATTTTTCAAAAAAAAAGTAAATTCTTGAAAATGGTGAGTGTTTTATTCTAGAAATTGAAAGTTTCGAAATAAAGCTTTAAAATGTGAAAAAAAGTTGGCATAAAAATGTGAAAAACATAAAAAATTGGGTAAAGAAAAACGTTACCCCTTAAATTCATGGCCCTACCATCAGAATATACTTGTCTATTTCTTAATAACAGCATATTTGGAAACTGTTCAAAAAAAGAATCGGTGCCTGTTTTTTTTTTGCATGTGCAAAAAAATAACAATAATTAGTTCAGAAAATCGTGTTCGAAGTTAAATCTTATTTATAAAGTGCTCAAGACTTCCCTAACAACACACAACTTCCTAAGGACATCTCAGAAACGTTTCTTTCGAACCTAAAGAACGTTCCAGGAACAGCTTCAAACGTTACAAAATGTTCTCGGAACGTTCCCGAAACGGCAAATGTTAGCAAATGTAACGTTCCCTTGGAACGTTAAATAATTGAATCCTAAAAAAATATATTTTTGTGCTCTAAAAACCACTGGGCCATTGCGCCTATAGAAATATTTACGTATATTAACGTTTTGGCAAAAGTTCCTTGGATTCATAATCGTCTGTTAATTCTTACCACAACGCAACTTGACTTTTTTCTTTATATAAAATACTACCAATGCCACAATTAAAAATTATTATGATCACCTCCCCATTTGAACCCTGTGATCAGTAACCGATCTTAATATGGTACGTTTGTGAAACGTTTCTCGGGGACGTTCCATGGTGGCCATTTAGAAACATTCCTACAACGTTTCTCTGAAGCGTTCTAATTTTTTTTCTTTTTTTTTGTTTTTTTTTTAAACTGGGATTTTCCATCCAGACCAGTCCAATTCGAAAGTGGGGTGCCAACTTCACACTAATTTTTTATTTATTTTTTATAAATAAAGCGGGTACCACCAAACGAAAATAAGTGACTACCAAACGACCTCCAAACGAATGAACCTAGTTTGGTTCACAAATTTTAATGGGGGGGTGCCTTTTTCATGTCAGTGTCTAACTGTCTATCAAACCTTGCGACTCATTTTTGTAATGTAGGTCTGATGACAATACAATATTATGAAGAAATTTGGGGGTAGGTAGTGATAATGTAGGTCCGATGACAATACAATATTATGAAGAAATTTGGGGGTAGGGGTAGTGGTTGAAGAATGTAAAGGGGGTAAATTAATACAATATCACAACTTACTTCGACTCTTCCCTGCCGTAAGCCTGGCAACGTAGCAATTGAATTTGTGACTATCGGTTCAAATCATTTTCGACCAGATTGGGTTTCTTGAATTTTGTGGTTCGGCATTATTATGTTTCTATCAAATTATTTTCGTTAAAAATATTTTCTAACATTTTGTGTTTCTCTAAAAATATGTTTCGTTTAAATTTAATTCTATGCATATATTTTCTAGCGATTTGATTTTCATGTCATTTCATTTCCGAGACTTTTTTTCGGATCAATTCTTTTATTTCTTTTCTGATTCTAAATTCTGACAAATTTGGTTTCGGGTTTTTATAGGGACTCATAACTTTGAGAAACTAAGAGTTTTTTCCGACTTGGTTGGGAGGGTTATTATTGTCGCTACGGCAGGGCAGGGCCGTCATAGTATTTCATAGTTACATGATTTTACCTTTGCAGACTGTACAACAGACTCAAATTCAGTTCCTCTCGGAAGAATCGGACGAGATCTCCGACCTTCAGCTAGTGACGTCCGACAACTTGCCAGTGGCGCACACGCAAACGGTGGTATGTTCGCCGCCCATGTCAAGGTGTTCCAGCCCTGAAACGATTCTCCCCGTCACGACGACAAACAAGGTGGTCTTGGAACGCATCGGGCTCGAAAGGCTGCCCAGCGTTTTGGAGGCCGCGATCAAGGCTGAACCCAAGGTAATAAATAAAGATGATTTTTTGAAATTATTTAAGAAGAGACAAATTCTCTATAAGCCTAACGGCGAATCATGGCATCAGTGGCGGTCACAGGGGGGGGGGAGCGATCGACCTCATCTTTGCACTCCATCCAAACTACCTTTTTTAAAAAAACATTCCCCAAAAAACATGAAATAAGAGAAAAAGCATTTTTTTTTTCATAGCGCTAGAAAAGGACTAACGCTCGACGTGATTTTCGGAATCCTACATAACGTACATTGACCAACTAACCAACATTACGATAGTTTTAGACCCGTTTTAAAATCTAATAACTTATTTTATAACAAAAACAAAAGATCTTGGGTGGAAAAAACGAAACTTCAAACTTGGATGAGCATCCCACAAAGGAACACACAAAGGACCAAAGCGAAAAGAGAAATGATTAACCGATGTTTCCCCCTGGGCAACCAGCGTGGGCTCATCAATGGTTTCACTGGTCACCCTCCCCAAACATCATTAATCACCATCATACACTTTGATTTCCAACTTTGAATCACTCATAAATAGGCATCATTCCGCACTGGTACTTATTTAAGTCGCCTGATACGGCTTCGTCCGGGCGTGTTAATATTTCCAATAGGGTTATGACCCTAAGGCAATTTAAATAAAAAAGAAAGAAGTTAAAAAACCTCCAAATCAGTTACTTCAACCAAAAACAAAAGATCTTGGGTGGAAAAAAACGAAAATTCAAACTTGGATGAACATCCCACAAGGAACACACAAAGGACCAAAGCGAAAAGAGAAATAACCGATATTTCGCCCTGGGCTGTTTGGATTCTTTTCGGTTGAAGTAACTGATTTGGAGGTTTTTTAACTTCTTTCTTTTTTAACTTATTTGATGTTGAGCGGAAGCCCAGCTATGCCGAATCTGTATATTTATGAGTTTTTTTTTTGATCTTGCAGGTGGAAGTAGAGAGGTTACCGTCCTCCGGAAATGCAGAGGAGGACGAAGAGGAGGAGGTGATAGATGAAGAAACGCTGAAAGCTGCCGCGGCGGCCGGCCGTTTGTACACCCCGGGTCAGCTGAGTCATACGTCGCGCCAAAATTTGGAGACTATTGTCGAGGCCATTAGGCACTTGGAAGGTACGCATATTCTTTATTCGGTCTCATCGATGTACTAACCTTCGGTCTTTTTTAGTCATTTTTGGTTCACTTTTCACCGCATTTTAAAATTAAATATTAATCATTTCTTCGACATCCATTATCGCAGTAGAGCGAGTTTGTAAATTCAACAGATTTTTTTTACCGATGTCATCGGTTTTTTGACAACTGAAAAAAATGCTCATAGGGCTTTAGGAGGAAATGGCAAGAATGAAACTTATGTGCATCTTATACCAGCCCAAATTTAAGATTTATTTAGATCCTTAGTCCTCGAAAACTGCCCTGGAAGTGGCAATTTTGTTAGCAACATATGATGGTCAAGTAGGCCATGAAAATAAAGATATACGGCCGTTTTGCGCAAGCGCTTTGGATCGATTTTATTCCTGACGCCATTTTTATTTGTTTTCATTTTTTATTCCAAAAATGGTGTTTTTGTGTTTTTAATTTTACTCACAGTACACACACTATAGCGTACTGTGATTTTACTTTAACTTCTATGTTTATGGCAGGCATTTATACAAAATAAAGATATTTATACAAAGAGAAAATTTTTGGTATCATACAGAGAAAACATCTGCCTTGGCACTTTCACATCTTAATTTTTCGATCATTAAAATGCTTTATTTTGAGCGGCACATATTTTCATAAAAAAACAACAAAGTGAATCTCGTGTCCGCAAATAAAAATCAAAGTAACACTCGTGGCATATCGGACAGGCCTACAATGTCTAATGGAGAATCCAGACACGTACAGACCTGTATTTTTATGTACAAAAACGAAAACTGCTTGGTTTTTGAAAAGTAAACACTACTGTCAACGTAAAATGTGACATTCAAATGCCATCGTAATAAAGGGCACCGCGCACGTGTAAAACGGTTGAAATTACAAAAATTTTCATAGCCTCCTGGATTTGTATTGCAATGCCGTCAGTATCTATGGTTCCAAACAACATAATTTTTTTGTAAATACGTGAAAAACACTTAACCAAATGGCTTAATTTTTAGGTAAGAATAATTAAATTTTTTTAAATATTACTATTTCGGTAAAAAAGGTAAGGATTTTTTTTGCCGTCATAAGCAAATACCCAGGAACTCCAACATTTTTACGGTTTATATATCTCAAAAACTATCGTGGCGAACATCTTTGTATTTCTTATTTTGTATCGAGGGTGATTAATGCAAGACCTATATTTAAATTTTTTAATTATAATTGCGGTAATTACCTTTAATTTTTCGGATTCTTCCGAAAATATTTTTAACAATTTTTAATTAGCAATGTATCACCCATTTAGGCGACCACCTGTTCGGCGAAGAACAACCCGCCGCAGGCGGTTCCAGAACGGTCCGGAGTCAGGAAGTGCCGCTGGCGCTGACGACGCGAACCGACGGTAAGGTTATAAAAGCCGTCAAAACTGTCAAAACGGAGAAAGCGACGCTGGTGGAGTTCAGTCCGACCACTTTACAGCAACATCAGCAGTCACGGCCGGGAGTCATCGTTGTCAAACAGGTATGAATTTTGTCAAATACTCATGGTCTTTGTTAATTTTTAAGCGTTTTTGTTTCTCACTTCAGTGCGACCAGGTCTCCAATGTCTAATGGAGAATCCAGACACCTACAGACCTGTTTCATTCTTATTAGGAATCATCAGGGAGTCATAGGATTGTACCTGGCAGTTGAAGCTACACAGGCACCACGTACACCTCTCGAATTTAAAACAAAAAGTTTGTAATCCGCGGAGACCTAGTACCTGTGTGCGCCACCTGTCGAATAAACCGAGAAACAAAAACATCAAAATTGAAAAGTGCAGAAGACCATAAATACAGAATCCTATACTTTTCAGCAGGTTATAAAGAAGAAACCTGTAAAAGTATAAGGTCACTGTAACATGACTCTTAAAAAGAGGTAACGTTCGCTCCGGAGGAGGCTTGTTGCGCAGAACTAAAAAGCCAAAATATTTAAAAAACAACAAAGTGAATCTCATGTCCGCAAATATAAATTAAAGTAAGACTCTTGGCATATCGGACAACGCGTTTTTGTTTCTCACTTCACTACGACCAGGCCTCCAATATCTAATTGAGAATCCAGACACCTACAGACCTGTTTCATCCTTATTAAGAATCATCAGGGAGTCATAGGATTGTACCTGGCAGTTGAAGCTACACAGGCACCATGCACACCTCTCGAATTTAAAACAAAAAGTTTGTAATCCGAGAAAGAAACGCTTTGTGCGATATGCCACGAGTGTTACTTTAATTTATATTTGCGGACACGAGATTGACTTTGTTGTTTTATAAAATAAATTGAGGGTTAACCCGCCCTCCTACCTCCCCAGAGGTAGATAGATACCATGTATGTAATGGTAAAGCCAGGATGGAAGTTTTTGTTTAAGCAATTTTTACTATGTTCTTTTTATAGCTTTCTTTCCAAAATGTCCACTTCTAGAATAAAACCCTTAATTTTTTAAAGTTTTTAATGTTTTTTTTAGTGTTTGAAAAAAGTACCGCCAAAAAATATTATTTCTTTGTTGAAATGAAAAATATATAAGGTTGTTGAAGAGCAGGTTATAAAAAAGTATTTTAGAGAAAGATGGAAATAATTTAAGGCAATTGTTTAACAAAAATTTCTTTCATATTTAGTGGTGTCGTGCATATGATTTTTATTTTGCCATTTTAATCCAAAAACACAGCAAAAATTGTAATTGTTCAAAGCGTAAAGCGTGTAAGGCATAAGGTGTTATCAATTTCTTTCAATCAAAGTTCTTTACAGTCTTTAAATTTACCAAAAAACGTGTCATACTATAAGTGTATTTAGCACATCTAAAAATAATTAACAAGTATTTAACTAAATTATTTTATGGTTCATCATGGCTCTAACATTATAAGTCACTGAAACTGACATTTTTGGGTTATGTTATTTTCTTGTCAAAATGTCAGAAGTGCCATTGGTGTTACAGCAAAACACTTATATAAATATTAGGGATATTTTTGAAAGCTAATTTGAAACTTCCTAGTGCTTGTGTTAGTTACTGCGTCTTCGCAATAGCTAACGTCATTCCGTTCTGGTAAACATCAAAATATTTCATACATACAGGGTCTCTGTCTGTAGACAAACTACTCATATATATTTGCATTAAAGAGAACAGATTTTAGTAGAGAGGTGGCCAGTCTTATTGTACCACCCTGTATAGTGGCGATTTATCCCACATAGACGGGAAAGACTCGCATTTAAAGGTTGTGTCCCATATTGAAAATGTCTTGCAAGATGTCCAACATAATTTCAATGCCCCACATTTGGGTGTTATGGACGTGTGTGTTAACAAAACATGAAAAAACACTGCAACCTAAGCTCACATGATTGATAACTAATATATATTTATATAAAATGTATTTTGACGATTCCTCCCACTGGCAAAAAAGAATAAATTTTATTCTTTCTAACTTTATCTACAATACAAGCCATATTTTGCTAAAAATTTTAATTTTTTAAAACTATCTCCACCCCTTTTATTGGCTTATATACGGTTAATTTAAACCATCTTTAAATGGGATTAACTAGACTCCAAATCCAGCACAGATACCAAATTTTATAAAAATTGGTCAACTGGTTTTTAAGTTATGAGCGTTGATTACAGACAGACTGACGGCACAACAAAAAATGTTCAGGATGGTCTGAAATAAGAAGATATATCAAAAAAATCAAATCGGAGCCCTTTTTTTCTTGTTTTTGGTGCGATATAGCTAGTTTACTATTTAAAAAAATTTTGATAGGTACCTATTTCTGAGAAATATCAGGGACAGGGCAAGGGGGCAATTGCCTTTTCTGTTTTTGTAAAAATTAAAAGTTTTCATAAAAATTAAATTTAAAGTATACATTAGTTATCCAAAAATTATTTTTATATTTTAAGTCTTATTATTTTATGTATAAATTTTTAAAATTTCATTAAAGAAGCTTTAAAACAATCCATTTTTTTCTTCTCATTTAAATGCCCATTTTAAAGTTGTTTAAAAGCAAAAAGGAATAAGCACAAAGCATTACCAAATTAAACAAATTTTTAAATATTAAATAAAGTTTCTTGACAAAATTTTCTTGTTGTTTCAGGCGTCGTGATCTAAAATCATCCGCTTGACCAGACTGCCCTTGACGACTAGAAAAAAGGGCGGATTTTGCGTAGCAGAGTCGGACGGTTGATACATGGCGGCGCTAAAAAATCTACATCTGCGTCACCGGCTCGGCCCCAGCGGCCGATTTTTGAGTTTTCTTAGTTTTCCACCCAGTCAGTTGGCAACACTGCAAAACGGAATCTAGATGGTAAATTTGGCAACGGTGTTTGGAAAATAGGTACACTTATTATTGTTTAAAGAAGGAGTCGTTCATAAAAAGTAAAGGACATTTGAATTTCGTATCGACCTTTAACAACAGGGTTCTCAACAGATCAGGAAAATATAAAATCATGAAAAAAACCACAAAAATAACGGTAATAGTGAAAGAAACGGTTTTTTTAGAGAGTTTGCGAGAAATCGATTTTTATTAACTTCAGGAAAAACTGGTATGTGGACTTAAAGAATCGTGATTTTTAATTTTCATATTTTGGTGGGGAAAGCCCTTTAGAGTTGGTAAAGTTTACTAGTCCTGGAGAAAAGTCTTGCTTATAACAAAATATTCAACAATATATACCTGGTGATTCCATAAAATTATTTTGTAGTGGTTAAAACAAAAGTAAAGTAAGACAAATAATAATTCTTTGAAACTGTTTTTGTAGAAGTTGGTTTTTATTGTTCAAATATATCTACTTAGATTTTGAATAGTCTAGTTTGTCTATCAGTACTTTTGTATAGCTACCTATATTTAGCAGATTTTGTCAGTGTTGAAGATCAGGTGCTTGAAAGTCAAGTTCGCCATCGGTTTTTCTTGGTAATTAATAAACGTTTTTTTTTAAGTCTCAGATTAAATGGGCATTCTTCCCTTACTAAAATTCCAGCCTATCCTCTTGTTGAAATTTTGCCCAGTTTAAAAAACTCGCCCCTGTAGCAAAAAGGTACCAAGTGCCAATAAAAAAATGTGCAGTTTTTACGCTTTCAAAATCTTTTGCTTCTAATGTGATTAAAAGTTTTTCACTTAGAAGGCCCCTTTTTTCAATGGGTTTTCTGGTGCTTGTCACCTTTTTACACAAAATTAGGTACAGTTCTAGGGCGTGGCTATAGGGATGAATATCTTGAAATTGTAAATTTTGGCGCTTGGCAACTTGTTGCTCTACAGAAGGAGTTTGTTTTTCCAGTATGTTTAGCGAAATTTAAAATAATTTCATGTTTGACAAAAATAGGCATTTTTTTTATTTAGGTTAGGCCTTTCGATATTTCGATTAAAACACAAAATTTTAAAAAACCTATTGTGACATTTAAAGTAATTGGGCCGTATTAAATTTTAAGTTTGTTATTATTCCATTTTTCTATTTTAGCAAGTGACATCATATTTATACAGGATAACCCAAAAAGTGTTGACATGATTTTTTTTCAATTTATTCTGTATAAATATGCACTTGCTGATTGAAAAATTATTACATTCCAATAACCAGGGTGAATGCCTATAATTTAGCAAAACAGTACAATGTAAAAAACGTACTTTCCTAAAATTTACAATAACAAATCAGTACTGAGCAAACATTTTAAAATTAAAACTGTGTAGCGGCAAAACAGTAATTGGTCAGAACGTACTGTCCTAAAACCTTACAATACTAAAAGGTTACAAGGGCAAATCCGTACAAACCTAAAATAGTGTAACATATTGCCACTAGATGGCGCTGCGGTGTGATGGACTATGTATGTGGACTATGTACGGCCATCTAACGGCAATATATTACACGGGTTTTGCTGTCCAGCTGTTTTCGGCCGGCTGTGTACTGTGTCGCCATCTAGCGGGAATATGTTACACTATTTTGCTTTTGTACACTTTTGCCCTTGTAACGTTTTCGGCCAGTCCGTTATGGTCTATTTCGATTTTGTGATAGTTTTGCGTATTTATTGTTTTTACGTAGTACTGTTATGCACCTGTACTTTTTTATAATTTACCTTTTTTGTAAAGTACTTTTTGATAGATTATGAGCATCCTCCAGGGTCATCAAAATAGGTTTTTAAAAATACAGCAGCTTACTAAAATTTTATTAAAATCTTTTTCAAAAAGGAAACAATCCATATTAAAGTAAAATCAGTTTTTGGGTCAATTTTTATGTAATGTCGTTTAAGTCCTTTGTGCTAATATTACCAGAGAAAAACTAGCTATGAACGAAAATTGAAAATGTGTTTGAGCTGATAATTTCGGTTCCGTTTAAGTTTTAATCTAACAGTAAAAAAAAACGTTAAAAAGTCGTAATTTCTTGTTTTTAATGGTAATTTATCAATTACTCGGGGAGTCAAATGTCATGTAATGTAAGAGGCTGTTTTAAAAACGTTTAAATTTAAATAAACGCCCTTATCATTTCTACTAAAAACTTTATTTAAAAAAATATAATAATTTGTTTCCCAGTGAAGTTTAAGGAAAACTTGGTACCTCAAAGTTTAAGAATTAATTTTGAAATAAAAAACAAATGATCCCTTGCTGGCAATCGACACCCTGCAAAATCTTGTATTGATAGATACGGTGATTTAAAACATTGAAAAGGAGAACTAACTAACTTAGTGAAAACATTGAGTACTTTTCTTAACAAGAGGCCTCATAGTTGCCTCCTGTTAGTAAATTTCTTACTCAATGATTGTTTTTTGTTCCTTCTTTGTATATAATATTATGATGAGTTTAATTTTAGTATTTTTTTAGAACATTTCGCGGTACATTTTCGATATCGCGCAGGCGCAAAATTTAGGGTTTAAAGACGTCTTTTCTTCTTTCTTTTTGGCACCTTCTTAGTGGCGAGTGAGCGTTTCGTCCTTTTTTCAACTAGGAAAATTAAAATATATCCAATTTTTGATGCATTCCTTTCAAAACATATTTTGGTAGTATCAAAGATACACAGACCAGGATTCGAATAAAAAAGTATGAAAAAGGTGTAATTTTTTTATTGTTTTTTTTCTTTATGAATGTGTAAGGGTTATAATATACAAAAAAGTGTAAATAACTTGAACAAAATCGTATACGTGATTATGAAGTTTTCGAGAAGTATAAAAACTTGTTTTTTGTTATATGTGTAGGAATTTTGCAGTTGAAGATTTTTTTATTTTATTAGAATATTTTAGAAAAGCGTATATTTACCCAAAACCCCCACTACTTAATACCACAGAGTCATGACATAATTAATTTTTGGTTAATCGAAAAAAAATTGATTTGAAAATTTGTGGTAAGAAACTTAGGTAAAATAAAGCGTTCCTTGAGAAAGCCTAGATTTTCTCACAATGATTAAGGTGATATTTTGGTGACATTTTTCCTATCCCCAGTGTCAAAGAATATAATATAGCCATTATTTATAATCTGCATCATAAAGCTGATAAAAACACAGTTGGAGGCTTTAAGAAAGGGGAGTGTTCCTTGATTCTCAAGTAATTATGACCCAATTTCTGTTTTCTTTGTGATTTATTGTCTATGCTTTACAAGGGACGCTGCGAAATGCTGCCAGATTCTAAAATTGTTTGTAATTTGCAGAGTTACGCAAGACAATGTGAAAAACGGCTGGTTTTAACAAAAATTGAGTTACGTGACTAAACAATTATCCACTCTCTATTTAGTTTTTCACATACTCTTGTCTAATTGGCAAAAATTAATATTAACATGTAAAACTTTGAAAGAAACCACTTAGCAGTTTTAGACAGCATCGATCAGAAAGTCTGATTTAAAAAAATCTGCGATAACTTAATAAACTTTAAAATAAGAGAAAATAGATAAAATTTGGTTTTTTCATATACGCATAGAACGAGGTTCAAAGGTTTTGCGAACATGAGGCGCGGTTTTTAGTTAGAAAATTACATAGTATTTAGAAAAAAAATTAGGCAAATTTTCTCGTCCAGAGTATACGTCTGGACCAAAAATACAATTTTGAAACAAAATAGATTAATAAGTAGTTGACCGCGTCCTTGTGACGTTTTTGTTTCAAAAATTTGATAATGGAATCACGCATTTTTTAAATCTAGCGGGACTTTTTACCGAATAGGAACGTCTTTCCTAAATTCGTTTAAAACAAAAAGAAGTTTTCATTAAAACAGTTTCTTTTTCATATTTTTGTTCCAAATTATTGCCTGACAGCACAAGGGAAATTCCTATATTCTTTGTGCTGACAGGTTTAACACTTTTTGTGATTATTTAAGAGATTCCCATTCCGCATATGTTTACAAGTTCACAACTACATTATTAATCAATAAAAATACAAAAAAAAATATTCTTGATTCAAGAATTTTTGCTTTGGTTCAAGAAAATGTTTTTCTGTGTAGTTTTGACAAGATTACTTTTTCTATGAATAAAGAATGCGTGATAACTTTACATTTTTGTATACATCTTTCTTTTTTTTAAACAAGTACGTATGAATAAAAATTTTTATTCAACATTAAAAATGGCAGTATTTTCCTTTACTTGAGTAATAATTTACTTCTATTTGTTAATGGTTCTATATTGTTTCCAGTGCCACTGTTTAGGGGCATAAACCAAAATACAGGGCTATTAAGCGCATCTATTAGGGGTCTGCTTATTTTTTTGACTGTGGTTTAAATTTTGGTGCCTACATTTAAGTGAACCTAAACTATGGTTTTATAAAAAAAAAAGTTATTTAAAACTGCCATTTCTCCATAATAGAGCAATAGAAAAACATCATTGGTAATAAATAAATTTTTTGAGTTGTGATAACAAAATAATTTAAAAATTTATAAGAGTTTGTCTTATAACATTTTCATGCTAGGTATTAATAAAATCGCTGTTTTTTATACATTGTTCAATATTAAACAGTGTTATGTACATAATGTAGGCTATACCACTTTTTTATACGGTAACTGGTGAAGAAAGAAGAGTTTTTAGTTACTTTTCCGAGTAGTGTTTTGACTGAAAATTAATTCTCTTAATTTTTTTCAACTTTTTAAATAATGCGAGAAAACATACAATATTTCCGAGTAAGTTTTTTTTATAAATAGAAAAACTTTTTTCACCAACTACCAAAATGATCTGAAAATTTGCAATAGATTGGTAGGTTTTTTGCTATATAGAATAAAAGAATCATCTGTTTGTGATTTTTCATACATAGTTATTAGGAACTGTATATTATAAGAAATTTGTTGTAAAATTTTTTGGGCTATGATATACTTGTATGTAAAAGCGCGTTTACTGATGAGCAGTTCGAGCGCCAATAACAAAAATTTGAGTGGTATTGGATTTGTGTTTTTGGCACTCATACGTACGCGCGCTAGTTAATAACACTGTTTAAATATTTTTTGTGGATGGATGAAACGTGATTTTTTATCCCTACAGGTTGTATTTATCAAATCGTTTGTGTTGCTTGTGTCCATAAGTATTTTAAAAATAAATCCAATTATACCTAATGTTTGTTTTATTTCAGTTTTTTAAACCCCAATCAGTTTTTTGGGTTTTTATAAGGAACCAATAAGAAATTCCAGATTTAATTGTCGGATATACAGGGTTGGTTTGATTAAACTGGCCGCCGGATTTACCTGGGAAATTATAAGCCCTGCAAACTTTGGAAAACATTTTATTTGTAAATCGGGGTCTGCCTTTTCATTGAAAAAATGACCTTCCCAAAGCTTAGCTCTAAGGGGTCTAAAACTTATTTTTTTTTATATAATGCCCATTCTTATTGAACCGCGCTATATAAATCACATTTTGCATGGATATATGTATACGTAGACAGGGTGTTGAGCAATTCCCTAATAACTGACAGGACAAGTCTTAAGTAATTAGTTTTTTGATCTCATTTTTCTCTTAAAGATATTCCGTCCAGAATGACCACATCTTAATGCATTATGTAGAGGGTTTGTTAGAATAATTTAAAAGTAAAGGCAAATTCATTTTTTATTTATGATCCAAGATATAACAAAGTGCTTTTCCTCTTTATCTCAAAGTAGTTTTAAATTAGTTGTTTAAAAATATACTTGTGTTCCCTAGATATAATAAAATAGTATATTATTTGACGGGACATTTCTTATAAAACGCTAATATTTTGTTTGCCTATATTTTGGCTAGTGGCTATTACTTTATGATTTAGAGAAAAGTTATTCACCGTTACGTACATCACATGATTATTTTGTTACATAAATTTTATGTAAACTGGAAGTCACAACAAGGTAGAAAGTAACTTCCATGTTCTGCATTATGCCATGCACAAAGTTCCCTATTTTTTACGTAAATAATATTTAATTAAAATAACGTAAATAATACATGGCAACAAAAAATTGGGAAACGGCAGATATTGATTAACTAGTAACTAGAAAGTAAATCAAAAGGTAAAATTGAGGTAAATTTTTTTACATAATATATCTTACAAGTAACATCAAGGTAAACTTGATGTCACGTAAATCGTACTCTTTATGTAAGTACTATATAAATTTATAACATAAATATTATGTAACATTTATGTAAAATTAAAGTCATACTGAGTATGTAAAATTTATACCCTAATAGCACAGAAGTATTCCCTGAATGTTCCCTCAAATCCTCTCAGCATACCAATGAATGTTCTGTGTCCGCAGTTTTGATATTCCTAGAACATCCTGTTAGAACATTTATAGAATATTTTCATAGCACATTTATGAGCTTGAAAAAATATGTTCTCTCACAAAACACCCTAAAAAAAATTAGAAAAGTTTTTAAACAGCGATGGGATTGGAACCCTCAACCTTCTAGCATCCATAGAACACTTCCAATGACTTTTACTCTACGAGGGCTTATGGAAGAAATTATACATTATCCGGATATAACCTTTTGGACCTTGTTTGTTGTTGTTTTCTCTTAAAGAGCACCGTGAACTGTTTTTTTTTTACAGAAAATCAGGATCACTCCTGAACGGCTCAACGGATTTTCATAATTCTTTTTTTATGGGATAAAACTATTACCCCCCTCCCCGAATCCTCTCAAACGGTAGTGGAAGAGTATTACGTTATTTGTTCAATGTAGGATAACTCGCGAACGGCTCAACGGATTTTCATAATTTTTTTTTCTCGAGTAAAAATATTACATCCCTCCCCGAATCCTCCCGAACGGCTCAACCGATATTCATAATTATTTTTTTATTGGAAATAAATATTAACCCCAACAAGCTTTTTGAACAAAATAAAATCTAGAGAAATATTATTTCCTTTCATGGCATGATTTCATGATGATGAGGAAGGAAATTGGCAGAACCCTCACGGAATATCCTGCATAGAATATTCGCTGAATGTTCTATCCAGGGAACGTATTTTCAATGTGCTGTCAATATCCAAAAGGTAGGGCATTTTTCGGACTTTAGTAGAACATTCAGGGAATATTCTGCATGGAATATTCGCTGAATGTCCTGTTCAGGCTATCCTAAGAATGTTTTTTAAATGTGCTGTCAATATCCAAAAAAGCACATTTTTCGGACTTTCACAGAACATTCCTGGAACTACTAGGAGGATATTCTGAGAATGTCTTTTAAATGTGCTGTGTGGAATATTCGCTGAATATCCTGTCCAGAATATCCTAAGAATGTTTTTTAAATGTGCTGTCAATGTCCAAAAAAAGGAAATTTTTTTCGGACTTTCACAGAACATTCCTGGAACTACTAGGAGGATATTCTGAGAATGTCTTAAATGTGCTGTTCATGTGCTAACTTGAAAGTTATTTGGAGCACATTTTTGGAACATCCTACGAATATACTGTGAATGTGTCAGAACATTCAGACATTCCCCATACTGCACACTTCGTCCCAGGGACGTACATTTTATGTCCATTTTACGTCGGTACGTCCCGGGACTAATTAGGGACATACAAAAGAGTACGTACACTATGTATGTACATTTTAGGGCTACCTCTCAAACATGCAACTACAGATGTATGTACTACGGACGTACATACTACGTACCTATTATAAACAATTAAAGGAGCTATATACACAAAGTTAAATATTCAAACAACTAAATATGGCTTCTGGGGTGACATCTGACATCTCTGGTCTAACATTATACCTCAATATTGCTTGTCTAAAGAACTGTCACGATTACGCCGCGTCCGCTATCTCTTACGCACTTATACTACTGTAGATAGCGCCTTCTCTCTATAGAATTTTAATATGCGATCTGACTGTATCTTTTTTAGAACTGCATCTTTTGACGTTTTTGGGAAATTTACGTTTTTTGTTAACATTACAACTCATGGAAAAACGGTTTGTTTGTCCTATGGCAACACTTCGTCCCAGGGACATACATTTTACGTCCATTTCTCGTCGGTACGTCCTGAGACCAATTATAGACGTACTATGTACGTACAAACGTGTACATACATAGTACGTACACTATACTTAAGCGTACACGTTATAAGAGCGAGACGACAAAGTAAAAACCATTATAAAGTATATCACAATTTTAGCAGAGTTCTATGTATAGGTGGTCTAGTGGTAGAGCATTTGTGTCTCACCCGGGAGGCGCGGGTTCAATTCCCAGTGTGTCCAACACTTTTTTTAAAAATTACTGGTGAAATATCCTTGCCGGACCCAAGCTCACTTACGCTCAATTTATTTCCAGTTTTGGTCCCGCCTAGGACCTAAATTGTACGTACAATTCGTTGGACAAAGTACGTTTATAGTACGTCCCTGGGACATACACGTTTGTACGTAAGTCCAAAAATTACGTACCATGGACGTACACTTCGTCACAAAGTTACGTACCAGGTACGTACATGGTACGTACTTGTGCTGTCTGGGTCACAACACCGTACTGGGATATCCCTGGAATATCATATGCTACTAGGGATACGTCTAATGTCACAACAAGGTAAAAAGTTCCATTTTTATCAAGTAAATATGATGTAATTAAATTAACATAAGTTATGTTATGTAAATTTTATGAAAGGTTTTTTCATGTAATTTTGTTTACTTTAGATTTACGTAAATACTATGTTAATGTAACAGATGTGTACACATTTAATGATACTCTAGACACTTCTTTGGTGGTTATGGTTATTTACATTAAAAAATCGAAAAAATGCCAATAACCCTTATCGCGCGTGGAATTGCCCTGTTTCACAACATATATGGGTTATTCTCCTAATTTTGCCAAATATGACTGATGAAATTTAAAAACTTTAAATTGCTTTTAATAAGTAATTTTGATAACGAAATTTGGTAAAACTAGGTTGTTCTCTGCAGTGTTTATATTGGTCAAGCTAGATAATTTTTACTTTTGCTAAAATTTGTGAAGATCTATTTGAGTGGACCACGGACCTGATAACCAGGTACCATGGACTTGATTATTTATATACATACAATTAATAAGTTAAATAATTAAATTGGACAGAAAACATAACTAATTTCTGTGCTGAGTGCGGTAAAGTTACTTTACTGCACTCAGCAAAAAAGAATCTCTAAATAGTTATTTTCCTACTAACGTGCGTAAAAGTGCACTATTACGCACGCCGTGTGGGAATAGATTTTCCCTGTGTTTTACTTTTTACGAACGCTTTTTTTACAGATTTTTTAGGTGCAATTCGACTTTTTTGATATTTTTCAACTCAAGTGTAAAGAAAATGCAAAAAAAACAGTTTTTTGTTATTTTAATAACTAAAAATGGAAATATAATGTTGCCTAGACGGTTTTTACGTAAGTAGGATTTTGTACCTGACACGTGCGAAAGGTGTCTTTTCCGTCCTCGAAGGCTTGCCCGAACTACGCTCCGCGTCGTTCGTGCAACTGCCGTCGCGTGCGGAAAAGTATGGCTTTCCGCATTTGTTAGGTAATAGTTATTTACCGCACGCCATGCGAAAAAGACACAGGAAAAATCCATTCACGCACGGCGTGCGGAAAATGGAACTTTCCACACGCAAATGCGTCCGTAATTATTTGTAATCAACGAACGTGACGTCCACGGACGTGATGAACAATATGCTTTTAGCCGGTCAGGAATTTTGCTTTTGAGGTTATGTTATTAATCGTTTTGTAACTAAATCTAACTTACTATTTTTTTGTTTATAGTGTTCATTCAGAAGCAAAAATGTTTTTTTATTCTTACATTTTTTGGCATCCACAGACGTGATCTCAATGCTTGACGAAATGGGTTTTCTCAAAAATGTTAGTAGTTTTCAGGAAAATGCGGTCTCTAATCAAGTAAACAACACACTGACAGTGTTAAATTGTTAAATGACTGCCGGACCACTTAAAAGATATGCGTGCAATATCAGGGCGGGCGCGGGATTTTTGAATTTTAATTTCTGTCCACGGACGTGGCGATTATTTGGTAACAGCAACAAAAAACTGTAAATCTTTTTGGATTTCAAGTTAAATATTTTTGTGCATGTTTAGCGCAATTTTTAACGAAAAACCAAGTTTGTAAATCCACGCAAAATATGTGAAGTATTTGCCAGATTTTTTCTAAGGGACACTAAACTTCAATAAGTATATTGGTAACCATCCATGGACGTGATATATCACGTTCTGTGGATACGAAAACACTAAAAAAATATATATATTTTTTAAATTTAATTATTTGATTGTTTCAATTAAAGTGTAATTATAATTAATATTCCAGAAAAAATCTAGAATCCCTCATTCCTTCGCAAATAATTCCCTGTAACCTAGTTTCTGCCACTTTTTGAAGAATAACCCATATACAAAAATGAAGGACGTGATTCCTAATACTGGATGGTGTTTAAAATTGTTAGAAATGTTTACTTACATTTGTTTTGTTTTGAAAAGTAATTATGCAGTATACGGTTTTCTGCCATTTTTTATTTTTTTTGAAAAATTCTTTATGGGGGCACCTTCTAGGGTCCTTAGGACCCCAAATCCGTCTGCGCCGGTTGTTTTTTTTATTTTTTTTGTTTTTTTTTTATTTTTTTTTCACTAAAACAACCCAAACCAACACAGTCCAACGCAACCTAATCCAAACCAACCCAAAACTTGGGCACCCTTTTTTCTCGTAAAAAAAAATCGGGCGCAGGTGGATTTGGGGTCCTAGGGACCCTAGAAGGTGCCCCCCATAAAGAATTTAAAAAAAATCAAAAATGACAGAAAACCGTATACTGCAAAATTACCGTTCAAAGTTACCGTTCATTCGAGGTTAAGGTTATAAATTGACAATCAGTTGATGTTTCGGGCTAAAAGAAAAAGCATGGCGTGTGCAGGATGTAGTTTGTTTGGTTGTTGATAGGTGGAGACATAGGTTTTTACAGATCGGGGAGTTTTTGGGGATTTTTGTAGTTGTCCGCTATTCAGAATTCTGACCTTTGCTTTTTCGAAAAATAAAGTTAGTTTTGTATTGTTTAGGTGACTTTTTCCTTATTCGCGAATCTCTGTTAAAAAAAATGACGATTAATTTCGTTTAAATTTTGGTTCAAAAGTTTTTCGAAAAAAATTACCAAAAATGTGTTAAAACATTTTGTTCGCCTTCGACTGTACATTGAAGCTTTAAACAAAGTATCTAACAAAAAACAATCATTAATCAAGCAAGTGCCCGCCCCTTGAATGCCTCCTAAACCTTCCTCCTCTACACCTTGTCTTGGAGAAAGAGGCTATATGAAGGCAACCTACAGAATCATAGCCAACCAATGGGGTGGCAGGGCAAGTCAAGTAGTACCAAACCCTTTAACGCGGGAAATTGAGAGCCAGTGCATTCTAGGGCTGCTACGTTACCCGATCTAATGCCCGCAACAGTAAACAGCAAAAAGCTATACAACACTATTCTCCCACATAGGGAGGACTGGACGACAAACACAATAAGTTTCTCAAGTGAAGATAGCTGCTGGTACACTGACGGATCCAAAATGCCTTCAGGCGTTGGATCCGGAGCTTATTGCAGCCGGGAAAATATCAGGATTATATATAGTCTTGGACGAATGGCTACAATTTTCCAGGCGGAACTCTTCGCCATTGAAATGAGCGCACGTTGGATGATACATCATAACTGGCGCAACAGATCAATAAAGATACTCTCCGACAGTCAAGCGGCCCTTAAGGCTCTTGAATCCTATAGGTGCTCATCGAGAACCGTTAGGAGCTGCCAGAACACACTGAACACCCTAGGGCGAATAAACACTGTGTCGCTGGTATGGATTCCGAGACATTCTGGACATCGGGGAATTGAGACTGCCGACCAGCTGGCGCGTGAAGCAGCCTCTGCCGTCTTTATTGGCCCCGAACCAGCCCTTGGAATAGCATACAACACAATCAACACTGGTCTCTCAGACTGGATGGAAAACAAGTTTCACCAATACTGGAGAGAATTACCGGGAGACATTCCAAAGAGTTCATTACAGAACCATGCAGGAAGAAGGCCGGGAAACTCATTGAGCTCACCAGGCAGGACATCCGGACAATGGTTGATCTATACACCGGAAACTGCAGGCTGAAAGTACCATTACACAGAATGGTTCTAAGTAAGGACACCAAATGTAGGCTCTGTATGGAGTATGATGAGACGGCCAGACATATGTGCTGTTTGAGTGTATCTTAGGGTAAACCATAGATCGACGGACTGGATCTGAATGATGCTTCACCAAAGCAAGTTGCGAGCCTCTTTAAGGGGTTAAATATTATGTAGCAACAAAAAATGTTAAAGTGAGCCAGAATAGACCCAATAGTGGTCGCAGTGCAGTGGACAGTGCTATACTGGCACACTCATAAACGAATCAATCAAATTAAAATGCCCGCCCCGCTCTTATCTCCGTATCGCACCACAGAAAGTAAACAAACTATGCAATATTAGCTAATTCAGTTTTGAATGTCACGTCGGGTTGTGGTGCGGAGCATTAGTTTTTTTTAGTGATTTGGTTTTGTGGTTTGTTGTAAAAGATAACATTTACAACTATTAATTTCTTGGGAAATTAAACAGCGAATCAAGGGATATTGTTTTAATTTATAACGAAACAGCTCGCCGCAGAAGCTTACCGAATTTATTCCCGTGTCCCCCTTACGCCGATTTTATATGCAATATGTCCTTTACGATTTAGCAACTTGTTCTGTCACAAAGTGTCAGAGTCCAGTCATTGCCATGTTTTGTTGTCACAGTCTTATCCAACTCAAAAATGTCACGACACCCTACCAAAAAAACCACTTCAAACCTCTTAAAAACTGATCAAGTCCTGATGAGATTTAAAGAGATTTTATTGTTTTGAAGAGACTTGACCTGGCAAAAATGTATGCCACATGAAACCTGATAAATTCTTATGATCTTTCATGATGTTACACCAGACACAATTTTCAAATAATTTCTTACTATTGAAAACTCACAAGATTTCATTATGTTACACCAGACATTTCATAAGGTTTAGCAAGCAAGATTTTGATGAGATTTTACAAGATTTCACAATTCTAAAAGATTTTACAAGATTTCATGAGAAATAGGATAAAAGGTTGTGAAGTACCTATAAACATAAATTATTAAAAAGAATATATTATCAAAATCAAGACATTTTAAGAGATTTCGTAAGTTTATGTCACAAGCAGAATTTTGATGAGATTTTAAAAGTAAAAATCAAGGGATGTTTTTAAAAGATTTTACAAGATTTCGTTTTGGATAGTAGTAGTTGTAGTAGGCGTAGTAGTAGTTGTAGTAGGCGTAGTAGTAGTAGTAGTAGTACTATAGTAGTAGTAGTAGTATAGGGGCCCTTTCTGCTATACCCCGTTCCTTACCCCTATGCCCCTACTTCCGCTGCACCTCTCTCTCCGGGCCTCCCTTTCTTCGTTACTAAGTTCAGTATGTCGCCCCATTTGAGCGAGTGCAGCTCTTCTTCCTCTATCATGGAAAATCCCCACTTCAGCTGCCTTGATCTGGCACATGCATCACACTGTGCTATCAAGTGCTGCGCCGATTCCTCTTCGAGCCCGCAAGCGGGACACACGGGATCTCCTATTCTTATTGCGTCAGATGTTTATCAGTAGTCCAATGTCCTTTCGGGTCTTGCCTAAGAGCCATTTTTTAGTTCTGGCTACATTCGGACCATCCACGAATAGCTTGGACTGTCTGCACTTTGACTCTTGCCTCCAGGACGTCTTCAGTTCATTGTTGGCCCATTTGTTGAGCTCACTCTGTTTATTTTGAATATCTTTTAAAATAAAATCTGTATGAAATAAAAAGTGTTCGACTCATTTTCTCCAAGATATTTAAGGATTTGATCCACGATTTGGCCTAAAAAGTGTCAACTGTTTGGTCCATAATGTTGTCCAACTTTTCTATATATTAAACAATAATAAGGTATAAATGTATGTTCCACATGCTTATCAATCACTTTTAATACGGATTCGTTTAAAATCTGAAAATTGGTAAATCTGAATGTTGTTTCTCTTAAAATCTGCTAAAAACATGTGAATTTTTCCACGTAAACTTGTGACATATGATGGAGGCTTGGTCTTTTTATAACTGCTCAACACTGCTGAGAAAATGAGAAATCTCATGAAATCTTATTAACGTTATTTTATATTTCTAATGAAATCTGCTCAAAACTGCTGAAAACATGTAAACTTGTCAAAACCATTGAAACCTTATCAACTTGTTTCTCTTAAAATCTGCTGAAAACTGCTAAAAACATATGAATTTTCTCATTTAATCTTGTGAAATCTGATAGAGAGTGGTGTTTTTAAAAACTGCTGAAAACATGTGTATTCTCATAAAACCTTGTGAAATTTTATTAACTTTGATTTAATTTTTAGTTAAAATCTGCTCAAAACTTAACAAAACCAGTGGAAGCAGAGCCTTTAAAATACTGGTGAAATCTTATCAACTCTTATCATACATTGTTTTTTAAAAACTTTTCAAAACTCCTAAAAATTCATGATGTTTGACGAGTTTTGAATCTTTTTCCAACATTGAAAGTTCATGAGATTTCACTCGAAAGTAGTGTTTCATAAACCGCTTGAAATACCGACCAGAACTCGTGAACTTTTTTATTTTTAGCAGTGCAGCTATCGGAATTCGATAACTAAATTTTATCAAAATTAGATGGAGGTTGGTCTGTTCGTCGGGTTGCCGATCATTATGGATCAGACAAGTCCACTATAGAAAGAATAAAAAGAAAATACAAAGAAGAAGGATCTGTACGACGAAAGGAAGGAACTGGCTTGACCAAATTCAGCACACCCCAACAGGATCAGCAAGTCACTAATTTCCTAGAAGAACACCCATTTTCCACGTCCAAAGACGCAATTTTAACAGTTCATTTTCCTGCTACGGTAAGAACTGCACTAAAACGAATAAAGAAGTCGAGGCTGAGATGTCGTGTAGCAGCTAAAAAGATACGGAATGCTAACCATTTGATGAAGCTAATAGTTATATGCAGAGATCGATGAAGAAAATCCAAATTTATTTGAACAGCAGACTCCATGCCAAGGCCTTTAGAAAAAATTATTCAAGAAAATGGTCCAATGACCAGATACTGAAGTTAATATTTTTGATTTTTGTTTCTCGATAGGTTTTTTATTTCTATTTGTTTTTTTAATATTTTGTTGTGTGTATTGACCTTTGCATTCCAGTTCTTTCTTCTTTGTATTTTCCTTTTAGTCGCACTATATATAGTGGACTTGTTTGATCCATTTTGACCGGCGATTTGACGAAGCTAACCTTTTTCTTCTAGTTCTGCCAAAATTTGATTAAATTGCTTTATTTATAACAAAAATTTTGTTTTAAAAGTGTTTTATCTTTTTTTTATATATTTCGTAACAGCAACCTTAAAACTATAGAACCGTTATAACAATAAGCAAGCAAAATTTTTAATACATAGACATGTGCTTAACTTCTGCTGTATGCGTTTTATGTGTTGGGAAGTGTATGTCATTATTTGACCTTTTACTTCCCTCGCTAATACTTCACGAATTTTGAGGTTCCGAATAGTGATAAGCACGAATCCAGACGCCGCCGTTGCCTACTTTGTAGCCACTCTAACTCAAAAACTCCTGAGCCAATCGTAACAAAATTTTACACAATCATTACTTGTGTTGACGCGCAGACCCCTATTGTTTCTGAGCATTCCCCTATTACACCCTTCGGAGCTACCCCCAAAAAACTTCATCCCCAAAAAAATATTTTTTTTTCTTACCGTGTAATACCGCTTTGGAAAGCTTATAAAAATGGTAGTTGAATGGCGCCAAAATTTATATATATATATATATATAAAACATACAAAATACAAAAAACTTCAAAAATTCAATTTTCTGTGCCATATATCTCGAGTTATGGAACGAAATGTTAAATAAAAAGTAGCTTAAGTTAAGATCCAGGTCTTATCAAATTTCATACAAATCGGTTTAGCCGTTTTTGAGTGATTATTGGACAAAAATCTTAGTTTCACGGCACTATGTAAAACGAAATGATTTGAGAAACAATAAAGTCTGAATCTATATATACATATATACAGCGCATGTAAAACGAGATGTTTTTAGAAACGATAAAGTCTGAATCTATATATATATATATATATATATATATACATAGCACATATAAAATATATTGGAAAAGTCCGTCTAATCGAAAGAAATTCTGGATACACCCTAGAAAAGTCTGGATATACCCTAGAAAAGTCTTGATAAACCCTGGAAACGTCTGGAAAGACTCTGGAAAAGTCTGGAAAGACTCTGGAAAAATCTGGAAAGACCCTGGAAAAGTCTGGAAACACGCTGGAAAAGTCTGGATACACAAGTTTGGAAAGACCCTAAAAGTCTAGAAACACTCCGGAAAAGTCTGGGAAGACCTTGGAAAAGTCTAGAAAGACCCTGGAAAGTCTGGAAAGACCCTGGAAAAGTCTGGATACGCTATGGAAAAGTCTGGAAAGATCCTGGAAAAGTCTGGATTCACTCTGAAAAAGTCTGGAAAGACCCCAGAAAAGTATGGAAAGGCCCTGGCAAAGTCTGGATACACTCTGGAAAAGTCTGAAAAGAGCCTGGAAGTCTAAAAAAAACCCTGGAAAAGTCTGGAAAGACCCTGGAAAAGTCTGGACACACTCTGGAAAAATCTGGAAAGACCCTGGAAAAGTCTGGATACACTCTGGAAAATTCTGGGAAGACCCTGGAAAAGTCTGGAAACACGCTGGAAAAGTCGGGAAAGACTCTTGGAAAGTCTGGAAAAACCCTGGAAAGTCTGTAAAGACCCTGGAAAAGTCTGGAAAGACCCTGGAAAAGTTGGATACACTCTGGAAAAGTCTGGATAGACCCTGAAAAAGTCTGGAAAGACCCTGGAAAAGTCTGTATACACTCTGGAAAAGTCTGGAAAGACCCTGGAAAAGTGTGGATACACCTAGATAGAAAAACCTAGATACACTCTGAAAATGAACAGTGTGGATACATCCAAGAAAAGTCTGGATATACCCTTATAAAGTCTGACCGACTCAATCTAACCCATGTGTATAGGAGTAGTGGTTTTTTATATATGTTCTTTTGAGCGAGAGAAGTTTTAGAGTAAACCTGTACTCTATTTATTTGATAAATGATGACATTTGCTTATAGATATGGCGCCGCAGTCGAAAAATTTCTTCAACTAATGTTAAATATTAATAAATACACCTATAAGACGTGTTAGAAATGATACTGTTTTATATTAAAGTCATAAATTTAAACTACACAAAAGAGAATTGAAAAAATTTGAAAAAAATCAATATATATATGTACAGAGAAAATTAATATTTACAAATTGGATAAAAAATATATCTTAAAATATACCGGTAGCCTTTAAAAATACACCGTAATCTGGACGACGATTGCCTCCTGGACCTCCATAGTGCCTGTTGTATTGACCTTCAAGTCCTAGGTCAAAGTTTTTCTTTTCTACTAAGTTGTAACGGCCAGCTGCTGACACATCGGTACCGAAACCTAAAAAAATTATTTGATTGATATTTTTTTGGGGGAAAATATTTTTCTTCCTGCAAGTAATATAAAAGGTACTTATTGTATAATAGGCGACGACTACAAAAAGTTAGGTTTTATCAGGGACCGATATTCTTATATGTGCGTCCGTTTACAAAATAAAAATAATTTTATAGGTAGTGTATTTTTTTGAAGTCGATTTAATTATTTTTTAATATTTAGTCTTTAAAAAGGCTTTACTAATAGTCCGGTGTCTTAGCCCCAAGAAAAACTGAAAGAGGAATCTCTAAGCTTTTAAAAAGCCCGAGACACAAGCTCTTTGTCATCCCGTTCGCCAGATATGACGTCATAAAGATTAATGTTATTATCACTATAATTTTAGATTTATTTTTGTTTCAAGAAAAGTTTAATGATAGTCCGGTGTCTTAGCCCCAAGAAAGACAAAAAAACTTCAAATTGGATGCATCTGAGATTTTTAGTTTTGCTGAAAGAGGAATCTCTAAGCTTTAAAAAAAAAGTCCGAGACACAAGCTCTATGTCAAGATTAATGTTATCAGATATTCGTCAAACTACGATAATTTAAGATTTATTTGTTTTTCAAGAAAATTAATGAAGCATTTTACATACAATTAATCCTTTTAAACCATATGTCACTTTTTAATTTTTTGGCTTGTCAAGAGTTTCAGAACCGTATTAAACGGAAAATTGTTGATAAATCCGTAGAAAAATATTGCGGTTTAATTTTATTTGTCTGATCATTATTATATTTGACTTAGATATTTTTATTGTTTTTTTTTGCAACGAAGTTTATAAAAATCATGGAAGATGTCAAATGACGTCATAAAATTTAAATTATGTCAGGTATTAAATTTTAATCAATCTTGGATTTGTAAGAAATGTCAATTCTGACAAAAAGTTTGTATACATTGACGCTCTAGCGTTTTTTACAAAAAACGAAAATAAATAAAATTAATAATGTCCAAACAATAATAATAATAAAACATCTAAAAAAATATATTCTGCCCAAAATTTTTTTGCAAAAAAATAGTAATAAATTATTAAGTTCTAAAAGAAATTAAAAACCACGGAGACAGCTCAAGCCAGTGGCGCCCTTGATTCGATTGAATATGTAAGAAGTAGAACTCCACCGTGTTAAATTATCAAGATAATTTGTTCTTATTTTATGGAGAACTTGTCGGGCCATAATATGGGGTTTAATAGTTTTCGTAAACGTGTACCACATATAAGTCAGTAATTATAAAGTTTGAAAAAAAACACAAAAATGTATATATTTTTTATTACAAGCTTTTATTTAACTTGCAATAATTTTAATGGAACGGTGCTTCTGGCGGCTTTAGGGAAGAGGTTTTGAAAAAAGATATTTTACGGACTTTCCGTCAATGATAAACAACTTTTGGGGCCCCCAACTGGAGGCCCAGGGCCCACCAACTATTTTTTTTAAATAAGAAGGTACCACTTGTAGCACCTTTTAGGAAAGCCTGTTAAAAAAGAAATTTAAAGCACTAGTTTTTTTTGACATCTGTCAACCAATGTGTCAAAAAAATTTTTTAAATATTTTTTTTTCAATTGTTTTAGCTTCAAAATAAACTACATGGCATAAGAAAAATAAAAAAAAAATTCTAGCTTGAGTGCATTTAAGAAAAGCTTGTTCTTTCAAAGTTTTTTTATAAACTTAAACTTTCCATTTGTACGCCAGAGGTCAAATGGACTACCACTTTTGTATGCTTGTTTTGTAGAAAATTTAATGATCCTAATTTTGATGCAAATTAATTTTCTTTGTCATATTTATGTATATGTCAAAAAAAAATGGCGAAAAAAAGTGGCAAAATTTTAATGCGAAGTGTGTATATATATGTATATATATATAAGTGTATATTTTATTAGTTCAGTAATTGAGAATTTTTTTAAGCTTTGATTCACTCCTTTACACTTTACACTTTTTGTGTCAGATAAGTCTAAAATGACGTTTCTAGCAGATTTGTATACCTTTTTCGGTATTTTTTACATGTAAAAATTAAAAAAAAATATGGTAAGATGTTTTTTTTGAAAAGTATCCGATTTAATTTATTCTTAAGATGCCAGTTAGTACTAAGTGATCCTTAAGTCCGATGTAGGGCGATTTCTGTGTTCGTGACGTCATAACTGCTAAACCCGTGGACATATAGCTTATGTCTCGGGTGTTTTTTAAAGCTCCTGCATGGGCTCTGCTTTTAGATAAAAATATCTCAGATGTATCCATGTTCAAAGTTTTTTTATGCTAAGCTGCTTTATGTACATATTTTTTTAAAAATTGAACGGGAGCAAAGCAAAAATCTGTTGAAGTGGTGAATTAATAAAAAAAAACAATTATGAGAAAAGCTTGTGCAGTTCAAGAATTAATAAATTTTAATTTTTCACCAAATTCCCAGGCAACCAGTCACGTCACGTCACGTGCATTTGACGTGTTATTTGGGACTATCAGTCAACGTGAAGTAAGTAACGTCGAATTTACGTCGAAATTTGGGTTTCAGGAAACCAAAGACACAAGTCACATGAATTTGACGTGTTTTTTGGGATTAACATTTGACGCGACATAAATGACGTCGAATTTTAAGCTCTCAGGCAACCAGAAATATACAAGTAACATTTTTCTTACATCTGACGCAATAATTGGTATTTTATTTTATGGAAACCCATATCTCCGTCAAGAACTCGCTCACTATGCATCGGCCACAGGAGTACCAAATGAAAGTATTTGAAGTATAAATGTTTGGCGCGAAGTTGACCACAAGGGCGTAAAAGTATCATTTTACGACTTGATTTGCGGTAATTAATATATTGTAAATCGCCTGTTTAGACCAATATGTCATTAATGTTACGTCAAATTCACGTGACTAAAGTCACGTTAAAAAACGGGTCACACCCCCGTTATACAGACGTCGAAGAGACGTCGCAAAAATCACGTTATTGGTCGAATTTTTGACGTCTTCTCGACGTGATATAGACGTGTTTTGGTTGTCTGGGTTAAAACACCTCTAAATGAAATAAAACAAATTATTATGAAAATCGTTCAAGCCGTTTGAGTGTCGTGTTAAGTTTTTTTCAATTTTGTCTTGAAAATGGTGGGGAAAGTATGCTAAAAGAAAGATAAAACGGGTTTTTTTTCAACTGGTGCGCATTGGAATCGATAAAATACTTGTGATTTGCTTCCCGGGTCTTGTTAATTTTAGAAATTACACTCACCTCTGGTATGATCAGCTCCCAGAGTAAGTGTGGAATGCGAGGGCTTGTAATGGTAGTCTACTTGACCTCCCGTTTTATCGGGCTGAAAAACGTTCAAGTTTTTGGAGAGGTCCTTGGAAGCATAAGCAGAACCGTCCAATCTGTGTTTTTCGGTGTCTAGGATGGTTCCTTAAATATTTAATTTATTATGCAGGTTGTTATAGAAATCGATCGTGTCATTTTAATGTAATCAAGAAGTCATTTTTTATTAATTTAATTTTTAGAAAAATAAATGGTGACAGCAGGCACGTATAGCATAAAATCTTTTAAAAAAAATCAAAATTTTTTTAAAACTTTTTTTCAAATTTTGGTTGAAAATGCAATTATCTAGCTTAATGTGAAAATCGCGAGTCGCCAGCCGCTACGGTTCGTGAGTTATATTTTTTTTTTAAGTTTAATTAATAAGATAGATAATTGTATTATTTTCAAAATTTATTTTTGAATTTGTTTTTTCAAAAATCCTAATGTGAAAACTGCTACGGTTCGTGAGTACCCCCCACTCCTATCCAAAACTAATCAGCTCTGCGTAGGGTGACAAAGAATTTTTGTGCCAAATATGAGAAGAATCTGTTCTTGTATATTTGAACCTTTGGTTCTTTTATATTTATTTTGAGTGATGGTAAAATAAAGAATAGAAAAAACTTTCAGGTCAAAAGGCTCGTGTTCGGCGTGAAATTGTCTTTTTAAAAAGTGTTTCATTTAATTTTTGCGATCATGAGTTGATTGATGTTTTTGAGAGATTTCAAATCCTTTTAATGTTTATAAATCTTACCTTGGTGTTGCACGGTTCCAGTTATTCCAGGGCTTTCTAACTTCCAGTCGGTTTTTGCTTGTGTTGGGTTTGCTGCTTGTCTAAAATCATAAATTAAATTATAATTATAGATCGGCGGTAGGGTGGGCAGTACCGCGAAAGAAAAAATCGCGAGAGTAAAAAGACCTCCAGTAGCCCCCCTTGGCCGCTAACCTTACCCACTAGCTTTGGATTAAGCATGTTTCACAAACAACTTGAATGAGATCAAAATCTCCTGCTATAGTTTTGCTGGTAGCTTTTCTTATCTTACTGATGCAAAAGTTCGCTTGCAAGTGTATTTTTGCAGAAATTTTTCAAACATTTTCACAAAAATAAAAGTCAAAATTCGAAAACTCTCCCCTTCCTATTTTTATTTTTTAATTCTAAACTTAGTTACAATTTGATTAATCATGGTATTTTATGTACAAGCAAAATTTACCCCCATCCCGTTTAGGGTCAGTCCATATCAAGTCAACCAGGGTATTTTACCACACCATCTCCGATGTTGATGATTTTTAGTATACATGTTTTTCCTACCAAAAAACTGGAAAATCCAAAATTTCAGACTTTTTTGACCAGTTGTTTATTTTGAATTAATTTTTGAAAATCGAAAAAGTCACTTATTTGTCCTTAACATGTGCGCACAAAATTAGGAATATCCAAAGAACCACTTATAATAGAAAAGTAGGTGAAGGTTCATTTTAAAGCTCTTATAAAGACCTTTCATATGAGAATATTGCATAACATATATTGAAAAAAAAATAAAAAAAAAAAATTTTTGATTTTTTTTTTTAAAAATTTCAAAAAGGCCATTTTTAATTTTTTTCAAAAAATTATATTATTTTCTTTAAAGTGTTATTAAACTATTCACAAAATTTTGAGATGGACAAATCATGGGTTCAATGTGAAAAAATTTATTAAAAATGTCACATGCATGAAAAATCGCCTATAAATAGACAATGCATTTTGGTAATTAGAAGAATATAATGGGGTTTAAAGCGATATTATAAAAATATTTAACAATATTTTATTTAATAAAAAATTATATCCTACGTTTCATTCTGTATCAGTAATCAGATTAACATTGCCCCCCATTGTAATATTTACTTACAAAACCTCTTTTCCACCGGAGACGTACTATTGGATGTTCCAATTCTTAGGAAAATATGCCTGTATAAACCTGCCAATACTTTTGTGAAATACTGCCTGTTTATTCCTGTTTAACATTAAGGACACACCTCCTTCATTTTATTGGTCTGTTTAGGTACATTGTGGGGATTTGCTGACATGAAAATTCCTGCATAAATTGATTTTAAATTTTTGGCAAGTATCTTCCTGATACAGCTCCAAATAATCGATACATAATAGTTCGACTGAAGGTTTATCAGAAGTCATCTCTGTGTAATTTTAAAAGTTTCAACTATGGGTGAGGCAAGTGGATGGACTAAATATAAAGTAAAGTGCTGTGATCCACTAGAGTTAAAAATCAAGCATTTTGGGAAATTAAGAAATGTGACCAAGTGGATGTGTAGTTACAAAAATGTCAAAATGGGAATGAAAATCTGTGATGGTTGTAGACTAAAGCTTTCAAAGGAGTTTAAGGCATCTGAAGAAGATGAGGCAGGGTAAGTAACAAATAGTATTTTTTAATATAAAATTAATAAACTAAACCAATTGCGTCAAGTACGGAGTGGAAAAATCTCATGGCATTATTTTGCATGGCATTTTGAGAATACAGACATTATGTACAAATTTCTTGGCATTATGTACACATTTTGGGTCAGCTGTTACCCCCTTTTTAAGTTCTTATAAAAAACTAACTTTTTAAATTTTTTTAGACCCAGTCAAGTTCCAGAAAATGATCCAGATTTTCAAGATCCTGCTGAATCATTTACTCTTTTAAACAAGTCATTGGAGCTTCTTGGTGTGTCGCCGATTAAAAGAAAAAATGTATACAAAGAAAAAATTGATATTGTACAGCATACAATTGCGAAAGCATTTACAAAGGAATCAGATTCAACGCTAGTAAAGGAATGCCAGAGTGACGAAAGTGAAATGATTAAGCAGTTAAAGGACAAATTTTTAAAAACCGAAAAGAGGAGTGAGAAAATACTAGTTTTATCATGTTTACCTCAAAGTTGGAGTAGAAAGAAGATTGAAGAAGAATTTGGAGTTTCTCAATATTTGGCCAGAGCTGTAAAACAGTTAGTTAAGGACAATGGGATATTATGTTCTCCTAACCCCAAACCGGGAAAGACCCTTAGTGATAGAGTGGCCCAAATAGTGGTAGATTTTTACCAAAGGGATGACATTAGCAGGACCATGCCAGGTAAAAAAGATTATGTTGTTATCAGAAAATATGGAGCTGAAAAAGAATATGTACAAAAAAAATTAGTCTTAGCTAATTTAAAAGAAATTTATGCATTGTTTAAAACTGAGTACCCCAATGAAAAAATTGGGTTTTCAAAATTTTGTGAACTGCGACCCAAAAACTGTATACTGGCAGGAAAAAGTGGGACTCGTACTGTATGTGTATGTACTATACATCAAAATATAAAACTATATGATGAAAATAACAGGCCTCTTGCAATATCTTATCATGATTGCCTTTATAAACTAATGTGTAATCCACCTTCAGTGGACTGTTTTTTAAGCAATAGATGCAAGCAATGTCCTGGAGTAGAACAGTTTAAAAATACGTTAATAGAAAAATTTGAGGAAGAATTAATTGATGAGGTCTCATTTAAAAAGTGGGTCTCAGTAGATAGGTGTACTATGGAAACCGTTGTTAAGAAAAGTGATGATTTTGTCCAGGAATTTACTGATGATCTTGTAAAACTTAAATCACATTCTTTTATTGCAAAAATGCAAAAAGATAGATACAATGAAATAAAAATTAACCTTAAACCTGGAGAGTCTTTGATCACTTGCGACTTTGCGGAAAATTATTCCTTTGTTATGCAAGATGAAGTCCAGTCTTATCATTGGAATAACAGCCAGGCAACCCTCCACCCTTTTGCCATTTATTTTCTAAGTGATGGTAAACTGCACAACCTGAATTATGTGTTTATTTCGGAAAGCTTGACACATAATACAATTGCATTTCATTTATTTTTTAAAAAATTAATGCCTGATTTAAAAATCAAAATACCAGGACTTAACAAAATTTTTTATTTTTCGGATGGATGTGCTGCGCAGTACAAAAACAAAAAGAATTTTCTGAATATATGCCTGCATAAAAAAGATTTTGGTGTTGAAGCAGAGTGGCATTATTTTGCCACCTCGCATGGCAAAAGTGCCTGCGATGGCTTGGGAGGAACTGTTAAAAGACTTGCTGCCAAAGCCAGTTTGCAGAGGCCCTATGACAATCAAATAATGACACCTCTACAATTGTTTACTTGGTGTGAAGAAAACATATCTGGCATTGATTTTAAATATTGCACAGAAGCAGATTATACAAATCATGAAATAATTTTGAATAAAAGATTTGCGGAAGTCTTAACAATACCGGGGACACAAAAAATTCATGCTGTACATGCTTAGAGGTCGAAACACATAATCTTTTTAAAGGTGGAAGCATTATTTTGCAAAATATCGAGTCAGGGTTTGTCACTGTAGAATATGACAGTGCTTGGTGGCTGGCTTGTGTCTTGGGGAAAAATAATGAGAGCGGAGAACTGAAAGTAAGCTTTCTTCATACACGAGGACCTGCCTCATCATTTTTTTACCCAACACCTCAAGATATTTTAATTATTAAACCTATTCTCTTATCTCTCTTATATCTTATAAAAAAAGTTGAACCCAACACTGCTACTGGCAGAACTTACAATGTCAGCAAAAAAGAAATGTCAGATTCATCAGAAATTCTTAAAAGAAAGTTAAAAAAATAAATTTAAGGTATATAGTTAGTCTTAGTGTTTTCTGTCTAATTTTTATCAACGAAGTAGAAAAGTTTGTTTATTTCTTTTGCGAGTTTAAAATAAAATAATTTGTAGATAAAGCCTCTGGGTATTTTTTAAAACCTGTATCCATCCAACAAATTTATTTATTTTAATATCCAGTGCACTATTGGTGCTCCTAAAATATGTTTATTTTTTTAAATGCATGATTTTTAATGTACTTAATATTTTTGATATTTTTTTTGACATTGAACCCATCATTTCTCCATCATAAAATTTTGTGGATAATTAAGTAACACTTTGACCAACATTATATATTTTTTTCAAAAAAATTAAAAATGGCCTTTTTGAATTTTTCAATTTTTTTTTTTCAATTTTTTATTTTCAATTTTTTTTTTGTTAAAATTATGTTGTGATATTTCATAAAAAAGAGCTTGAAAATGACTTTAAAATGAGCCATTTATTACTTTCCTAGTGTAAGTGGTTCTCGAGATATTGCTAGTTTTGTACATTCTTGTTAAGGTCAAAATGCTGACTTTTTTATTTTGAAAAATTAAAAAAAAAACTACGAATCAAAAAAATCTAAAAATTTGCATTTTCAAATTTTATGGTAAGAAGAAAATATATACCAAAAATCATCAAAATTGGAATGGGTCGCGTAAAATTTTTGTGATTTTTTGGTTGATTTGATATGGAATGACCCTTTATTGACTTATATGGGGTTGATTTAAACCATTTAAATGGGACCAAATATAGGCCCAAATTATCTAGCACAGGTACGAAATTTGATCAAAGTTGGTCAAATAGTTTTCGAGTTATGAGCGTTGCCACAAAGAAACTTTCCGTAGGTAGATTCTTTGTGGCGTTACCGACAGACATACAGACAGACGATGCAACAAAAAATATTAAGAATGGTCTGAAACTGTTTTGTCTTGTTATTTTAACCAAGAAGAATGTAAAATCTGACCTTCTAACTCTGAACAGAGGCAAGGGCAACAGCACCATAGGGTCTTCATTTTCTTCATATAAACTTGGTTGACCAAAAGTTAAATCACCATATAGACTGAAAACGATTAATACTGCAAAAAATTTCATTTTTTTTAAGTTTATTTTTAAAGAATAATTTACTTCACAAATTAATATATTGGTTTGTACTGAATCGTTTCTTCGAGACTCGTAACTTTATATATGTAATGAGTCTGCAAAGGGACTTTTCAATTTTTATTGTTTAGCCATCTCAGGAAACTGGGAATCACATTGAAAGTTATTTCTTTTGCTTATTTTTGAAATCAACTTGTTATTATGTATTATCTAATTGCATCTTTGAAAGAGGTCTGCGCAATCATTCATTTTAGTTCCTTGAACTTGTTAAACTTGAATACGTTTTATCTTTTTATGTTTTGCTTTTATTTTGTAGTAATTCCCGGTGAATTGTGATTCACAGACGCTTTCTTATGAATTTCTTATGAATGCCTACGATTTAGCAAAATAATACAATATAAAAACGTGCTTTCCAAAAATTTTAAAATAAAGTAAATATTTCAACCCATCCGTATCGGTATACGTAACGCGTTCGAAACAAATGCTATGTTTTCATGGGTATTGAGTTCATTTTCAAAACTCATTCTATCTTTTTCTTTTATATAGCGTGTTCTTGGTCTTGATAAAGAACACGCTATATAAAAGAAAAAGATACAATGAGTTTTGAAAACGAACTCAATACCCATGAAAACATAGCAAAAGTCAAAATACGCTACATTTTTAACTTGCTCATGCCATGTTTCGAACGATGCCTGCTTCTTTGACGGGGGTGATGACAGAATCTCGTTGCGTACGGAAGGATATACACTATCGGCATCATAAAAGTGGTACGTGATAATCATAGGTATTTTTTAAATTGTATGGTTAACTACCGGATTATATATTGTGACAGACTGGTACTAAAATGTGAAAATTTTGACATCAAAGAAGGCTTTCAAAAATTTTTTATATTACAATAATACGCTAACGCATAAAACAACTGTAACAAAAATTAAAAAACACAACTGTAACGAAAATTATAAAACAATAGAAACAAATTATTAGGTATATAAATTTTAATATCTAGTCATTGCGCCATTCACCTCAATTATACCGTTTAACCTTCTTGGTAGAGAATCAGCCAAAATTTCAACAAGGTTTTCATTTTCACCAATAACTTCTTCATAAGCATTGACTATTAACTGGACCAAGTGATGTTGATTTCCCGGCACAATATTAAAGCCCAGATATTTTCCATAGGATTGGCGTCTGGGGTTTTCGCAGGCCAAGGAAGAACTTCAATATTTTGCTCCTAAAACCAAGTTTGGCAAATTCTGGCTGTATGAGCAGGGAAGTTGTCTTGTTGAAAAATAAACTGGTCTTGATAAAGTTCTGTGACGGCTAGAAGCATGGTGTTCTCTAAAATGTCCACGTAAAGCTGTGCTGTGAGTCTTCCATTGATTCGAAATAGAGCACCATGACCTCTAGCAGAAATCCAACCTCACATATTTACTTGGTGGACGATATACCCGAATTTGTTTTCTGTCGCTACAGGGGTCGTATTTTCGAAACCATACGAAATTATTCGCATGCGACTACTTCCGTCTCTTCCTATACTGTATAGAAAAGGAGGCAAAAGATATGCCGATATACTGATTCATGGGTAGTACGTGCAAGAATAACCGGTTTTTCATGCGAAACAACACGAATGCCTCCACCCACTCGTGCAATATTGCGTTAAACCAGTCGAATTCGAACGCGGTCCACACATACCGGCTTATCTTTCGCCTCTCATTTCACACGGTATAGAAAGAGACTGACATAAAAATTGTTGATTATTCAGTATACGTATGCGGATATTTTCGTATGGATTCGAAAATCAGATCCCAGGACTGGAAAACTTTTTTATCCGAAAATATTACCTTTCGCCAAAACTCTGGTTCCTTTAGAGAGTAATTAAGGGCAAAAAGTAACCTGGCCTGTTTTTTTTTTCATTCGTAAGTTTAATTTTTTTAGCAGCTGCACGACATCTTAAATTAGAGCCTTTCCTTACGCGATTTCGTGCCACTCTTACACATCCTGGAAATTGGGTTAATCTCTTTGCCTGGGCAACAGATGCAAAAGGGTTTTCTTCCATAAAAGCGATAAGGTCATAATCTTGTTCATCAGTTGAAACTTTCAATAAACCAGTCCCTTGTTTTCTCTCTATTGTCTGATCTTCTTCCCATCGTTTTTTAATTTTTATAATCGTGGTTTTACTGCGTCCATAATGTCTAGCCACGTCCCTAATTGACCATCCTAGTTGTAGTTTTGCCAGGAGTTGGGCTTTATCAAATAAAGAAATTTGTGGAGGCATTTTTTATTTATTTGTCAGACTGAAATACAGAATGACATACTTTGACAGTTTAAGACAAATACAATAATGGGTGACTTTGTTTGTAAAAATAGACCAAGGTATTACAACAAAAAGTATTGTGTACCACTTTTATGATGCCGCAGTACCCTCTCCAGATAGGCCGATCAACTCATACCGATTTAGTGTCCTTTTATCCACCTTCGCCGCCATTTTCACTCAAAAGTGACAGATAATCCATTAGTTTTCTGTCAAAATGGCGGCGAAGGTGGATAAAAGGACACTAAAACGATAAGAGCTGATCGGCCTATGTGGAGAGGGTAATGGATGCCGATAGTGTACACTTGATTAAAAAAAAAACTCATACATGCATTTTTTCCTATGCCACAAAATTTAGTTTTCCACAACACCGTTCTCAACTAAAAAGCCAGTTAACTCATTTTCGTTTTAGTATCCGTTGGCCTATGATCGGTGCCATATTGACACGAAAGTGACAGAAAATCCATGTTTTACTTGTCAATTTGGTTATAAAAATGGCAGTCACAGTAGGCTAAAGGACACTGAGGCGGTAGGAGTTAACTAGCTTTTTAGTTGAGAAAGGTGTTGGTTTCATTAGTGTATACTATTATAAGGCACCACCAGCTTAGTATGCCTGACAGCTTAAAATTCAGTGTGACATCCTTAAAAATGCTACAGATATCAACATTTACAAAAGTTCAAATTATCACTCGAGTTATAGAAGACGGCTGGTCTATAAGAAGAGCGGCCACCCATTTTGGAGTTGATAAAATGACGATAATGCGATGGAAAAAGCGCTGGATTGAAAATAATTCTACGGATAGTAAAGATGGATCAGGACGACCAAAAGTAAGTTCTGAAGTGCAAGATGAGAGACTTATTGACCATCTCAGACAAAAGTCTCTTGCCGAGTTGCTGCAAAGAAGCCTTTTCTAACAGAAGAACAAAACAGGCCAGAGTGATTTTTGCACTGAACAACGTTCTTCGTGATAATGACTGGGAGAGGGTGGTTTTCACTGACGAAAAAATTTTTCAATCATCTTCAAGCAGCAGAAGAATTTTAGTTTATCGTCCACCAAATTCTAGATTTGAACCCGAATATACAAACCAAATTAAAAAAGCTGGACATTTTTCTGTAAACATGTGGGGCTGGTTTAGTGCTAGAGGTTTGGGTTTTTTTTGGAGAATCGAAATAGTGAACGATATATTGAAATCCTTGAAAACGTTATGCTGCCATCTGTACAGGCTTTACATGAAAATAATGACTTCGTTTATCAGCAGGACAACTGTCCAGTACAATGGAAAATATATAGGGTCAAATCGTTAAAATAATATATTAAAGGGATTGGAGACCACGAAATGCTGAAGAGTTAAGCGATGCTATTTATCGCGCATTGGATCAGCTCTCAGAAGACCATCAGTATTTTCAAAATTTAACCTTTTTAATGCCCAGACGTTTGCAGCTTGTAATAGAAAAAAATGGTGATCCTATTAAATACTAAACTATTTTTTTTTGGTTCTTTTTAAGTTAATATAATTAGTATTAAGTTTACCATCGTTTTTGTCTTAATCCAAGTTTCCTATTCGTCGACTTGTTTTAAATCCAGCGCTGTTTCCATCGTATTATTGTTATTTTATCAACTCCAAAATGGGTTACCGCCCTCTTTATAGAACAGCCTTCGTCCGTTAGTCGAGTGATAATTTGATAAAGACTTTACTAAAACATTATTTTTGCTGATTTTTTAGTATTATGCAAAATTTTATATAAAAATAAGGTTGCCTTTAATTTAAATAAAAAAATATTTTCAGTTTTAGAGACCTCTTTTAAACAATATGACAAATTGTCGTACTTTTGAAGTTTTTAGGCATTTTAGCTGGTAGTCCCTATATATTATACACTTTTAGAAAGGTCAATTTTGTGACTGCATATATACGTTTTTCTTTAAAAATCAAGTGTAGGTATCGTTAGGGACCCACGAACGTACGCAACGATTTCAATCAGCAGTTCAGTCATCGCACCCTTCAAAAAAGCGGGCATCGTTCGAAATATCGCATAAACAAGTCAAACATGTAGCGTATTTTGACTTTGTTTCGAACGCGTTACGTATACCGATACGGATGCGTTAAAATATTTACTTTAAGTGTCTAATGACAAAAGTGTGTAGCGGAAAAAGTAATTGGTAGGACCCTTGGAGGAATGACAAACTGTCAGAACGTACTGGCCTAAAAGCTCTAATAGCACAAAAATATTCCCCGAACATTCGCTGAATGTTTAGCTAGGATATTGGAAAAATTCTCTGAATGGGATGTTCAGGGAATATTGTGCCCGCAGTTTTTATATTCCTACAAAATCCTGGTACATCCTGAACATTTATGAGATTGAAAAAATATGTTCTCACAAAACACCCTAAAAAAATTTAAAGAAATAAAAAAAAAGTTATTTAAACAGCGATGGGACCTTCTGGACTTTTCCAACTTTTCCACTTTTCCAACGACTTAACCTTTTGCGCTACGGAGGCTTGTGGGAGAAGCTATATATTAGAGACCTTTTGCGCCTATAATTTTGATGGCTTTTTAATTTACCGCTTGTTTCAGGCATGCGCAGTTACGAGGTAATAACGGAATCCCTTACTAACCGATAAAGTTTGACGTTACCTGCGGGAGAATACCGTATACTTTATAATTGACCTGGTTGCCGATAAACGGTAAGTGGAAAAACAAAAAATTTAAATTGGTTTTTGAATGCAAATATGTTTTGTATTCTTTTTAATTGTAAAGATGAGTGCTAATTTTTGTTTAATCATTTTCTTTGGCTAGAATTTCGTAAGAAATGTAAAACATTGATTTGCACTGGCAACTATGGCAAGTGATTCCGATCTGTTTATCATAACCTAGCTCCCTTTTCTCTGTTGTGTGTTTGAGTTTTTAAAGATTAATAATAATTAAAATTCACTATAAAAACACAAGAATAAGATATTCTAAATGAAAAATATTATTGAACAAATTCTTTTTGTGAATCTTTATAATAATAAATACCGTATAAAGTCAACAAATCAAAGGCGGCGTGCAAAAACTAAAAATGCTGTCTTAAAGACGTCTTTTCGCCACCGATGTTTTTGAAAGCACATTTTGAAAACAACGTCACCGTTTCGAACCATCGCCACTGATCGCCAAAATGACAATTATTGAATGACATTAATCAGCTGTGTTTGTGTGGCTTCTCGTTTTTTTCATTTGCAAGTTTTTTTTGTGATTTTTCGAAATGGATGTCCTAGATCCACAAGTGAGCCTTTTTTTTTGTCGCTGCTAGATAACCTTGGCCTATTTTCATTATTGACAAGTACCGCCATATTGAACCGTGTTCGAAACGGCGGCCGAGGCGCTTTCGAAATCCTTTGAAATGTTTTGAACCGTGACGTCACCGTTTCGTCGCCAAAATAACATTTTACGCATGTTTCAAAGCGGTTTCGAAATCATCGGTCGCGAAAAGACGTCTTAAGTAAGCGATAAAGTCACCTAACGGGGATTTTTTGTAAGAGGTGCAAAATGTCTCTATTAGCGGGGTATAACCTTTTGGACATTTGTTTTCTGTTAGAAGAGCACCGTGAATTGTTTTTTTTTTACATGAAGTCTGGATCACTCCTGAACATCTCAACGGATTTTCATAATTCTTTTTTTATGGGATAAAAATATTACCCCCCTCCCCGAATCCTCCCAAACGCTACTGGAAGGGAATTACGTTATTTGTTCAATGCAGAATCACTCCCGAACGGCTCAACCGATTTTCATAATTATTTTTTTAATGGAAATAAATATTAGCCTACCCCAACAAGCTTCTTGAACAAAATAAAATCTTAAATTCTGCTGCGTAAGCATGATCGTAGATAGAAAATCATTATTTCCTTCCATGACATGATTTGACGATATTTTTTTAGGCCAACAAAATGGGTTTTTCTTGTAACTAAAAATAGAGTATTTTTTTAATAAAAAGAAAAATCTTTATCGCAGCTGTTAGAATAAAAAACGTTACAATATTAATGCGTGTTATATTTTTAGGACTTCGGTAGAACATTGGTAGATTATCCTGCATAGAATATTCGCTGAATGTTCTATTCAGGATATTTAGGGAACGTATTTTCAATGTGCTGTCAATATCCAGAAGGAAAAGCATTTTCCAGACTTTAACAGAACATTCAGGGAATATTCTGCATGGAATGTTCGCTGAATGTACTAGGTAGGATATTCTGAGAATGTCATTTAAATGTGCTGTTCATGTGCTAACTTGAAAGTTATTTAGAGCACGTTTTTGGAACATCCTATGAATTTACTGTGAATGTGCCAGCACATTCAGACATTCACAGCACCTTACTGGGATATCCCTGGAATATCCTGTGCTATTAGGGACCTTACAATTCTAAAAGGTTACAAGGGCAGATCCGTACGAACCTTAAAATAGTGTAACAAATTGCCGCTAGATGGCGCTGCGGTGTGATGGACACAGTTTTATTTGTTAAGCTGGATTTACAATTAAGCAACCAAGCAAGCAAGCAAACAGGTGTGCCAACCTAAACCCTTTTTTTGAATTTTCTCGGAAAGTATGCTATTTTAAGACAGTTAAAGAAGCTTAAAACAATGAGGAAATTCTTAGCTTGCTAACACCAATGCAATTTTCTAGTTTTAGTGGCTCATTTCGATGAAATTCGCAAAAACAAAACGACAGCTTACGCATATTGGTCGAACACCTGACCCCTATAGCCAATGGCATTTCTTATGTGTCGGCTATGTACGGCCATCTAACGGCAATATATTACACAGGTTTTGCTGTCCAAATGTTTTCGGCCGACTGTGTACTGTGTCGCCATCTAGCGGGAATCTGTTACACTATTTTGCTTTTGTACACTTTTGCCTCGGATCACTCGGTACTCTGTGCTTTTGCCCTTGTAACGTTTTAGGCCGTCCGTTATGATCTATTTCGATTTTGTGATAGTAGTATAGTTTTGCGTATTTATTGTTTTTACGTAGTACTGTTATCCACCTGTACTTTTTTATAATTTACCTTTTTTGTAAAGTATGATGTTATTATGATGGTCATTACACGCGAAGATGAAGTTTGAGACGCGAGCCGAAATCGAGTGTCTTATTAATTCATCTGAGCGTGTAATTACTATAACATGCGAGTTGGTGTACTATACTTTACCTACGACTGATGAAAATGCCATTATAAATATCAAAAATGATTAAAAATACCACATCTAAACACTCCTAAGTACATAGGTACTTTGTATTGTTTATGGGGCTTTATATACGTAACCAGCCACTTTGACTGATGATATCTTGGATTTTGGTTAAATTTTATTTAGTGGTAGGTATATTCACAAATATTACTGACCAAAATTTTAAGGCTGTTAGTCTAGTTTTGTTGGAGTTACAGGCTTTTTCTTCAGTTTTATATCGCCCTGCATACTTACAAATTAATTTTCCTCTTTAAGAACTGCGGCTGATGATGACGATTTATTTTATTCAAAATTCATAAGGATTAGAATTTATTAAAAATCAAAATCTACAAAGATCCTTTTTCCCATGAATTTGGTGCGTAACTCTTTGTTTTTACATAAAAGAGAATATAAATAAAAAAAAGTAAATTTATAATTTAAGTTTGAAGATTTTACTTCCTGTTTTTTTCGATAATTTTAAATAGGTTACTAATAACTGAAAAAAATTGTCTTTTTTTTTAATGAATAGCGAGAAAATTGATGTGAAACATATAAAGTATTTTTTGTAAATATCTGTTACAATCCACAACTTGGACGCCACTGGTAATCAAGATTAATTTTCAAAATAACTTTGGGTATACGTTTTATTTTTAATAGGCCTACCAGAGATTCCGAAAATGCATATTTAAAATTATTTGCGAAATCCGGTCAAATCCACGATGTAAAAGAATGTAAAATACGCATACATTTTGAAAAGAAATCATATCTCCAAAACAAAAGCAAAATAAAAAATCTGAGAATTAATTTTGTTAAGAAAGATTTGATAACCAACCAATTTGATAATTTTAAATTTTTCCCAATTTCTTTTTTAATTTTCGTTAACTTTAACAAAAAACAGTACTTTTTGTCACACCTTGTATACCGAATAGAATACAAAATAGCAAACTTTGGTTTTAACCTTTTTTTAGAAAAAAATATCAGCTGTACCATACCAAAAACCTCATTTAAAAAGAATAAAACCTAAAAAAGTTAAAGAGGTTTAAAATACTCTCCTAAATATAAAATATGCGTTTCATAGTGCCAGTTAAAAATAATGCATGCCGATGATGACGATTTATTTTATTCAAAATTAATAAGGATTAGAATTTATTAAAAATATCCTGTTTGGTTGACATTGATATTTTTTTGTTTTTAACTTATAATTATAAAACCAGGTAAATTTTGGCAAAAAAGCCAGTTTGTGAAGGTCCTTTGTCTGACCGATTTTTTATGGTAAAAATGTGTCCGAATCCAAGAAACTTACTAATTTTTGTTTTTTATTGTGTATTGAGCATTTTTGCAAAATCGCGTAAGTTTAAGAATATGGCGCCGATCAAAATTTAGTAAAGGTATTATAATTGGTGTGTGTTTATTTTTAGCTTCCATTTTCCAAACATGCAAAAAAAGCGATCCAAAGTTTGATTCTTGTCTTATGACAGCCATTGAAAATGGAGCAAAATCTATACAATTTGGTAAGAAAAATTCATTTTTTACTTTCTATTGTGGAAGATATTTTTAAAAGTAGGTGCAAATATTTAACTCATGTGTGAAATTGCTAATATACAGTGGCGGTCCCATCCATTTGAAAAGGGGGGGGGGCGGTTTCGATACGAAGACTTTTATAAGGAACATATCAATATATGCAAACAAAACTTAGTAACTACAATACGCGAGGATTTGGTCTCAAATCTAGGGGGGGGGGTACTCAGATTTGAAGTTGTTTATTTCATACATGTTTTATTTTTAAAAAAATTTAAGACAATTTTTGAGAAAATTTCATTATATCTGTAATTTTTGAGTCGAAATAAACTAAAATTGTAAATATATCAATGATTTTAAAGCGCAGCAGGCGAAAATTTTTAAGAAAATGACACTAAAAATGCCATTTTTAACACAAAATTAAACTAATACCGTAAATATCAAAGGTGTTATAGCGCCACAATTTATACCCTACTTTTGATTCTCTAAATGTTTTCATTAAAAATTTAAAGCCAGGGTAGGGAGGGTTAACTATCCCTCTATCCTCCTGAAATCCGCGCTGGACTAACTACGTATAATTTTTTCAGTTATAAAAAACATAGATAACAAACAAACCACAAAGAAAACCTAATAGCTAATTACTTTTTTTTGAGGTCTAAAAAGCTTTTTGTTGAAACATAACTTTTTATATCGCATATCTCAAACATAAGATGCCCATCTCAAAAAAAAAATCATTTCCAGTTTTTTGGGCAAACCGGTCAATGACTAATGTCAATTTCAATATGTCTGTTGATATGCAGCAACGCTAAGCCCGCCAGACGAATTTCCGCCATAGTGTTTTTAAGTACTTATGTTTTCAATCAATCTTCTGTTTGTTTTGTTCTGAGGCATGAGAAGCTTCTTTCTGACTAGGCATTACTTACTGGCAAACATCCAAGAATGTTCTAATCAACGGAAAAATATTGCCACACTTGTTCATTGTCTCGAAAACGTTATCAGGTATGTTTCGATTTAAGCTTTTGCCTAGTTCTGACCAATATTGTTTTCAAATACTCTCCCAATAAAATTTAAAGAATTTATGTTTTAGATTAATAAAACAATTTATAGTATTTAGAAACGACTTTAATTAATTTTGCCTTGATTTTGGCTTCATGTTACTATAATACTTTTTTATGTCCGAATTGATTTTGTCTGAAACTTGTTTATAAATAGAAACTCTATAATACTGTTCTGTATTTTCAATGGTTTTCGCGGTAAGTTCGTCATGCGTTTGTATCCCAGCAAACATCGGATTACTAAAAATGTAAAATATTGTACATTTGATGCTGCACTTTGCGGTACCATTACAAATAAAGCAATATTTTAGTACTCCAATTAAAGTACTTTATGCCATAGTGCAATATTTACGCTTTTTTTTTGTATTGTTGCTACGCATTGCAGCACAAATTGTAAAAATATTGTAAAATGCCGTGTTCCAAATTAGTGCTATTTTTGTACTTGCGATATGTTTGCTGGGATATTCTTGGTCTGACGGATTGAAGGTCAAACTGTTCCAAATTATTGTGGAGGGATTCTACAATGTATTTAAAGGAACTTTCTGCAATTTCTAGTTCTTTCTTCTTCAGGGTTATTACCACCAGCATCTTTGTTGTTGTTGTCTACTTTTTTTCTGGAGCAAATGGAACCCCTGGAACCGCCACTGTAATATATGTAAGTCACTCCCTTAAAAAACTCTTTTTTATACCAATATATCAAAAACATGATTTTAGTAACTGTCTGCAGATAACTAAAGCATGGCTTCTTTGGTTACCGATGCAAATTTTTTTTTTTTTTTTTTGATCACGGGTGCAAAAAATATTTCTGTCCGTTTTTTACCCAAAATTAAAGAAAAGTAGCAGAAAATAGTAATATTGAAAAAATCTAATTATTCTGGTCTAAGAAATAAGCCATTTCCGCCAGTTTTCACCAAGTAATAACGAAAAAATCATTTAAAAACATCGTCAAAATATCAAATTGTCAAAGATTAAAATGTCGCAACAATGAACGTCACCGAGTAAAAAGACACATCGCTATGGAAACGATGGTTATTTCATTTACCAGCCGCCTTGACTTATAGTATAAAGATGGTGTGTTGCGAGAAGTATCTTCGTTCGAGATTTTTAATAGTAGTTTTAACAACTAGTGGCTAAAATAGTGCATTTTTTTACAAGCGTTGGTTTAAGTAACGAGCGCAGCGAGATATTTAATACGCGAGTAAAAAAAGCACAGTTTAGCCGCGAGTTGTTAACACTATTTTTTTAATACCTTTTTCATAAAATTCAAGAAAAACAGAAAAATACTTTTAAAAATCTCAAACGAAGAGCACTTCTCACAACACACCATCTTTACACTATAAATCAATGCGGCTGGTAACTGAAATAACAATCTTTTCCATAGCGATGTGTCTATTTACTCGCTGACGTTTATTGTTGCGACATTTTAATCTTTGACAATTTGATATTTTGACGATTTTTTTAAATGATTTTTTCGTAAATGCTTGGTGAAAACTGGCGGAAATGGCTTAATTCTTAGGCAAGAATAATTAGATTTTTTCAATATTACTATTTTCCGCTATTTCTCTTTAACTTTGGGTAAAAAACGGACAGAAATCTTTTTTTGCAACCGTGATCAAAAAAAAATTTAAAATCATGTTTTTGATGAAGATATTAAAAAAAATAGTTAAGAAGTTAAAAAACCTCCAAATCAGTTACTTCAACCGAAAAGAAACTAAAAAAAAAATAAAAGATCAAAAGATCTTGGGTGGAAATAACGAAAATTCAAACTTGGATGAGCATCCTACAAGGAACACACAAAAGATCAAAGCGGAAAGAGAAATGATTAAACGATGTTTCGCTCTGGGTAACCAGCGTGGGCTCATCCGTAGTTTCACTGGTCACCCTCCACTATACATTATTAAACACCATCATATACTTTGATTTCCAACCTTGAACCACTCACAAATTGGCATCGTTCCGCACTGGTACTTATCCAAGTTACCTGATACGAATTCGTCCTGGCGTGTTAATATTTCCAGTAGGATTATGCTCCCAAGGCAATTAAAATAGAAAAGAAGTTCAAAAACCTCCAAATCAGTTACTTCAACCGAAAAACAAACTAAAAAAAAAGATCGAAAGATCTTGGGTGGAAATAACAATTCAAACTTGGATGAGCATCCCACAAGGAACACACAAAAGATCAAAGCGAAAAGAGAAATGATTAAACGATGTTTCGCCCTGGGTAACCAGCGTGGGCTCATTAGTAGTTTCACTGGTCACCCTCCACTATACATCATTAAACACCATCATATACTTTGATTTCCAACCTTGAACCACTCACAAATAGGCATCGTTCCGCACTGGTACTTATCCAAGTTACCTGATACGAATTCGTCCTGGCGTGTTAATATTTCCAGTAGGATTATGCTCCTAAGGCAATTAAAACAGAAAAGAAGTTAAAAAACCTCCAAATCAGTTACTTCAACCGAAAAACAAACTAAAAAACAAAAGATCTTGGGTGGAAATAACAATTCAAACTTGGATGAGCATCCCACAAGGAACACACAAAAGATCAAAGCGAAAAGAGAAATGATTAAACGATGTTTCGCCCTGGGTAACCAGCGTGGGCTCATTAGTAGTTTCACTGGTCACCCTCCACTATACATCATTAAACACCATCATATACTTTGATTTCCAACCTTGAACCACTCACAAATAGGCATCGTTCCGCACTGGTACTTATCCAATTTACCTGATACGAATTCGTCCTGGCGTGTTAATATTTCCAGTAGGATTATGCTCCTAAGGCAGTTAAAACAAAAAAAAGAAGTTAAAAAACCTCCAAATCAGTTACTTCAACCGAAAAGAAACTAAAACACAAAAGATCAAAAGATCTTGGGTGGAAATAACGAAAATTCAAAGCCCACGATGGTTACCCAGGGCGAAACATCGTTTAATCATTTCTCTTTTCGCTTTGATCTTTTTTATGTTCCTTGTGGGATGCTCATCCCAGTTTGAATTTTCCTTATTTCCACCCAAGATCTTTTGATCTTTTGTTTTAAAAAATAGTGTTAACAACTCGCGGCTAAACTGTGCTTTTTTTTACTTGCGTTTTTAAATACCGCGCTGCGCTCGCTGTTTAAATCAACGCTTGTAAAAAAAGCACTATTTTAGCCACTAGTTGTTAAAACTACTATTTTGTCTTATTATGATACAGGGGTTAGCCCACACTGCTGGCTTCTTTTTTGCATTGAAAAAAAAGTTTTACAGAAATAAGAATACAAAAATGCATGCACAATACGTGCCCAATGGCTACAACGTAAAAAAAATATCAAAATCTACAAAGATCCTTTTTCCCATGAATTTGGTGCCTTACTCTTTGTTTTACATAAAAGAGAATATAAATAAAAAAGAGTAAGTTTATAATTTAAGTTTGAAGATTTTACTTCTTGTTTTTTTCGATAATTTTAAATAGGTCTTACAAACTTCAACATTCCAAGAATAGACCCAGCTCACTATAAGACTCTAAGGATTGAGGCTGGATCTGGGGCCGTAGGATTAGTTCAGCAGTACAGTAACACATATTTGTCTGGATTTGTCGGGAATATGATTGTGAAACAGGCTCAGTAAGTAACAACTTTTACCTATTTTTTAAACACATCCCTATACCTATACCTAACGCGTTCAAAACAAAGCCAAAATGTACTATATTTTAGCCTTGCTTATGCAATTTATCGAACGAGGCTCGCTTTATGGTGGAGGCGATGACCGAACAGCTGACTGATGCAATCGATGCGTGCGTTGTTGTGGTCGCACCGTTACGTCCAAATCGGGCCCATAGATTAAGGAACTATAGATCCGTCACTTTACCCTTCCCGCCAATAATCATTTTTCGCGATAAGTGCGGTTATGCTTCCGCGTGCAAAGGAACTGCCAACATAATAATATTTAGGTTGGCAATATTCTAGAAATCTGCAGCTCCGCGGTTTTTACGGTTGTCCGTCACAGGGCACATTATGACAAAAGTGACAGAATGTCGGTTATGACTCATAACTGAGTTTCATTTTGGAAACTGAGGTTAGCCAAGGTTTTTAAAAAGTGATTTTTTGATTTTTCCTGTTCAAAAAATTGTGATTTTATCCGTTGATTACAATGGCTGAGGAACAAAGATTTAAGGCGGATTCAGAGTTCCGTAAGGTATGCAGTAAGACGCAAGGGAAATAATTAGTGGCAAATGTGTGCTGTTCTTACTGCTTACCGCTTGCGGCTTACGGAACACTATGAACAGCAGCATGCATTTGCTGTAGTTTATTTTCCTTGCGTCTTACCGCATACCTCATACCGCTTACCTTACGGAACTCTGAATCCGCCTTTAGAGTTTGCTGTGTTCAAAGCTGCGGAGACCGTACCCTGATCCCAATAAAAAAAGACATCGTTTCCCCAAAGACAATCCTGTTTTTTCAGAAGTATAGTGAAGCCCTTAGACGCGAATAAACTAGGTTTTAGATGTGTGATAAATATTTTGCTCCAGAATGGTGGCAGAGGCCTTAGGGAGTGTGGTACCCACACTTGCATTTGGACTCCATTTAACTATTTATATATAGTGTTAAAACACCCTTTCCTTATTTCACTTTCAGTTTAGTATGGCCAATTTTTGTAATATATCAATAATAAGTTAGAAAATGCGACACTTGTGTATTCCAAAGCACAGGTATTAATATTATTTACACCAACATTTTTTCTAATGTGTGCACTAAATACATAAAGTAAATTTTTTGAGTTAAACATTATTTTTTTTTGTTTCACAAAGTTATTTTGGAATACAAAAGTGTTGCATTTATTGTTTTTTTATGTACTAAAAACAAGATAAACATTTTAAAGAAAATTATTCAATATTTAAAAAAGCACAGACAACATAATATTGTAATATTTTATTTATTATCAAAAATATTTTGAAATATATGCCATAATCTTTTATAATAAAACAACCAGAGGTTTTGTACTACTAGTGCATTATTATGGGTAATTTGTATTTATTTTTTAAAAATATGCTTTTTTGTTTTAACTTAACATAATTAACAATTTTGTTTTGTGTCTAGCAAAAAAGCATATTTTTAAAAATTAAACACAAATTGCTTGCAAATTAAAAAAAAACAGAAATTTAACCGAGCACTATCTAGTGGTTATATTAGAAACTAACAAAAAATCAATAGTACGGTTATCGCGAATTTAACCGTGAGCCATCTAGTGGTCATATTACAAATTAAAAAAGAAAAATCAATATAAAAGTATGGTTATCGGTCGCGTGCATATCTGCGTAGACTCGCCAAACTCCAAATAGTTCCGAATCATTTAACACGTAACTGTCGTATCTATTGTAGGTCCTTAAAAAATATAGTTCCTTTTGGCATTGTTTTCAACGCGTTAGGTAGGTATAACGATACGTTAAGTGCCGATATTTGGGAGTAAAAGCCAAACCACCGCGTAAACGTAACGTAGTTAACGGCGTATACAAAAAGGGGGGTGGTAATGGAGGTAATTACCCCCTCCCCCAAGATCCCAGGTATTGGATTAAAAATCTCATCGCAAAACACGCAAATTAAAAATGTACACCTCAAACTTTTAGATAAGAGCTTCTAAAAGCTTAAGATACATTTTTTGCGATTTTTTTCAAACGATTGCATTTCAATTTCACTTTGACTTTTTCGGAAAGCGACATGCCAACAATCACAGTAAAAGTTGGACCGGCCAACAAAATGTGAACTTTTACCCCGGACAATAAATTCCCCCTCCCACCAGAGGTCTGGGCTGGATACACTGCTGAACGTAGCTCTGAAATTCACCGCTCTTATTGGTCAGATTATTATTAAATTAAAACCATTTATTTAGCAAAAGCTAGTTTACAAAAAAATACAAGAGATTGTCAATAAACTAAACGGTTTAAAAATACAGACCGCTTCAAGCTACTGCGAACATAGGGGGAATCAAGTCCAATTTACTCTCCGTGCCGTACGACCGAGGTGGATTCGAAGCACGCTGCAGTGTTATCTTTTGGAAATTCATTTTGTTTTTATTATTTTGTTTTATTTCTGCCTTGCTCGAGAAACAGATGGGTAAGTTCTTAATTGAAATAATACATTTTTAAAACTAAAAATGGATGTCTACGAAGTTGCCGAAAAAGTGCAGATGGTCAAATCGTCATAACCCAACACACGTTCGATATTGGTCGAGGGAAAATTTGCATTTGTATTTTGACGTAAGAACACAGTATCCCCAAAAACTAAATGTTTGGGGGGGGGGGGGTATTGTAGGGGAACACGTAATTGGGCCATTTTTTATTAACGGCAATTGCAATTTGAATGGTCCTAGATACTTGGATCTACTGCAGCAGCACATTATTCCAACTGCTAGGCAGTTGTTAGGTGTAAGATTTGGTGAAACATGGTTTCAACAAGATGGTTGTTCCGCTCACAATGTTGGCCTTGTTAGGGAATATCTTGATAATGTATTTCCTAATCGGGTTATAAGTACACGGGGAACTATTTTATGGCCAGCTCGATCTCCCGATCTTGCTCCTAATGACTTCTATCTGTTTTTGAAGAAGCTTTTCAAATTATCACCCCTAACATGCTTGGAAACGTTGGAAGGGGTTTTTATAGTAGGCTCGGATATTGTGTAGCCGAGCAAGGAGGACTTTTCGAACATTTGCTTTAATTTTTTTTTGACTGGGAGAATCTTTTTGGTTTTTAGAATGTATTATTTTATTTTGAGAACTTGCTTTTATTTTGTTCCTCCTTATTATTTTCATTGTAACACGTCGTCACTGATAAATCTGAGCAGTTGACAATAAAACGCTCTTATTTATCAGTGACAAAAAATAAGAAAATTATGTTATAAAAATTTGCATATTTATTGACCAAATTCCGGTTTCATTGACTACGCTCCACACAGCACCGTGGTTAGAGGCGTACTAAATACAAGGCGAACGGCGGCGAACGGCAGCGAATGGCGATCGGAAGCCTGAGTGTTGGTTGCTTCACTGATAGGCGTGCGGTGTCTCTGCATGTACGTACACTGGCAAATTAGACTTCTTTCGCCCTATGTTCGCAGTAGATTGAAGCGGTCTGTATATGTAAATATAAACTGACAAAACATGATGAATACCTTATTAAATGATTCAAATATATAGAGCGTTTATTTAGCATAAAATCTAGTAGCAAGTACAAAGAAAAAATTCGACATATTACGTCAGTTACCTCTCTTTTCAAGTTTTTTTGTACACTGAAACTGGAACTACATTTCCGCGTCGAATACGGGAATTTCATAATACTTGTGTCGACTGCTTGGTCCTGTCATTTAAAAAAAATAAAATTCACATGTTTTATTTAAGAAAAAAATCTAAATATAGGGTGGGCCATAAAAAACCGAACATTTCTTTTTATGGTATAAATTCGTGCCAACTTGTCCGATTTCAAAAAATTTTGTTTTAATAGAAAGCTAAAGCTTTAGGCTATAGGATCCTGTCACCAGAATTGACATTTCGCTAAAATTCAAGATGGCGGACGCTTTTGAAAAATGCCAATTTTTCGCCCCCTGCCAATTTTTTGTCTGCGCCACTGTCTTTCCTGACTAACGTCAGTTAAAAAGCCACATTCTTGACGTGTTCAAAAAGATATTACTTTTGAAAATTGGTCATGAAATACGAAAAATAAAATAAAATTAACAGAGTGAGTTTTTGGCTTCTTATTAGTTGTTGACAATAGATCCAAATCCAAGTTTTAGCAAAACCAAAAAACTACTCTCTTGACTACTGGCGCGACAGGAATCTACTGATTCGCAAACATATCTCTGCTAATTTTTCCAAAGTATAGTAGAACTGTATGTTTAAACACAAAATTTTTTAGAGGCCAAAAACTCACCCTGTTAATTTTATTACATCTTTCGTATTTTATGACCAACTTTAACAAGTGATACCTTTTTGAACACGTCAAGGGTGTGGCTTTTTAACTGACGTTAGTCAGGAAAGACAGAAGCGTACATAAAAAATTGGCAGAGGGGGCGAAAAATTGGCATTTTTAAAAAGCGTCCACCATCTTGAATTTCAGCTAAATGTCAATCCTATAGTCTGAAGCTTTAGCTTTCCAGTAAAACAAGAATTTTTAAAATCGGACAAGTGATAACGAATTTATACCCTAAAGAAAATGTGCGTTTTTTTATGGGCCACCCTATATTTGTCGAGAAAATAATGGTCGGTACTTCGCAAAGATCCAAGGATCGGTGGGTCCAAAATTTTTAAAACTTTGGTTCTGTCTCAATAAGTCACAGCAGTTAGTTTAATCACGTGATAAAATTTTGGTCTTTGTTATGTGATCTGCCTGCTCCATAAAATTTATAGCTGGATCAGTTGAGGTGTAAAGGGGGAAGAAATTTCCCTTTAAATTTTGATACACCTACGTTCTCTTGACGTTTTATCGCTCTATCTCTCTTTAGCTCAGACATGCTGACACTTATCAATTGGCCATAATATACTAATTTTTAGTGTTTTTTCTTATTTCAAGTTTATTTTACACAAAAACAAGGGTTTTTTAAAAAAAAAAATTATACCTTCATCAAACACATGATTTTAGTAACTGTCCTCGCGTTTTTAAATACCTCGTTGCGCTCGTTATTTAAACCAACGCTTGTAAAAAAAAGCACTATCTTAGCCACTAGTTGTTAAAACTACTATTTTGCTGATTATTTAATTTAAATACAGCTAATACAGGGTGAATTCTTTAAATGGAACGGTGCTTCTAGAGGCTTAATTACGGAAGAGGTTTTAAAAAAAGCTATAAGCGAGCCTTTAATGATTTTTTATGGACTTTCTGTTCATGATATAAAAATTTGGGGCCCCCAACTGGAGGCCCAGGGCCTACCAAGTATTTTTTTTGAAATAAGAAGGTACCACTTCTGGCACCTTTTTGGAAATGTTGTTAAAAAAGAAACATAACGCACTATTTTTTTTTGACATGTGTCACAAATTTAAAAAACTTATTTTTTTGTCAATTTTATTAGCTTCAAAATAAACTACTATTTCTCTATTTACTAAGCGGAATGCAGAAAATACCACACGAGGACATTATTGGCGGCCCATTTTGAGGCCCTCAGTGAAAGCCCGGGGCCTACCAACATTTTTTTCATGAAGAGGTGTGTGAAGAGTGACACTTTTTTGAAAAAATTTTTGACATCTGTCATCTCATTTGTCAAAAATAAAAAAAAAACCTATTTTTTGTCAATTGTTATAGCTTAAAATTCAAAATAAACTACATATTTCTTTATTTACTAATTTGAATAAAGAAACTACCACACATTGGCGTAAAATTTTTAACACATTTCGATTTAATCGAATTTCTCTTTTAACAAGCTTCTTCAGTGAGGGCCCCAAATGGACCGTCAATAATGTTCTTGAGTGAAATTTTTTTATTCCTCTTAGTAAATCGAGAAATATGTAGTTTATTTTGAAGATAGAACAATTGACAAAAAAATAAGTTTTTAAAAATTTTGACACATTGATTGACAAATGTCAAAAAAAACTAATGCGTTAAATTTCTTTTTTAACAAGCTTTCCAAAAAGGTGCCAAAAGTGGTACCTTTTAACTTTATTTAAAACCTTTTCCCTAGAAGCACCGTTCCATATAAAGAATCCACCCTGTATATATAAATTTGAGAAAAAAGAGGTTCGTAGGCTATTGTCTATTCTTTTAGGCAATGATCTGATTGATTTTGCGCAAGCTCGAAAGCAGCTCTTATGCAACTATGTGTGTGATGGCCTTAAACAACTAAAGGCCGAGAATATTTTGCCTTGCTGCCTGTTCTACTCTTTTTTTATGAATTTAAAATAACTTTATGCAAAATAAAGCAGTGGCGGCCCTAGCCATTTGAAAAGTGGGGGGGGGGGTTTGATACGAAAAAAAAAATAGAATAAAAGCATAGGTTTTATGAGGAACATATCAATATATACAAACAAAACTTAGTAACTACAAGCGATGATTTGGTCTCAAATCTAGGGGGGGTGGTACTCAGATTTGAAGTCTTTTATTCCATACACTTTTTATTTTATAAAATGTTTAAGAAAATTTTTGAGAAAATTACATTAAAACTGCAATTTTTGAGTCGAATGAAACTGAAATTTTTTTAAAAAATTGCTCTAAAAAATGCAGTTTTTGATTTAAAATTAAACAAAAATTTTAAATATATCAATGGTTTCAAAGCTCAGCAGGCGAAAATTTTTAAGAAAATGACATTACAAATGCCATTTTTAATACAAAATAGCCCCGCAATATATGCACTACTTTTGAATTTCTAAGTTTTCATAAAAAAATTAAAGCCAGGGTAGGGGGTGTTAATTACCCCCCCCCCTATCCGCCTGAAATCCGCGCCTGAGTAACTACCTATAATTTTTTTGGGCAAACCGGTCAATGATTCGCTCAATGTCAATTTCAATATGTCAGTTGATATGCAGCAACGCTAAGCCCTTCAGAAGAATTTCCGTCATAGTGTTTTTAAGTAATTATGTTTTCAATCTTCTGAGGTATGAGAAGCTTCTTTCTGATGAGGCATTATTTACTGGCAAACATCCAAGAATGTTGTTATCAACGGAGAAATATCGCCACACTTGTTCATTGCCTCGAAAACGTTATCAGGTATGTTTTGATTTAAGCTTTTACCTACTTCTGACCAATATTGTTTCCAGATACTGACTTCTCCCAATAAAAGTTCCAGAATTTGTGTTTTGGATTAATAAAACAGTTTATAGTATTTAGAAACGACTTTAGTTAATTTTGCTTTGATTTTGGCTTCATGTTAAACTTGGTATGAATATGTTCAGATCAAAAATACTTTTTTATGTCCGAATTGATTTTGTCTAAAACTTCTTTGTAAAGAGAAACTCTATAATACCCTGTATTTCCAATGGTTTTCGTGGTAAGTTCGTCATGCGTTTGTTTATTCTTGGTGTGACGGATTGAAGGTCAAACTGTCCCAAAATATTGTGGAGGGATTCTAGAATGTATTTTGCAATTTCTCGTTTTTTCTCCAAAGACTTCAGGGTTATTACCACCAGCATCTTTGTTGTCTACTTTTTTCTGGAGCAAAGGGGGGGCGACCGCCCCCCCCCTGGGACCGCCACTGAATAAAGATACATACAAAGTATAATATGAAGGCAACTTAGTGTAGACACAAGACAAGTATCAGTGTTTGCATGAGAAACTAATTGGTGCGGCACTATAGTTGTGGAAATACCCCAAGTCCTTCTTGCATCCTTTTTTATTTTATGATTATGAATAAAACAAAAAAATGGTAGCAAAAATGATTGTTGTCTTCTAAAAAGCCTAGGGAAAAAGACGCATAAACTAACCAGAGACTTTAGGTATTTCAACAAAAACTGTATTAAGAACAATAAAAAAGCAGACTCTTTCTGATTCTGAATTCAAAGCAACCCTTTCAGAAAAGATTACAGTAAAAAAAACCAAAGTGACACCTCTCATTGAGAAATAGCTTACAAGATGTACAACGGGAAAAAGCAGGTCTCCATGAAAAAAATCCACGAAAGATTGGAAGAATTTTGGACGAAATACCTAAGATAAATTGCTCTATTAGATTAGATAGAATAGGATTTAAGTTTAAAAAAACTAGCAATATAAAAGTTTTTAATTGAACTCCCTGCACTGCAATTCAAAAGGATAGAATTTCTACGTTAATATTGCAAAGAAAAAGAAATTCGTTTATGAAAGCCAAAAGTTCTGGATGAGACGTTGGTTTTTATCAAAGGCACTTTTAGGAATTCATGGCGAGATGGGACTGCATCTTGGAGCATTCAATGCTCCAAGGACTCCATCTACTCAATGCAAGAAAACCAGTTCTGTTCTGCAGTTTTAGTTCGAAATTCCTAAAGTCTCTGCAGTTAATTCATGCGTGTTCTTTCCTAGGCTTTTGAAAAGGTCTCTTTGGGAGAATACAGATCTTTTAATAAAAACTATAAAAAATTGTTTTTTTGATGTATTTTAACGTAAATGCAAATTAAAAATATTTAAAAGGAAACAATACATAAATTATTAATAAATATAGAATAGTTCTTTTTTATCCCAAATTTATTTGGAATTAGTTAAGGATTAAAGTATATATAACTAAATCTAAAAGTAAAGCTGCTGCTATTAGATTTGCCTTACCATAAAAAGTAAGCCGTTATACGCAAGAAAAATAAACTATGGGTTATATCAATGTTGATGTATGGGCAAAAGCCACGTCGTTTCAAAATTTCAGACGAATCTTTATTTTTGTTTATCCTTCTAACAGAGAAGACACGTGTATGGGTCGCATTAAGTACCATTTACACAGGCGAATATTCCTTTGATCGTCGAAATGCCGACAAACATTCGCGCGAATTATTTATTTAAAGATTCGCGCAAAAGGTTCGGGCCAAAAGGCTCGGGGTTCGGGTAAAAAGGTTCGTGGTGTTCGGACAAAATTTGCAGAAAGAAATATTTGGAATAAAATAAAAATTAGAAAAATTATTTAATATAAAAATTAAATTTTAAAACCTTTCCGACGGAAAAACGATTTGACGCACTTGATAAAAAATAATGAGGATTACTTTATTTAATTTTGTGGGGTTTTGGTGGTGGGGTTTGGTGGTGGGGTCTGATTATAAAACCTAAACACTTAATTAAGAAAAACCAAAAAAGTGATAAAGCATAGCAACAATTAGGTACAAACTTTAGTAAGTAGATATCTACCAACCTCACAACCTACCACCCAGCAAATAATAATTTTCCGCTTCCCGGTTTTACTATTTAATCGAAAAATAAAATAAAATATTTTTGTTGTTCCTATTTAATTTCAAGAAATGAGGTCAGTGATGTGAGAACAAAAATATTATTTATTCCCACTTTCAAAAATATATTTCCAAATAATCTTGCGAAAATTTGCCGGAAAGTTCGTGGCAAATGTTCGCTGCAAATGTTCGTTGCAAATTTTCGAGTGTTCGGGCAAACGTTCGTCGAAAAAGGTTCGCCAGATTTGGCCCGAATTTTTGGACGAACCTATTCGCTCTGTGTAAATGCGCCTTTACGCGGTTGCTTTTGACGGTGCGGCGACTCTGACCAACACCTGCTTAACTAAAAAGCCAGTTAACTCTTTTTTGATTTAGTATCCTTTAACCTACTATAGCGGTCATATTAACACCCAACTGACAGAAAATCTATGTTTTACCTGTCAATTTGGTTATAAAAATGGCGGCAATCTTTGGCTAAAGGGCACTGAAGAGATAAGAGTTAACTTGAGAACGGTGTTGCTCTGACTGCACCCTAATAAAATACAAGATTATACATCATAACGAAAATCATTTTTTTGTTAGTATCTCTATATGTGCTCAATTTATTCTTCCAAATTTTCTGGGACTCGCTCAATTTTGTTGGGCGATGCGACTTGATGTTCCGCGCGTGGCACTCAGTTTTTAACCAATATATTAAATGGTACCAACTACACATGACTCAAAATAATTTTTTTTTAATTTTTCAAATAAAAATAGTTAGTAAACAATGTAAAATTTGTTTTTTTCCTTCAAAGTCAAATGTTTGAAAGCTACTGACACTTCAAAACTGAATAAAGAATACACCTACGTTTTGTAACCAGAGCTACAGTGTGGTCAAATAAAAGGACTAGCCCGCAGTGCCGCGATCGCCCCCCTTTGCTCCAGAAAAAAGTAGACAACAAAGATGCTGGTGGTAAACCTGAAGTCTTTGAAGAAAAAACGAGAAATTGCAGAATGTTCCTTTAAAGGTATTCTAGAATCCCCCCACAGTATTTTGGGACAGTTTGAAACAGGCGAAAACCACGATATTAGAAATACACAACAGTATTATAAAGTTTCAATTTTTAAACAGGTTTTAGAAAAAATCATTTCGAAAATAAAATCAAGGTTCAATAACGAGACAAGTATTTTTGATCTGAACATATTCATATTAAGTTTTATACAACGTGAAGCCAAAATCAGGGCAAAATTCACTAATGTAGTTTCCAAATACTATAAACTGTTTGATTAATACAAAAGACAAATTCTTGAACTTTTATTGGGAGTCAGTATTTGGAAACAATATTGGTGAGAAGTAGGCAAAAGCTTAAATCAAAACATATATGATAACGTTTTCGAGGCAATGAACAAGTGTGGCGATATGTTTCCGTTGATAAGAACATTCTTGGATGTTAGTCAGTAAGTAATGCTTCGTTAGAATGAACAAATGACCAAAATTCGTCTGATGGGCTTAGCGTTGCTGCATATCAACAGACATATTGAAATTGACATTGAGCGAAAAAAAACCGGTCAAGTTTGCCCAAAAAAAAACGGAAACGAATTTTTTTTTTGAGATAGGCATCTAATGTTTGAGATATGCAATATAACGTAATGTTTGAACTTTATTAGACCTCAAAAAAAAAGTATTTAGCTATTAGGTTTTGTGTGTGGTTTGTTTGTTATCTATGTTTTTATGACTGAAAAAATTATACTCAAGCGCGGATTAGTTAACCTCCGGGTAGTTAACCTTGGTTTTAAACTTTTTATGTAAACATTTAGAAAATCAAAAGTAGGGCAACGGTAGGGCATAAATTGCGGAGCTATAACACCTTTGATATTTACGGTATTAGCTTAATTTTTTGTTAAAAATGGCATTTGTAGTGTCATTTTCTTAAAAATTTTCGCCTGCCGCGCTTTGAAACCATTGATATATTTACAATTTTAGTTGAATTCTAAATAAAAAATGCATTTTTAGTGCATTTTCTTAAAAATTTTCGCCTGCGGCGCCATGATATCGTTGATATTTACAATTTTAGTTTAATTCGACTTAAAAATTGCATTTTTAATGTAATTTTCTCAAAAACTTTCGGCGCATTTTAACATTCTTAAAAATAAAAAATGTATGAAATAAACGACTTAAAATCTTAGTACCCCCGCCCCCCTAGATTTGACGCCAAATCCGCGCTTGTATTGTTTGCATATATTGATATGTTCCTCATAAAAGCTATGCATTAGTTCTATTTTTTTTCCGTATCGAAACCACCTCCCCCTTTTCAAATATCTGGGACCGCCACTGGTGTAGTTCCTAAGTTGAAAACGCCATAAATTTTGTATTTTTTTTAGTTTTGATTGGCACAGGAAGCTTCTAACATTTACAAGTTTCCATCCAATCGTAGAACAAATTGGTTATTACAATTTTTCTGGAGAACTTTTGTTCAGACCTGTTCATGGAAAGGGAAAATATTTTATAAAATTTTGTAAGTTCTTATTACGTATAATTTTTTTAACCTTTAGGTACCTAAATCATTTTAGTAATTTGATAAATTTAGTATCACGAAAAGAAGAAAAATGCAGCAAAAAAAAAATAATTTCATAGACTGAGAAAAATATTTGAAGTCCCAGAAATGTCTAATTTTCTGCAAGAAATCTATGCATATTATAAATCTCTTGATAGACCATTTCTGTATATTGAATATTTTTTTTTAATTTTTGCGGTCGGCACCCCAATCCCACCAAACCGTATATGTAGATGGCAAAAATGCAATTTTTAGAATTTTTGTCTGTGTCCAGCACCAGGCAAAACCTACTGAAGGGAATTTGATGGGAGTTTTACTAGGTACTAAATTCCCTGAGGTCCTGGACAGCACAAAGGCTTTATTTTATCAAAATCGGTTCTCGGGAAAAAAAGTTATAATCATTCAAAGCAAAAAAAACCGGGAAAAACCACAGCGGGTACTCAACTCGATGGAATGGTTTAAGGCGCAGGAGGGGGCGGGGGCGGAGAAGAAATTAAGGGAATGGCGTGGAGAGGTGCAGATGAAGGTGAAGGGAGAGACGGGGAGCTAAAATTTTGTAGTTTAGATTAAACCTAGGACCTTCATATTTAAATTTAGTTTGTTTTTTGTTTGTTACGAAACAAAGTTAACACATTAATAAAAAGTAAGACATATTTTTGTAAATTATTTATTAAATATTTTTAAAGTAAAAACAAAACAGAGTAACGACGCAAGTACACAGGCTTCATTTTCTCTTCCACTTAAAGACTGCAACGACCATCCGCTCTGATGTGTATGTCTTTGTTTTTCTTTACCAATATCCCGGTTGAAAATTTCTTGAAATGCAATGCGAACCGATCGCTTTAAAGAACATTGCCCAAAGAGGACATGGTCTATGCCAAAAACGGAGACGGAAAACTGAGGCCGACAGATTCGACTCGATACCGAGTATAATCTTTCGATACCGAGTAGATATCACTTAGAAAGTATCGATACCAAAAGTACTTGGTGGTACCAAAAGTACTTGGTATCGATACCTATCCGGTAGTTACTAGGCTGGAATTTATAGTCGATCCTTAAGGCTTTCCTTCGGTGAGGATTCCTTGAGGGCTTCTCATTGAGTCCGTTTTATAAAGTCTTGCTGAAGGCCACTCTGAAGTCGCGCAATATGTGGCAACGTTGCATTTTTGCTAGTTTTTTTGTTGGCCGATGTCAGGTTTAAGCCAAAACAGGATTTTGTGTGGTGAACTGTGGTGGTTGTCAAGAATGTTAGTTATTTTTTAGTTTGTGTGATTTTACTGATTTTGTTAAATTTCATGTTGTAGTTTTTAAAGCTATACAAGCCATGGATAAACGAAAATGAATGAGGAAAAGGAGTATACTTGTGTTCTTGTATAAATATACTTTACATGGACTTATGTTAGAATAGAAAGTTTAAAAGTTTCTATTGCATAGTTTACAAAATAATCTTATAGGCGACTCACCTCGGGACACCCGGTATAACGTCCAATTCATGAGACGTTATATTTAGTATGAGTTTTAAAGTAGAATTGTAATAAAATTGACGTTGCCAAACTTTTATTTATTAAATGTAACTATTCTGAGGTCCACCGACGTGGGTGCGTGACCTGCAATTATACTACAATATTCTCGGTCGGGTCGTTCTACAAGGCGACGTCGCAGGAGGTGTTCTTGTCCGAATAGGTAAATAATCATTAAAAATTTTGTCGGCGCCCGAAACGCCATTTTAAACGTTTAGCATCGATGCGCCATTACAACAGTACATTTTATTTTTTCATTTTAAAGGCTTGATATGTAAATTAACTCATTTGTTGGCAACTAAAATGCATTTTTTAAATGCCTATAATGTTTTACTATAAGAAAAATTAATTTCTTAATATTTTTGAATTATTTTTGTGGATTTCTGTTTTTTTAATGTCTATTTTAATGATATTTATCAGTAAACTAACCTTCGTTGGAAGATTTAGATCCATAGAATGTGTAAAACTAACTTTTCAGTTACCTACAATAACTAAGATAATAATTACTGTCATCCACAGTTCATTGAGATGTTTTTGTTTGGACATATAAAAGTTTTACCTAATAAGTTTAAACTTGGTGTGCACAGTAAAACTTTTGGTCGTGGGTCTACATAATTTGACGTAATATTTGACCAAAACACTGTGCAGCACCCGACGTCGAAACGACTCGAATTTTGATTCCCCACTTAGGTGCTAAATCGAGTCCTCAGGAAGACTGATGGACGTCGGAGCCGACGTCAGGTATTTCTTGCCCTACGTGACCATAACGTAATATAACGTCCAAATGCTTGTTGGGATCACTTCAAAGAAAACAAAGAGCATGGGAAGAAATAACCAAATATTACAACAGCAATTTTTCTGCATGATTGAATTGAATCATCGGTTGTATCGACAACCCTCTCCCATTATCTTTTTTTAATTCATCATATACAATTGGGTGTATATATAATCTTGAAATATATTTTTAGAAAACCAATATCGTTTTTTGAACGTCTTTTCAAAAAGGGTTGTCAAAATCTCTGAGGTATAAATTTTTCCAACTCGCTGATATGGTGAGAGGGGTTCTTCTACTTCTACCATAGCCTGAGTAGTAGTCCAAGAAATCTTGAAGTTTGTCCATTATTCAGCAAAAAATACCCCAAAAAAAAACTACTCTTCAAAAATCACACCAACGACAACACATAGAACCTCAACCTAACCTGAAAAACACGACCCAAGTACTATAAGGTAGATCCCGAGCTACCTTGTCCTTTACTCAAACTTAAGGCTTCCTTCAGTGACTGTAAAATGCATATCCGGCCTTAAGAGATCCTCAAAGACCACGCAGCCTTAAGGACGCCTTGAGGATCGACTATAAATTCCAGCCCTACTATCGGAATAACGCTACATCTTTGCAGTGGGAAATAAGAAAAAAATCAGTTAGCGTTTTTTTAGTTTAGGTTTAATTTTCTTTAACTTTTCAGACGATTTAACTGCGACCACTGAAATTCAGTTTAAAGAAGTTAAACGAGGTAATGATACTTTCTTTGACGTATCCCGGTTTTCCCTTTCCTTTCTACCGAAAAATTGCAGAATTCATTTTGACAGTAAGTATTTGCCAACATTTTTCTCAACAATTCTTAGCCCAGATAATAGTAAATCTCTAGTTAATCCAATTTTTAGAATTTTATTTGTCTGTCTGTCTGTCTGTTTGTTCCAGCTAAACTAAACTGATTTTGATGTGGAAAGTACATGGGCTATTTCAACCAAACAGGTTCACGGAAAAAAAAGTTACGCGCGCAAATCAAACTTAATAGAGTTTAAGTTTGCTTTGCTTAAACTCTATTACCTCTTGATTTTCGGATTGGTTAATTTATTTTCTACAGCAAGGTAGGCCAGGTTTAGGTTTCGTGTGGTACTATAACTGGTTTGTTTATTTCATTTGCTGTATTTCTTACTTTGCCCCCCTCCCCCCACAGATCCGTTTTCTGAAAAATTTTTAGGCCATAATTTTCCACACATTTTGGACAATTTTGTACACCATAAATTAAATTTTGCACACCTTCCTACGAGTAACTTTGGTCATTTTTCTATGGGGGGGGGGGGCTAACTTGATCGTAGCTCCCCCATATAAGGTTTTTTGAAAATGTTGGTATTATTGGAAAGGTCCAATTTTGCAAAATTTTGCACACCTATTTTAAAATTTTGCACACCCCAGGGTTGTCGAGTAACGAAGCTGCCCCCCCCCCCCCAGATAATATTTTTTTTTTAACTTTTATTACCATTCGAAAGATCTAATTTTGCACACATATTTTGAAATTTTGCACTCCCCATGGGAACCCGCAATAGGGAAAATTTTTATATTATTCGCACAATCTCGCACCTCATTTAAAAAAATTTCCAGCCTCGTTGCTCCAGAAAATTTCAAATTAGGTGCGCAAAATTGTGCAATATTAGATCTTTCGAATAGTACCAAAATTAAAAAAAAATATCATCATAGGAGGGACCAGCCTCGTTACACGTGAACCCTATTGTGCCCTGCTAATAAAAAGTGCATAATCGACATTTTATAACTTTCGAGAAAAAAAGGGTCAAAGTTTTTATATTGATTTTTAGCCTATAACTTGTTTTCTAAAGGTGCTACAATTTTTTTTTAATTTTTAATTAGAAGCACTGCAAAAAACTCTACAATATTTTAAAATATTATTTAAAAATGTTCTCAAAAGATTTTCTAGAATTACACAAAACCAAAATATTAATCTGAGGAAATACATCATAACGGACTGGCCTAAAACGTTACAAGGGCAAAAGTGTACAAAAGCAAAATAGTGTAACATATTCCCGCTAGATGGTGACACAGTACACAGGCGGCCGAAAACAGCTGGACAGCAAAACCTGTGTAATATACATAGAAATAGAAGACTTTTCCTATTTCTATGGTAATATATTGCCGTTAGATGGCCGTACAAAGCCGACAAATAAGAAATGCTATTGACTATACTGCCGTCCTTAGTATAAACCCCGCATCTACGTTTTTAATAATTTCGAATAAATCGCGTTTGAAGGTTTACATGCTTGCAAAAACGTTAATATTTGGATTTTTTTTAAGATTTTTGCACTTTTTCTTTTGTATACATGAAAAAGTGCAGATACTAGGAATTCATAACTAATTTTACGCCAGTGGTATTAAGCATAAACCCAGTAAGTGCGTCAGTCGCGCTAATGCTGTGTTTTTACTTAGTAAAAGCGTAATTTTTTTTGTGGTGTTTTTTTAGATTTCATTTTTATACTTTACAAATATTATTTTTTTTATTAAATATGTAAATAACACACAATATAATATATCGTGACAAAGGATTTTATTAAGTAAAAACCTAAAAACATCTTGAGTTTATATCTAGTAGGTACCTTTGCATGTAGCAAACTGTAATTTTAATTAGGTACAATATTTTCTAATAATGACATAAGGAACATACAAAAACTTAAAAAACAAAACTATAAAAAATATTTTTAAAAATATATAAAAAAATATATATAATAACATTAAACATAAATAAAGATTATTTATTATTTTCATACAGATTTTCCCAAAAACCCAACCTATTTTCAGTCATAACTGATTTTTAATTTTTTATTAAACTATTTTTTTTTCAGATGGTATACCAGTCAGTAAAGTGTTTGGTTTTGGTAAATTTATATTATTTTTATTAATTAATAATTTTTTTAACAGTTAAACTAAGAATTCATACCAATTTCATCTAAGTAAAATTTTATCTATGATAATTATTTCGATGAGGATATTTCGTATTCAGAGCATACCTATTATGTTTTTATAAATTTGTTTGTAAATATGGCTAAATAATTATTTAAAAAAAAATATGCACATAAAACATATTTTGCAAATCTTTTAAGAGATAAAAATAAACTTTGAGAAAAAAGCCACACCAAATATTTAGATTCAAAATGCAGTGACCTTAGTAAAGTGATAGTTAACAGATGTTTAGAGGTGCGAAAGTAACACATGTCACTTTGCCGACCTCTTTTATGTAAACAAAGGTAATGTGACATTTTCCAACCTTCAAACTGTTCAGGAATGTTATCATTTCACTTACAAGGTTGAAAATAAAACTTTTTTTAATAAAAATGCGGAAAAAATCTTTTTAAAGTGTTATTTAATAAATATTTGTTAAAATTCTTTTTTGGCGACTGTAAACAGTTTTAAATGTCAAATTTTAATTAAATTGGTTTATAAGTGACAATGTTCGCCATTTTGAATCCGCCATCTTGAATTTTTTAAATGTTTGTTAATAACCCTTTTTAGTGGTCATAAAATACTTTAAAATACCAAATTTTCACCCATTTTGGGTTCGCCACCTTGAATTTTTTGATAAAAAAATGAAATATGTTTTTATGTATTGTCACCGGAACTCTACATGTGTTGTACCCAGAGTTGATAGATGGAAGGATACCGTAAGTTTTAATTTTTTTTTTAATATAGCAAATTCTAGAATAAACAATTTTAGTATGTTAAACTGCGTTATTTTTATTTAATACTTCGAAAAATAAACTATATTGGCAACGGCGCGGCGCTTCCGCACCAATAGCATAAAGCTAAGCGTGGAGGTAACGTTTGCCGAACTCTATCATAAAGTATGTACACAGTGATGCCAAACTGTTTAAATGTTTTTAATTAGATACAAATTATAGCACTTTTTTGAACTAAACGGTACCTACCTATTATAATTATTTGTGATTGGTACTTTCTGTATATTTAAAACTTTTACCTGATGTAAATACCTAGTACGGATGAAATATATTTTGTTTTAATTAATAGGTATCCAGTTCATATATGTTCCAAACAGGTTAATTAACAATTTTTCACAAAAATAAAGTGATATTCCTACCTGTTTCCAAAGTTCCTTAAAGATGTGTCACACTTTTAGGTTAAATCAGCACAGCTCACTAAATACATTTAAAAAAGCACGTCTTCTTTCCGCTAGGTTTTAGATAAAACTAAAAAGTGGCGCGATTACTAAGAATAAACCCCGCAAATACGGCGGGAAAAGTAGAAGCGGGGTTCTGTCTTAGTAACAAGCCAGTGGTGTAGATGCGGGGTTTGAAGAATCAGTGTGTGCTACTAAGAAAAAACCCCGCATATACACAATACTTAGCATAAACCTAACCTTACTTAGTAGCCAGTAGTTGCGGGGTTTTCTCTAGGTAAATGCCTATGATTTTGTAGATGCGGGGAAAAAAATGTGGCCAAAAAAAAACTAAAATTTGTTTTTTGTTTCTTTTTTAACAAAAAATAAATAATATAACCCCATACGAACCCATTGTGACCAAAAACTCAATGTTCATTTTTTTTGTATTTACGGGGTTTATGCTAAGGACGGCAGTATAGGGGTCAAGTGTTCGACCAATATGCATCAGATGTCGATTTCTTTTTTCGAATTTCATCGAAATGACCCAATAAAACTAGAAAATTGCATAATTTTTAGTAAGCTAAGAATTCCCTTATTGTTTTAAGCTTCTTTGATTGTCCTAAAATAGCATACTTTCCGAGAAAATTCAAAAAAAGGGTTTAAATTGGCACTCCTGTATGCTTGCTGGCTTGCTTAATTGTAAATCCGGCTTAAGAAATCCAACGGGGTTCATCACACTGCAGCGCCATCTAGCGGCAATATGTTACACTATTTTACGTTTGTACGGATTTGCCCTTGTGACCTTTTAGTATTGTAAGGTTTTAGGCCAGTACGTTCTGACCAATTACTGTTTTGCCGCTACCCAGTTTTGTCATTTTAAAATTTTTGCTCAGTACTGATTTGTTATTCTAAATTTTAGGAAAGTACGTTTTTATATTGTATTGTTTTGCTAAATTATAGGCATTCCTTTGTGCCATCGTCCTTAAGAAAAAGAGCATATATCGCTAAATTGTCACGTATGCTATTTTTTTTAAAGTATTACAGGATATCAAAAAACTTCAACAAACTAAGAAAAAATAGCAAATATCCGCATTAACAACACAAAAGCAAATGGTAAATAAAAAACGTGCGTGACCTTTGACTTGCGCTTAGGAAAAGATGCGCGGTATCTCACATTACTAGAGAAGAAGAGCTTATATCCAGCAGAAAAGTGAACCCGAGCGTATGTTACAAAGAAATTGAAGGTATTGCTTAGAAAAAACCGCACATGTGCAAATTTCTTGGTATATATATATATATATATGGTGTTCTTTTTTAGTATTATGAAAGGGAAAGTGTGATATGCTCTTCTTTCTTTAAATGGTAGGTCCCACAGTGGCGGCTCGTGATCTATGAGGAGGAGGTTCACAAATTTGAAAAATTGTCAGTGAGTTTTCTGTTGAAATCCCTAGATTTGCCCTTAGTGGTTTGTGCCAAGTCAATTTCGGGTTTAGGTCTAACTTCATTTTTTATTTCAATTTTTTACTCCATACATAAACAGCTAAAATTATTTTTCAAGTACTCTACCATGAACAGCGGCGTCATTTCACATTTCTCTTGGGGGGCCTACCTAAAAAAAATATGAACGAAAAAAAACATTTAAAAGGGATTTAGCGAGGTTGAAAAAACACTTTATTGACGCCAAAACAACCTAAAAAAAATTTTTTTTTCTCAAAACATACATTATCAAAAAAAAAAAACACTAACCGCCACTTGCAGCCTTAAAAGATTAAAATATATTTTTTTTAGTTGTTAATCAATAAAAGTTTTTTTTATAGTCCACTATTTTTTTTATAAAAATTGTAGAATCTACTATTATTTTTGTCTCTGATCTACTATTATTCTAAAAATGGACCTGGCAACACTGTGCGACTGTTCCGCGTCATCAAGTAGAGGTTCATTTCATTCGGCGGCGAGAGCAGGAACTGCATTGAATAGACGAACGCAGTGTTGCCAGATCTAGTGAAATTTTACAAGATTTAGTGATTTTTTAGTAATTAAGTGAAAACTTCTATTAAAATTCTAGTGATTTTTTTCACAATAGTGCTTACGTACCCATTTTACTATTTTTTATATTTTGATCTTATTATTTCTTTATTTTAAATGAATCCTACAAGATAAATATTGCTTTAAACTTAACAAAAATACAATATAAAAATCCTGCATAGTAGTATGTTCCAATAGATAAACTCTATCTAGGCCCAAAAGTAGCTGTAGCTTTAGAGGCGAATAAACTACACCAATCCAGGCTCCACTCGTTTCGCCTAAAATTCCTAAATTATTTTATTGAAGCTGTAAATCAAATTTATAAACGATTCCCTTTCGATTTGCAAGAAATAAATTTCTCAAAAAACTTTTTTTAAATTCAAAAAATTTTAAAAATATAGAAACTGTTGAA